>OY288252.1:67443022-68643022 GCA_958450325.1 Agrostemma githago | reverse complement strand
TTATTAAGAATGTTCATAGTTAAAGATTCCACCTTTACACTTAATTTTACTAATTTAGTCATGTTTAGTGAGTAGTCTTTTTCTAGGGGACGATTTGACCCCGACATGCCTAGATTGTGGGTTTGAATTCCGTATTCGGATTGTTTGGGATAAATGGGAATTGGGTAGTTTGGGGGATCGGGAATCGACTTGGCATTTGGTTGTGTTTGAACCCTTGACCCTTGTCCACCGACGGGAGTCGGTTAGGTCTAGGTAGTAAACCTCGTCTCTTGTCATGCCTTGCCCCGCCTAGTTGAACACGGGAGTGAGAACTTGGTAGGGTACCCAAATTATCGGTTTAGACTCTTCACCTTGGGAGAGGGGAGAGAAAGGACCGGGGTTAGACGCGGACTTAATGAGCCGACTCACGAACCCGGGAGGGAGGTGATCGGTTTTAGCTTAGTTGGATTACGAACCCGGGAGGGAGGTAGCCAACCCCAAGAGGCGTTCCACTATTCCTATCATCCCTAGCAATCCGATGCTCGGTATTCCTTACCCACGATTATGACATGTTGGAGGTTAAGTCGGACCCTAGGCCTTTCTCTATTGAGTAACCGTCGTTTTTAGTTTTCGTTTGTTTCTTATTTAGTTTTCTATTTTCTTTTTGTAGTTGTAGATCACCAATCCTACCTCTCTATCGACTTAGATAAACTATTAGAATTAAAACAACTAGGAATCACCACACTCCTTGTGGACCGACCCTTTCTAGTGCAACGATTATATCGTGCGCTTGCGAGGTAATTAAAACCCCAAAAAGTTTTTGGCGCCGTTGCCGGGGAGTGTTAGCGGTACTAGTAGTTTTGTTTCTTAAGTTTAGACTAAGTCATTACTTGTTTTGCACACTTCGGTGTGCCCTTGCCCGTGTTCTAACTTCTACCTTTTAGTTTTTGTATTGCTTTGCATGAGTAGGCGGATCCTTGGGCTTTCACCAATCCACTTGTTGAACCCCGAGATCGAAGCTACGGCAAGGCGGTACAACGCCGAAAGAAGAAGACATCGAGTGCAACCGCCTTCACCTCCCATTACTTCCGAATCCGAAGAAGAGATTAGATCCGAAGACACAATTGAGTCCGACGAAGAGGTTAATTCTCCAAGACCCCCTTCTCCGCCTCCTCATATGGCTACTATAAGGGAAGAGTCGACACCCCAAGTGGTGTCACAATCGAGTATTACAAGGCCCGCGGTCGGAGCTAACAACTTTGAGATCAAGCCCGCTCTCATCCAATTCGTACAACAAAACCAATTCTCCGGATTACCCCTCGACAATCCCAATGAGCATATCAATGTGTTCCTAGAAGCGTGCGACAACGTAAAAATCAACGGAGCGTCGGAGGAGGCCATTCGCTTAAGACTTTTCCCGTACTCGCTAACGGGAAGAGCCAAGGAGTGGTTGAGGTCCCAACCGGCCGGCTCCTTTGACACTTGGGATAAACTCTCTAAAGCTTTCCTCTTGAAATTCTTTCCGCCGGGTAAGACGGCAAAATACCGTAACGATATAACAAACTTTGTCCAAGAGGATCACGAGTCGCTCTACGAGGCATGGGAAAGGTTCAAAGAGTTATTGAGGCAATGCCCCCACCATGGTATAGCCCCCCACGTGGTCATCCTTACTTTCTACAATGGCGTTCGATCCGAATATCAATTAGGGTTGGACGCGGCGGCCGGTGGTGCCATTGACTTAGTTCACCATACCGCGGCCATGGAGTTTATTGAAAAGATGGCTTCCAACAATCATCATTGGGGTGGGGATAGAAGGAAGTTGAAGAAGCAAGACAATAGTGAGACTTTGAATGCTCTTAATGCAAAGATCGACAATTTGACAAAACAACTCTCTCAATTCAAGCAAGGGGGATCAAGTTCTTCTAAGGAGACAAATGAGTTCTCTTGTGAGCTATGTGGAAGTCCAAGTCACGACGCCGCCGAGTGTTGTGTTGTTACTACAATGGAGCAAGCCAATGGCATATGGGAATCCAACCAAAGGCAAGCATTAAACAACAATAATCAATATCACCAAGGGCAAAGAGCGTTCCTATCTTATGGGAACAAGAACTTCCAAACTCCATTCAATCAACAAAAGGGAACTTTCAATCAAAACTTCCAAAGACCGAATCAAGGCTTTAATCAAGGGTTCAACTTCCAAGCACAAGATACATCGGGTTTTCAAGCAAGAAATTTCCAAGCAAGACCAACATTCAACACCACTCCCTTTCAAACCCCTCTCCAAAATCAATTTCAAGTTCCATTCCAAACTCCTACACCCTTCACTACTCCTATACCACAACTCCCACAACAACAACAACAAGTTGTGCCACAACAAGCTCCACCACCAAAGTCCAATTTGGAGATACTTATGGAGCAAATGATGAGCACTCAAAATAGTTTCATTCAACGCCAAGACCAACGCCATGAGGAGACTACATCTTCTATTTCTCAATTGAAGAGTCAAGTCCAAAATGCCCAAAGAATCACCGATCATCAAATACAACAACTCGCGAATCAAGTCAACGAGTTGACCGTGTCAAGTGGGACATTTCCGGGTGGCATTAAGGCAAATCCTAAGGGTAACGGCGAATTGAATGCCATTCAATTAAGGAATGGACGCATATTGAATGAAGTTGTGGTTAACAAGAAGAGGAAGACTAATGTTGTGGATGAAGTAAGTGAGGAAGCAAATGGTGAAAAAGAGGGTTCAAATGAAGTGGTTGTTGACAAACCACCTATTGTTGAAGATCAAATTGTACAAGAAACCCCAAAGGCGACTAGAGAAGTCAAAGCATATGTGCCACCGATTCCATTTCCTCAAAGGTTAGCTAGGGCCAAGCTTGAGCAAAAGTATGGGAAGTTCTTGGAGATGATGAAGAGTATGCATATCACACTTCCTTTCCTTGAGGTCATTAGAGACATCCCCTCCTATGGCAAGTTCTTGAAGGATGTCATTTCTAAGAAGGCATATGGTGAGCAATTATCGGTGAGCCTTTCAAAGGAGTGTAGTGCCGTTCTCTTGAACAAATTGCCACAAAAATTGGAAGATCCCGGGAGCTATACTATTCCATGCTCGATTGGCTCTATCAATATTGAGAAGGCATTTTGTGATCTAGGGGCAAGTGTAAGTCTTATGCCCCTTTCCATCTTTAACAAGCTTGAAGGCTTTGAGCTAGCTCCCACGAGAGTGTCCCTTCAATTAGCGGATCGTTCCGTTAAATATCCGATGGGGGTAGCCGAAGATGTACCGATCAAAGTCGGGAACTTAATCATCCCGTGTGACTTTTACATCATGGACATTCCCGAAGACACCAAGATTCCCATTATACTTGGTCGTCCATGCCTAGCCACCGGGGGAGCTCTTATTGATGTCAAGAATGGTAAGCTCTCACTTCAAGTCGGGGATGACAAGATGGAATTTTCACTTGAGAAAGCCATGAAAGAGCCTTCAAATGTTGGATCATGCTACCAAGTACAAATGCTTGAAGAGTCTACCATCGAGCAAGATGATCATTATGCCCTTGAGGAGTCCATTGTCGGGAATTCGGAAATGGATGCGATGGAATATACTCTAGCTATGGACTCAATCTTGAAGCAATGCACCACAAGATCACTAGAAAGTTTGACCGAGGAAGGGTTATATGAGGAGAGATCTACGCCTCCTCAAGTGGAGTTGAAACCTCTTCCTTCATCTCTTAAATATGCTTTCTTAGGTCCTAATGAGTCATACCCGGTTATTGTCAATAGTGCACTTAATGACCATCAAGTACATGACTTGTTGGAAGTCTTGAGGAAATATAGAGAAGTCATTGGGTACACTATTGATGATATTCGTGGTATTAGTCCCGCCTTGTGCTCTCATCGTATACTCTTGGAAGATGAGAGCACCTCATCCATTGAGCGTCAAAGACGTCTCAATCCGGCCATGGCCGAGGTGGTGAGGAAGGAGGTGCTAAAACTCCTTGATGCTAATATCATTTATCCAATCTCGGATAGTAAGTGGGTGAGTCCCGTTCATGTCGTCCCTAAGAAAGGTGGGACGACGGTTGTCAAGAATGATAAAGGAGAATTAGTGTCTACTAGGCCAATTACCGGGTGGCGCATGGTTATAGATTACCGTCAACTCAACAAAGCCACCCGGAAAGACCATTTCCCCCTCCCCTTTATAGACCAAATGTTGGAACGCTTGGCCAAACATTCTTACTTTTGTTATTTGGATGGATTTTCGGGATTTTTCCAAATCCCGATCCATCCCGATGATCAAGAGAAGACTACTTTCACTTGCACTTACGGGGTATACGCCTACCGTCGTATGCCCTTTGGGTTATGTAATGCGCCGAGCACGTTCCAACGTTGCATGATGTCTATTTTTTCCGATTTTGTGGAAAAGACCCTTGAAGTATTTATGGATGATTTCTCCGTTGTAGGGTTTTCTTTTGAAAATTGTTTGGAAAACCTCGATAAGATCCTACAACGGTGTAAGGAAACCGGGCTTACACTAAATTGGGAAAAATGTCACTTTATGGTGACGGAGGGGATAGTCTTAGGCCATGTAGTGTCTAATAGGGGAATAGAAGTTGATAGGGCGAAGGTCGAGGCTATTGAAAAGTTGCCTCCACCTAGTAACGTTAAGGGGATTCGTAGCTTTCTTGGTCATGCGGGGTTTTACCGCCGCTTCATTAAAGATTTTTCCAAGATAGCTAGACCCTTAACGGAACTCCTCGCCAAAGATGCCCCTTTTATCATGACTAATGCTTGTCTCGATGCTTTTGATAGGTTGAAGAATGCTCTCATTTCGGCCCCTATAATCCAACCACCGGATTGGAGTCTCCCTTTCGAGCTCATGTGCGATGCAAGCGATTTTGCCATTGGAGCGGTTTTGGGACAAAGGAAAGAAGGAAAACTCCATGCTATACATTATGCGAGCAAAACATTAGACTCCGCACAAGCAAACTACACCACTACCGAGAAGGAGCTTCTAGCGGTGGTGTACTCCATGGAGAAATTTCGGTCTTATCTTGTAGGATCGAAGGTTATTGTCCACACCGACCATTCGGCTCTAAAGTATCTCATGGCCAAGAAAGATTCCAAGGCTCGTTTACTCCGTTGGGTTTTACTCCTCCAAGAGTTCGATATTGAAGTCCGGGACAAGAAGGGAACGGAAAATGTGGTCGCCGACCATTTATCTCGTCTAGTGCTTGATGATCATGATCCGGAAGTTCCTATAGACGACTCTCTTCGAGATGATCATCTATTAGCCCTATCAATGGTAGAAGCCCCATGGTATGCCGATTTTGTGAATTATATTGTGTCGGGGATCGTGCCTCAAGACTATGACTCCCACAAAAAGAAGAAGTTCTTCCATGATGTTAAGCAATTTCATTGGGACGATCCAAACCTATACAAATCATGTGCCGACGGTTTATTCCGAAGATGTGTACCCTATGATGAAACCAAGTCCATTATAATGCATTGTCATGACATGCCTTGTGGCGGCCATGCAAGCTCGATGAAGACATCCGCTAAGATACTACAATGCGGATTTTATTGGCCCACCATTTACCATGACGTAGCCGCCTACGTCAAGAGTTGTGACAAATGTCAAAGGAGCGGGAACATATCAAGGCGCCATGAGATGCCACTACAATATATGCTCGAGGTCGAGATTTTCGATGTATGGGGGATAGATTATCAAGGTCCTTTCCCCTCCTCTTGTGGGAACGAGTATATCCTAGTAGCGGTGGACTATGTGAGTAAGTGGGTTGAGGCAATCCCCACTAAAACTTGTGATGCGAAATCGGTGATGAAACTCTTGACCAAGATTATATTCCCTAGGTTTGGAGTCCCGAGGGTCTTGATTAGTGATCGGGGTACTCACTTCCTTGAGAGAACCTTGGCCACCATGCTCAAGAAATATGGGATTCAACACAAGAAGAGTCTTGCATATCATCCGCAAACAAATGGACAAGCGGAAATTTCCAATCGTGAAATCAAAGCGATTCTTGAGAAAACGGTCAACCGGTCGAGGAAGGATTGGGCATTGAAAATTGATGAAGCTCTATGGGCGTATTGCACGGCCTTCAAGACCCCCATCGGAACTTCCCCATTCTGTCTCATATACGGGAAAGCTTGTCATCTTCCCGTTGAAATGGAACACAAGGCATATTGGGCGATAAAGCATCTCAACTTGGATGTGAAGAAAGCGGGTGAAAAGAGACTACTCGACCTAAATGAGCTTGATGAATTCCGTCTCCATGCATATGAAAATGCAAAGATCTACAAGGAGAAGACTAAAAAGTTCCATGACAAGAACTTGGTACGGAGAGAATTCAAGGAAGGCGAGTTAGTTCTCCTCTTCAATTCAAGATTGAAGTTATTCCCGGGGAAGCTCAAGTCAAGATGGTCGGGACCGTTCAAGGTTGTAAGGGTATTCCCATATGGCTCGGTGGAGATCAAAGGGAATGAAGAAACATTCAAGGTTAATGGTGGCCGACTCAAGCACTATTTTGTCGGCCAACCAATTCAAAGGGAAATTGCTTCACTCAAGATAAAGTAATCTCATTCATTAAGGATATCATTATTGTATATTCTCATCTACTTCATTCGGTCGAGCCAACGACCTTAAACAAAGGCGCTTCGAGGGAGGCAACCCCGATACTTGACACTTTTCTACCTTTTCTTCTTATTGGATTTTCTTGGAGGAGCACTTTTGTGACGATTTATATCGTTTTTGGAGCTTTATTAAGGGTTTGGAGCATATTGGGTTTGATTTGGGGAGCTTAGAAAAAAAATTGGGAAAATGGGAGTAGCAAGGGTAACGCACGGTCGACCGTGCGATTCTCAGATCAGAAGGTTGGCACCGTGCGCAACCGACCGTGCGAAACCCATGTTGCCGTGCGAAAAAAAAAAAAAAAAAAAAAAAAAAAAAAATTAATACTAAATACCCGACACCCCCCCCCCCCCCCCCTCATTCCCTCCTATCACACTATTATTACTATTATTATTATTATTATTATTATTATTATTAATACTAATCCTTCACATCTTCATCTTCCCCAACATCCATCTTCATATCTCCATTAAACCTTCATCCACCTTCAACCTATTTTTCCCATATAATCCTCAAAACAAACCCAAATCACCTAATTTTTGCACCATTCTCTCCCTTACTACTCCCTCTTCACTCTACACTACACAAATCCACCATAAATAACAAAGTTCATCATCACAAAAAAAAATTCCTAGATCTAATTTTTAGCCTTTTTACTCTCCTTCAAATTGACTCATCTTTTGAAGGACGGGTATTTGAAGCGCCGCGGTTCTTTTGAGATTACTTTGAGGCGATTCCGGGCTGAAAAAATTTTTCCGGGTGGGTGACGGTTTTGATTCGGGTCGGAGACAACTTCTACAGCATACCTCGTTGGTCCACATCTACTCATGGCACCAAAAAGACCAATAATAGGTACGGAAGCATCTTCCTCCTCCGAACCCGCTCTTACAAAGCAAAGGGTAAGCTTATTTAAATACAAGTTTGATAATGTAAGCTTTAATTTAGAAAAACAGCGTGCTAAGTATAAACAACTTATGAAAGCGGGATTTAAACCGACTCGGTTTTTTCACCGAGAGACTACGATAGCAACGGGCATAGATGATGATCTAGATGTCCTAATAGAGCGGTTTAATTGCCCGATTGCTTTCATGCATGCCTATAGTTTTAAGTCATTGACTTGTGAATTTCTTGCAACCCTCACCACCAACACCTCGGGCCACAACCCATCCATCTCATTCCAATTACTAGGTAATGAATTTACCTTGAGCTTAGAAAGGTTGGCCCGAATCCTCGGTATAAATTTCATTCACCAAGCTAAGGAAAAAGCCTCTAAAAAGGCGGAGGTAGTCAAGGAGAGAGCGGAGTTTTGGAGGGAAATTGCTAGGACCAATGAACTGTATGAGGCTAGGACAACCGCTCTTAGTGAGATACGCAACCCCGCCCTCCGTTATGTTTTGCGCCTATTTTCGGAAATCCTTATCGGTTCTTATGAAACCCAACACCGGGTGAGCGCGGTAGCACTTCAATCACTCATGGAAGTGTTATATAACCGGCCTCTAACAATCGACTTCACCAAGGCCGTGGTCGCACACCTTCATTCGATGATTGTGGTCACACCTAAAGTAATAGTGGGTGGGGGTCTAGTGACATTGATTGCCCAAGGGTTGGGAATGATTACAGAACCGGAACCTAGAGCCTCCGGCGGTACCTACATTGACACCGACTACCTTGAAAACTCAATTTGTATCACCACAATGGATGGAGTCGCCCGACTCCTATTTTACATAACCTCCCTTCGCTCCATGATACTACCGGACAAGCCCCATATTACGATCTCAAACCGGGAAAATTGGGGTATGCCTTTGAGAATGAATGAATTTGTCCGTAAGGACATCTACTCCCCTTGGGAATACGCCAATTATGGCCATGACCCTTCCCGCATCGTGTATGAGGACGAGTTTGAGGATGAGAATGAGGAAGAGGAACAAGGTCGTCCTCTTGATCCTCCCCGCTCATCTATGCACCAACCCGGTCCCTCTTCTTTCAACACCGGTCCACAATTTGGGTATGGGCAAGGTTCACAATTTGGACATGGGCATGGTCAACAACCACCATTTGGGTACGGACAAGGATTTCCCCAACCAAGCTACACACCTTGGGATATGTCCGCTATTACTACCCAAATCAACACACTCTCGGACCTTGTGACCTCTAACCACGAGGAGAATCGTCGGTCCATCGAGGAAATCCGAACATTATCCCAACAACAACACGAAGAAGCGATGGGATCTATCCACCGAATTGAAAACTCGGTAAATTCTTTCTTTGATAGTTTCTACTCTCGTTTCCCCCCTTGATAGCCGGGATTTGTCGCCAATCCTACCATCAAACAAACCAACTAACCTAAACTAAAATAGCAAGGGCAAGTCGGGTCGAATCCTCAGAGAGATCGGGATCGAGTACTAGGTCGGTCTCAGATTATGAATTAGCTACGCGAATCGATAAAAAGGGGTGAGATTATACTAAATAGACTAACTAATAAATGCATAAAGAAACTATGAAATGATGTAATCAAATAAGAAAAAGTACTAAGGGACGATGTCACCCGCGACTTATTCAAATCACGCTAACAAATGCCAAATATCGAGGAAGTCGAGTTCTCGGACAAGGACAAGGCGCATTCTAGGTCGGTCACCTCCCTCCCGGGTTCGCGAAACGACTAATTACCCCGTTTACCTCCCTCCCGGGTTCGTAAGACGGAATCCTAAGGTCTAGACCGGAAACTCACTCCCGTGATAATCCCCAAACTAGCCCAAGTCAATGAAAAGTACGCTAATAGAAACTAGTGTTAGGAATACCCCGCTCAATTCCCACTCCCGTGTTCAACTAAGTAGAGTAAGGCAAGATAAAAGGGTAAAGTCGATAATCTATCCTAATCGACTCCCGTCGATGACCAAGGGATTAGATTCGACTCAAACTCCAAATACCAAGTTTATCCATAAATCCCAAACACATCCTCATCCAATCACCCAACTAAACCGATACAAGGCATAAAATCGCGCAATTCAAATAAGTCGGGGATTCATCGACCCCTAGCGAGAATTCTACTCACTACTCATTTATACTAATACAAATACTAATATTAATTCTAGACATAATACTAAATATAAAGAAATAAAAAAGAAAGAAGCTTTAACTAATCTAATATATGATTAAACTAATTCTACCATATCTCCACATACTAATCTCAAGTATAAACATACAAAACAAACCCAATTAACAATAAAGACACAAACTTTGAGCTAATTAACAATAAATTAAACATAAACCCAAAACATAAAGACAAAACTATAAATAAAAAGAGAGAAAAGAATTGTACCCAAAATGGATGAGGAATTGGAGTATGACAATCTTGAACATTAATTACACCAATGTTGATTTAGGAAATAATTAATCTATTAATTAATTGGCCTACTAAACTAAAAACTAAAAAGATGAAAGAAAAAGGGAAGAGGAGCTCCTGCTTCCTGCTGCTGCTGCATTCCAACTACTGCTGCTGCGTGACTACTTCTGCTCTCTCTCTCCTCTATTTTCTAATCTTTCTTCCTCCTCTAACTGCTCACTATTCCCCTTCTATTTCTTACCAAAAATCAGCCCCCATCCTCATTTTTCCATAGTGGACCGGGTGTTCTTTTATGTTTGGGCCCAATTCTCAATAATTGTTTGATTTGATCCGTTTTGTTCCATCTTTATCGTCTCGGTTCTTCCCGGGTCGGTACCTACAAATACAAACATGGACGCGCAGTACCAAATTCTCGAGAAATATAATAATACGAACATAAATACACGAGACACGACTAATAAACTAATTAAACCCAAAACGACTAAAAATAAGCAAATCGAGTGGTAAAACCGACTAAATAAGAGTATCAATGTGGGCCAAAAAATAGGTAAAATATCGACTTATCAACCTCCCCACACTTAACTCTTACTCGTCCTCGAGTAAGCTCAAAAGACAAACTACGACCCATAAATAAAATCACGGAAAACAAAAATACGAAATATATACAAAAACGAAAATAAGCAAATATAAACAAACGAGTCACAAGTTTCTCAAATCAAAAGTCACGATTCTAAAATCCAACTAAAATATAGAATATGAATGTAAAAATTACTAAATCGGTTGCAAAAATTATTATTACATATTTCTTGGCCTCGGTCCATGCTATGTCGGGATGTGAGACGGAGATGGAAGGAGGTCTCCCATGAAGTTATCGACAAATGTATACAAGTCTCGACCCCTTGAATAAACAAAGGGTTAGGGTCGTCCTAATCACCCAAATGACACAAAGAAACGATCCAAAATGAAAATAAGGATAAACAAAAATATTCGGGGGAGGAATCGTCTTTCTTTTCATCTTTCTTTTTTTTCATTTTTCATTTTTCATTTTTCATTTTTCATTTTTCATTTTTTCATTTTCTCATTTTCATTTTTTTTTTCTTTTTCTTTTTCTTTTCTTCTCCCCCTTATTCTCTTCTTTTTGAATTTTTGAGGATTTTTCCTTGTTTGCTCGTATTTGATGTTTGAGCTCTTTTTTTATGGAAGATGAACTCTTATTTTGTGAGTATTTTTGTGAAATATGGATCGAAAAAATGATAGATCGTCACTTGGGTAATAGTCACCTAGACAAATATGCAATGCCAAAATCACAACACGGGAGGTGGAAGGTGGAAACAAGTGAAGGACACATCCCGAGCGACTTATAGTAGGAGGACAATCAATATATAATATTAAGAAACAACCAATAAGTAATAGAAAAATCCATACTCTTAAAGAAGTTGAAAATTAGAAAAATAACTCTATCAAGGAAAACAAGTGAAACGAATAACAAAAATCTTTTTGGAATTTTTCATTTTTTAAATTTTTAGGCATTTTTCAAAATTTTCAAAAGAAAAATACAAAAACGACAAAAATCACAAAGACAAGAAAATAAAAACAACAAAACAATCGACACAAGCTACAATCTCTCAACAACACATATTTACAACAATACTCCACCAAGGTATCTCCACAAAGAAAATCAACCATAAATCCTCAACCAAACACAAACCGTCAATCAAGAATCTACCTCCCCACACTTGAAACGAACATTGTCCTCAATGTTCAAAACTAGGGAGGGAAAGAAGATACCTTTGAAGCGTAATATTCCCCACACTTGATCGATTTCATGTCTTCTAGCCATCTTGCTTTAATTTGGTTTCTTGCTAGAGATACCTACAAACAAAAACACGAACAAACAAAAACATAAATATGTACAACAAACTTGGGGTGCCTCCCAAGAAGCGCGGTTTTAAGGACCGCCAAACCTACAAATCAAGGTTATCTACTTAGTGCCCACCAAAGATCTCATTAACTTGTCAAACGAGGTAGACCAATCCTCATTAAAGTGGTCATAAGGCATCTTAGTAGACAAACATGACCAAAGACAAAAGTCATAAGAGGCACAAAGAATAGGGGTGAAAAATCTAAAAGTCTCAAATTCACCCATATACTCGGCACTAGCCTTAAAAGTGTCAAGAGGTGGATCAAAACATTTAAAATCATCAATGGTGTAATTGTTGTCCAACCCATCCTTAAGACACTTAACTAAGCCAACCTCTAATGACAAGCATGGAACATCGGCCTCAAAGATAGGATTGTCAAAATCCTCATCAACATACATGACCTCGAATAAAGGGGTAAGAGAAACAAAGTCCACAAAATCAATAGATGAAGGATATTCATCCTCAATATAAGATAAAGACTCAAATTTCTCCAAAATGGGCTCCTCAAAGAAATCAATATCAACATCCCATTTATCCTCCAATACCCCCATGCTCTCAACTACATCCACAACATTCTCATCAACAAAATCATCATCATCATCTATAAGCATCTCATAATCAACATTCTCATGGGGAAGGGGAACATGATGATAATCAACATGAGATCGAACATAAGGCACATCCACAAGAGAAGAGGATTCCACATTTTCACCTATAACATCAAACAAAGAATAATCATTAAGTTCAACTCTAGTCCGTGGTCCTCTCTTAGATGTAGCCCAAATAGAATTTCGATCCTCATCGGCACTAGCCATGGCCTCAATTAAATCCCTCGCCTTATCAACACTCAACTCATCAAATGCTCCTCCGGATGATATATTCACAAGGTTTCTAAGAGAAGGAAGCAAATTATCAAAGAAAATAAGCATAATTTGGCAAGGTGAAATACCATGGTGGGGACAAGCTCTCAACAAACCCTTAAATCTACCCCAAGTCTCACTCAAAGTCTCTAACTCGCCTTGTTGGAAATTATAAATTGCACAAATCCTTTGGGCGGTTTTAGAGGGAGGGTAGAATTTGTTCAAAAAGGCTTGAGCTAAGTCATCCCAAGTGCAAAAGGTAGAAGAAGGGTGAGAGTATAGCCATTTCCTAGCTTCACCCTTAAGACTAAAGGGAAAAAGTATGAGTTTGGTCGCTTGGTCCGATACTCCCTCCATCCTAACAAGAGAACAATTAGCTTCAAAAGTCTCTAAATGGTCAATTGCTTCATCACTCTCTAGACCACAAAAGACATCTTGTCGAATCAACTCAATAAGCCCTACATTAAACTCATAAGGTGCCTCCACAACCCCAATATTAATAGGCCGGTTAACATGAGTAGGGTTGGGTCTAGTAAGGTCACGTATGCTAGGCATCGTCATATGTGTACAAAAGCGTGACAATCAAGGGACAAGTCACAAGATAAGAATCAATGTAACACACAAGCAAGCAACAAAAATCAAGTAGCAAGTAACCAAGCGTAGTCTAACAAATCTAAAACTAAACTAATATCAATCCGTTGATCTCCCCGGCAACGGCGCCATTTTGATAGCCGGGATTTGTCGCCAATCCTACCATCAAACAAACCAACTAACCTAAACTAAAATAGCAAGGGCAAGTCGGGTCGAATCCTCAGAGAGATCGGGATCGAGTACTAGGTCGGTCTCAGATTATGAATTAGCTACGCGAATCGATAAAAAGGGGTGAGATTATACTAAATAGACTAACTAATAAATGCATAAAGAAACTATGAAATGATGTAATCAAATAAGAAAAAGTACTAAGGGACGATGTCACCCGCGACTTATTCAAATCACGCTAACAAATGCCAAATATCGAGGAAGTCGAGTTCTCGGACAAGGACAAGGCGCATTCTAGGTCGGTCACCTCCCTCCCGGGTTCGCGAAACGACTAATTACCCCGTTTACCTCCCTCCCGGGTTCGTAAGACGGAATCCTAAGGTCTAGACCGGAAACTCACTCCCGTGATAATCCCCAAACTAGCCCAAGTCAATGAAAAGTACGCTAATAGAAACTAGTGTTAGGAATACCCCGCTCAATTCCCACTCCCGTGTTCAACTAAGTAGAGTAAGGCAAGATAAAAGGGTAAAGTCGATAATCTATCCTAATCGACTCCCGTCGATGACCAAGGGATTAGATTCGACTCAAACTCCAAATACCAAGTTTATCCATAAATCCCAAACACATCCTCATCCAATCACCCAACTAAACCGATACAAGGCATAAAATCGCGCAATTCAAATAAGTCGGGGATTCATCGACCCCTAGCGAGAATTCTACTCACTACTCATTTATACTAATACAAATACTAATATTAATTCTAGACATAATACTAAATATAAAGAAATAAAAAAGAAAGAAGCTTTAACTAATCTAATATATGATTAAACTAATTCTACCATATCTCCACATACTAATCTCAAGTATAAACATACAAAACAAACCCAATTAACAATAAAGACACAAACTTTGAGCTAATTAACAATAAATTAAACATAAACCCAAAACATAAAGACAAAACTATAAATAAAAAGAGAGAAAAGAATTGTACCCAAAATGGATGAGGAATTGGAGTATGACAATCTTGAACATTAATTACACCAATGTTGATTTAGGAAATAATTAATCTATTAATTAATTGGCCTACTAAACTAAAAACTAAAAAGATGAAAGAAAAAGGGAAGAGGAGCTCCTGCTTCCTGCTGCTGCTGCATTCCAACTACTGCTGCGTGACTACTTCTGCTCTCTCTCTCCTCTATTTTCTAATCTTCCTTCCTCCTCTAACTGCTCACTATTCCCCTTCTATTTCTTACCAAAAATCAGCCCCCATCCTCATTTTTCCATAGTGGACCGGGTGTTCTTTTATGTTTGGGCCCAATTCTCAATAATTGTTTGATTTGATCCGTTTTGTTCCATCTTTATCGTCTCGGTTCTTCCCGGGTCGGTACCTACAAATACAAACATGGACGCGCAGTACCAAATTCTCGAGAAATATAATAATACGAACATAAATACACGAGACACGACTAATAAACTAATTAAACCCAAAACGACTAAAAATAAGCAAATCGAGTGGTAAAACCGACTAAATAAGAGTATCAATGTGGGCCAAAAAATAGGTAAAATATCGACTTATCACCCCTCCCCATTGAACTTCATGATTTCATTTAAGTGTGGGGAGGTAGTTTTCGGTTGTGTTGGTGATCGTTGAGGAGTTGAGTGGTTGTGTTGTATGGTGAGGAGTGGAGTATATAGGTGGGGTGAGTTTTGGAGGGTGAGTTTGGTGATTGTTGGATGCGAGTTTATACTTGAGGATTCGTGGAACTTTGAGTGGAAATTTTTGATTTGGTGAAACTTTTGTGATGGCTAGTTTTGATGAAGTTATTCTTGGTGTATTTGCTAGTGTTGAGTACGATTATTGCTCCCGGAAATTCGGTGATGTGATTACACCGGATTTCCATTTTCGAAAAATCCAAAATTATTGCTCCCGGATTTTCGGTGACTTGATTACACCGAAAATCCATTGAAAAATCCAAATGTTTTGCTCCCGGTGCTTTAGTGACTTGATTACACTAAAGCACCACTTGAAAATCCAAAAAAAAAATTATTTATTTTACTTTCTTTCATTTTTTTTATTAGATTTTCTTAGTTTCTTTTAATCTTTCCTTAGTTTTTTTTTTAATTCCTAGTTTTTTTTTACTTCCTTTCTTCTTTCCATCTTGAGTTTTGCATTGGGGACAATGCAAAGTTCAAGTGTGGGGAGGAGTCTTGTGTGTCTAGTTTGATTTAGTGTAGCTTGTGTACATATATTTGTTTTTGTGTTGTTTCCTCTTTTTCCCTTGTGTAGGTAAACAACCCGTCGGACGCTAAAAATCAAAATCCGAGGTAGATGGATGAAGACCGTCCCGGTATATTCTTTCCACCTTATTCCTTTTTTTCCTTGCATTTGTTGAAGGAGGATGGGATTTTGATTGTATTGGAGGTTCTTGGATGAACATTTGGGTTGTTGGTTGCTTGCTTGCTTGTGGAAATTGATTCATTTGTGTTTTGTTTTATTTGTTTTCTTTATTTTTGTGTGATTAGTGTCTAGTCTAGTGTGTCTTAGAGTAGTGTAAAACTTTTCGAAAACCTAGTCTTGAAGCTTATTTTTGGAGCTTACATTCTCTTGTTAGTTTTACTTACCTTGATGTAGAACTTGAATCTAGTAGAATAGCTTTAAAATACTAGGTTTATCGACATTCTAGCTTAGGTCCACCCTCCCTACCAAATAGATTACTCGGGGGTTTGCATTTGACCATTTTGATCCCCCGTGGTGTGAAAACTCCTTGGTTACCGTGTCTCGTGTTCCTAGGTGACCTTTACTCTTATGACCATTTTTTATAATCCAAGTTTACCTATCAAATACCACAAACACCTTCCACATTAATTTTTGCCTTTTGTTTTTGGTGATTCTATTACGTGATGCTTCCCCCATTTCAAAATCGAAAAAAAAAAAAAAAAAAAAAAAAAAATCGAAAAAAATCGAAAAAAGAAAGAAAAGAAGAAGAAGAAAGAAATCAAGGGGAGAAAAAAAAAAAACAAAAAACGAAAAAAAGATCACCACACATCAAAATAAATAAATTTTCCGTTGATTTGGGGAGCCATCGTGAAGGGCCTACCGAGGGACCGAGTTCCTGAGGAAGGAAGATAGCGGTGGTAAACCGGTCATTGGAATTATCACTTTTCTATTTCTTTTTTTTACTTGGATTATTTGGTCATATTGAGTTTTGGGACGATCCTTCTCTTTATTTCATAAAGAGGTCGAGGCACACTTACCTACAGTGTTTTATAACACCACGGTTCTACCTTTCCACGCCATCTTACGCCCTCTTGTAATTTATTTGGAAGGTTGGGAGAAAATTTGCTAGATTATCAATGTTCATAGTAATTTATAGCTATAGTATTAGATTTTTGTCCATGTCTTGTAGGTTAACTAGTTTGAGAATGTTAGTTTTCATAATAGGTGGATGATTAGTGTTTTTCCCGCCGTCTTGATGAGGGTGACGGTGTTTTCCTTTTGTGATGCAAACATGTCTTGTATTTGTGGGCTTAATCGATTGTTTGTGTCAATAGTTTTGTGCAAGACCCAACTTGCCTCGCAACGGGATACCTATCCTCATGGTATGTCGTTGTGAGTTGAAAGGGCGTTGAGTGCACTAATACTCATGCGGTTAGTAATAGTTTAGTGAGTGGTCGAGGGATGCTTATATTGTGCATTCACTCTTTGTAGTCTAGGTGCTTGTCTTTGCCTTTGTCGCGCTTACTCGAGGACGAGTAAATGTCTAGTGTGGGGAGGTTGATAACTCCGTTATTGACCGCTTTTCTACACCCGTTTGACGTTTATTTAGCCTCGATTAATCGTATTTTCTTTGGCATTCCGGCTCATTTCGCCTATATTTTGTATTACACGGGTTTTTGCGTTTGTTGTTCGTTTTTAGGCATTTCCGTGACGAAAACGATGAAACTTGAGCATGCCCGGGTAAAAGGAGGTACATGACCCGAGTTCGAGCCTAAACAAGCGCATAGAAGACAAGAAACGGGAAAATTGGCATAGGAAGAGAATAGCACGGTCCACCGTGCGATTCTCAAGTCAGGAGGTTAGGACCGTGCGATTCTCACCGTGCGAAACGCATGTTTCGTGCGTTACTCCGGTTTTGCCATTTCACTTCGTTTTTCGACCGGTTTTCTATGTAACCTAATTAGAAGTATAAATACTCAAATTCTTATTTTTGCCTCTAAAGTTTTCATTACACAAGATTTTATTTTGAATTATTTGGGGTTTTAGAGAGGCTTGTAATTTCTTGAAGATCTTCACCTTCCTTATTGTCCAAGATTCAAGCTTTTTATGATTATTATTATCTATTCTTTCTAATTTCTCCATCCTCTTTAAGTGGGTAATTTTTGCTTCTTCCTTTGCTTTAATTTTGTTAATTTCTCATTTTTGTTAGTTCAACTTAGTAGTTTACAATTGATTAGTTTTCTTTTGATTTGTTCCTTCTTCCTCTTGTTCATGTTTGTGAGCCTTTTCATGTTAGACATAGAAACCCCAAATTAAAAATCCCCAATTTGACCAATTTTGTTATTTGTTTTTATTTTGTTAGTTCTCCATTGTTGTAGTTTGTTTATTCCCCATTTTTATTTGTTCCTCCAATTAGATTTTCCTAAAGTAGTCATCCTTGCATGATTAGTAGTAAAAATCAATTATTAAGAATGTTCATAGTTAAAGATTCCACCTTTACACTTAATTTTACTAATTTAGTCATGTTTAGTGAGTAGTCTTTTTCTAGGGGACGATTTGACCCCGACATGCCTAGATTGTGGGTTTGAATTCCGTATTCGGATTGTTTGGGATAAATGGGAATTGGGTAGTTTGGGGGATCGTGAATCGACTTGGCATTTGGTTGTGTTTGAACCCTTGACCCTTGTCCACCGACGGGAGTCGGTTAGGTCTAGGTAGTAAACCTCGTCTCTTGTCATGCCTTGCCCCGCCTAGTTGAACACGGGAGTGAGAACTTGGTAGGGTACCCAAATTATCGGTTTAGACTCTTCACCTTGGGAGAGGGGAGAGAAAGGACCGGGGTTAGACGCGGACTTAATGAGCCGACTCACGAACCCGGGAGGGAGGTGATCGGTTTTAGCTTAGTTGGATTACGAACCCGGGAGGGAGGTAGCCAACCCCAAGAGGCGTTCCACTATTCCTATCATCCCTAGCAATCAGATGCTCGGTATTCCTTACCCACGATTATGACATGTTGGAGGTTAAGTCGGACCCTAGGCCTTTCTCTATTGAGTAACCGTCGTTTTTAGTTTTCGTTTGTTTCTTATTTAGTTTTCTATTTTCTTTTTGTAGTTGTAGATCACCAATCCTACCTCTCTATCGACTTAGATAAACTATTAGAATTAAAACAACTAGGAATCACCACACTCCTTGTGGACCGACCCTTTCTAGTGCAACGATTATATCGTGCGCTTGCGAGGTAATTAAAACCCCAACACATTCATAATATCGATAATACTACTAATATCAAAGCATTAAAATATTTATCGATTTGTGTCGAATAAGAAGGATACCGGGATAAGGAAAACCGCATATACAAGTGTACTGCACACGCGTCGTCGGTCGCTTATCCCGGTACCCGACTATTTGATTATCGAGATAAATTAACTTAAACAACAATTCGTTATTATTTCTCGTCATCATCATCATTAATCTTGCATCTATCAATTTTCAAATCAATTTTAATAAGGGTCGAAACCCGTTGACACGGATCCGACATCACGATCTCTAGGGATTTTTTTCGATGTCGGAGGAGTCGAGGGAATCAAGTTTTTTTATTCAAGTAAAGCGTCGATTTTGGATTCGATACCAATTCCATAATTGGATATCGAATCTAACAATCAAGTCATATGAATTAATTAACGTGATTTGTTCATATCACGATAATTAATTTAAAACGACTAGAATCAATTTATCTTTTTTTTATATTTCACTCTAATATTCCATATCGATTCAAATAATCGAATATGAGATACAACGAGTATTCAAAATTAGAATCGAGTATAAATTCAACAATATTTATATTCGGTTCAACTAAATTCGCGATTTATAAAAAAACCAAGTCGAACATAAATTGTGCAATATTTATGTCCGATTCGGTAAAACCGTCGAATTATCAAAAAATCAAAAGCAATTTCAAAATCAATAATTAAATTGCAAACGAACCAAGTTCGTACAGGTGCCACTCGACCGAGTGCCTTAGTCACTCGATCGAGTGACACCCTAAAATCGAGTCAAAATGCTAATTACGACCACCACTCGATCGAGTCTCACAGTGACTCGGTCGAGTGGCCATGTACTCGACCGAGTTGGTCAATAACTCGGCCGAGTATGGTCCATAACGCAAAACAGAATCACCTTTTACAGGTCTACTCGATCGAGTCCCTCGACCACTCGACCGAGTAGCCTCATCACGACCAAAACAAACGAGTCGTACATTCTTCTGTTTTCAAACTCGATAGTATTTTACGACTTAGTCGACACGTGTTTAATCAATCATGTGTATTACTATCTTTTCAAACCATGCATCTCATATTTGCATCTCGTTTACATCATTCAGTTCAATTCATCATTTGCACAAACCGTTATTATTCGTTATTTCATTACATCGTTACTAACGCGTTTGTTATTTCTTTTGTCAATTTTATTATTGTTCGTTTATTACACTAAATGAACCCACATGCTAAAATTCCACTTTGACGTAGAATTAATTGCATTAAATTGACATAGAAACCCGTTTCAATTCCATTCACATGCCTAGGAAAAACAATGTTTGCATAAGCATTTTTCCCGTTTTACTAGCACGCGTATTAGAAAGTCACTCGAGTTCTTAGTAGAGGCCGCTAGTGTGCGGGCGGGGTTGGGTGTCCTTTGTGGGCTTCCCAACACGTACCCTCACCCCTTACTCAGAACCTCGGTTTCCGGATGCCCGAAACCGTTGGCGTACGAGAGTCATTCAATACACGGTATCCGATAATGTCGGTATCTGTATCAAATGCAAAGGGACGAGCCCAATAAACTCTGAGATCGGAAATGAGCCGTATTTTGTATACGGACCACTACGACATAGAGTGGGCTCGAATGGTTCCGAATAACCACAAAATTCGGTGGCGACTCCACATAGACCTAAATTTCAATTCGATCCATTCTCATATGGAGATTCATTCGCCTACCCAAACCCGCGCGTGGCCGCGTCGGGGTGGACCTATGTCATGTCCACAAGTGTAGTACTTGACCCGTTAAAAATTTGTGACGGATACTTCCATCACCAACAAGAATTTGTGCAAAACTAAAACCGAATGACACGACTACTAAGTACGAGTACGTGTTAAGTATTACGTACACACGTTGTCATCCCAATCCCGATACCGAGTATCAGACTGATACTAACTCAATAACTTGCTATTAATATGGGGTAAATGCGGTACCTGCATGCATTCTCTATAAGACTACATCACATGCAGAGATACGATAAAAAAATTACTTTTTTTTTCTATGATAAGAAAACCCGCAGTCGCTACCTTTTTGTACGTTCTGGGTAAATCTGGTAGGGGCTTGAACTCTGAGACTCTTGGATTGATGATCACAAGTTTTTAACCACTAGGCAACACCCTTACGACAAAAAATTACTTCTTGAATGGCTACATTTGTTTTTTTGTCATATTCAATTGAATTGCTACATTTTTATATTAAGTATTCCCTCCGTTCCATATGATTCCATACGTTTGCTTTATGCACGTATGTCAATGCTTGTTTTCTTTTGTCCATAACTTTAGTTCCATATTACTAAAAATTATTAAAAAAATGATATTCATAATGTACTCGGTTAGACGGTTTAAATAAAATGTCACTTGACTATCTTTTGTTTAAATATTAGAACGAACTTATGTTGAAAATTCTTCGCATTGATGAATAGTATCCAAAAAGGTAAATGTATGGAATCAAATGTAACGGAGGGAGTATCGTTTTGTTTATGTAGAGTCTTTTACTTTATTGGTGAAACTCATCATCGACGCTAACAACCTTATTATTTATGCAAAAAACATATGTTGTGAATCGTAAGAATTCAATTACTTTGACCTAAGTCAAGTACACAACAATCCGTCAAAAAATTTATGATGAATTTATCCGTTTTAAAAAAATTGTGTGATAATCGAGGTAATAACCAATTGAAAATATAGAGTATCCCAAAGAAAGTGACGCTTGTTCCCTTCAAAAGCAAATATATATGCATGGCCTTAAATATACATGCATGGCATTAATTAGACACAAAATAAAAAGAGTAAGAAAAAACCCTTTAATCTTGCTCTCAATGGTAAAATTAGGTCTCTTAGATTTTATTGGTAGTAATTGACCCCATAACTTTAAAGTTGCATTTAGATATTCATAATTATTTGAATATCATGAATTCAATTTTTGTATTTGAATTTCTAGAATTTAAATCCAAATCCAAAATTGCATTTGGATACCCTTGAATTTGAATTTGAATTTGGATTTGGGATCGAGCGGATGGAGTCAGGTCAAGGCTACCAATTTTTTATATTAAAAAAAATCATTAGAAAAGTGTAAATTTTCAAATACGGAAAAAAAATAAAGAAAAAATATAATCTAACAAGATTATGCGAAAAAAAAAATGAATAATAAGTGACGGAATTTAAATGACTACCCATATGTACTAAGAATTTAAGATAAACAAATTTGAACTGGGTTGGATTTAATCTAAATTTCAAATCCAAATCCTTAGTTTACCCAAATGTTTGAAATATTTCAAATCCGAAATTCAAATTCAAATTAAAATTCAAGTTCCCAAACATGTCATAATGGCATGTATATGGGTAATCATTTCAATTCCGTCACTTATCATTTGCCTGTTTTTTCCGCATAATTTTGTTATAATATATTTTTTCTTTATTTTTTTCTTATTTGAAAATTTACATTTTTTTTTTAATGAAAAACTTTTTAAAAAAAATTGGTGACCTTGACCGGACTCTACCCGCCCGAAATTCAAATCCAAATCCAAGGGTACTCAAACACAATTTTGGATTTGGATTTGGATTTGTATTTAAATTCTAGAAATTTAAATACAAGAATTGAATTCATGATAAACACAACCTGAATGAATTTGAACTAAATTACATCGATTGATACAAGTTGAGCTGAATGAGGCCGAAGTCATTAAAACAAGTTGAATCGAATAATTTTGAACTAGTTTAGATCCCCGTGCATTAATGCACGGTAAATTTAGACTTTTATATTTAATGATTACTTATAAATATATGTTTCTACATTATTAGTTTTTCACGTTTTTAATATTTACATTTTATACTTGAGAAAATAATTTAAAATTTCATGATAATCAAGATATAATCGTGTAATCTCATTCAATTCATAGTTTAATAATTTAATTTTCTTTACCGAGCTAATAACAAAATTTTATAATTTTTACTTGATTATTTAATTAAAGCTTTTTTTATCACAAAACCAATATTCACAAATCAAACTTCATTTTCTGAGGTCTAATTAACAAATTATAAGATAACATAAATATTACTCCAAATATTTATATATTAAAATCAAAATCTGGAAGTATTTTATATACTCCGGTAGTTTTTACCATCATCAAGATTTTATACTCCGTATTTATTTGCAATACTTAGACTTCGATAGTATGAGACACATATATTTTGTCACGAAATAAAATAAATTATATCATGATTTTTTTTAATATATAGCTAACATATACATAGAATGCATGATAATTTTATTTATTGAAAAAAATTCTTCTAATTTTACTTAAATATTGGCTTTGACTTGAATTTGGATTACAAGTAGTAATTGTTTGAGTTTAATTGTTTATTTGTTTCCTTATTTAAGTGATAATAG
This sequence comes from Agrostemma githago, assembly GCA_958450325.1. Lineage (NCBI taxonomy): Eukaryota > Viridiplantae > Streptophyta > Magnoliopsida > Caryophyllales > Caryophyllaceae > Agrostemma > Agrostemma githago. Next base: position 68,619,588 of record OY288252.1, on the reverse strand, counting down.
CTTGGAGGGAAAAAATTTAATGAGGAGTTGACCCATCATCAAGCTCTATTCTCTTAGTAGTAAAGAGGATTGAGACGCATAAACAAATTAAATTATCACAAATTATACTGAACGGATTCAACTCAAGTGAATTAAGCTAAAGCGCGTGGCCGAATAATCTTGATCGAGTTGAAGTGAAATAAAGTGAAAATAAGCTCTAAAATAATAAAAACCTTCAACTTGGTGACTTGGGTCCGTTTTTGTGTCTAGACTGGTAAACAAATTTGACGAAGATAATCAGTTTATCAAAGATATTTTGGACTGTTTATTATTATGTGTGGTTCTTTTTGCTCCCCTTATCTAAATGCTCTACTTCTTTAATATCTTCTTCAATGGTTTACGATTCACTGTAACAACAACTTCAAACGTAAATATACACTACTGTATATGTACATAACAACAATAATAATAATAATCTCAACTGTGCTATTGAGCTGAAATTCAAGGCAATACCATCATGGCAGCAGCAACTTCGGTATCAGTATACGTTGTGTCGAATCCTCGTCTTACTGTTAGCAGTCGCAGCCCCAGTAGCTTGGTTTTAGGTAATTTACGCTTTGAGCCTGATTAGGGGTCGTTTGGTTCACAACAGATAAATGTTTCCGTTGTAATTATGGACGCGTGCTTAATTATTAAGATTAATTGAGCTCGACTAAAGTGAACTGAAAATAAGCTGCGAAAAGCGGGGTCTCTTAATTATTAATGACCGCAGTTAATACAGGTAACAGCGTGATGGGTAGTTCACTACGAGAGCACCCGTCAAATAGGAGAAGCAAGGTTATAAGTAACAGGGATCGACAAATACGAGCAGTAGCAGCAGCAGCAGCTGTCGAAACACCTACCAAAGACGAGATCAAGGAGTATGTGAATGTGAATGTGAATGCATTCATCTGTTTATCAGTTTGTTTTAGGCTGAAAATCTGAATGTTATGACTGATTTACATATTGTATTCTGTAATTGGATCGAATTGGCTAGGTTTGCGCTACCAACGTGGGCTGAGTTTGAATTCGGAACTGCACCCGTGTATTGGAAAACAATGAATGGTCTTCCTCCTACTGCTGTACGCTTTCCGACACCACTAAAACCCGTCTGCTATTCATCCTGCAACGATATACAGTTTTGTTTCATTTTTCGCAGGGAGAAAAACTGAGGATCTTCTACAATCCTGCTGCTGCAAATCTTGAACCTAACGAAGATTATGGCGTTGCATTCAATGGTACTTAAATGTCTGTCTGTCTGTCTAACTGACCCTGAATCGCATTGTTCGTGTGAGTTTTTGGACTGACGGAGTTGTATGTGTGTGTAGGCGGGTTTAATCAGCCGATCATGTGTGGTGGCGAGCCACGAGCTATGCTTAAGAAAACTCGAGGCAAAGTTGATCCTCCATTCTTCACCATTCAAATATGCATTCCTAAGCATGGTAAGTAGTTTTTGCTTTATTCATTCACTTTTCTTTGGGTTCCGAGTAGTTACAGGATTAATGTCGGTTTCTGATATCGTGGCAGCTATGAACTTAATCTTCTCCTTCACCAATGGTACGGATTGGGACGGTCCCTACAGATTGCAGTTTAGACTTCCTAGGGGTTTAGCAAATAAGTCTATCACGGAACTAAATGAGGTAGGTGATCATCGCTTCAATAAGAGCAGAAGTGACTGTGTTAGATGAATCATCTCAACCAAAACCTGATGGTTGAGACAATCAGTTACATCTTGTACGATTACAAGGTGTTCTATAACGTGAGACTGTCTTATATAAACGCTTCGCTTTTATTTCAATGCGTAGGGGCTTGCAGAAGAGTTGAGCAAAGAGGGTGCTTGTGAGCAAGCAATATTTCCGGATACGAGCATTGTTGTGACCAGATGCGCCATGATCGGTAATTTGACCGTTGAAGGGGTAAGTTAAACTTTGCTGTATTTCCTCTAAATCTCTGAAAGCTTCCACTTTTATTAAAATAATGGTGATGTTTGATTTGGTGAAGGGGGATCGTTGTAATTTGGACTATGTACAAGGATGCACGGATCCGGAGTCGCCTATGTATAACCCGTTGGCCAACGTTGATGATGGGTCATGCCCGCCGTATTCTGATTCCGAGGAGTAATGGGTGTTTTTTTTGTACATCTCATACACATTGTATATATCACAGAAGAATAGTCATATAATCTCCCTTCATCACATTGTACATAACTTTATTTGAAACTCCAAAATCAGCTACTAATGAGTTATGGGTCAGAGGGTCAGATTAGGTCAGGTCAATTCAAATTGCAGACTTCGAGTTACAATAAATAAACAAGCGATGCACCTGAGATTACGTATTTATCAAGTTATTCTTAGGGAATCTAAGCTTATCTTGAGCTCCAAGCAAAATATAAAGCAGATTTAGTTCATTTTTAAGGAGAATAGACTTTAAGGTGACAAACAAAAAACAAAACTATGAAGAGCTGCAAGTCCTGCAACAACCCGAAAGACGGAAATTTCGATACTAGTGCAAAACTACTAGGGCTAGTGCACCAACTCATGAGTAGTGGATACAGTAATCATGCCACATTTGATCGGGTGAACGTAGACGGAAGCAATGTAGGTGCAGTGATGAACATAACTCGAAACAGTCAGAAAGACGACGAGGTGGGGATGCCAGGAGGATATTGTGGGATGAATATCTACATAAGTAACAATATTCAGGGAGTGAACAACTCGATTTTGGTCGGAAGCGAGGTGAAGATGGTGGAACCTGGAGTTGAGTTATGTTTTGGGGATGTGAAGTGGGAAAGGGAAAAGAACAAGGTAATGCAATGCAGTCAAGTTTTGTGTAGTCTTAGGTCTAAAGTTTTGGTTCTGACTGCATTTTTTGTGCTTGTTGTTGCCCTTCTATTTGGGTTGTTTGGAATTGTGTGTAGGGTAGAAATAATGAAGGAAAGAAATGAGTTGATCAAGTTTGCTACTTAGAGTAGTACAAATGTAAACTAGTTTGCTACTCTGCCCTGGGATCGAATCCCGTTAACATCATAACTGTCCACGTGAGATTGTATGTGTTTGAAATGAATATTGAAGTTTTACTATAACTCGATAACAACTTAACTCAAGATGAACTGAGACCATGTCGGTCTAACTCTAAACATATCATATCGACGAGCCTACTTTATTCATCCGTCCACTCATAAGTACTCTACTCCGCAATAACTAGGGGTGGCATGTAGCCATTGAGACGTACCAGAAGGGACATCGATCTAGAGGAGACGACCCATGATTGATCCATGATCGCATCGCGTTTTCTAAAACTACTAAGATACCGTAATAATTCTATCATAAGTACTCTACTCCGCAATAACTAGGGGTGGCCTGTAGCCATTGAGTCGAACCAGAAGGAACATCGATCGAGAGATGACGACCCATGGTCCATGATTGCATTGTGTTTTCTAAACTACTAAGATACCGTAATAATTCTATCAGAACCATAATATCCAATTTATATTGGTTTCGACAAGACGAACTACGGAAAAGGTTATTTTTATTTTTATTTTTTTTGAAGTGAAAATAAATATCATTAATAATAAGTCCTTCGACATCTACGAACGATGTCAAATTGAACTGAATACGGATTTGTAAAAAAATAATGGGTTATTTTATGACAATAATACCAACTATAAGGGGGCTTCTTAGATTAATCCCAACTATACGTAATCTCGTTTTAATATGAGCTATGTCTTCATTAATCTTTCATTGATATAGGTGACCGGTTACCTAGAAAACCGGTTGAACCTTCCTCTTCGGTTTCGGCTATTGGTTAATTTCTTTTTGAATCTTCCCAAAATTCATCTTGCATTTTTCCTTTCCGATTAATATTATAGAAGCCATGAAAAAACTGCTTTAATTCTGTTATTGTTTTGGCTTTCATGAACGACAACGAAACACTCAATGACCCTAGAAAGTCACAACCGGTCACTATTACCGGTAATGGCAGGTCATAATTTTGTCCATAGCGAAATGAGATTAATGAAGGCATAGTACATATTAAAAAGAGATTACGTATAGTTGGGATTATTCTAAGAAGCGCCCTTGTAGTTGGTATTATTGTCGTGAAATAACCAAAAATAATTCATTTTTTTTTTTCCGAATCAAACTAAACTACCGATCATTCTCGAAAAATTTTGGATCCAAAAACTGAAGCAAGAGTTATTAGATCGGGTCAAACAAGTGTAAGTGATTCAGTTCGATTTACCGTTCCAGACCACTCTTGACACCTTTGTTGTTTCTTCATCTTCTTCACCCTTCGGTACGTCTCTCTCTTCTCAAATCTGCAATTCCCCACGATTCTGTTACGTAATTAATCAATCGAATCATGGAGGTCGTAGAATTAGCTGTTTTAGTAGCACATAATTAACATCAATCAGCTCAAATCTTCAATTTTTCAGTAATTTCATCGTATTTCTATTTAATTTGTGTGTTTTTATATGAATAAGTGTATGAATGTCTATTTAATTTGCAGATATTGATTGAAATCACATAAACCCTTGTGATTTTTCGGGAATCTGGTATTGGATTGATATGTTAATTTAGATTTTTAGGTTTTTCTATCGTTTTCAATCGAATTTTAGGGTTTCCCGACTCAAATTGTTTGACGATTGATATATTGAAGTTGATATTTAGCTGCAGTAATGTTGATTAATCCTATTAGCTTTACGGTTAGTCGATACGATTGATTCGAGATTGTTTACATTGCAATTAAAAGGCGTAAAGCTGTTTTTCAATCTGTGCTGCCATATTCTTTAGCTGGAATTGTATTGATAAACCCTAAAAGCTTGCAGATTTTCGGGGGCTAATGATCCATAAGTAGGTTTTTATCCAAATTTCACGATATCACGATTTTGGTATTTGGCTAGACAAGAAATTTACTCTTACAGCGTAGCATAATTTAGGTGAAATTCATTGTCGTTCTGTATGTTAAGGCATAGCATAATGTTGATGAAATTGCATTGATGAACCCTAAAAGCTCGCGGATTTTTGAGGGGCTAATGATCCATAAGTAGTTTTTTATCCAAATTGAACGATATCGTGATATTGGTATTTGGTTAGACACGAAATTTACTGTTACGGCATAGCATAATGTAAATGAAATTTATTGTCGTTCTGTTGAATTAAGGAGTAGCTTAATGTAGATGAAATTGACGATGATGTTGTTTGGAATATTTAGAGACAATGGCGAGCACAGGGAGCTCAATGCTGCTATCTTTTATAATCTTCACAGTCGTGCTCTCGCTTGAAGTAATTTATAGAGGGAAATTAGCATCTTCTGAGTTGTTCACCATTCTTGGAGGTTTTGTTAGCTCGCTTTTGTTCCTCTTCTCTCTCACTGTGAGTGCAATATCTACCTTAATTACGAAAGTTCTATGATTTCGATTCAAGTATGCCAATTATGCATCATTAGCTCATACTCTGACTCGATTCTTGTGAATCTGTTTCAGTTCATTGGCAATTTTCAGGAGACGTGTGGCATCAAAACTGGGTGGGGCGCTGGTAAGTTTGATTTTCCCCCCCTGAATTTCCTTTACTCATTGTATGAAATGTACGAAAAAAAAGTGGGAAAAAAGGGTTAAAAGCTCGTGCCGTTTCTTGGAACATAGTGAATTTAGGGACTGTTAATCCCGCTCCTAAACTAAATCTCTTTCCGCCAATTGTCTGATTACTGAACTGTGTCCACCGCGTCAACCCGATCCACCTAACTTATCCGTATGTTAAGCCATGAATTATTTTGTGAAGATTTAAGTTGTAATAATCTTTTGTTGCAGTGGTACTTGCTGAAGCTGTTGCTCTTATTGCTGCTGCATCTGTCCATCGGGTTTGCGTCACAACATGGTAAACAAATACGACCAAGATCTCATAGTGATAGCTTGTGCTTTGTTTTCCGTCTACTTTTTGACTTCGATCTCATCACATCGAATCCTGGCAGTTTTATGCTACTCGTCATTTCAAAAGAGGGTGAGGGTAAAAAAGAGAGAGTTAGTGTGGATAGATTATTAGACGATTTTCACTTTTTGGGGTTCGAGATGGTATGGAAGTTTTAGCGCTAATTTATTATACAGGCATCCCACACCAACTAATCTATCATCCTTTACCCTACACCGTCGATGCATTAACCTTCTTTTATTACCACCAACATTATGTTTTATTTTTGTTTTACGAAATCTGAATGTTCTGAGTCTGACTCGAACTTAAGGTAAGCTGAGTGTGGAAGGTTCAACTATTTCCTGTTACCTAAAATTAAGAGGTTCTACAAACTTGTCGTCTTGATTTACTGTGAGGGGGTTATTCATCTGGCAGTAACCAAATCTCGTTTAGATTTTACTTATCGGAATTAATGGTCTAGCTTCTTTTGATTCAACGCACGCTGCATTCAAAAACAGACTTTGCTGAAAACCGAAGTTTGGATTGTTTTGCAGCTTCTTATTCTCAGCTGGATTGCTGTATGAGGTTAACAAGCTCTCAACAATGACGTCATCTAGACTCGAGACGAAAAGCAAGAGGTACTAGAAGAAGCTGTGCTTAGCGATGTCAACATTTTTTCTGTACTACTCTGGACCGACCTTTCTGGCAAGGATAGATTGTAAGGTTCTCGATTCATGTCTTCATGTTTGTTTAGCAATCGTCATCATAGTTCAGCACCAGAGAAATGTGTGTTGATTACTGAGTATTAACATGAAATTTGCGTGTCCTGTCTAGTAGAATTGATGAACACTGATTATAGGAACTTTCTTTGCCATTTCAGTAACGGTAATCATCAAGCAAATGAAAAGCATACCGAGCAACAAATAATGAAAACGTATACTGAAATACCAACGAATGAACAACTTGGATTAGATGTTATCGATTATTAACATAAATTCTTTGTTTTCTTTGTATTACGAGTATCAATTTAAAGGCAAAGAATTTATGTTAATAATCGAGCAAGTTTAGAAAACGAAATTTTCCCCTTCTCTCTATCTTACCTGCCAATCTTTCTACTCTCTTTCAAACTCGAGTTTTTCGCATAGAGAGGGAACTCGGGTGAGTATGGAAGGATGAGTTTCATGGTTAAAACCTTTGAAATTGGTAGCATTTTGTTGAAGTGATAAATGTATCAATGGAAGTTTGAACCGTGTTTACAACAAATCTCGTCCTTGTTGCTAACTCGCTACCTATATGCCAAAAAAAACCATCTATGTGAGAGTTCTCACGACAAAATTACTATGATACCGTCTCACAGGACACCTATAGTAACCCAATTGAGCCGTTAAATACAGAAAACCCAAATCTCGTGAAGGGATATAAATGCATGCACCCCAAATAAAATTCCTCACTACAAATTTACTCCATTTTTCATTTTATCCTCGTGAACTCTTTATTGTAACATCCTTACGTTCACCCACCTCATTTATTTCCACACAACTTATATATATACACACAACCTCAACGTCACAATTTATCCCATTACTTCTCCTTCACTTTCTCTTAATAAAATGACACTTCCTATGTCACTAAATGTTGGTATACTATCTCTAATATCATGTCTTGTTTACTTACCCTTCGGAATTACCTCATTTACGGTTGTAATGCCGCCTTCCACGACACCAAAAACCCTAGTCGACGCCCCGCAAACGGGTTTTGCAAGCATAAACGGGGCAAGAACCGACGCCCATGAGCAACAAACCGTCTATGATATAATGCTTGCCACGGGTAACTCGTGGGCGACCCAAATACCCGATGTGTGTCGGGGTAGGTGGCACGGTATCGAATGTATGCCCGATAAAGAAAATGTCTATCATGTGGTTTCGTTGTCTTTTGGAGCGTTATCGGATGATACTGCGTTTCCAACATGTGACACGAGTCGGCCATATGTATCGAAATCCATCACTAAATTGCCTTATTTGCGTACCTTGTTTTTTTACCGTTGTTTAAGTAACAACCCTCAGCCCATTCCTTCTTTTTTGGGTCGTCTAGGGTCGTCGGTCCAAACATTAGTCTTAAGGGAAAACGGGCATGTGGGTCCGATTCCGAAAGAGATAGGCAACTTGACTGGGTTGAGGGTGCTTGACTTGAGGGGGAACAATCTTAATGGGTCGATACCGGTGTCATTGGGTCGGGCTAACGGGTTAAGGTCGTTAGACTTGAGTGGAAACCGGCTAACGGGTCAAATACCCGGTATCGGGTTTCCGTCTTTAAATATATTGGACCTTAACCAAAACCTATTGTCCGGCCCAATTCCATCGGCCATCGGGCTTTCTACAAATCTTGCAAAGATGGATCTTAGTCGTAACCGGCTCACCGGCCCATTACCCGAACCAATTTTGGGCCTAAACGATCTCATTTTGATGGATCTTAGCTACAACCGTCTCACCGGCCCGTTTCCGAACTCACTCAAAAACCTTGAGTCACTTCAAGTCTTGCTTTTAAAGGGTAACCCAATGATAGGCACAACAATACCAAACCAAGCCTTAGAGGGCATGAAAAACCTACTCATTTTGGTCCTATCCAACATGAACCTACAAGGCCCAATCCCAACTTCCATGACCCGACTCCCGAAAATACGGGTCATCCACATAGACGAAAACAACTTAAACGGGTCAATCCCGGATAGTTTTCGAGACATGGAATCTCTTACCGAGTTAAGATTAAATGACAACCAGCTGAGCGGGCCACTTCCCCTCAATAAAAACACGGTGTACAAAATGGGGAGAAAACTACGAGTGTATAATAATTCAGGACTCTGTTTCAAATATGAAAACGACGGTGACGTCGAGGGCGACTCGGATTTGGTGATGGATTGGGGAATTGGGTATTGTAGAATTCCTAGGCCGGGTGGGTTGGGAAGATTAGTGGAGCATAATACAGTAATTAGTGGGCATAATAATAATAATCAAGTGCCAATATTAGTCAATAAATCAACAATATTAGTAGCTCACAAGTGCTTGTTTCTTACCTTGTCGTACCTACTTTTTATTGTTTGGTTGTAGATTTTGACGATTCATACATGGTCTTGATCATTAGGCTAAGACAATTCTCGAGAATATGTAACAAAATATCTTGTATATGAATCTTTTTATCAAAAGAAATACGGTATTGTAGAGGGTAATGATATATATATATATATATATATATATATATATATATATATATATATATATATTGTCGTAATCTCTTTTCTCTAGTGTGATTATTGAAAGATCATGTTTATAAAATCTGTCTTATCTTATACTACTCCGTAACTGTATTATATACAACATTTTTAGTGAAAAAGTTATCAACTTGGTGCTCTAAACTGTCTAACAAAAGTATATATATATAATGACCCTATATATACGTATAAAATCATCCTATGGACCGACCCTGCTGATAAGTCTTAATAATTGTCTACATTTTGGGACAAATCCAATAGATTATGTAAGGTTTTTTTGGAAGCTATGAAGTTGGCCTGATGGAGAAGATGTAAAGATGGAATATATAGGCGACAGTGATAAGAAAGAAAGGAGAGCCGTCGGTTTCTCTTAAGATGATGTATACGGGTTATCCATTTTAAATTTTTAACGGGTCAAATAATATATTTAATTTATAAAGATAAGATAAACTTTTTATTTTTTCCAAGATTACAATTCTTTTGTCTTATCTGTAGTATCTAGTACTCCGTATATGTTATAAGTATAAATTTAAGACAGATGTACCCGTTTTAGATAAAACTTTAGGATATGTTTATATTCTAATCTTGTACTTAGTTTTAATTAGTTTTTTTTTTTTTTTTTGCCAGCGGTTAAAAACCGAGAGCTTTAATTAGTTAGATTATTATGATGACTTACTATTCTTGCATTTTAAGCTAAGTCATCTTTTTTCGTTATAAAAATATTACTCCATTGTGAATCTAATAAGCATTCAGAATTCTGACATAGTATCATAGCATATGATCCTCACAAAAACACGTGACCTCATGTCTCAAACAAATTCTCGTACAACAACGCACTTAACAACCTCGACAAGTCATCATCGAAACCAACATCCGTGATTCAAATCTATAAAACGTCCCCAACTTAACGACCGATCTCTTACCTACTAACAATGGTGCTATCTGTGTTAATCTAAACAGTCTTAGTCTTGTTAATTGCCTCGATGGCTCCCAATGTCCCCGCCAAAACAGTTATTTCCCTAAACTACGCCCTACATACTTTCTATCAATAATCACGTAGCTAGGCTAGATTGCTCAAACGATGACGTGATCGTTCTTAAAAGGTCCACTAGGTTATGATTTCTGTATCTTAAATTACGTGGCATCTTGATTATATCGCTATAAACACATTGTAACTGTATTTATTCATAATATAATCTAACACTCACGAATTCTCACAATTAACTTGACGACCTAAATTGGCAAGTAGTCGTTCGACCCGTTCTACACTTCTACATTGATGCATACTTATGTATGTGAAGATGTGCAAGTGCGCAACAATTTGAAGAATGCGACCATCACGTATATGTATGTATATAGTCCATGGACCTCAAAATTTTGAAGTCATACAGATACTTTGGACTTAGCCAAATCTACAAGTCTCATTTTTCTTCTATAAAATTATAAAAAACAAGTCTTTTTACGCTCACTCATTGTACTGTTAACGTGCCCATATTGACCATTTCTTACAAGTTACAAGTAGTATGAGACAAACAATTGCATACACTTGAATGTTTCAACTACATAACCAACATCATATGGGGTCATGCCTAAATTTCTAGGACCATTGTCCTTGAGTTGGGTAAATGTAGGTCTAAATTTTACTCCCTCCGTTCCAATGAATTGTTTGTCTATTTTATACTGGGTCGTCTCAATGAATTGTTTGTCTTTCTATTTTAGGAATGTTTTTTATATGTAATTTGACCCTTGACTCCACATGTCACCTCCTAATTGGATCTCTTCCCCTTGATGACAAACATAAGGCAAACAATTCATTGGAACGGAGGGAGGAGTACCTTAAACTCAAGTTAGTTATGGCAATGTAAGTAAGATGAATACCGAGTAGGCGAGTACAATTTATAATCGAGTTGTGCTACTATGAGTTTATGACTACTAGCTGGCAAAAAAAAACAAATTTATGACTACTATCTTTTGTAGGTTCGTAAAATAAATACTGGAGTACTCCGTAGAATATACTAGTAAACTAGTAAAATTGATGTTTTATACTGTACTAATTGATCGGACATTTGTTTACCTTTATAGCTTTACTTGTGAGTCTGTGACAAAAAAATTAAGAATGAAGTTCCGAGTAAGTGAGATATTACCACTTGAGCTTACCCATTTTCTCGAATCAAGGATGAAGTAGGAGATCATTTATTGGTCTTTTTATTTGACACCATTTAAATCAAAATGTCGACGAATTATCAAATTACCTACGTATATAAACACCATTCCAAAATAGAAAGTTAAACAAAATACTTACTCATTTTAAAGCCAAATCGGTAAACAAATGACCAAAATAAGAATACACAAATCTACTATATTTTTTCAAAAATAAGAATTTGTGAATGAGATTTCATGTTACACGAATACAAAACACTTATAAAAGACGATTTGAGAGATTTCTCACATAATCTGAAACGATCTGAAAGATATCATGTATTCTATATATTCAACGATAACATAATATGAGACGGTTTCACACTCTTACCATTAAGAATGAGCAGTCAAGTCAACGGTGGAGTAAATAAGTCGATCTGAAATTAATGAAAATGTCAGATTAAAAATAAGAGGATAAGCAGTAACTCGAGATTAATTAATTAAATAAACAAAGTTAATGAAACTGGAGAATTAATTAATTAATTATTGAAAGAAACAGAAACCCATTCAAACTTCAAACTGAAAGTTGTCACCAAACAACACCAACGAAAAACAGAGCATTTAAAACAAAAACAAATCACCCAAATAAAATCCAATTTATATTATATAATACAAATCACCCAAATATTCTCTTTTATTCTCTACCTCCACCTTTAGCTTCTTCACATCCCTTACTTCATACAGAAGTTTGTCTTTTTTATTTTTAAATTAAAAGAAGAAATAATTTATTAATTATTAATTTCAGCATAAACACTCTTGAGAAAAATTTCATTTCAGTTAAAAAGATTTAAACTTTCCTGAATTTTAAGTTTTTTTTTGGGATTTTTAGTGAATTGGGTATTTAATTAAATTTCATAAATTAAAAAAATTTATTTTTTTTGTGATAGAGTGAAAAAGATTTAAACTTTTCTAAATTTCTAAGTTTTTTTTTTGGGGATTTTTAGTGAATTGGGTATTTAATAAAATTTCATCAATTAAAAAAAATTATTTTTTTTGTGAGAGAGTGAAAAAGATTTAAACTTTTCTAAATTTCTAAGTTTTTTGGGGGTTTTTAGTGAATTGGGTATTTAATAAAATTTCATCAATTAAAAAAATAATCATTTTTTTTGTGTGAGAGAGTGAAAAAGATTTAAACTTTTTTAAACTTCTAAGTTTTTTGGGCTTTTTAGTGAATTGGGTATTTATTTTCTTATTGGATAGCAAATAAAATAAAATAAAATTATACCCTAAATTTCTAATCTCTCTTTTTAAATTGGGTTATTATTTGTTTTTTAATTTTTTTGATTAAAAAAGAGATTTTTTTAGGAGAAGGGTTATGGCTTTGGGTAGCATAATTTGCTGTGGCAGAGGTTTTGATAGGTATAATTATTATCTACCCTTTTACTCGTAAAACTTATTCTGAGACCGTCTCATATGAGTTTTTGTGTTTATCCGGTTTCCTTAGTTTCTTTTAAATTTTTGATGATTTGTTCATGCTTTTTGTGATTATGTTGTCATGAATAATCCTTAGTACTTGGATTTTGGTATTTATGATGTTAAATTTAGGTGAAAGATTTGATCTTTTACATCTAATCATTCATAGATTGATTTTGGTTTGATGTTAAATCGACTGTTGTATCTATCATGTATGTATGTTAATTATTGAATTTTGTGGGATTTTATTTGATTTGAGTTTCTAGCAGTCAGCTTTTCGAGTTTTGTACTTCATTTCATGTCGGTCGACCCCAAATCATTTTGGAATTAAGGCGGGGTTGGGTGGGATTCACTGTTTTTATGTATCATACTGCGTAAAAATGATTCTGTAATTAAAGGCAATCTATATTTGGAGTTCATCATTAATTGAAGGGTTTAGGCAGTAAATTACTTGTATCAAGAGGGAATTTAAGATGGATATTAGCGGTTTATGTTCAGCGATCCCAATTTCTGAATCCGTTCCTGTGAATTTTAAGTTCCCGTATCATCTAAATTGAATGTCGGGGAGAGTATTTTGCATCTTTTTCTTTGCCGGTATTACTATTTTGTATTGTAAGTAACTATAATTAAGGCAATCTGTATTTGTAGTTCATCATATTTTGCATTGATTGGGGGTGGGGCACCAATTTTTTACGGGTAGTTCACGTCAAGCTCAATTCTCGTATCAAGATATTATCATTGAAGGATTGAATGTAAAATGGATTGTACCAACAAACCATCATGCTTATATAATCTTCTTTTCAAGTTTCGACCCTAAATTTATCAGGAGTGATGTTTATTGTACGGAGTATTTCATAATATGTCACAAGTTCTTAGAAGTTTCGTAGTTCTGAATCTGTTCCTGTGAATTCTTGATATTCCAGGAAAACGAAACGAGAGAAGGCACCGTGGAGGATATTTTCTTTGAAGGAATTACATTCGGCAACTAACAATTTCAATTATGACAACAAACTGGGAGAAGGTGGATTCGGCAGTGTTTACTGGGGTCAGCTATGGGATGGTTCACAGGTAATTAAAGACTTCACTTTGACTGCATATTACGAGTAAGAATTACTGAATTAAGCATCGTCTTCTGGGATTACTTTCTTTGTCTAGCTCAATGTGAATTAGCTCGATCCCATTGCGATTGTATGTCACTGTCAGTAGTCAGCTGGAGGACTCTTTATTTGGGTGCTTGTTAGCTGTTAGCTGTTAAAATGCAGTGTTTAAAGAAAGCGGTGCTCTTTTGCAGATTGCTGTGAAGAGGTTAAAAGTGTGGAGTGATAAAGCAGAGATAGAATTTACTGTTGAAATTGAAGTATTGGCGCTCGTCCGCCATAAAAACCTGCTGAATCTCCGTGGTTACTGTTCTGAAGGACAGGAACGACTTATTGTCTATGATTACATGCCAAATCTTAGCTTACTCTCGCATTTGTTTGGACAGCATTCAACAGAATGTCTTCTCGACTGGAAACGCCGCATGAACATTGCTCATGGATCTGCAGAGGGAATCACGTATGCATTACTCCGTACTTGCTTTTCTTTCTTTTTACATTTCTTCATTGTTTCATCTCAAATTCAGGACTGCTTTGATTGAATATGAATATGCCATAATAATGCAGGTACCTGCACCATAATGCGACTCCACATATCATACACAGAGACGTTAAAGCAAGTAACGTATTGCTAGATTCAGATTTCCAGCCAAAGGTTGCAGATTTCGGCTTTGCTAGACTCATTCCTGATGGGGCAACACACGTAACCACAAGAGTAAAGGGCACACTCGGATACCTAGCCCCCGAATATGCAATGCTTGGGAAAGCATCAGAGAGCTGCGATGTATACAGCTTCGGAATCCTACTGTTGGAAATTGCTACAGGTAGACGAGCCCTTCAGAAGCTGAACTCCGTATCAAACCGTTCCATCGCGGAGTGGGCCCTACCCTTGGTTCGAGAGGGGAAGTTCAGCGAATTAGCCGACCCAAAACTGAAGGGTACTTACGTGGAAGAAGAGTTAAGGAGAGTGATCTCGATTGGTCTTGTTTGTGCTCAGAAAGAGGCTGACAAGCGGCCCACGATGGTGGATGTGGTTGAGATGTTGAAGGGAAAACTGAAGGATAAGTTGATCGCGTTGGAAAAGAGGTTGTTTGAGAATGCAAAAGTCGGGGATGGCAAGGAGGACGATATCTTAGAGGAGAAGTCGGCATCTACATCAGAAGAAAAAGACGGGAAAGTAGAAACTAAAGTTGATGCTCCGGTTTCTGAAAAGGGTCTTGATCGTTGACCCCTTAGTAAGTAATACTACTACCACCTCCGTTTCAGTAGGTTGTTAATACTGGTATGGTCTTATGCCGTGAGACAATCCCTTTATATAAAAAGATCGCTCATTTATCAACAATAAATGAATAGTCTTTTTACAGAAACGGACTGTCTCATACTCTCATGTGTGAGACCGTCTTACTCTATGATTTGTGTTTGGGAAGCTATGAACCTCCGATCCTATTGAAATAGAGGTAGTACTTCCGAGTCTAGCTTATGAGTTGGGCACATTTTGTGGCATAGATCTTCGTTATGTCGTTTGTTTATCTTCGGGTTGGTGATTTGGCTTGTATTTAGGGTAAGAATGGGATGCCTTTAAATCCATTGGGATGTGTGCGGAACATTTTCGCAGAGACGGATTTAGGATTTGCGAGACCGTATTTTCAAAAAAAAAAAAAAAAAAAAAAAAAACTTGTCTGTATATGTCAATATGTGTATTCTTATCTATGTATCGAATTTGTTTGGTGTGAAGAAACTCTTCAGATTGTATGAAGAATCTCATTCATAGTAGGTCTTGTAAACTTGTAAGCGACTTTCTAGAGACGGTTTCTCTAAAGTTTTTGTGTATTCAAAAACCGGTTGTATAACGAATCAAATGCACCCAAAATCCATATCTCATGCTCTGTACAAATAGTAAAAAGATGAGGTTCTAAAAATCTTATCCAACACGATTTAAACAAGACTACAAGAGTTACTCTCCTTTGATACAAGACGGGAGTAGAGGGCCCAGAAATTCCAAAAACACACGTTTAAATTCGTGACGGACATAATAGCCGAAACACAACAGGGCAACCAAGTACTTGGAGAGTTGGAGTACCATTATTACTACCATCTACTCATTTGGGGATGACAATGGGTCGGATGTTGATCGGGTCTACTAGGACCCATATCCAAATCCGTCATACCTTACCCTGGATCCAGACTCAAATAGATCCAAAATGATTAGACCCATACCCGCTCATCAGTTATTGAGCAGGTCTGGGTCTACCTGTTACTCCTTCCGTCCCAATGAATTCTTTACGTTTGCTTTTTCACACATGTAGAGGTACATTTCATTTTGTTCATATCTTTATTTACGTGTTATTAAAATTTTCAAAAATTTGATGATGTTAATATACTTATTAAGACCATTTGAGAAAATCTCACATGACTATGTTTACGTTATATATTACAAATTATATTCGAGATCATTCCACCTCATGAATAGTGCCAAAAACAAACGTAAAGAATTCACTGGGACGGAGGAAGTCGTTTACAAGTTTACAAGAAAATACAGCAGATCACAAAGATCAACAAT
This sequence comes from Agrostemma githago, assembly GCA_958450325.1. Classification (NCBI taxonomy): domain Eukaryota; kingdom Viridiplantae; phylum Streptophyta; class Magnoliopsida; order Caryophyllales; family Caryophyllaceae; genus Agrostemma; species Agrostemma githago. Next base: position 68,603,136 of record OY288252.1, on the reverse strand, counting down.
TTCCATTTTTAATCGAAAATTATCGTAATTTAAATATACGTACAAAATGATGATCTTTTATTCTAATGGATCGAGTCTGGGTCTCATAACTTAGACACGTCTTTCTTAAAGATCAAGGCCCGACTCATGCTCGTTGAGTCCAAAAATATGGGACCCAAACACATACCATTAAGATCCGATCCAATAAATCTGGGTCGAGTCCTGAACCGACTGCCATCCCTACTACCATCCATTGAATCATCCTTGTTCCTCACCTCTGTGTCATATCTCCAAACACATAAAAACCCCCGTACATAACCACACTTCCTGGACCTTCAAACGTACAGTTACTCAGTTACTCGAAGTAAAATCAAATAAAAAGGGAGAAAAAAGTTTACGAAAAGGAAGAAAAATGGCGGCCACAGGAATCTCTCCTCTCGGACCGTCACTCACAACCACCACAACAACCTCCGACAGAACCCTAGCGCCGCCGTTATTCTTCAACGGCGGCCTCATTTTCCGCCGTAATGTCAATTTTCTATCTATTACCTCGCCGTCTCCGCCGTCGTGTAATCGGCGGAGGATGAAATCGAGAGGAGTAGTTGTAGTTAGAGCACAGTCGTCGGATTATTATGCGACGCTTGGAGTTTCTAGGTCTTCTTCTGCTAAGGAGATTAAAGCCGCTTATCGCCGTTTAGCTCGACAGGTTTACTCTCTTTTCTTCATTTTTTCGAAGTTTTTGCTAGTAATTACTCCCTCCGTATCTATATGGTCGTCCACTCTCGATGTAGTTGTGGATTGAGTTTAGGTTAGTTGTTGATTGAATTTGTTATTTCTTTGTGTGAAAATGTGTGTATACTTTGTCATTTTGCGGAGTAGTGGAGCTTGGATTAGTGATGTAATGGAGCAGTTACTATGATTACTGTTATGGAGTGTTTGGAGTTTAGGTTAGTTGTTGATTGAATTGTGTTGTGTGAAGATGAGTGTGTAATTTGTGAGGTGTACTACAAAATTTGCGATTTTGCGCAGTAGTGGAGCTAGGATTTGTCGTGAAGGGACCAAAATTAGTGATGTACTCCAATAGAGTAGTTATTACGATTGTCTCATTTGTTTCCGCGTTTCTATTCATGATTATATGTTTTGTGCTTTGATTTTGTGAAAATGAGGTTGGAATTTTTTAGGTGTACTATAGGATTTGCGATTTTGCGCAGTAGCGGAGCTAGGATTTGTTGCGAATGGGCGAAAATAGTAATGTAATAGAGTAATTATTACAATCGTCTCACTTGTTTTCGCGTTTCTATTCATGATTATACCTTTTGTGCGTTGATTTTGTGAAAATGAGTGGAATTTGTGAGGTGTACTATAGGATTTGTGATTTTGCGCAGTAGCGGAACTAGGATTTGTCGTGAAGGGACCAAAATAAGTAATGTAATAGAGTAGTTATTACGATTGCCTCATTTGTTTTCGAATTTCTATGGAGTATATCTTTTGTGCTTTGATTTTGTAGTGAGGAATATGTATGGTATGCTATAGGAGTGGTAATTTGAGTGTTCTGGAATGTGGATGATTGAGGCATAGTTGCAGTCTGTAGAGATAGGATTTGAAGTGAGGGGATGGGATAAACATAAATTGAGGATTCGAAGGAGCCATTTATTACTGTGATAGAGTAATTTGGAAGGAAAAGATCGACATTCGTCACCAGAAAGTTTCAAATTCTTCATTGCTGAGGGGATGGTAATACGGTATTACCGTCCTCTCTTAGCCTTTTTGCTCTGCCCCCGTAGAAAGGCGTTTTATCCATAGTGTTAAGGAACAATTGGAGAGTACATGAAACGGGATTTCTCATTAAGGTTTTGAAGGGAATTTATATGTGGTTGATTATATGGAAGATAATGCACTCGTAAACCTCTATGCGTAGCTATCTGGTAGATAAAGTATCTTAGTAAGCTTGACTGAGTTTAGATGAGGAAGTTAGGAGGAATAATTTGCAAATAATATTCCGTACTTTGGGGCTAGATACGTTATTGCTTTATAAAACAACAATTGAAGAAAGTATTTGAAAAGGTCGAGCCATTTCTTATCGGTAGGTCTGTTCATTTATGGTATTAGAGTGACGCATTGAAACATTGTGATTTGTGAGGTAACTTTGTTGACGCGTGGATATAGTGTGATGATCTGATCTGACAATCAAAGACATGGACGAGGAAACCCAATGATTAGTGCAGCAAAGTTGTTCAATGATTCAATATTCTTTTAACCATGAGTTATGCACCTTGTATATTCACGGAAGCCAAATGGAAGTGGATTGGATGTTTTTAGTTCTTATTTAGGTGTAGATATATGCTGCTTGTATATGTGCATTGTTTCTGTAAAACGAATTTAGCTACTGATTTGTGGATTTTTACTTTCGATTCAAGTTTCATCCCGATGTTAACAAGGAACCTGGAGCAACGGAGAAATTCAAACAAATTAGTGCGGCTTATGAGGTATGTCTAAACGTGGTTGTAGTAATCATTGACTCATTGTGTATTATGTATTGTTGAAATTGAAGTATCACTGTTCTCTCTGCTCAAAATTTAGTTACCGTTCTCAGTTTCATATATTCTTGAGTTGTGCTTTCAAGTCCATTTAAGGTTTTTTAGGAATCGACAAATCCATGAAATGGAATAGTAGTGTAAAACTGTGAAATTTTTTTAGGTTGAACTTGCTCGCTCTGTGGTTGACTGGTAAATTTAAGTGCTCTAAACTGTCATTTCTATTGGAAACTGGAGGTGAGAATCAATTTTACCGTGTGTCTGTTCGAAGGGGTTGAATGGCCAACCAAGAAGGTTCCAGTGAGAAAAATACGGACATATATTCAAGATGTTTTCCTTGTAGAGAGCAAGTTCTAAGTTTTTGGGTTCTCTTCTTGATGGGATTATGTTTGATTGGTCATCTGGGTATTGTGTGACATGTGAATTTATTTATAGAACTTTTAGGGTTTTTATATTGTGTTTTGAATACCGAGGTACAACACTGTCAGGTACTATCAGATGACCAAAAGAGGGCTCTGTATGACCAATATGGTGAAGCTGGAGTGAAAAGTGGTATGGGTGGATCCTCTGGTGCTTATACGGTAATTCATGTTGCTCTATGTGATCTCTATATGTCATTTTGCAATTTGCATTTAATGTTAGTAACTGATATATATTGTCAATTTTTTTATCCTTAAAACAGACCAATCCGTTTGATCTATTCGAGACTTTTTTTGGATCTAGTATGGGTGGCTTCTCTAATGCTGACACTGGATTTGGGACACGGCGTCGTACCACTGTTACAAAGGGTGAAGATATACGGTGAGTCCTGTACTTTTCTTATATAAATATCACAGGCTCAAATATGTTTGTTGAAGAAGCTAAAGTTCTAGAGTTGTCCACTTTTGGAATTGTTATAGCTTCAGTACTTGCGTGAATCATTTCTTGGATAAAGTATATAGTCGATGATGTAATTGACTCCTGATTTTAAAGTGTTACAGCTATGATATGACGTTGGAATTTTCTGAAGCGATATTTGGTGTGGAAAAAGAATTTGAGGTTTCACATCTGGAAACATGTGAGGTATGTGCAGGAAGTGGGGCAAAAGTTGGTTCTAAGATGAGAGTATGCTCGACTTGTGGAGGGAGGGGTCAAGTGATGCGAACTGAGCAGACACCTTTTGGAATGTTCTCCCAGGTTGGTAATGCATTTTTTCTTCTTGGGCGTTTTTTATAACAATTTTGTCTCCGTATTGACATTATATTCCACCATCAACCTCACCGCAATCCTCGACGAAACGTATCCAAGATCCTCAAGGGTGGGGACTTGGGCGGGTTGATATGGTTGGTTGGGAGTGGTTTAATGTTGCGGTGAGGCTTAATATTGGTGTCATTTGGAAAGTGGGAACTTTTACAGAACCGAAGAGAGCATCAATAAATGTACATATAGCATGCTCAAAGTTTAGATTCTTTCTTTTTTCTTGTTTTATATTCTGGGATTAATGCCTTCTCGCGGGTTTCATTTAGGTGTCTGTGTGCCCGACTTGTGGTGGCAACGGTGAAGTTATCTCTGAAATTTGTCGGAAATGTGGTGGTGGTGGACGAGTTCGCGCTAAAAAAGATATCAAAGTAAAAGTTCCTCCTGGGGTCAGCAAAGGTAGCATTCTTCGTGTAGCTGGGGAGGGTGATGCAGCTCCAAAGGGGTATGCCAGTGATTCCATGCATTTTACAGTAATCTTTATTCAGTGCCTTTAATTTTTGTTTTTAACTATTCTATTCAAATTTATTCCAGAGGTCCTCCTGGTGATCTTTTCGTTTATCTCGAAGTTGAAGAGATACCAGAAATACAAAGGGATGGTATAAATCTTATTTCTGCATTATCTATCAGTTATACGGATGCCATTCTGGGAACTGTTGCGAAGGTAAATAATAGGTATCTATTAGATTGAGTACTTGAGTTGAATCAATTCAAATGTTACATTTGCTTACTGTGTAGAGAAGTTGGATTCTTGGTCTATATATTTCTCGACTTAATCGAGCTAGGGGTTGTTTGGTTACCCACCAAGTGCAAATTTAATGTCTTGTTTGGTTGACAAAAAGCATGGAAAGTAGAACTCCCCTTAAAGAACAGTTCCTCCAATATGGAGGAAGTTGCTTACCTATGCCCTCCAGGTAAGTGGGAATTCCCGTAGAGTTCTACTTCCCACATGAAATCAAATAATTTTTGCTTCTTCATGTGAAATCTAAGTTCCCGTGAAAATATTTTACAGCACCAGTTCCTTTGGGTTTTGGAGTACTTTTTAATTTTCTATTTTAGGATGAAGCACATTGGAGACTTGGGTTTGATATATTTTGCACGTATTTAGCAATTTTGTATTCCTTTATTTGGCAGGTTAAGACTGTTGAAGGACCAATCGATTTGGAGGTTCCACCAGGTACACAACCCGGAGATGTCCTTGTTCTTGCAAAGAAGGGTGTACCAAAATTGAGCAGGCCTTCTATACGGGGTGACCACTTATTTGCTGTAAAAGTCTCTATACCTAAACGGATTAGGTGAGCACAATAACTACCGTTTTCCCGTATGTATTCACTAGGTTGCACGGACACTCCTCCAACCCGTTGTGTCGTGTCGGACACCGACACACGTTGGACACACGACAATACGTCTCGGACACCTGAAAAACCGTGTCCGGTTTTTTTACTTTATTTAGTTACGTGTCGGACACGTTTCATGTTAATTTGAGACGTGTCGGCCACGATTCATACCATTTAGAGACTCATCGGACACACTTAGCGTTGTTTACGAATTTGCGTAGTTTAATAAAACAATAATATATGTTTATAGGGGTTACTTGATACTATAAACGTTCTACTTAATACTAAATAATTAATTAATTATTATATTACAGTAGTATAACTGTTTGAGCTTTTTAAGATTTGCTTTTAACTTTGAGTTTATAAGACTTTAAGTTTTGTTTTTGTTATTTTACGATAATTGTGATAGTTTACGTAACCAAACCTATATTTTAGGTATAAAAATCTTCAAATTTTCTTTGTTTAAATATGTAGTGTCCGTGTTTGTCTATATTTTTTTTTGTATAACTTTGAGTTGATTTTTTTTTTTCTGCCGTGTCCGTGTCCTATAAATTTTCGAACGCCGTGTCCGTGCCGGTGTCTGTGCAACCTAGTGTATTCATGCTCAGTAACCTGTTGGCCTTTTTTTTCCCGCATCTGTCTTTTGCCTGATAACCTCCAAAACTTTATCGTGCACATAGTAATTTTAAGTAGCATTTTTGTTTGAAAAAAAGAAAAGCAAAACAGATATATTATCGTTTATACAGCCTTGTAACTATAAGTACATTTGGTGGCTAACTGGCTATTATTCGAACTATGGCTGCGACTTCAGCACATCTGAACTGTCCATATTATGCTTGCTATTTTAGTACTACTGATCTTCCCATTTATGTTATCACCTTTTGACTTTGGTAGTTAACCTAGACGATCAATTTGTCATTAAATTAATGTTACAAATTCTGAAACTATTGTATGTACTCCGTATAAAAATACTTTTTGACAGCACAAACGAGACACATTTGACACTTTACCTTTCCATATACTTGTGAGAAATCAATGGTCAAGTTTGACCATTAATGTGAAATGGAGGCAATGTATATGTGATGGACTGCAAAAGCTCATTTCGACATGCTTTATGTTTTCAGCACTCGAGAGCGTGAATTGCTTGTAGAGCTGGCTTCCCTGGGTACCACAAAAGGCACACGTACACGCACCCGTCCACAGCCTCGACCAGCAGGTGCGCACTGTGTAGTGATATTTTGACTTATCTTTATATTTTTGATATTTTGAAATGATGCATGGGATAAAATTTTCTTTTTAGCTTTAGAATGTCCTGGAAATCTCAACATATATCCATTAATGATGCCCTCTCATTCTCTCGACAAATACAACTTCTGAATTTTTCTTGTATGAAGGTGATGTGGTGGAGACTCCTGCAACAAATGCAGATACCGAAGCGAGCGGGGAGTCAGGAGACCAGGATGATCCGTGGAAAAAACTAAAAGATTTTGCTGGGTAAGTTAACCTGTATTTTTCTCTCCATTTTTTTGTTTTTTCAAATGGCTTTGACGATCTTTTCAAGCTTACTTCAAAATGCAACTATTTTACTCGCGCTCTTTTGTAAAAAAAAAAAAAAAAAAAAAAAAAGTTCTATCAAAGAAAGATGACGGTAAATTATTTACGTAGGCCCTTCATACATTTACCTACTGAAATGATGTTACAGATCTGTGGCGAATGGTGCTTTGAAATGGCTGAAAGACAACCTATAATTTTGATATAGCCTTCCAATTCCAACAAGTGTTCGTTATTGGCAAGTATTTTGAATTGCCTCGGCAGAGCAGTGGAGAAAGAAAGGAACCGGATTGATTCTGTTAGCTTTACCAAAGCGATTGTATCTCGAGAGTAGTCAACCATTCGATTCTTTTGCGCACTTTGTAAATGCATCTTCACACCCCGAGTATAATTACATTGCGCTGTAATGAGAAATATGTAGGCTGGGGTTTACCTCAAATAGGTAGCATGACTTCACCAACTCATAATATTTTCCTTGTTTCGACTCAAGAGTTGGTTATTTTTTTAGAGGTAGAGCTATAATTTGCAGCACTCATCGAATACGGTAATTTTGGTTACACATTTCTGGGTTTTGTGCCAAAAATAACTAGTTTACTGAAAGAAATGAGTTTACAATTTACATAGTACACTGATGATGAACTCGTGTCTGATTATTAAGATGATGTATGAAATCAATGTTTGAAGTAAGATCTATAGTTCTATACTGTTTAAACAAACTTCTGGGAGTCGATTCCAGTGTTGTTGGCTACAAAATACGGAGAAATACAGTGTGCCCATGCTTAATGGTGACATGAATCAGTCTTTCCGACTTTCTTTGGCTAAAAGTAGAACAGCTATAACCGAAGGAGTAGAAATCATCAACAGAGCCACGGTGATGTCGGGTCTGGTGATGGCTGGTGCTGCAGCACTGCCGTACTTAATCACAGCTGCCCCGAGAAACGAGCCTACAGCTAACTTCAGAAGGTACTTGAGGTTGTCCTGCACGATTAATTAACATCAGTATTCGCCATTGATTCACATATACCTATGGCTGGATGGAATTTCCGGCTGCTTGAATCATTCAAGGTCCTGATATTCTCAACATCTTGGTATTAAGTCCAAGATGAGAACCTGTGTTAGCTCAACGATCCATGTCCCTTCTCATAGGAACCAATAATCGGGTGATATACAGACTTACAGTAGACTGAAGTTTCGGATGGGGTGCATAGCATCAAGACATCAAGAACTAACGGATACGGAGTACTAACTGCCGTATACTATTACTAAAACTAAGACCACGTTCTTTCCAGCTTCTTTTCAGCTCATTTGGGTTCTCAGTTTATCCCCGTTCAGTCAGTTCCGTTCTCCGTTCACACCCATTAATCTAAATAAGCTGTCTTTTTATACAAATGGACCGTCTCACAGAGGGCACTACTATGCTCCACCAACTATAACCTATGATCGAAAAACAAACCCGAAATCACACCAAAGAAAGAGGGGTAGAAAAGAACCTGAAAAGTAGAAGGAAATGAGGAGTTGGGTTCGTTTGAATTCGGACCCGAGGGCCGAGGAGTTGCCTGAACAAGAGGAGGAGGAGGAGAAGGTCTGAAAATAGGTGGTGCAGCAATGCACAAGTAGTGTTTTCTCCTATCCCGTGTTATTGCATTTGCTGCTGTACATGTTGAGGTTGCATTTGATGCACATAATGATGTTCTGCTGGTGTTGGTGTTGCAGGAAAACCAAAATGTGGTTGCAATTTCACTTCCTATCAAATTCCCCACTTTGGCTGCCATTTGATTACAACTTTCCATTGTCTCTACTTTATCCTTTCACTAACTTTGTGAGTTTGTGGAATGCTTTGTCTTTGCACAAGTGGGTTGATGTGGATGTGGATGTGGATGTGGATGTGGATGTGGAGTCTCCAAACATTTTGTTTTCAAGCCCACCACTTCAAGCAATAAGGAGGATATACCTTATTCAAAAAGTGGTTCGGATCAGTAAACTGACCCGGGTTGGATCTGATGTATATCCGTTCGATCTCCAGGTCTCCAAAAGTTGGTGACCGTTCTCCGATCCAGTCCACACTTTAAACATTTTCCAAATTTAGTCTACTTTTCCAGCCCGGCCTGGTCCAGGTCCCCTTCTAACCGGTCCGGTCTCCGGTTTGGATTGTTGGGATGACTGATCTTCGGGTCTATTCGGTGTTCACGGGTATTGACGAAAACAGACCGAACCATATTGGATGACCCGAGCATCCGAATAACCAAGAAGAAAACTCGTAAAAGGGACTAGTTGTGAGTTGTGAGGGAACGAACCCATTTGGTCCGATTTTTTTTCTTTCCGGATTTGTGCTGAATCAGACCGATTGGGTTCGTTGTTGACAGGACCGGAGTGGATTCGATCCGATCTGATCTGGACCGATCGGTCTAGACCGATTCGATTTAACATTTCGAACCGGAATTTGAACCCAAAAATTTAGGTTACCAAAAGTCCGAAACTTGTCCCCTGAATCTCAATCTCCCAATCACAATCCTTCACTCCTCGCAATCCCCAATTCAGTTCCACAATACTCATCGCTGGATTTCCCCCAATTTAATCCCAAAATCTAGGGTTCCTGAATTCAACAAAAACCAGCAATCATGGTGTTAGCTCAATTAGGGGGGAGCATCTCGCGTGCTCTCCAGCAGATGAGCAATGCGACGATAATCGACGAGAAAGTGTTGAACGAATGCCTCAATGAGATCACTCGCGCTTTATTACAATCCGATGTTCAATTCAAGCTTGTTCGTGATATGTCCACTAATATTAAGAAGATCGTTAACCTTGATGATCTTGCTGCTGGTCATAATAAACGCCGAATTATTCAACAGGTTTGCAATTTCATTTTTAAAAATTAGGGTTTTGTTTTCGGTTTCGATCATCATTTCTGTAATTTGAGGTGTTTGGGTAATTTTGTTATTGTTAAATGATGTTATTTTTCGGTGATTGCTATTGAATTTGTTGCTGGAGTTTCGGGTAATCTGTTTATCCGCAGGCGGAAGCTTTTGAAGGGATTGAGCATTTTATTGATGATGATGATGTAGTTCGATACGATTTGTTTAACTTCGAGCCATTAACTTCGAATTAGGATTACTATTCCTCATGAAATCAGTTGAGGGTTCGTGATTGAGCTTGTAATCTATCGCGAATGATCTTATCAACAAGTGTTATTGACATGATTCATGGTGGATGTTGCTTCAGAGTGTTGGACACAACTATTATAGTTAAAGTTCGTGTTTTGGCATAAGTCATTTTTCGATATGTCATGTTGATGCACGGCAACGAAGTATCCTGGTAAGATAGTTTATGGCTCTCCTTTTTGAGAGTGAAATTGGGATCCTTGAAGAAATGAAGTGGTGAGTGGAGCATGGTGAATGACCAAGCTTTCTATTGTATCCCTTGTTGAAATTCCGGTTGTCAATAGGTAACGGATATGTAATAGTGATGGGGAATGCAGAGGATCTTGGCTCGTTTAGACGAGTTGCATTAGGTTGATGCTGGCTTCTCTGAGTTTGAGTGGTTTAGTGGGATGTTAGTCAGTGGGTAAAGCATCATCCAGATTGTCGCTTGGTTCGGTTTTTATTTGTGTAGAGGGATGGGTTAAGAACTTATATATCATTGTTGTGTTCAAATGTAATGACTTTGGCAATCTATTTCGTGAACGAAGTTTATTCTAGTATGGACGATTTGTTTGGAGGATCAGCTGACTGTATCCCAACCGTGCAACTGTGGGTACACATGTTTTCACATAAGTGATTGTTGGTGTGCTAAACTATTCAGCTTCTTGAAAACATTACTGTTAACGTGGTATGTAGTAGAAGGAGGATTCTACCCAGGCAATATGTGTCTCAAGCGGAGTTGAATAAAACTGTTTGTTCCTTAGATCGTTGCATGTGCAAGTCCTCTTTAAATTACTGTTCTTTTTCTCCTTGGAATGAACGTAGTGTTTTTCTTCTAGGCTGTTTTCAATGAGCTCTGTAAAATTTTGGATGCGGGGAAGCCAGCATTTGTTCCAAAGAAAGGGAAAACCAGCGTTGTTATGTTCGTTGGTCTGCAAGGTAATCAAAAGCTTTACCGTTGGGAGTATTTTGAGTTTGCATGGTTCTAAATTAAGGCGCTCACTTGCCTCTTTTACTTTTTTGTGAATTTGATTGCGCTTTATTTCGTTACATGTTCTTATATCAGGTTCCGGAAAGACAACAACCTGTACAAAATATGCGTATTATCATCAGAAAAAGGGTTGGAAACCAGCTCTTATTTGTGCTGATACTTTCAGAGCCGGGGCTTTTGATCAGTTGAAGCAAAATGCAACTAAAGCAAAGATTCCATTTTATGGAAGGTACCATTAAACCATCACATTATTCATATGTTTTTACTTAAGCTATACATAAAAATGCTATTGCAGCGATGGCGAATTAGATGCGGCCTTGTAAAATATATGTCTGTTACTCTATTGACATAAGTGCATAGATACATATAAACAATACACTACTCGTAGATTAATGAATCACCTCATTTTTCGTTGGCTTGAACCAACATATTTTTACTTTGCATGTATATGTTGCTTGACAGAGGTTTGATGTATATTTTCTCTGTTGCCAACAGTTATATGGATTCTGATCCCGTGAAGATTGCTGTAGAAGGTCTAGAAAAATTTAAGAAGGAAAATTATGATCTCGTCATTATTGATACAAGTGGACGTCACAAGCAAGAAGCAGCTCTTTTTGAAGAAATGCGACAAGTTGCTGAGGCAACGGTAATTGCGTGAATTTCTTATTTTCCTCACTTTAATTTTTTGTTTTGTTTCTGGCACTGGAATAAGAATTAGCTGATTAGTTGTGTCCAATTATGTAACCGCAGAAACCAGATCTTGTCATTTTTGTCATGGATAGTAGCATTGGTCAGGCTGCATTTGATCAAGCTCAAGCATTTAAGCAAAGTGTTGCAGTTGGAGCTGTTATTATTACGAAAATGGATGGTCATGCTAAGGGAGGAGGAGCTCTTAGTGCGTAAGTTTCATATTAAACTTTATGTTTTATGTTTTTTGCAGAAGACTAGGGACCCTGCAGCTTTCAGCATAATTAAAGTATTAAACTGCTATTATTTTCACGTGCAGTGTGGCGGCAACAAAGAGTCCTGTGATATTCATAGGAACGGGAGAGCATATGGACGAGTTTGAAATTTTTGATGTCAAGCCATTCGTTAGTCGCCTTTTGGGTATAAATTTCGTCTTCTGTGTCTTACTTATTTTGTCAATTTGATGTATATTTCCTTAATGATAACAACGCGGCTCTCTTTTTGTTTCATAGGTATGGGTGATTGGTCCGGGTTTATGGATAAGATCCAAGAAGTTGTTCCCATGGACCAGCAGCCTGAGCTTTTACAAAAGCTTTCTGAGGGGAATTTTACTCTCCGAATCATGTACGAGCAATTTCAGAATATACTCAAGATGGGTCCTATTGGTCAGGTGGGTTGTACCTTCTTTAGGCTTGATGCGTATTTTCTTTTATTTAAATTTTTTTGTATACTTCATTTTGCTGATATTATCTCCTGAAAATGATCACACTCCGTAAATGTTTGAGATAGGGCAACATTAAGTTTCCTTTGTTTATGCTTTTATTTAGATCCCTTTTTGAATTTTGTTTCAGCTAGTACGAGTAGTTATTTAGAATTTTTGCATTGAGTGTGCATTCTATATTTACAGTTCAGTGAAACTTCTCGTTTGAGTGGTGTAGTAGCTTGTTCCTTTTGTTTTATTTTTACCGAAATAACAAGTCTTTTTTGCTGTAGGTATTTTCAATGTTGCCTGGTTTCAGTGCTGAGCTAATGCCCAAAGGTCAGGAGAAGGAAAGCCAGGCGAAGATCAAGCGCTATATGACAATGATGGATTCAATGACAAACGAAGGTCAGTAAGCTTATTACAGCATGGCTTTCCTTAGTCATGTATGAAGTCGTCCCACCGTGAGACCAGCTTTATACATGTAGTTTTCAGTTATCAATATAATAGATAATCTAACATAGAGACGTCTCATATAAGATTTTGTGTTTTTAAAATTGTGAGACTTGGCTATCATGGGTGTTTTTACGCCAGAATCTACTCTTGACTTATTTTGATTATTATGTTGTCGCAGAGTTGGACAGTTCGAATCCAAAGCTAATGAACGAGTCACGAATCATGCGTATTGCACGTGGTTCAGGGCGTCACGTAAGAGAAGTGGGAGACATGTTAGAAGAGTTTAAACGACTAGCGAAGATATGGAGTAAGATGAAGGGACTCAAGATCCCTAAAAAGGGAGATATGAGCGCATTATCGAGAAACATGAATGCACAACACATGAGTAAGGTGTTGCCACCCCAGATGATGAAGCAAATCGGAGGCATGGGCGGCTTACAAAACTTGATGAAACAAATGGGTAACATGGGTTCGGCTAAGGACATGATGGGCATGTTTGGTGGTGGCGACAAGTGAACCAGTTATCTCGTCTATTAGGTTCACTCGAGTCATCAGGTCTAGTTCTCGACTACATTGCCAATTTCCGAAAGTACAGTTAGAGGTTACTACCTTGTTTTGATTGCTCTATTCCCCCTTGTCTGCTATTGCAAACCTATATACACCACCACTGTTTGACTAATTACTTTTAACCCACTGTGCAGTACTTATTTTATTTCTAAATTAATCACGTTCAATCTCTCAAATATTACGGTACGAGTAGTTTTTTTTTACAGCAGTAAAATTGGGCGAAAATATACGATATGATCCTATAAGAAACACGCGATTTTGTGATTAAAATCGAGCATACATCCTTTCTTGTAGTTGTGACCGAATTCGGACAGTGTTAATATTTTAAAAAGTTTTTCGTATTAAAAAATTTAGGACTATTGACCGTCTCAATTCTCAAAGTTGCGATTAAGTGCAGTTCAACTCGATTCAATTTAATTCACTTTTACTCGGTACAAAATTTCACGAGTTCAGTTCACTTTAGTTTCTTCAATTTAGTTCAGTCAAACCGTCTCGACCCGGTTCAATTCAATTTCAAGCCTATCTTTTTTTATTCCAAATTCGAGACATCTTCGCATCCCTAAATCCCAAACCAGGCGACCACCGCCGCCACGCAACCACCGGCGACCACCGCGGACGGCCACAGCATCTCCGAAACTCTTCTTCTTCTTCGTCGTCTTCTTCTTCCATATTTCTGGTAATTTCTCTTAATTTACTTCTACTATTTTACGAATTAAGTAGTGAATATCTTGTTTAATTTCCCCCTTTTTTTGTCTGCATAGTCGATTTCTGGAGATTTTCGATCGATTTATTTTAGAAACAGAGATTATGATTTCTTATTGGTTTGGATTCAATCTATTTGCTCTATTGGTAATTGTAGCCGATTCGTATTGAATTGATTGGAATTCGCTTGAATTTGCTTGCATTTTGTTCGAAATTTATTGTCTAATGAGACTGAGCTGATTAAATTGACTGCACTAATGCGATCGAGGTGATTAATCTGATTGAAATTGATAGAGGATACTGTAGTACACGGTATCACGATAGAGTTCAGGAAAGATTAAGAATATTATATTAGGAAGATTACGATATATCAGAAATTTCTCTGTGTACTGATAACTTTCTATGAATTGTTTAAATTATTGTCGGATGAGTATGAGCTGATTAAATAACTGGACTAATGCAATCGAGGTGATTAAACCGATTGGAATTTCGCTGATAACTTTCTTTGAATTTTCTTGCATTTTGTTCAAAACTTATTGACTAATGAGTCTGTAATGCGATCGAGGTGATTAAATTGTTTGGAATCTCGCTGTTCACTGATAACTTTCTCTATGAATTGTTTGAATTTGCTTGCATTTTGTTCAAAACTTACTATTGTCTAATGAGACTGAGCTGATCAAATGACTAAACTAATGAGATCGAGGTGATTAAATTGATCGGAATTTCACTGATTAAATAGAAAGATCGAACTTTCTATGAATTTGATTGCATTTTGTTCGAAAAATGACTAAACTAGTGCGATCGAGGTTATTAAACTCTCAAGCACAGACCGCTGTTTAACCTTTCATGCCACTTAATTTAACACTGAGTATGATGCTAACTCACTCCACAACTACAAGACAGTCGGAATTCATAACCGGGAAAAAGAACAAGCAAAACAAAGAGATCAGAAAGTAGGGAACGATGACTTCAGCTGATCAAAGTGAACACTCAACGTCCCAGCCACCCCCACGTTTAACATGCACTCCTTGCTTCGATGCCCTCTGGTTTTGCTACTGTATCTCTTCCTCTCTATCACTCTCTTTTTTTCGACATGAGTCGTTCATTGCAATAGATCTTTCCTAAGTTTCTCTCGAGGCTGTTTTTTTCACTTTTCTGCTCAAAGATTTATTTTTGTCTGTGTTTTCAGCCCCGGTTCATCAATTGCAACAATATTATCGGCTTGGAGTTCTTGATAATTGCTCACAGAAGTGGAGTGATCTATATGATTGCTTAAAGTTAAAAACAAAGAGTTCTACAGTGCAACAGGTTTATCATTCTACAAATTATTTTCCCGATTTACCTATTGCCATACAGTCAGAACGTAGTTTGTTTTACTTTTTGACCATATATACTGCGAGTTTTTTCTTCAATATGTCAGTATCTGCAATACATTAGAGACTTGAAACATAACAGTTCACTTGCTGCTAAGACATGATCAAGTAGAACCTCATCACATTAGACACGTTTTTATACGTGCTCCACATTAATCAGTTCTCTGAATTTGCAGTCGGACGTTATGTCTACATAAAAGTTTCCCAACGAGTGTTCGACCACTCTCCTACCTCGCTTTAGGTTACTACTATGTTGTGCTTTTTATAACCATTTGTTTGTCTCAGCGACAATAGTTTGCATTATTTTGATACTACCTTTTTAGTTACGGTCTCTTATGTAAGAATTACATGTGGTTTTACAGGAAATCCTGACAGCTCGGGAGAGAGAAAAACAACATGTATGGTCATTCCGAACACCCGAAGAATCAGCTGCGCAGTGGCAGAAGTGGTATGGACATTTGGACGACTTCGAGTAACCAGCGCCAGCTGCTACTCCTCGGGTTTTTCTGACCGTCTTTTGCTAAGTACTCCCTTGAGTTTTGGGACAGTTTGGTATTGCTCCTACTTTAGACTTCTACTTCATGTAGAAGATATGGAGTAGTAATAGCTTGCTTAGCAATGCATTTGCCTTGTGATCGAATTTTGGTTTTCTATAGAATGGCCGATTGTTTGATTTTTTTTTTTGCCAAAAGGAGGAAATAAAGGAACTCATGGAAATTTTTTGGACTCGATTTCTATAGTAGATCATTACTACTCCCGGACACTATTTATTGCCCCGCTTTCCTTATTTGGTAGGTTATTTTTTATTGCCCCACTTCTCCACTTTCCTTTTATATCATATCCAAATTATCAAATTATCCTTATTTCTATTTTTTATTTACAATATATGCCATTGATTTTTACACTTTAAGTCCAATCATTCATTTCTTTATCATTTTATATTCATTTTTTTACTACATATTAAGGCCCACCATAATTTCTTTTACCATATAATATGCAAACCTTATTTTCTGTGCAAAAGTTAACGGGGCGAAAAATTATTTATATGTCCGGAGGGAGTATCATTTAAGAGTAATTTACTTGAGACGGTTTCACAAATTTATAGAGTGAGACAAACTAGTACTCCTAATATGGAATAGAATAGAAACTAGGTGTATATCATCGACATGGTTGGTTAAGACAAAATCAAAATACATCAGGAATAACAAAAGCTGTCTTTAGCTACCCCATGGATAACAGTTGACCTGTCACATTATAACAAACAAGAATTTGTACAATTTTAAAGATCCACCGTTGGTCATGAGACTCGAGACTCGTGACTCATAAAATCACTCCAAAGTCCTCATAGCTTTATGGGTTAAGGTAAGTCTAAGACGGTCTCACGGTTTAGCAATTTAACATGACTATGAGACCGTCTCACATAAATTTTTGTGTATTTTTACGTTATCATGAACCCATATCTCACAAAGGGTTTTGTATATTTTTTACTTAAGACCGACTCACAATGGATTAACTTGTAAACAAACATTTAAGAATTTTTTTTTAGTTAGTCTTTCTTATTACGGATATATTTGTCACAAACTTATAACAGGTCAAATATAACCATATAGGTAAAAAAACGTAGGAAATAAGATTATGACAGATATATAACCGTCACAAACAAGAATTTGTAAAAAAAAAAAAAAAAAAAAAAAAATTGGTAAGGAAACAAGATTGGAAGGTGATTATTATCTTAATAAATCTCTTCTAAAACCGCTAGAAATCGTGTGAGAGAAACACACACATACACATACACTCTATATATATATATATATATATATAACAAAAACCCCAAATAAATGGACTTCCAAGGAAAAAGTCCTAAAGCCCTAACAAACACTCTAACGCCGCTCGGTCCATCTTTAGGGTTTAAGCCAAAGCCCACCAATCTTCATCTTCTTCTTCTTCCTCTATTTCACTTTTCTCCCCTCTTTTTTCCACTGTAATTTCCTCATCTTATCTCTCTTTTCTCCTTCATTCATCCCTACATTATATTCATTCATCCATTCTTTCGTTTTCATTCATCCACTGCTGTGTTTTCCTTCAATGTTTCTGGGTTTTTTTTATTGATTGTTTTTTTTTTCCTTCATGGTGGTCGTTAATGGCAGATTACGATATTGTTGTTTTTATGGGATTATATTTTTGGGTTTTTGATTTTGGACTATTTAATGAATTGGGTTGTTTTTTGTTTTTGTTCATATGATTAGTTTTGATTTTTTTTTTTTTTTTTTTTTAATTCTGATTTCATTGATGTTGTTTCCTTGTATGTTCCATGAATCCATGATGGCTGGTTTTCAATGAAATTTGGAAAGTTTCATATTGTTGTTAATGTTATTGGTTTATGAATTGAATTGACGGTTCTATTTTTTTTTTCCTTGTTTTTTTTGCAATACGATTAAGCCAAATTCCTGAAAATTTGAAAGGAAAGTATTTAATGAGAAACCGTCTCTTGCCAACTTACATACGATGGAAAAAAGAAATAGAATTAATAAACGCCCACGTCGAGAGACCGTCTCTTTGAAGTTTTCGTGTTAAAGGGAAGTTAAATTACGAGTACTATATAAATATCAGTAACTCAACTGCCAACTCCCCCCCTTTCCTTTTGATGCAAACCCTAATTTATTAGAACATAGCCGCATGAATCCATCAATTCCGTCGAGGTAAGACCTTAACTGTCCGGATTGTGATGTGTCGGAGTAAAAACATATCTTTTGAGTATCTATGTATTGTTTTAACTCTTGGTTTTATAACAATGGTGTTGGTTTTATGCATAGAGTTAGTATGAGTTTCTCTGCGTTTTATCGCCTTGTTGTTATTCAATTTCTATTGCAGGGCTTGTTTTAGTCGCAAAATCGGATGTCTAAGCAGTTAGTGCTTGCAGTTTTTAAAATTTGGCTGATGTGAAGTTGTATTTGAATAATGTAGATGAATGGTATAATGGAAGAGGACATCATGATAACGGATTTGAGTATCGTAGAACACAGTAATAATATATTGACTCCTGAAGTTCAGCCGAATAAACGCCGCAGAAAGAAGTCTGAAGTTTGGCAATATTTCACTGCTCAACCCATAAGTGAAGATTGTACTCGAGCTTGCTGTAAAAAGTGCAACAGGTCATTTGTTTATATTAACGGGAAAAAGCAGTCAGGAACTAGCCACCTCAGGCGACACATTGTTAGTGGTGCCTGCTCTCCCAAGCACATTAATAAAGTGACGGGCCAACTTTTTGCTCCCGCGCCTGTTTCTCAGAACGGTGCTATTACAGCTCCTCCAAGGAAACGATGTCGAGCAAGCCCTGGATCAGTGACAGTTGCGTTAGATCAGGAACGTAGTGTCAATGATCTAGCTCGAATGATTATACACCATGAATACCCTGCAAACATGGTTGAACAGCCGGGGTTTATTGAGTTTGCACGGACTCTTCAACCTCAGTTTTCTATGGCTAGCTTTAACTCTGTTCAGAGTGAGATTGTGAGTATTTATAGGAATGAGAAACGCTCGCTCGCCAAAATTTTGGCTGATATCCCTGGCCGTGTCAGCCTTACTTTGGATCTTTGGTCGACGGACCAAACTGTGGGTTATGCTATGCTGTCTGGTCATTATGTCGACTCTGACTGGAAGTTGCAGCGTCGTGTCCTTAACTTTCTCATGGTTCCATTTCCGGACTCGGATGTTGCTTTTAATCATGCTATTGCTACTTGCCTTTCAGATTGGAAACTTGATAACAAACTGCTTGCGCTTACTCTTGATCAATCTTTTGCAAACGAAGCCATCGTGGGAAACATCAGAGGCTTGCTTTCGATAAGTAACCCCCACATGCTTAACGGGCAATTTTTAATGCAGCATTGCTATGCTCGTGTCATCAGTCGTCTGGCACAGGAAGCCGTATCAGCAATGAGTGAAGTCGTTGGTAAAGTTCGTGATAGTGTAAAGTATGTAATATCTTCCGATTCTCGAGAAGGGCAATTCAAGAAACTTAGGGAGAAACTTCAAGTTCCTTGTAAAGAGAATTTGATCCTTGATAATCAAGCGAAATGGGACTCTACTTATCATATGCTATCAGTCGCTTGTCAGTTGAAGGAAGTATTCAGTTGCCTCGATACTTCTGATGCCAATTACGATATTGCCCCTTTGATGGACGACTGGAAGTGTATCGAGATTCTCTGCCCTTATCTGAAGCTTTTCTTTGATGCTGCAAAGACCCTTATGGCCGAAACCTACCCTGCAGCTCATACTTTCTTCCATGAGATTTACAAGGTTCAGTTTGAGTTGGCGCATGGAGCGTACAGCGACGATGCAAGTATTAGCGACTTAGTTAGACCGTTGTCTGAAAAGTTCGACATGTATTGGAGGGATTGTTGCGTGGTTTTAGCAATGGCGGTGGTCATGGACCCACGATACAAGCTGAAACTCGTGAAATTCACATTAACTAAACTGTATGGCGAGGAAGAAGGCGATCTATGGGCAAGAACGACTGATGAAAGCATACATGATCTATACTTTGAATATGTTGCGCAGACGTTACCTTTGCCGTCAATTCACGTGGATCAAAGATACGACGATTTTATCAAAACTGAGTCTCTTGATGATGACGTGGGTCTGCCTTCTGGTGACGGGTTCCTAGACTTTGACGTGTATATTTCCGAGATTTCCAGCAACAGTCAGATGAAATCCGAACTTGATGAGTATTTGGAAGAAGACCTGTTACCGAGAGACGAGCTGAACGTTATTGAATGGTGGAAAATGAACAGGATCAAATACCCGACTCTTTCTAAGATGGCAGCAGACTTACTGTCAATACCATTCGGCACAGTTCACAGAGAATCAGTGTTTGATACGAAAATCAGAAAGTTGGGTAGTGATCAGTGTTCGTTGAGGGCGAGCACTTTGGAGGCGGTTATGTGTGCAAAGGACTGGTTGCAGTTCGGAACACAGCAGAGGTCGTCGATTTCAGTGCTAGATATGATTTCATCACCATTGATTGTAAAGAAAGAAGAATGAAATACATATCTTAGATTTTGCAGATGATAATTTTAGCATTTCTTCTTCTTCTTCTTCTTCTTCTTCTACTATTGTATTCTCTCGTTACAGGTTACAGTTTTTTTTTCAGGTTAGGAAGAGACATGAATGAATCAAATTATATAATAATAATAATATAATAATATTTTTTTGGGTGGAAGTAGTGATGTTTTTATGTTTTGGTTCACAAATGTTAGTTTTATTAGTTTATGATGTAATTAAAGTTGGATTCTGAAGTAATTCAATCAAAATTTTGTTCTTAGAAATCTGGGTTGTGTTTTGTGTCCACTAATTCAATTCTTACAGTACAGTACTATTTATGGAGTATAAAGTAATCGTAAATAATTTAGTGGGTACCTATCTTCTGAATTGAGAAAAATCGCATCTTATTTGAGTAAAAATTCATATTCTCTGAAAGAAAAACAATGATTACTTGTGACTTTAAATCATTTAATCTTGCAGAAAATCGTTGTGTACGTGATTGTACTTCATCATTCTCTCAACTTGTGAGAGAAAAAAAAGAACATTTTTAGATGATCCTAGAATCCGAGATTCAATGACTCAATTTACGCTTTTCCTTTTAAAATGAATCAGTCAATAATTTATATTTTTATTTTTGGTATGATTTATTTTCTACTTTACCTTTTCATAATATTAAAAAGCAGTTCTCTTGTCACTTTTTTTTTTTTTTTTTTTTGTGCATTTTACTTATCATTTAGTACTCAAAACTTCTGTCGCTCCATCCTCGCAGGGGCAGAGAACCCGTCGCCGTCTCGGCTGTGCTATTGGCGGCTCTGGGGAAGTCGGCTTAAAATTTCTTTAAAAAGTCTTTTTCGGCATCCCTTCTTCTTTTTGAGTAGGTGCAACCGTTCTGTTTTTTTTAAATGACTATTTAAATTGGAGTATTATTCTTTTGAGAAGAATTGATTTATTTTTTTTTATTTTAAAAATTGGTAAAATGTTGACCACAAACTCAACTACCTCAAATACAAAGCCGTTAATTAACTGGTGGTCGTTAATAACGGTTCAATCAAATCCCGCCTTTTTCCTTCTCTCTCTTCCCCAAACCCTAATCCCCCAAATTAATGGCTACCTCTTCTTTCTCTCTCCTCACTCCATCACTCAATCTTCCATCCTCCTCTCACTTCACTCGATCCTCCCGCCATTTCTCCAACCCTCGACGATCGCTGCCGTCGAAAATATTCGCCGGCGATAGCGGCAGCGACGACGGTGATGCGCCGGCGTTTAATCCTTTCGGTTTCGTTACTGATAATCCGTCTAGTCGGAGCGCGATTCAGCTTCCGGAATCTCCCGCTGAGGACGGCAATGTCGGCCAGATGCTTTATGTTAGTAGTAATTCTTGAATTTCGCCTCTTTGATTGTTTTTTTACTGTGATTTTGAGGCATCTAATCTTGATCAGTGACTTCTCGAAAGCGTGAATTGAGGAAATCGTGATAATATTGATGTTAGACATGTACTGTCTGTGAACTGTGAGGCAGTGAGGATGAATTTCGGCTCAAAATTGAAAAATTTCCGTGAATGTTGATTCACATTAGTCGTCATGAATATAATTAGCCATGATAGAAATGAGGTGAATTCAAGTGAAGAATGTCGTGTGCTTATTACGACTTATGAGAATACTTCCTTGTTTTTCGGGATTTGTTTGCAGAGGATAGAAGACAAGGGAAAGGAATATGGCCGCTATATTAAATCAGGGGACTTGGTGTGGTTTGTTAGAGAAACGGGTAAAAATCTCGTTTTCCTTCGATGTAATGCTTACAAAACATGTACACTTCATGACTTTTGTATGTCAAGCTAATCCTATAACGAGTAAGGGGATATTAGCACAGATATTATTGTGATCAGTGAGGTTGATTGATTGGCGGTGACATTTTTCCGTGATGTATTTCCCTGATTTTAAAGTACTGTTTTTGGATCAGGTTCGCCTGATAAAAGTCGCGGAACCATTGTTTTCCTGCATGGAGCGCCCACTCAATCCTATAGCTATAGAAATGTTATGTCACAGGTTAGTCACTTGTCTTTCTATCGGAAAAAAAAAAAAAACAATGTCATTGCCTACACTAACATGGCTTTATGCTTTAACATTTCTTTCGTTTTAATGCTTATTATTAGTGATTCCGAGTATTGCTCTCAGAGTCGTACTGGCTAATATGTAAGTACAATTCTCTAAATCGCCCACCAAAAATGGTAGCGAGAGCCAATGAAAAAGTTGAGGAAATCTTTTTTATTTCTGTTCACGTTCTTAAGTCTAAGCCTTTTTGGATTCTCGATCTTAACGCCTAGTTAACGTATTTCATGGTAGAATTTGGGCCACAAGAGCTACTAAAGCAGAAAGGCGTGAAGATCGAGAATCCCATAGTAATTTCCCGTCTTGTATCAATAGATGGGGCGCTCTAATCACGTTGCTCATTTACAAGAGTTCTTCCTTGTTTCTCAAAGAAGTTTGATCTGCTTATACATATCAAGTTTTCCTGATGTTTATTCTTAGTCTCTTTGCTAATTGCCTCTGTATGTAACTCTGCAAGCGAATTGGGTTTGAACACCGACAACTTAATATGAGTTTGGTCCTGTATTTTGATCTCCCATGTATTTCTCTTTCTGATTTCTATCACCTAAGAGCGACTTATTCTCTTGTGCAAACTTCATCATCGTACTCTTAATAGATGTCAGATGCTGGATACCATTGCATTGCACCTGATTGGATAGGCTTTGGATTCAGTGATAAGCCATACCCAAAGTTTGGTTTTGATTACACAGGTTTGTGTTCTTCTCAAGGTCCTCTTTGTGAATAACGATTATATACTTCTGCATATACTAAACCTGATGCATTAAGAAACCTGGTCTGACAGAAAAGGAGTTCCATGACGAGCTTGATAAATTACTAGATGTACTTGGAGTGAAATCTCCTTTTCTTCTGGTAGTCCAGGTGTGAGAATATTTTCCCCCATTATGTCTTGCTTTTCATTTCCGTTTCCAACGGAGTAGTCTTGTTACTCTTTGGCTTAAGAGTATGATGGAATAAAACGAAATGACCAATAAACTGTCGGAGCTTCGTTTGACTGCGATATCACAATGCAATTTTCATTACGGGCCATTTAGAAATCTTCATGCTGAGGAAGTAAAAGAGTTTTGCTCCTCACTACTTTATATTTTCATTGTAGGGTTTCCTAGTAGGTTCCTATGGATTGACTTGGGCATTAAAAAACCCGAGCAAGATATCAAAGCTTGTGATAATGAACACTCCATTGACAGCTTCATCTCCAATTCCCGGACTATTCCAACAACTAAGGTTGAGATCCAATCCTAATCTTATACTCCGTATAATTATATGCTTACTGCCTGAAGGTATCATTCATTGGGAGGTGGAAGGTTTCCTTTCCATGTTCTTAAAATCTTAAAAGTTTTTCAATGAACTTGCATTGCATCTATTTCTTTCGCAGAATACCTCTACTGGGTGAATTTACAAGCCAAAATGCAGTCATGGCCGAACGCTTTATTGAAGCAGGTAGCGCGTATGTATCCAATTCAGTTCTTTCTACACACTGTAGTCCAAATTCCATATCTTAGCAACCAAGTCTTCCTTACAAGTACTGTCAGTCACTTGTTACATACAGTTATATCGGTTTGTCTACTGTGTGCATCACATTTTGTCCTTTTTTTTTTCTGATTATATTTACTGCTGTTACATACAGTTATGTATTGAAGCTGGAAAAGGCTGATGTATATCGGTTGCCATATCTATCAAGCAGTGGACCTGGATTTGGTTTGTTTTCTGCTTTAGCTTGCCATAAAAAAGACTTATGTGCTTGTATTATGAGTAAATTTTCTCGTAGTTTGCTACAACATATTGATGACCTTGGCTGTTGTACGCGCTTAACTGCTCTTACTCAAGTTGTTTTGGGATGATGGCGTTTCAGCTTTGCTGGAGGCTGCAAGAAGAATCAACTTCAAAGAGGTATCGACCCAAATTGCTACTGGATTTGCATCCGGAAGGTAAAAAGACTAGTTCATCATTCTGCGGTTTCCTCAAACTGTGTTATTCGCTTGAACATATGATTCATTGATCCACATATATTTGGCCTTTTGGTTTCTTCGTTAATACTCCGTATTTCTTCTGTCTTTCTCGTGGTTGCATTAATGTGTTAGTCTGTCATAATGATAGCTGGGATAGACCGACACTGGTGGCATGGGGTATATCAGACAAATATCTTCCAAAATCAGTAGCAGAAGAATTTAAGAAGAGTAATCCTTCGGCCGTCAAACTTAAGCTAATAGAAGGAGCTGGTCATATGCCACAGGAGGACTGGTAAGTTGCTCTATTACACAGTAGCATTCATAAACAAAAAAAAAAAACAGTTTACAGTGGCATTTGAAATTTGAAGAACTGAAGTAGGAGAATTTGATTGAACACTATATTTACAGGCCTGAAAAAGTTGTCGAAGCTCTACGAATATTCTTCTGAAGTTCAAATCCGACTCTCCAACATCATGTCCTGCATAACACAGGTCCGTGTCTGAGTCTGAGTCTGATACTCCATATATGAACCATTTTGTGCAAACTGTAATGCTTATAGAAGTATACTACAAGATACAACTACATACAAGTACCATCTTCAGGAAAAACCTTCATTGTAAGATCCATTTTGCTTGATTTATCACATTGTATTCGCAATATATAGATCCATCCTTTGTTCTCAATGCATTTCATGTTGTGATCGCCTCGACTCTTCCAACTTCTTGCAGTATCTATTTTTGTTTGTTCTACTTGCAGTATTTCAGAACCTGAAACCTACTGTCCACGGTACCTTACCTGATGCTATTTTCCGTCTTTTCCAACCCTTTCTATGGAGTTAAAGAGTCATTATTAGAAATACTACGAGTAACTTATTTATGGGTTGATCTTGCGATAATTTTATGATGAAAAACCGTTTTATATAAGAATTTGTGATCGTTTTCACATTTTTAAACTTCATTTTTGATCTTTTATTCTTTGTATAGCTAGAAGCTCTGAAGCTGGGGCATAGTTGAATTTCATCCACAAGTATATACTCCCTCCCCACCACAATGATCTGTTATTTGCGAATAAGGAAAGTGACGAAAAACCAACACCGAAACGACTTAGCGCTTTCCTAATAGAACAATTCGACCCTTATTTCAGTGCAGGGTTGTACCGAATTTTCTACTGAGATATGACGGTGTTCCTCTGAGTTTGCACTGAAAACAGAGATATAACTATGTCGTTTTTTTGTGCAGATTTTGTTCTCGTTTACGGATTTGATCAAACCTCTATGATATAGAGTTTGAAGGAGAAGGGATACGAGTTTGAAGAGTTGTGACTCTTCATGAATTCCCACCAAAATCTGTTGAACAGATCTAAAATTCGCCATAGTGTACCGTATGAACCTGGTACCGTGAATTCGCAATTAATTATATATAAGCGTACACTCCGTACGTCCCCCGAACCTATATTATATTATATTGAATTCACACATCCGTAAACCAAACCCGAGTACGCTAAAATGAAACGGTATTTACACTTAAATCACCAACATGATCTTCCCACTTCATAATGGCACATGGGTTAAGAAATGGGAAATGAAAGGTGGTAAATTGTTGGGTGGGGTTTAAGATGTCAAATCACAAAAAGTAACCAATAGAAAGATAGTATAATGGATGGATAAAGAAAGTTTTGAAGTGGGAAAATCTTAGTGAAATTTCCTTTTAAGTAAAGTGGGAAAATCTTAGTGGTGGGGAGGGAGTATTTTTACCTCCATAGGCCAGAGTGCTGCAATACAAATAACTATATCCAAATTTCGACAGAATGTTCTTGTAGCATAAATA
Organism: Agrostemma githago; assembly: GCA_958450325.1. Classification (NCBI taxonomy): domain Eukaryota; kingdom Viridiplantae; phylum Streptophyta; class Magnoliopsida; order Caryophyllales; family Caryophyllaceae; genus Agrostemma; species Agrostemma githago. Next base: position 68,576,966 of record OY288252.1, on the reverse strand, counting down.
TTGAATTCTAAAATACTTTCCTGAGACGATTTTACAAAATAAAAAGAATGTGAGACCAACTCATATAAATTATAGTATGATTTTGATTAATACGGAGTATTAATTTTGATTTTTATTAATACGGGTATTGTTGTTTGATACGGAGTATTAATTTTGATTTTTGTTTCGTTTTAATACATGGTTATTATAGATTAGTTTCACGTTACTTACATTAAAACCGTCTTTCAATGGACTAATTATTCCGAATATGGTACAATAGTGTTTTATTCCTTTTTTTCGTCTCATCATTTACTCGTATTTTGGAGAGAAATTCAATGGATAGCGTTTGGGTTTTCTTCTAAATTTCTACCGGAGCACATAATTAAGTTCAATGGCTGAAACGATAATAGTCAATGGAGTATATATTATCTATTGATATTATTCTAAAAAAGTTTGATGAAAATATAAAATTTATATACATTGTACTCAAAAATATATAATGCCTAATTAATAAAAAAAAAAGGCAATAAATTCTTTTTAAGAAACTAGCCTAATGTAGCTTGCTTTCCTTTTATGAATTCAACATTCTAAAATCCGATCATTTTTTCTACTTCATTCATATCTATAAGTTCGTCTACTTTCAATATAATATTTCATCCATATGTTAAATAAAGTGGATGAATTATATAGATACGGAGGGAGTATTAGAGAAAATGGCTGTAGTATTTAAAATGAAAATATTACGTACTATTCCGTATTCAGTTACTTTTAGATTTATTTTAAATCATACTTATCATATTACAAGTAATTACGATTCTGTTTGGTGCGCACAATAAGCTTAGCTTGTTTGACCGAAATTTATGTTAGCTTATTTTTGTGTAGGTACTTATTGGTTAGTACGGGATAGCTTATAAGATTTCCGGTTTCCAATTTTGCTTCTTAAATTATCATAGCAATATGCCAATATTACAACAATCGTTGTTTACATCATTTTATTAAATACGAAGTATCAACTAGTTATTCAGTTATTTTGTGAAACATTTTTAACGATTTCCTAGCTTATTACGAGTATTCCGTAGTTCTTAATTTTCAGGTAGTTTATAAGTTCTCGGCTACCATATAAGCTTCCAACTAGCATTTCAATTTTCAGCTAGCTTCTAAGCTTGTTTTGCTGAACAGAGTCGTGTTTAGTGACTCGTTGTCCCATTTTTGTGTCTTATTTTTGTGTATATCCAATGAAGATTCTTTGTCCCATTTCCGTGTCTTACTTCATGTCCATTCACGTCTCCTCCAAATCTCCAATAATATTGGCAAATAAGGAGGACAATATTAATAAATAATGAGGAATCATATCAATTTTTTTTCCTACTTTTTTTGAAAATTCCAATAATATGGGAGATTCAATGAATTGAATAAAAAAAAACCCACCTAGCTACATAAAAAGTGATTTATTTTCCCTCCATCAAATAAACACTAACAAAAATTAATTGCAATTTTACACTAGTATATTGTACTACTTCAATATCTAATATTTGACTTATCATAAATGAGAAATGAATAAAATTGGGAAGATACAACAACACCATGACACATTCACATGTACTCTATCTCACTCACTCCCATTCACATTCACACAAAAGTTCAACATAATGGACGGTACACAAAAATTTACAAGACAATTATAGAGCCCTCACGTAAACATAATTACTTCTTACTAATTTACATTACGTTGAAAGTAATAATCGAACCCCTAACTTTTTGGTTAGAATAAATAAATTTTTATCACTCGAATTTACCTCTTTTTCTCATTTTTATAATACTAAAATTAATATTACTGAGAGTAGACCTTGCAAACGGGTCAACCGGGTCGAATTTGTGTCATTTTTGGGTTTGTTACTTTCAACTTTTTAAGGGATATCGGCTCATTTTCTATAATAATAGTCGGACCTGTTTCAGGTTAGCCCGGGTCAATTCAGGTTACAGGTCAACCTTAAATTTTCAGTTCAAGTGTCAGATAACTTATTGAGAGATCACTCTTCAGTACCACTATATGTCTTATTCATACCCTTAAATGACAACTTTGTTTTGTACCTGTTTTTATAAGAAGCGTACCCTCTTTATATTTGATACCACTGTTACTTCCATTTGTACTTAATCTTTCAGTAAAATTAATGAGAGACCGTTTCTCAGGAGACCTACTCACTCTCACTCTCACTCTCACACTCACTCGTATTTACCTCTTTTTCTCATTTTTATAATACTAAAATTAATATTAGTGAGAGTAGACCTTGCAAACGGGTCAACCGGGTCGGGTTTGTGTCATTTTCGGGTTTGTTACTTTCAACTTTTTAAGGAATATCGACTCATTTTCTATAATAATAGTCGGGCCAATTTCAGGTTAGTCCGATCAATCTCGAATTTTCAGTTCAAGTGTCAGGTCAGGTTCAGATTGATTGATTTGAGTCGGGTCAGTTTTGTCAGATCTAACGATGATAGATAGAGGGTGTGGGTGTGTGAGGAAGGGGGAGCAAATAGCAAAAGAGGACAATCCATCCAAACAATGATCCTAAGTAATATAGTGAAGCAAGAAGGAGAGGTCAGCATTATTTCTTACAAAATCCTCTCAACACTTCAAATTACTCCTCTACACAACCAATATCCCACCCTCTTCCCCCTCCCCCTATCCTTTTATTTATCTCTTCATTTCCCCTGCCCTTCCCCTTTTCTTCTCCTCTTTCCCCTTCATTCTTTCACCTCAATTCTCACTCATTTCTCTCATCCAAATTCAACACAAAAAAAAACCTCAAAAAAATGGCACCAAAATCAGGGAGGAGTAAAGGGCACAAACCCAAGTCAGAGAAGAAGAAAAAAGAAGAAAAAAGTCTGTTTTTAATTATTTTTTTTAAAAAAAATTACAATTTTTTTTCAATTTTCATGTAATTTAGTTGGTTTGGTATTGAATATTGATTTTATTTTTTTAATAATGTTTGTTATGTTGTTGGTGTTGTTGGTGGTGCAGTTGTGCCTAGTGTAATTGACATAACAGTCATCACACCATATGACTCTCAAGTTACCCTCAAAGTATGCACCATCCCCTTCATTCATTCATTCATCATTGCCTAATTCCTACACATTCCCATATATAATGAGTCAAATAACATCTCAATGATTTTGTTTAGCTTTAATTAAAATACGACTCACAATGAATATAATAAAACCGTGTTTTTGATTGGTTAATTAATGATGGGTTATTGATAATTCACATGAAGGGTATTTCAACTGATAAGATATTGGATGTAAGAAGGCTGATTGCTTCAAATGTACAGACCTGTCATATCACCAACTACTCTTTATCACACGAGGTTAGTGTTAGTCTTGAATCTTTTTAATCTCTCTATTTTTTTTTATTTTTTTTTTTAATTTTCTGATTAATTAAATATATTTATATACATATAGAAATATATATATATTTATAGTTTGTTGTTGGTAGAATATTCTTTTATAAATAATATTTATTTCTATGCATTTTTGTATGAATTACTCACTTAACTTAATTGGAAATTGGAAATTACGGTCTCATATGAATTTTTGTATAATTTCAGGGAAGAGAGAATGGATTGAATGATAAACTAGAGATTACTTCCTTGAAGCCATGTGTATTGAAAATGGTTGAGGGTAAGTTTATTTAATTTATTCAATTTTGAATTTCTAAATTTATTGTTTATTAAGACGGTTTTATTTATATATGATAAAACTCGAACTAACCCAAATTATTATATAGATAGTAATAAGTCGATACAAAATCTTAGAAAATCCAATATTAATTACTCGCGGATACAAAAAGATGTTGGGGCGATAAAGCGTCCGATGGTCATTTGTGAAACGTTCTTTTAATTTTCTGCTCGTGTGCTGGCTCATTTCGAGTTTGATATTATACCTAGTAGGCATGTGTGACTATGTGAATGGACAATTTACCTCCGAACTTTGAACCTACGGATTTTTGCTGATTTAAATGAGATACAGAGTATAAATTAAATCCCGCTTTGGGGTTTAAAAAATTGTTTCGCTCAATTATATAGATACAAATTCTTTAAAAAAAATGTAATTATTGAACCATTTGATTATGTAGATAATTGGTCTCGAACTCTCAATCCTACTCAATATTTATTATATAATTATATAATACTTATTATATAATTATACAGAGAAATGATCTCTCGATAATCCGAGTTAATTAGTCAATAATTGTACAAGTATATATAATGTAATGGGTTGATATAAGTGGTTAGAAATTAGCTTGAGTCACATGTGATAAATTGGGGTTATTAATGTTTATAGCAAGTATTTGGTGGTCTACAATCCTTGAATTAACTAATATGTACGTTAATGTGTCTTTACATCATCATTCACCTCTTAATTAATGTGTTCTCAGTCTTCATACTGTTTCCCGGAACGGATTTCCTGTCCCATTTTCGTATCCCACTCCGTGTGCCACATCATATGCTTGATGACACCTTACTCATTGATTAAATAAAATATGGAACAAATATCATAACTAGTTGATGTGTCATCTAGTGTATGGTGCGGCACACAGGGTGAAACACAATATGGAATGGGAGATCCGCACTGCTCCCACTGGACCTGTCCCATTTTCGTATCCCACTTTATGTGTCACATAATATACGGGATGACACCTCGCTTATTGCATAAATAAAATATGCAACAAATATTATAACTTGTTGAATAAAATATGCCCTAGACTAATACGGAGTAGTTTTTTAAGTACGTAATATATATTCCCTACGTTTTGTCATTTTTTCATTTATTTATGGTAAGAAAATTTTTAATGAAAAATGAGTAAATGATCGAGACTGGGAGTGTAATAAATATTCCATATAGGACAATTTTGATACTATTCTTAGAGTTTTTGTGTGTCCTTAGATGCTAATCTTTGAGTTTGGGTAACTTATAAAGTCCATATATAGTACTATTGTTGCGTATACCTTTAGTTTATGGTAAATGTTGGGGAAAAATGCTTCTACATATTGTATTTTACACTCGAAAAATATCGTATTTGGAATCCTTACTTTAGTGTACGTTTTTTTTTTCACATTTTAAAGAAATTTTTCGAAGGATATGAAATTTAATGGTTTTAGCCGGCCATAAAATCATTCGGGTTCTTATTTGATTGATTGATTAATCTAAACCAGTATTTTACTGTACATTTTTTACACTCTATCAAAAATATCGTATTTGGAATCTTGATATATGTTTTCACATTTTAAAGAAATTTTTTCAAGGCTACGAATTGAAGTTGAAGGGTTGTAGGACTTGTAGCCATGATATCATTTTGAGTTCATATTTGATTGATTGATTGATTATGAATTAATTGTAAGAAATAAGTTACATCGTCAAAATCGATTATGTCACACCCTATTTTTCGAATGAGTAGATTATACAACCGGTTGTATATATCTATATATACAACTACTTTTATGATTTTGAGTATGTTTTATTATAAAATTGTCGAGCTAAATCATATAAATATTTATGCTCAAAAACTGATAATTCAGTTCAAAAATTTGTATAAACACAGTAATATACACAAAAGTTCAAGAATTTTAAAGTGATTTGTAGATACAACTGGTGATATAATACTGGATACTCCGTACTCCCTCCGTCCTTTATGTTTGTTCTCATTTCTTTTTGCACGTGGAATAAGAAATTGAATAAAATGAAGTAAAGTAATGGATGGTGAGCCTTGAAAATAATTTGCTTATAGATAAATATTGTTAGTGGGTGTGTGCAAAAGTGTACGAAGGTGGGTCCAATAAGGACAAAAGAGTAAAATTGAGTGTACAAAAAAGGAAAGATAGAAATAGGAAGAAATTTAAAGGACGGCCCAAAAAGGAAAACAGGAAGAAATATAAAGGACGGAGGGAGTAATATTTTTCCTTATTTTTCATATATAGGACATAAAAATCAGCAACAAAAATTAGGGTGTGCAACTGCTAATGGTTACTGTACATACATCAAAACGTGTTTCATATACTATTAGAATATTATAATCATGTTTATAATTATATTAGTGCATACAGTAATTGATTATTCTTTGTTCCAACAAGTATTTTACTCCTATCTTTTAGTGCTTTGACGAACTAATGTTGAGATTTCTTGGTCTTGCTGCTTTTTTTCCCACACATAAAAGCGATTGCAAATATTTCTTCAAATCATTTTGTTTCTTGAGGAATTTATAAAAGACTACTCTTTATTTTGAATATACCCTACTCTTTTTATCTGTCAAGAATATACGTAGGATTTTACCTATATCTTTACTCCTTCCAACTCTGAGTATCGTTATTTCTCGATAAGTTTCACTCCGTATATTAACTTAGTGGTTAAGGTTAGGTACCTGGACAATAGGTCTCAGGTTCAAATTGTTCTTCCGTATGTTGTAATGCGATTAAGTGCACATTTCGTTGAATAAAAAAGTTTCATATACATATGCTTCGTATCTAGAGTTGCCCACTCGCCAAGCATAACACCAGGCGCAATCCTAAGGAAAATCAATGTTGGGTCAAGTCAAGTCAAGTCCAAATCGTTTGGCCTGACCGCCAATGCCAAGTTGTGTGCCTAAGAGGGCGGGTCTGGCCAAGTTGGCCTTCGTTTTTGGCTAACTCGACTTATATTGTTACATAGACTTTGATTGAGTCAATTTATACTCCGTAATTTTTTAGTACAAGAACGGGGGTTGGGCCTCGTGAGAACGGTCCCCTCGGAAGCAATAAAAGCTTCGACTATCAATATTTACTTTTTTTCCACTTTTAGTTCGCCTTACAAATAATATCGTAACTAATTTAAATCCTAGATACGTCCGAGATTCATGGCGGAGGATGTCCACGTTACATTCTCAGTTCTCACGAGTGAGGCAAATCTCTTTGAATGCTTTTGCCTACCATTTCATCCTCAACTCATGATGCAATAAATGTGACAATGAGACTTCCTTACATGACGTCTATATATTTATATATATACACGGAGTATATTATATCGTAAATAATTAAGTAAAATTAGTTAATTAATACACGACAGTGATGGTCCTCTTTTTTTCGTTATCATTGTTCGTAACGGTTTCATACTTTGACACCGTACTAATTTATTAGCAAACCGTCTCATATGGACATATGGTACACCGTTTTAATTTTATTGATTACCCATGTAAGGAGATGAACCGTTTTATATAATTTTGTGGATAATATTTGACCCGTTATAATTTTATTATGGATATATCCGTTACAAGGGAGACCTGATTTGTCGTTGTTGTTGTGGCAGTTGAGTACGAAAATGAAGGGGAAGCAGTGGGCCACGTAAGGAGGCTATTAGATATAGTGGCATGTACAACTTGGTTCAGTAAGCCCAAAGGACAGAGGCCCACTTCTGGAGGGGATAATCAACGCTCTAAGAAGTCCAAGCCCCACACCCCAACCAATACGGATACGGGTACGGGTACGGGTACGGGTACGAGAAATGGGGCGTTGAAGTCCATTATATCGGGGGAAAATGACATGGAAGCTCTTCATCCAACGCCTAGGATTTCGGATTTCTATGATTTCTTCTTTTTTTCTCACCTCACCCCACCCGTTCTAGGTACATACCCTATTTGACCCGTTTTAAATTGGGACGAATATACTTGTTTTTAGTCGAGTATTCATTGACTTAACATTTTACAAATTTGATACGAGTATATTTAAAAATTATTCCGTATGTCTTTTTATTGTTAAAAACAATTAATTAATTAATTTATTATAACGAGATAAAACTTCTTAAAAAATAGTTATTTACTTCGTGAAATACTGTACCTAGGTTGATCGATGGGTCCGTGTATAGTTTCGTCCTTAGCTTGCAACTTTTACTTATAAAATGTTACTCCCTCCCCCGCTAATCTTCCCACTTTCCTTAAAAGGAAACTCCACTAAGATTTTCCCGCTTCAAAACTTTCCTTATTTATCCATTATACTCTCTTCCTATTGGTTACTTTTTGTGATTTGACATCTTGAAACCCACCAAACAATTTACCACCTTTCATTATCCATTTCTTAATCCATGTGCCAAGTCAAAGTGGGAAGAACATTGTGGTGGGGAGGGAGTACTACGTATTTGAATTTTTTATTTTGAGAAGGTTAGTTCCTGTCACAAGATAAAGCAAACGTAAATTTTGATATGCTGAACGGTCGTTTTTGCATGAATGGTGACAGGGATAAAGAGATGTGAACGAAAGAGTGAAGAGAAACGCGATGGAGACTACTTTGAACTGCAGGTACGTACGCTGCATGGCTGGAGTAAGGGAGCTCTTAATTACGAGTTGAGGAAACTCGTGTTCTTTGTGTGAGAGAGTACAGTGTCTAATGAAGTTAGTTGGTTTGATGCTGCAGGTGAAGGTTTGCAAGGGTAAAGTAATACAAGTGGTTGCTTCAAGGAAAGGATTCTACACTTTAGGGAAGCAGTTGTTTCACAGCCACTCCCTTGTCGATCTTCTTCAACTCCAAAGCCAAGCATTTGCCAATGTGAGTGCCTGTGCCTTACCTTCTTCCTTTCATTCCTCTCTTAAGGTTACTAGTGTACGACAACCATCACCTTAAGATTTTGGTTGAGATAGTTCATCTGACCTGGTTTCAGAGCCAGAGTCTTTGTGACCAAGGGTCAAGAGTTCGGATCCTGGCAACCTCCAATATTTCGTTGTTAATATATATATAGGCTACAATGTGATGTTTTGATAGCCTGAAATGAACACTTGCATAACTCGCGGTCTTTTGATTGTTTGTGTGCAGGCTTATGATGCCTTAATCAAAGCTTTTGTTGAACACAACAAGGTAACATCTCTTGTAGGATGCACAGCTTTTAGTTTTCTACTTTATTAAATCAGTCATATCAGTCATACTAACACAATTAACATAAATTTTAGTTTGGCAATCTTCCATATGGATTTCGAGCAAATTGCTGGCTTACCCCTCCGTCAATAGCCGAGCATCCTTCAAAATTCCCTCCATTACCAACTGAGGACGAGAATTGGGGTGGAAACGGTGGAGGTCATGGAAGAGACGGTACCCATGATCTTCGACTATGGGCAACTGAATTTGCAGTATTAGCCCAATTGCCTTGCAAGACCGAGGAAGAAAGAGTCGTGCGTGACAGGAAGGCATTTTTACTCCACAGTTTATTCGTCGATGTCTCAATTTTCAAGGCAGTTGAAACCATTAAACAATTGATAGAAGCAAACACTCGAAATAATAAAGATTCAGTGTCTCATGAAAGCCGTGTTGGTGACCTGTCAATTGTGGTGAAACGGGATCCAGCTGATGCTAATTTGCTCAAGTCTATCTCCTCTGATTTCCCTGAAGCATCTGTTAGAGATGTTCTTCAAAGGAATTTGCTCAAAGGATTGACTGCTGATGAAAATGTGACGGTGAGGGTAAGTTCAAGCGTAAATTCATTTTTTTTGTAACGTATTTGAATTAGAATTAGAGCCTGAAAGACTGAAATTATGTTGTGATCTATTCTCCAGGATGTTACTTCATTTGGTTCAGTCACAATAAAGTACTGTGGTCATACTGCTACTGTCAGAGTCGTTGGCGACTTGAGGAAAAATCTCCATCTTCATGATATCGATGTTGAAGATCAGCCTGATGGCGGAGCTAATGCCCTCAACGTTTACAGGTTATAATTTCTAGGATTTGTGTCATACGTTTCCTAAGTTTTTTTTTTTTTTTTTGTACGATAATGCAGACTTGTGTAATGGTTTATTTTGCATGCGTGCAGTTTACGCCATCTATTACATAAGCCGCCAAATGCTGAACTGTCAGGAGAAAGTGCATCGCTGTTGGATGTGGATAGAGTAGAGGATTCAAGAGGTCAGGTGAATAGGATACTAAATGACAGCTTAACCAAACTTCAAGAGGAGAAACCAGTTGACAGCAAATCAGAGATCAGATGGGAACTAGCTTCCTGTTGGATACAGGATTTGCAGAAGCAGGATAGTGACGATAAAAGTCCCAAGGATGCTGGGAAAAAGGGTAATGACGAATTATCAGTTAAAGGTTTGGGAAAAGAATTCAAGTCGCTTAAGAAAAGAGGGAAGAAATCGTCCTTAGATGCAAAAGAAGAGAATGATTCCGAAGTTTCTGGTCTTGAACCTGATGAAGGATTGAGTGGAGAAGTTGAAGTTACAGAAGAGGCTACAGGGGTCGAGTTGAAAGAGCTGATTTCCGAAGAAGCATTCAGACGTTTGCAGGAAACAGGGACAGGCCTTCACCTTAAGGTCCTTTTAACCCGTCGATTGAATTTTTTTACGTTAATGTGCTTGTATATGATATATCTGTTCCCTAATGCTGTTGTTTTTATTATAACAGTCTGTTGACGAGTTACTGACAATGGTGCAAAAATATTACGAAGAGGTTGCTCTACCTAAGCTGGTAAATTTCTCTTCCCTAAGTCATTTAACTTTAGGTACATAAGTTCCTGACTCTGACAGCGTCCTAATGTTATTGTACCTAGGTATCCGATTTTGCATCGCTTGAACTTTCTCCTGTTGAGGGGCGAACTTTGACTGATTTCATGCATCTCAGAGGACTGAAGATGCGTTCTTTGGGTCGTGTGGTGAGGATTTATTTTCCCATTTACTCTTTCACCTTCCTCGTTCACTTTTTCTAGCCGACAAAAAAAAAATAGGTTGAGTTGATCACTGACATTCCTCATCGTGCCACGTGGGCTAGGTTGAGTTGGCAGAAAAGCTCCCTCACATACAATCCCTGTGTATCCATGAGATGGTGACTCGGGCATTCAAGTATGTCGTCAAAGCTGCAGTTGCTTCCGTGGATGACATACAACAAGTGCCAGCAGCGATAGCATCATCGTTAAATATTCTGTTCGAATCCTTTTCAGCAACTAAAAGTGAAGACTATGAGCTGAAATCGAGGTGGCTTAAGGCCTTTCTCATAAAAAGGTTTGGGTGGGAGCTCAATGATGAGTTTCTTCACTTAAGAAAATTAACTCTTCTTCGAGGAATTTGCCATAAGGTATCCTTTGGAACATTTTTGTATGATTTAACCTCTGATCATTGCTCCCTTCTTCAAACCTCAGCTTCGATATAATGTTTTCTGCAGGTTGGTTTTGAGTTGGTTCCGAAAGATTATGATTTGGACAACCCTAATCCTTTTAGAAACGATGATATTATTAGCATGGTACCTGTTTGCAAGGTAAATTCTTGCTTTCTTTTAAATTGGTACCTGTTTCTTCCATTATTTTGCTTCCCAAGGCCTCGAATTTTAACTGTGTTGCTTCAATGCTATATTTCGTCCCCTCCAGCATGTAGTATGCTCATCTGCAGACGGTCGAACGCTACTGGAATCTTCAAAGGTAGCACTCGACAAAGGAAAGTTAGAAGATGCTGTTAACTATGGAACAAAAGTAGGTGTTTTAACCTTTTTTTTCGACTCATCTCTTATCTTTTCTCAAGGATGAGTTTTAATTATTTATTTTGAAACTTCGTTGATGAATCTGAAGGCTTTGGCAAAGATCATAGCTGTTTGTGGCCCCTATCATCGAACAACTGCTGGTGCTTATAGTCTTCTTGCTGTAGTCTTATATCACACCGGAGATTTCAATCAGGTATCTTATCTTACTCACATTCTTTTAAACTTTTGGTGAGTGCGAAAATAAAGTAAGAACGACGATGACCATGCATCCGGACTCCTGATATGGACCAACCAATTTCTTCTTTCCATCTTCAGGCTACGATATATCAGCAAAAGGCGCTTGATATTAATGAAAGGGAGCTTGGGCCTGACCATCCAGATACTATGAAGAGTTATGGGGATCTTTCGGTGTTCTATTATCGTCTCCAGCAAATCGAACTGGCATTAAAGTAAGTTTCTTTTCAAAGGCAATCCGCAAATGTTCATTCTCTCCCCTTTTGCAGAACTTCCCTGAAGTAATCTCCTGATGTAACTGATTTTACTGTATTGTTTTCCAGGTATGTGAACCGGGCTTTATTTCTCCTTCACTTCACATGTGGACTGTCACATCCAAACAGCGCTGCAACTTACATAAATGTGGCGATGATGGAAGAGGGAATGGGCAATGTAAATCTCGCTCTGCGTTATCTGCATGAGGCTCTGAAATGCAATAGGAGATTGTTAGGATCGGATCATATTCAGGTCTTTATGCCGTTCCTTTCTCACTGTCTTTTTTTTGCCAGCAAAAAATAAGTAAAAAATTAAAGTGACATTGTGTTTTACAGACTGCTGCAAGTTATCATGCAATAGCAATAGCATTGTCACTTATGGAGGCGTTTTCCCTTAGCGTTCAGCACGAGCAAACAACACTCAGAATACTTCAGGCCAAGCTCGGCCCAGATGACCTGCGGACTCAGGTAAATAGTCATGGTTCCATGAACTGAGTCTTGTTTCTAACATTACGGCAGCATGGGGCGAGTATTGTGAATAGAATCTGTGTTCAGCTGAAATAGACTGATATCGTGAAGTTGTTTGTGCAGGATGCTGCAGCATGGCTCGAGTATTTTGAATCGAAAGTCATAGAGCAACAAGAGTTAGCAAGAACGGGAACACCAAAGCCAGATGCATCAATAGCTAGTAAAGGGCATCTTAGGTACTCAAATGTCTAGCATAACTTGAATTTAGTCTCACTGAACCGGATTTGTTCATGACTCAGTGCCAAGGCTATGTAAGATAATCATGAAGTAAAACTTGGAAATGCAACAATCATATAAGTTTGTATTAAGCATTAATATAAATAAAAATCGGCGCCTTTGATGACTGAATGTGACCGTGACCTCTTTTTTTTAGACAGTCAAATGTATATCAGGTATGAAGCATGTCAACCAGAAAAATTAAGAAAGTGACTGATCTCACTCTGTTATCTCAGTGTATCAGATCTGCTTGACTACATCAGTTCTGATCAGGATCCAAAGGGAGGAGAAGCGCAGAAGAAGCACAGGCGTCCGAAGGTACTTCTCAGTTTCTTTCCTTTTTGCCGTCTAAAATTCAATTTAATTTATATTTTTCTCAGTTTCAAGCTCTATTCTAGACATCGCAGGTCATTGAAAACTCACCAGGTCCGAGGCAGGATATGGTGGCCAATGGTTCAGCATCGGAGCAAGATCAGGAAATGTCTGATGCTGTGGTTTTAGAAGAAAAAACTGCCAAAAACAATGAACCGAAATCGACTCCTGTAGAATCAAATGACGGGGTTGTTACTTTTGGTGAGCAGGTCGTGAATGGGGTAGTTGATGATACAAGCTCAGATGAAGGGTGGCAAGAGGCCAGCGCGAAGGTGCGTCCTGCAAATGGTAATAATGACCGAAGAATTCACAAAAGACGGCCTAATCATCTCAAGGTCAAGGTTAAGAATTCTAACTATTCAAGTCCAAGAGAAAACGGTCATGTTTCAGGAAGCAGCGCCCCAAGGGAGTCGAATCTGACCCTTAACGTGAGCTTGAAGGGCTCCTCCCCTCCAAAGAAATCAAGAGCTCAAAGCTTTCACACTGAACCTAACGTTCAACCAAGAAAGATGTCTTATATGGCTTCGAAATCGATTACCTACAAAGAAGTGGCCATGTCGCCACCAGGAACTATTCTGAAGCCTACACAACAGAAAGAAGAAATAAGAAGTAATGCAGAAGAAACACAGGTGAAAATTTACGAGCCTTCTTCTGAAGGTCATCAAGGACATAACGACGATGTGGACTCTAGTTCCAATGGTAGTGAAGAAGCTAATAAAGTTGTGGAGAGTTCAGTTCCTTCAGTGGAAAATAGTGAAGATACCGCCCTTGAAAGTGAGGAAATGCAGTGTTCTGAAAACCAGGAAAAGCCCTCGGAAATCAAAGCGTCGAAGCTGTCAGCAGCAGCCCCACCGTTTGAACCCATCTCCGTTTTCCAGCCTTTAAGCAACTTCTATGATGTAAGAGTGAGCCAAGGCGTGTTGTTGGAGCCAGTCGAGTTCCCTCCGATTTCTGCTAGGGTACCCTGTGGGCCAAGGTCACCTTTGTATTACAAAACAAACCATTTTGTGCACTTGAAGCAAGTTCCAAAAGTCATGAACCCTGATGCTCCTGAGTATGTACCCCAGAAATTGGCTGTTGACACAAATACATCAGTTGATGCCGTAAATGATTCAGGTAATGAAGCGGCAAAAGATCATGATAGGTCAAAGAGAAGTACATCTGAGGCCGAAAAGGCTGAGCTAGCAAGGCAGATACTACTCAGCTTCATTGTGAAGTCAGTGCAAAAGAACAACAGCTCAGAACAGTCGAATCAGTCGGGTAGGACTGGAAAACGATCAGGACAATGGCAGAATGCTTCTGAAGCTGTTGCAAATGACAGTGCAATTATCAAGATTTCTCCTGGAAGTGAAGAGAAAACAAATGGATTTGTAGGGTCAAATGACGATGAGAAATCAAGCACTAAATGTGTCGACAAAGTTGGAGACGGAGAAGGTTTTGTTGTTGTATCGAAGAGGAGGAGAAACCGACAACATATAGGAGATGATGTTGGGAACATATACACTCAACAACAGCCTGTCTGCACTTAAAGAGAAGGTCATGCATGCATGCATTGTGTTCATCAAATAATTTACGACAGCTCAGTATAAGAACAACTAAAGGGAGAGTAATATTTATCAAGACCTATGTTACTTTGACTTGGCTGCGAGTACACGTCGCGGCTATTTTGTGAAAAAGTTTGCTATTTCTGGACTGACTTTTAGTCTTGGGGTGTCGTCTTGTATCAGAAGGCCGAATTGTCCGGAGAAACGACACACGGACAAACTGAATGTGTCTTAAGCAGCATAGATCAAGAATCCACATTCAGACAGTCAGTTGTTACTTGCGAGTCTTTACATTCAGTAACAGGAGAGTATTTGCTCACCTACCTTTGCTTTTTCTCTATTATAGTTCAGGGGGTGAAAATAAACTCAGATCATGTACTTGTTCATTTTTGTAATAATCAAGACATCATCTCAGTTTTGTAATTCTGTTCGACTGCAACTTTTGTATTGCCAATTTGCCATGGAAAGATAAGCTATTGTGTTTTTCCTGATTATACACCCTCAAATTTTCGCACTCTTCGATAGTTCAAGTAGTAATTTCCAACTATTCAAGATCACCTTGAAAAGGGCACAGTTAGCCAAAATTCCTGTGGAAAAAAACAGCTTTAGAAAACTAAACCTGCAATAATGCATAATGACAGTCCGAAACTTGATCCTGCAATACTGATCAGCAGAGAAGGAACCGAACCCAACAGTATAAAACAGTGATCGCTTTTCTATTAATCGTACTGTTGTATAAACGACACTTTGGAACGAGTCAACTGTAGCAATGAAACTTTATCCTATTGCCACAAAGGCTCCTACCTAAGGCAGGGTAAAGAGGGCCAGGGCCAGGGCCGGTCAGGTGTTGTATGCCAGTTTTCAATATAATTTACAGAAAAGACCGAGCAATGACATTGCCTGCATTATTGAATAAACGACTGCTAACTAAAAGCCACCCCCTCGTTTTTCTCTTCTTCTTCTTCTTCCCGTTTGACTTTACGCAATCTTCAAGATAACACTTCAGCCTTATTTTAATATTTGGGAGGTATAGAGAATGACAATGATATCACGGGTCACAGAGAAAGGTCGGCCAAGTCAAAAGATCTAGTGACAGCTTTGCACCAGGATGCAACCTTCTTCTCCCTCAAGTCCTTGTTTAATGTCGCACAGAAGATCCGTGCAGTCTTTACTTTTTCTTCTGTTGCAAAGATCTGATCTTCAGTCCAAATACCAACAGCTAATCCCGCAGCATATGCTGCTCCAAGAGCTGTCGTCTCAATATCGGAAGGTCTCACGACTGGGCTTCCTAGCAGATCAGCCTGACAACATTGAAGCTTTATGAGAAAACAACATCTGACAAATACATGATGACAGTATGACACACTAAAAAAAGGGAAAAAAACATTTACGATATAGAATAACTAACCTGAATCTGCATCAGAAGACTGTTCACGGTAGCACCACCATCCACCCTCAGCACAAATTCTCCCTTGTCATCCTTGACTTCGCCTTTTTCCCCGGCATCCTTGTGCATGGAATCGAGGACATCCTTCACTTGGAAACACATGCTCTCAAGTACTGCCCTACAAATGTGCGACTTATTGGTAAACCTTGTCATGCCGATACAAACTCCACGTGCATCGTCACGCCACCATGGTGCATACAGGCCATTAAACGCTGGCACAAAATATACACCACCAGTTGAATCAACCCGTGAAGCCAACTCTTCAATTTCACTGGAACTTTTTATTATGCCAAGACCATCTCTGATCCATTGAACAGCAGCTCCTGCAATAGCAATAGATCCTTCAAGGGCGTAGTTTGTTGGCGCCGAAGGTCCCAGTTTGAATGCAATCGTGGATAATAGTCCATGCTTTGAATGAACTACCTCTTGACCCGTATTTAACAGTATGAAGGCACCAGTTCCATATGTACTCTTTGCCTCCCCTTTTCGACACGCCTGGCCAACCATAGCAGCATGTTGATCACCTAGACATCCAGCAATTGGAACTCCTGCAACTGGCCAGCCGGTCCCAACATTTCCGATAATCTCAGAATTGCTTACAATTTTTGGCAAAATTTGAGAAGGGATTTTCAGAGTCTTCAATGTCTCCTCATCCCAGGCAAGAGTCTTTAGGTTCATTAACATCGTCCGAGACGCATTTGACACATCAGTCACATGTAAACCCCCTTTAAACCCTCCAGTCATATTCCATATCAGCCATGTATCTACTGTTCCAAACAGAGCATCGCCTTTATCCATAGCTTTTTTCACTGCCTCCACATTTTCCATCAGCCACAGCAACTTTGTTGCGCTAAAGTAAGTGCTAATTGGCAAGCCGCAAGAAGGCTCGAAATGAGTCCGCCCACCTGACAAATCCTCCTCAAGTTTCCTACAGACAGAGAACAACAACACATGGATGCACATATCAACCAATGTAAACCATATGATATACAGTACATCTTATATCGAACCTGCAGATGGAACTAGTACGAGCATCCATCCACACAATAGCATTGTAAAGAGGAAGTCCTGTAGATTTGCTCCAAACAACAGTTGTCTCTCTTTGATTGGTGATCCCAATAGCCTTCAACCCGCTATCAACATTATGCCCTGCTGCAGTAGCCTTATCGATTGCTTTCGCAATACAAATCTTTACACTCTCCAATATCTCCATTGGATCATGCTCCACCCACCTTCAAAAAAATTAATCACCTAATAAAACAACTCATAAAATCACACCTATGATACTCAATCAAATCTGTCCGACACATTTCAACAATTAAAGACCGTTCCTTCCACTTTTCGACTAGGCCAAACCACTCAACATGACTAATAAAAGAACTCGGTTTTTCGAATAACTAAATCGAGTTTCTCAGCAGACATTTTAATGTCCACCAAATCAAGCTCAGGCTAGCATTGAAAAAACCCACATGGTGAATCAATAAGCACAAAAAACCCAGAAAATGACACCTAAAATTTCCCAGAACCCAATTCAAATTTCTCAGAGACATTGCAACAAACAGATGGCGCGCATGACGGAAAACAGAGGAAATACGAAAAGAAGAAGAAGAATACCCTGCAACAGGGTAAAACTGAGTGAATTCAACTTGATGAGATCCTACGGCCCTTGCAGATTGATTGTAAATGATGAATCGTGTACTTGTTGTACCTTGATCTATAGAACCAATAAAAGACATTTCTTTCGACATTTTCCCCTCTTTATTTCTGGGTTTTTTTCTTCTATCAATCAAATCAATGAAGATGAAGATGGTTGAGATATCAATGTGTGATTCGTGTAGTTTTTGATGGTTGACCCATTTATGTACTCTCTACGCAAAATAAATAAATCAAATCAAGTCAAATGTTACCTTTACATGGATGGATAGCCCCTTATTTTTTTTTGTTAGATAAGGCGAGGGAGATTCGAAACTGAGACCTACTGTCCCAGATCACCTAGTCCTAATCACTAGGTTAAGACATCTTCAGTGTGGGGATGGATAGCCTTGGGAGTTGTGAAAACGGGATTTAGTTCATTTGTATACGTTTAGTCGTTTACGGTTTACTGAAACAAGTCAGGGATTACATACTCATATATGCGACCGCCATCGAAGCTTCTGTCGATACAACTTTCGAGTTATGGATAGTTTGACACCACCGTTCACCAACTCACCACGTAACCTTAAATATCGTCGATAAAATGTTTCTTTTGTGCCCTTATTTTTGTCACCATTCTCTACCTTTGCGTTCTATCATACACCACCACGTGAAATAGCAGGTAGGATTTGGATACGCTGTCGTTTGTGATTTCAACTTACGTCAAGGTAAAATCAAACTTTTTTTTTTGTCAAACCCTAACCTCTATTCGCGAGTGGTAATGAGTCGATTTTAATAAAATATAGTCTTTTGATTTCGACTTTCAAGAAATCGAACTGCAAACTGGAGTACAAAACAACAAAATCGATTGTCCTTACCACAAAAACATTAACTAAAACACAAATTCTTGTTTAAGATGACTATATCTGTCTTAAACTTATGGCAGACTAGATAATCAAGACACGACAAAGTCTATATGCCTAAGCTGTAGTAGCAAAATTTTTGTCTTGTCTATCATAACTAGTTTGAATGCCCGTGCGATGCACGGGTGCAACAAAAATGCTACTAAATCATCCATAATAGTGATAGTACTTTATTTTATAATATTGACTGTGACGAACTGTTTATGATTATTTCAAATAATTGTAATGTTGGAGTTATTGATAATAACTCGACCCATGCGTGACTCGTATAACCTGACCCGTATCCTGACTCCACTCGTATAACTCAACCCGTGAGCCGACCCGCTCGACTTGTTTGACTGGTTTAGTGCCTATATTGATTACTTACTTGGATAAAAAACGACATTCATCAAAGTAGTAGGTCATGTATCTGTGAGCAATATTAATACGTCACAACTCATCTGTGAACATTTAGTTTATCTACGAATTTTACTTTATAAGATTATAATCATTTGACTTTCTACATCAAATATTTTGTATATATGTCATCATCTCGCACTATATTTGACCTTACCCGCCCGACCCATTGTTTTTAGGGTCATGAGCCCTTTTTTCCTTAGCCGCGACCCATTTGACCTAAACAATTCTAAAAGCCTAGTTCGACTCAATCTATTACTCTGCCTAGATTTTGTTAAAACTCTAATTTTAATTTATTAGTTATTCGATATAATTAATTTTATATATTATTCTTTTATTTGAATATAACTTTATGTCTAATCTTAACATAAATTATCTAGCAATTTTAGTACGTTACTCTCTTGTAAAGTTGTATATAGGGAGCCTAACAGAAATTCTTACTTGTGACGGATATATTCGTCGCAAACTTGCGACGGGTCAGGTACTACATATGTGGGGTAGATAAATTAAAGGAAAATACTTAATAAATGACACTTTGTTTTGTCTCATCTATCCAATGGGTAGTATTTTCCTCGTCGCAAGCTTGCGATTCTGTGACAGATATGGTCGTCACAAGGAACACTTGTTGAGAGATTAAATTTGTGTTATCGTGTTAAATAGTAATGTTACTATTAGACTCAACAAAACTTGACCTAACTTGTAACACGATCCGCTCAACCCGTTTATTCATAGGTTAAGATTCAAGACATCTAAATCTTGATCCGTGACTCGATATTTTAAATTACAAATATAAATTAATATTCAATTTAATACAACATTTTTTATCTTTTGATAGTAAATAATTATTAAAATAGTTTTAAAAATTCATTGTAATATAAACATTATAATAAAGGAGTATAAAAATTATATTATTAAAATAAATAAAAAGGTAATATCGAAAATATTAATCCGTTCTACTTAAAGGTAAAAAAAATCTACGTTTGAAACTATTTTTCAGTTGTATTCTAAGCATAATCCTTCTCGTGACCCGTATTACCCGACCCCTATTTGAACCGACCTGTAGTCTAACCCGACATATATAAATTTATTTAAATAAATTATGTAGTTTAAAAAAGTTTGAGACTACATGTCACTCGAAATACTTGTAGTCTAACCCGACATGTATTCATTTTGTTTTTAATTATTTAATTATTTTATTTAAATATTTTAACTTCATTAAATTTTGAATTAGTTAAAATAGTTTAATCAAGTTTGCAGTGTTCAAAAATTTTAAATAGTTAAACATGATAAATAATTTAAGTTTGTATTTAAGAAATCTAAAACTATTGGAGATTACCAACGTCGCTCGAAAAACGTATTGTTTAATTATATTGATAATTGACGGATTGATTGATTGAACATAATTATTTTTTATATATTAATCAATTTATTTGAATATGATTTTGTTTCTAATTTTAACTTAAATTATCTAGCACTCTTATTAGTATATATATTGTTTGCTTATAAATCAGGAGACTAAAGTTGTACTCTCTAGTCGATCTGAATGACTTGACTTGACCCGTAAATCCAACCCATCCAACCCGTTTTTTCGTAGGTCAACACCTATAAATCTTGATCCGCGACTTGACTGTCATTAAACCCGGTATATTAGGATCGCGGCCCGACCCAACCTGTTCGTTAAAAATTATTTACTCTATATGATTGCAATATTAAATGCAGTGTAGTTTTATTTTGATGACACCTATAAATTAAATGAAGGAATAAATTTTTTTTTATTGTTTAATATCTTTTAAATTTTTTATTATTTATAATTATTTCTATATTAATATGTCAAGTAATGAATATAAATAAAATACTCCAATATTAAATTAAAATAACTCTTAAATTTTTTTATTGATATAAAAGGTAAAAAGTTAAAAAAATATGTAATATTTTTTACATAAAATTATAATTTCTCACACCGTATTTTCGCAAAAATGTAAATCCAATTCTATTAGGATAATTTTATCTTAATAAATATATCTACTTATATTAGGATAATAATTTTATTTTAATAATAATTCTCCAAAAATGACGATTATTTGAAATAATCATAACCATTTTACGCGTTCGTGTCTATTCAAATTTTGTTGTTTTCTGATGTGGTAATTGACGGTTTATATAATGGTAATTCTTTCACTCTTAGGGCTGCTAGAATTGTTTTGTCTAATACTAAGAGTGAAAGGAGTATTATTTATTATCTAATACTAAAACAAATAGAAGTATTATTTATCATATCCACTTTTGTTATGGATAATATTTAAATTCTTAGTATTTCATAAAATTGGATTTCTTCGAAAAAAAAAAACTTCCTTTAATTATATATATTGATTGAGATATACTCTATATCTGACTCATTTTAATGTTGAGACGGATATGTTTATCACAAGTAAAACGATTTGTAACTAAAATAACAATTTCATAAGTACATATTTTCGTCATTAATCGATGCAAACTAACCCAACTAAAACACGGTCTTAAGAAAACCAATTTGGGCATTCAAGTTACGAGTACTTGTACCGTTCACCCACTTCTTTACGACCCAAAAAATTGAGTTAATTTGGAGTCTCCAAGATTACACCAATAAAATAAAATCAAATCTTATACCTTTGGGAATTGATTTCTCAATTGGGAAGAAAATTGAAATTGGTTTCAGTAGTAGATGGGTGTAGCTTTGAATTTTGTTGAAGATCAAAGTTTGGGTCACTTGTTGATTCACTCATTCAACCCTTTTTCCCCAATTCTTTCTCTTTTCTCATCAATCTAAAGCTCAAATCCCCCCATTTTTCTGCTGATTTCTTCCTTCAGGTTTCTTCTTACATCTCTCTAAGTTATTAATCTGAAAACAATTGGTTTTCTGTATCTAATTTGGATTTAATTAGTGGGTAGTGATCAATTTTTTATGGGTCTGTTCTTTGATGTTGAAAGTTACTAGCTTTATCAATTTAGGTTTTTTTTTTTTGTCAATTTAATTTGTGGGTACTGCTTAATATTGTGCATTTTTGTTTAAATTGTGGGAATTGATTATTTTCTCCTGCAAATTATTGCTGGGTTGATGTTAATTTTTTGGGGGAAATTGTTTGAAGCAAAGATATTGTGGATTTGTGGGGTTGAGAATCACTTGAAGAGTTGAAGTTCTTACTCCTTCCGTCCCTAAAAGATTGTCCCATTTTGCTATTATATGTGAGGAGTATTTTAATGAAACGGGAATTTTGTTGCATTTCAGTAGGAAAAAGAAGAAAATCAAATGGGTAATGCACCATCAATGCTGACTCAATATGATATTGAAGAAGTTCAAGAACACTGCAACAAATTATGTGGGTATTTTGTTTCCTTAATTTTTTACTTTTGATTGTATTGGTTTTTGAATCGTTTGTTTATTGATGTATGGTCGTTGTTCGGGTTCAGTTAATCAACAGGAAATAGTTTCTTTGTATCAAAGATTTTGTCAACTTGATCGGAGTGCCAAAGGTTTTATTTCGGCTGATGAGTTCATGTCTGTGCCAGAGTTTGCTATGAATCCCCTAGCTCAGGTTTGAAATCGCGGTTATATCCAAATTACTCTGTAGAAGTCAAAGTAATGCTTTTAGATAAATCGATGAAATGATTCTTGTGGTATTTGTCTGGTCAGAGATTGCTGAAGATGGTAGACGGGTTGAATTTTAAGGATTTTGTTGCTTTTCTATCTGCGTTCAGTCCTAAAGCAAGTGTTGAGCAGAAAATTGGACGTAAGTTATATCTGTTTGCCCCCTTTTCTGTCTTCGTTCTTTAGGTGGTTGCTTCTGTAGCATATTAACCCCTCTTATGATCTTGGCCGCAAGGTTAGAATGGTCTTGCAGTTTGCCCACCTGTGTTGTGTGATAACATCATAAAAATCCTGTCTTTGGTAGCGATGTTCAAATGTGAAATTGTGAATTGCGTCTGTATGATATCAGTGACTGACTGTCATCCATTATTCGAGGGCGATGAGTTTTGACGATCTTCCTTTGGTGTATGATGCTGAAGGTTAGGTCGGAAGATAAACAAGTTGTAGATAGGATTAACCTTCGTATAACAATTTTGCAAGCATCTCTTGATTCTCTTCTACTGAAATCCTATGGTAGCTCTAAATTCGATATTCTAACAGCCTCGTTATGGCAGTTATTTTTAGAGTTTACGATTCGGATGGTAACGGAAAAGTGACTTTCAACGACATATTGGAAGTGCTAAATGACTTGACAGGCTCCTACATGTCTGATAAGCAAAGAGAGGTATGTAAATTCAGATTTATGTCGAAACTTTTTGTGTGAATCATATGACCAACACCATTATAACTCGATCACCTCAATATCATCGGAAGCGGTTAAATCATTTTATTTCCTTCTAGAGCTCTAGACAAGACAAATTGAGCAGTTGTAACGAGTCCGTATATAAAGATCCTCTTTTCTGCTTATTTGTGAGCGTTCCTACAATTATATACTGAGATGCTTGAATATGTAATTAGGCTAATTACTCGGCGCTCTATGGTTTGTTTCTGACAGGAAGTCTTGGCACAATTGCTACACGAGGCCGGATACACAAGGGATTCGTATTTGCTTTTGGATGATTTTGCCAAGGTACCATTATTACCGGGTCTTATATCGTTTCGTGAATCATCCTATGAGTCTTCTACCTCAGCTTTGGGGTGATTATTGGTTTATGCATTTCGACATGCTCATGCACTGTTCTCATTTTGTACTTCTATGTTCTCGCTAGATTTTTGCAAACTCGGACATTAAGATGGAGGTTGACATTCCAGTCGATTGAAGTAGACAGCAATCTTGGACTTGCAAGCAACAACTGCCAATCGGAACATATTTTTCTGGTTCATTTCCTCAAAAGTTTTTTTTTTTTTTTTTTTTTTTTTTTTTTTTTTTTTTTTTCACCTTCAGTTTAGTTATCGGAATATTAAACTTCGACATATTCAAGTTTGATTATCACTGCAAAAGGACATGGTCGGGATGACATATTTCGGTTTCTGTTTTATACAACCTCATCTACTGATGATTTCTTTCTCTTCAACAGTAAGATTTTAACTCATATTCCAAGTGTATATTTTGTGAATTCATATATCGATAATAAATGATAAATGCTGGCATACAACGGTTCTGATATGATGACGATCTATTGAAGGACGATCAACTCCTATATAAACTAAACCTGGTTAGTTTATAAGCGTATATGACTACTGTCATAAAACAGCTAATTACACTTGCCGGTTTCAGTGAAGTTGAGAGAAGACACTGCTCCGACTACTGTCATAAGAGCTGAAATCACACACTAATAAACAAAACTAATCTCGAGGACTCATGACAGTCATGGTTCATGGCGAAGTTCTACAAGTTATATTTCTCAAACTCGGTTTGAAGAGTCGGATACAAGTGCATATCCTGATGTCTGATGTCTGATGTCTCTTCCTTTTGCTCCTGTCAATAACCTTTTTCACTCTTTACTTTCACCAATACTCGACAGACCTCCTTAGCAGTCATATTAAGTACAAATCGGTCATTATTTAGTAGCCTCGTATCAAAGTGTAACCATATCAAACCCTACAATTCTTTTCCGTTATTCTGCCCTACTTACTCACACAGGCTTAGTTCAGAAAAGGAGAAATGAAGCTCTCAACATAAACTGCCGTTTCTTGTAACGAACGAGATAAATGAGCAGATACCCTAGTTTCTTCAGGGGACGGGGACTCTTGATTCGAAGCAATGACCTTAAGTTGACCCGGACCATCTTCAAGGGCCAAACACATGCCGGTGTGAGTGAAATTAAGGAAAGACAACCCTCCAATGTCAAATGAGAAGCGTTTCTCCCATGAGTTTTCGTCACCAAATTGCTTTAGTACCCAAACATCGGAACCTTGATCACCCTCACAGTAAAATGACACACACACCCCTTCCATCTCAAAGAATTTCCCACTTTTATATCGATTGAAACAGTCTATCCATGGAATTTGTTTGAATTTATCGTCAACTAAATCAAACCAGACAGGGTGCTTAACCTTTTGCCAAACATACATATCTTTGCATACAATACACCCCATCAAGCCCATCGATTCTTTTCCATTCTCCTATTCGCAAAGAAAACACATACAACTCCTCAATGTCGTTTATCTTTGTATGAAATACAGCTACAATCTTGTAATCATCCATCGACGACACATAACCAAACACATAATCATACCTCATTGTTGATAGACCAACAGGGTTCTTAATTTCGCGAAATTGATGAGTAACAGGGTTCCGTACACAGAATTGTTCATACTCTTCGAAAAACAAACACAGCAATCCATTACAAGAACCCACGACCGCTAACGATTTAACAACACGATTTCGATCCAAATCCGATGTGACTACATCATCGTCGTGTTGATCACAAGGCAACAAGAATAAGTTATACCCTAGACTAAGATCATAGGTATGAACAACAAACTGAGTGCGTAAAGATGAAAACTTGAGATGGGATTCTGCAAATTGGGAGCTAGAAATGATTGAATTCCAAAACTTCGAAACAGCTTTGAAACGGGTTAAGGGTTTTACCGGAAGTCGAGGCAGAATAAGCTCGATTATAAGGTGTTCTGGAAGAGATGCAGCAATTAGGGTTTGATGGGTATTGATTTCTAAACTTCTATTCTCCATTGATGGAGTATCTAATTCATCCTGCTCACTCCCCAAAGTTGCCATCTTTTTAGGGTTTACCGTAGTTAAATTTGTGAATTACTCCGTATATTGTTGGTATTACTGTATTAGTAGAGTTGTTCTTGCTGCGGTGATTTTAAAAGGATGGAGAAATATTCGAAATTACTTCTTATCGTCGGCGTTAATTATGTAAAAATGTAACAGGATCTGTGCTTGGCATTGGCATACTATCCAGGTTCTTTTTGTGGATAGATGAAGGGAGGTAACGGGTTCACAAACTCGGATCACAATTCATCCGCGATTCAAATACCACAAATAAATATACCAGAAAAACTACAAACACTTGATTATACCGTAACTACAAAAGTGATATTATGGCGTTTAAAAGTCTCTATTGAAAATCAAATGATTCCGATGATACACCAAAACATTTTATTTAGTGAGTGATTTGTTTAGCACGAATATTGAGTCATTTTATTTCGGGACCCAAAAAACCAAAAAAATGTGGATAATAACCTTCAAATTCGTTGATTTTTGGCTATTTTAGAGAGCGGTGAAACTTGTTCTAGAAGTGCCAATTTTTTTTGAAAAAAACTTATCGACGGGAATAGAATGCCTAATAATAATGATTATTAAAACCCCCGACACGATATAAAATGGATTACGCAACTTGTTTCGACTGATACCGACACGTCTCAAAAGACGATATTATGGCACTTAAAAGTCTCTATTGAAAACCAAATGACTCCGATAATACACGAAAACATTTTATTTAGTGAGTGATTTGTTTAGCACGAATATTGAGTCATTTTATTTCGGGACCCAAAAAGCCAAAAAAATGCGAATAATAACCTTCAAATTCGTTGATTTTTGGCTATTTTAGAGAGCGGTGAAACTTGTTCTAAAAGAACCAATTTTTTTGACAAAAAAACTTATCAATGGGAATAGAATGCCTAATAATGATTATTAAAACCCCCGACACGATATAAAATGGATTACGCAACTTGTTTCGACTGATACCGACACGTCTCAAAAGGCGATATTATGGCACTTAAAAGTCTCTATTGAAAACCAAATGACTCCGATAATACACACAAACAATTTTATTTAGTGAGTGATTTGTTTAGTGCGAATATTGAGACATTTTATTTCGGGATCCAAAAAGCCAAAAAACGTGGATAATAACCTTCAAATTCGATGATTTTTGGCTGTTTTCGAGAGCGGTGAAACTTGTTCTAAAATCGCGATTTTTTTTTGATGAAAACTTTTCAATAGGTTTAGAATGCCTAATAATGATTATTAAAACCCTTTCACACGATATAAAATGGATTACGCAACTTGTTTCAACTGATACCGACATGTCTCAAAAGGCGATATTATGACCATTAAATGTCGCTATTGAAGACCAAATGACCCCCATAATACACCAAAACATTTTATTTAGTGAATGGTTTGTTTAGCGTGAATATTGAGCCATTTTATTTTGAGACCCAAAAAGCCAAAAAAACGTGGATAATAACCTTCAAAATTGGTGATTTTTAGTTATTTTCGAAAGCGGAGAAACTTGTTTTAAAAGCGCGGATATTTTTTTTACGAAAACTTTTCGATGGGAGTAGAATGCCTAGTAATGATTATTAAAACCCCCGACACAATATAAAATGGATATGCAACTTGTTTCGACTGATACCAACACGTCTCAAAATGCGATATTATGGCATTTAAAAGTCTCTATGTAAAATCAAATGACCCCAAAATACACCAAAATATTTTACTTAGTGAGTGGTTTGTTTAGCGCGAATATTGAGGCATTTTATTTCGGGACCCAAAAAGCCAAAAAAAACATGGATAATAACCTTCAAAATCGATGATTTTTGGCTATTTTCAAAAGCGGTGAAACTTGTTCTAAAAGCGCGAATATATTTTGACGAAAACTTTTCGATAGGAGTAGAATGCCTAGTAATGATTATTAAAACCCCCGACACGATATAAAATGGATTTTGCAATTTGTTTCAATTGATACCGACATGTCTCAAAAGGCGATATTACGGCCATTAAAGGTCGCTATTGAAAACCAAATGACCCCCATTATACACCAAGACATTTTATTTGGTGAGTGGTTTGTTTAGCACGAAGATTGAGTCAATTTATTTCGGGACCCAAAAAGCAAAAAAAAAAAAACGTGGATAATAACCTTCAAAATCGTTAATTTTTGGCTATTTTCGAAAGCGGTGAAACTTGTTCTAATTAAAAGCGCGAATATATTTTGACGAAAACTTATCGATGTGAGTAGACGGCCTAATAAAGATTATTAAAACCCCCGACACGATATAAAATGGATTACGCAGCTTGTTTCGACTAATACCAACACGTCTTAAAATGCGATATTATGGCATTTAAAAGTCTCTATTGAAAACCAAATGACCCCCATAATACACCAAAACATTTTATTTGGTGAGTGGTTTGTTTAGCGCAAATATCTAGTCATTTTATTTTGGGACCCAAAAAGCCAAAAAAAACGTGGATAATAACCTTCAAAATCGGTGATTTTTCGGTTATTTTCAAAAGCGGTGAAACTTGTTCTGAAAGCACAGATATTTTTTGACGAAAACTTGTTGATAGGAGTAGATTGCCTAACAATGATTATTAAAACTCCTTGACACGATATATTTTTTGGTGTCGATGGATGTTTTTTTTTTCTTCTAACTAAACCCTAATTGGGGTGGTGGTTGGAGATAAAGGTGGTGGAAATGGTGGTTAGAATACGACCAACACGACGATAATCGAGGAAAAGAGAGATTGTGGTGGTGAATTGATGGAGGAAAAGAGAGAAAATAGAAAGTGATGATAAATTGATTGAGAAAAAAAATGAGCTAGGAGGTTAGTTTGAGAAACGTGGATATGAAACAATAAAAAGTTGGATATGATTTAACATATCCCTGAACTTATTATGAGATTGTTTCACTTGAGAATTAGTGAATTTTTTGTGTGAAACCCCGTATTTATTCTTCCCATCAGTAGAATGGATGAAGAAAGTTATCGAGTTACTTGCCAAAAAAAAAGTTAGTGAGTTGAATTGTGGCCTGTGGAACACGTTTTTATTATCACCAATAAATGTAGAATTTGTGATGGAGCTTTATGTACTTCCTAGGATTCATATAAGACGGTTTCACAATAAATTTGTAAGATGAATAGTTATTTTGATTGATTTTATTTTAATTTTATCACCGATAAGTTTGTGGTCTATGGATCGCGAGAAAGAAGAAACGACATAACACGTTCTCCGTTCTTGCCCAATCTCATGTGCGTCCCGCAGCATGATCAAATTGGCCCAACTAAACAATAATCACATTAAATTCTCCATGTCGACTTTACTCGTTGCTCAAGGGCTCGATCAACACAAGGCTAGGCTATCTACTCTATGGCTTCACCCGACCTGTTCAAGGATTGATTCGTTATATTCGTATATCACAAATTCTTATTTGTGATGAGTATAACCGTCACAAATAACTTGTGACACGTCAAGCATTGATAGATAAAGACAAAATATTTACTACTCCCGATGTATTCTGATTTTACGTTATCTAACCATGCAACTGATATTGTGTGAATTTCGGTTTCAGCATCCAACTATAATAAGCTAGATTACTATTCACTCAAAAATATCCAAAAGGAAGTGACGTCGGATATTGAGAAAAATATTACGGGGGACTGAATTTTTTTCGTAAATTTACTCACAGTAGGATTCGAACCTAAACCATTCATGTTCGTACTAAAATTCCCAACCAAGTGTGACACCCTGAACAAGTGATATAAGATCTAAGTACGAGTAATTTATTTTTATTTTCAAGGACTGCTTAGATCGAATCCCGGCCCAACCAAGATCTGCCCCTTCAAATCCTCTATAAAAAGCGAGCATACATGGCTTGACATTGACAAAACAAAAAGAGTTAAAAAAACAAACAAAAACAAAAATGAAGTTGGGTAATAATGTTAACAAGGTGTTAATAATAATAATGGTTGTTGCCCTGGTGATGATGGTTGATGTGAGCATGGGTGTCCGACAGTCGTTTGAACCACTGTCGGACATAATGCTGCAAGCCATCGACACTGTCGACTATTGCGTTGGGATCGGCCAACCTTGCGGCCCTTCTTACTGGTGTTGTGGTTTGTGTTACTGCGGATTAATAAGCTTCCGTTGTAAGCCTGCTTTTCCTGAAGGAGTTGAACACCCCGATCGTTGCAAATAGTGATCAACAACTCACCCTACATGGTTAATGTCTAAAAGGATCGGAGCAAATAAAACCCAAGTAATCAATATATATATATATATATATATATATATATATATATATATATATATATATATATATATATATATATATATATGTTATGTTGGTGTTGTTATATTATTATTATTATTGTTGTTGTTATTATCGTTATTGTTATTGTTATTGTTATTGAATAATGTCTCCCCTCTAATTAAAACCGTGCCCTAACCCACATCTAGGATATGGGTATAATAATGAGTACGTACTATGCATGGGGTGACCTGTATGTTTCAGTTATGAAATTATCATGTTGTAATTCAATCCATGCATGACAACCATGATGGTTAATTTAAATTATATTGTACTCGTATGTATCCTTTCCGTTCAAATCTGTTAAAGGATATGTTTATTTGTTCACACTTGTCAACACACGTTTTACACCGTCAATATATTTCGTTTTACATTAATAAAAATTATGAAAAAAATCGATATTCTTAATCTACTCATAAAGACGAATCAAAAAAGATAATGTCCAAAAGGAAAACGTACATTTTGGATTTGAACGGAGGGAGTATATATCTTGCTAAAAACATGAAAACATGCGGTGACTTTCTCTACGTGGTACTACAAGTAAATCTGTCTTCAAGTATTCAGTTGTCTCCCTTACGACGTACATTTATGATGGATATCTTCGTTACAAACAAGAATTTGCTACTAGGATCGCTGGATCCAGGGGCGAATCCAGAGTTCAAATTTTGGGGTAGCGATTTCATCATATTTGCTTACTTCATATGAAAATGTGTCATTTTTACGAAGTTTGGAGTAGCAAAAGTAAATAATCTTAACAATATTTTTCAAATTTGAGGTAGCGAATGCTACCCTTTGCTACTAGCTAGATTCCCCTCTGACTGGATCGGACTGACCTTATACAATATGGTGTAGCAGATGTCTACGCAACTATAAAAATAAATCACCAGAAAATACAACTTTGTTATTACACCATTAATCTAGCCAAAGTCCAACTTTTGAGAGATCGTTTCACATTATGTGAGAATTCTTTCAATAACATTATTGAGATACGATCTCTTTAAAGGTTTTGTGTATTAAGTTCATTATTACTCCCTCGCTTTCCCACTGTCATTTATTTATCTTTGTTTATCGATTTTATATCACCTTATTAGCACCTGGTACGATAGATTTTCGAATTTTTTTTGTTTCGGACCCCTAAATCTCGAAAAGATGACCTATTGTTTTCTTTTTCGTCAGAAATCGGACAAGGTATCGCCTTCTTTGGCAACTCGTAGACGTGGCAAATTTAAAAAATCATGGCTAAATTAGAAATGTATAACGCACGTTTTTTTCGAGATTTGAGGGTGAAAAAAAAAGGTCGAAAATTGCATAAGGTGTGTGCTAATAAGGTCTTATACAATTAGCCACACAAAATTTGAGCATCAATGGAGAATATATGAGGGTACCGCTGTGGGAAAAACAAGCGCTGGTAGAAAATCGGTATATATATCATGAAAAGGCAAATAATTGTTTTCATTTGGGCTTGAAATCAGAGAGGGTATCTTCTCTAGCAACCCTAGACACGTAGCCAAAATTTACTGATTTTCTACCTACACTGATTTTTTCAAAAATCAGGAGATTCAGGATCCTTATAAGACCACCACCATTATAACTGGATCAACTCAATATCATCGGAA
Organism: Agrostemma githago; assembly: GCA_958450325.1. Classification (NCBI taxonomy): domain Eukaryota; kingdom Viridiplantae; phylum Streptophyta; class Magnoliopsida; order Caryophyllales; family Caryophyllaceae; genus Agrostemma; species Agrostemma githago. Next base: position 68,545,298 of record OY288252.1, on the reverse strand, counting down.
GCTGTTGAATCATTTTATTGCCTTCATTAAGCTGACAAAAGTGTAGCATCGCAGCATTTGTGCTTCGCGTACTCTTCCTGGTTCTTTTTGTGGATGAAGGGAGGTAACGGGTTCACAAACTTGGATCACAATTCAGCAGCGATTCAAACACCAGAAAGAAATATACCAGAAAAACTACAAACACTTGATTATAACTCAACTCACTCAACACAGAAAAGTAAGTTTGAAGTTTTTAACAACAAATATATATAACATGAGCAGCAACATTCATTTCATGTCTACTCTTTACTTTCACCACTCTACAAACCCCCTTAGCAGTCCGTTCTGATTTGCGTTAAATTCAGCACAAATCGGCCATTATTTAGTAGCCTGAACGATCAAATCCTGCAATTCTTTTCCGTTATTCTCCTGTCAACTAATCTGCCCTACTTATTCACACATGCTTCGGCTCATGATTTGTTCAGAAAAGGAGAAATAAAACTCTCAACAAAAACTGCTGTTTCTCGTAAATAACCAGAATAATGAGCAGGGTACTCGTGATTGGAAGCAATGAGCTTAAGTTGGCCCCGACTATCTTCGGCCAAACAGATGCCAGTGTGAGTGAAGTTAAGGAAAGACATCCCTCCGAGGTCAAATGAGAAGCGTTTCTCCCATGAGTTTTCGTCACCAAATTGCTTTAGTACCCAAACATCGGAACCTTGATCACCTTCGCAGTGAAACGACACACACACCCCTTTCATCTCAAAGAATTCCCCCTTTTGTATTGATTGAAACAGTCTATCCATGGAATTTGTTTGAATTTATCGTCAACTAAATCAAACCAGACCGGGTGCTTAACCTTTTGCCAAACATTCATACTCTCACGAGTCAAGGGCGAAGTATCTCTGCATACAACCATTCTATTATAAAACCATGGTGAGTTACACAACTCATCAATCCCATCAACTCTTTTCCATTCTCCTTTCCTCAAAGAAAACACATACAAATCCTCAGTGTCGTCTATCGTTTCATAAAATACAGATACAATCTTGTAATCATCAATCGACGGCACATAATCAAACCCACAATCAAACCCCATTGATAGACCAACAGGGTTCTTAATTTCGCGTAATTGATGAGTAGCAGGATTCCATACACAGAAATGTTCATACTCTGTAGATACTTGAAGAAGCAAACACAACAATCCATTACAAGAACCCACGATATCTAACGATGAAACAACACGATTTCGATCCAAACCCAATTCAATTACATCATCATCATCGTGTTGATCACAAGGTAACATGAATATCATATGCTCTGAACGAAGATCATCGGTATGAACAACAAAGTGAGGATGTAAAGATGAAAACTTGAGATGGGATTCTGCAAATTGGGAGCCAGAAATGATTGAATTCCAAAACTTGGAAACAGTTTTGAAACGAGTTAAGGGTTTTACCGGAAGTCGAGGTAGAATATGCTCGATTATCAGGTGTTCAGGAAGAGATCTTTGATGATGGATACTGATTTCTAACCTTGTCTTATTCATTGATGTATCTAATTCATCATGCTCACTCCCCAAAGTTGCCATCTTTTTAGGTTCTACTGACTGTAAATTTGTTGGATTGGAGTTATTCTTGCTGCGGTTATATTAAGAGGAGGTCGGGGAAATACCTCAGAAAGAACCCGCGGAGATGTGGTAAGAAAATCGAAATCAAGATATTGTCTAATAAGATCTCTCCGACCGGTTTAATTGTAGTTTATAAATGTAGATGTCGTATGATTTTTTATTAATGAAATGATCTATTCGCTTAAAAAAAAAACACGGCTTAAGGTGATCCGGCACCCCAGAACAAAACTGGCGGAAAGGTTGGTCTACTCCTTATGTCAAATAACGCGCCCCACGTAATATATAATACAAATGGTGGACAAATGAGAGCTCCAAAAATTGAAAAACTCGCATCAGTTGAAAGTCGGAAACTCGTGCAAAATGAACGTTTATCTGTTATTTGAGACTGAAAGCCTGAAACTGAACACGAGATATCACGAAGTGTCCGCGGAGACATTGTAAGATAACATGAAAAAAGAAAAGAAAAGAAAAGACATTGCCCGATAGGATCTTCCCAACGGCTCAAATTGTAGTGCAAATACACAGTTTACGGAGATCCGAAACCCCAGAACTTGCTGAAAATCAGCCGGTATACTCTTTAGGTCAAAATCAGTCAAATAACATGTTCACCCTGATATATGACAAACATTGGTCAAACGAGAGTAGCAAATTTTTTAAAACTCCCTTAGGTTAAAATTAAATTATTCATTACTAGTACGAGTAATTTTTAGTTGTTGATCAATTACATACATTATCCATCGTCGATGAATGGGAAAGGACACCGGCAAAGATCCAGTGATGGATAATTCATGTACGAATTAAGATCCAATCGTAAAAGTTTGAAAATTTGATTAGCTTTTTGAGGGAGCCATAATGTGTTTTACTATTTTCAATGGGAAGGGTAGTGACGAAAATATTAAACGTAGACATTTATGTCTATGATTTAGCAATTGCGAAAAAAAACAACCTATCAAATAAGGAAAATAGGACAATAAATAGTGATCGGAGGGAGTATAATGTATAATTGATGGTGGGCAAGCGGATAAGAACATGGTGTTGGGTACTCGGGTAAGTAACTACTGATCACAAAAAAAAAGTCATGACTTGCAGTAAAATGTCTCACGTACGTTTAGTATGAGACATATACTCTATAAATCATTAAATCCCAAAATGTTCAACTGTATATGCTTATGTGAGAGGTCTTAGAATAAACTTATTATGAGATCGTCTCAGTTGAAAATTAGTGAATTTTTTGTGTGAACTACCGTATTTATTCTTGCCGACAGTAGGATGGATGACGAAAGTTATTGAGTTAGTTGCCCAAAAAAAAGAGTTAGTGAGTTGGATTGTGGCCGGTGGATCACGTTTTTATTATCACCAATAATTGTGGAATGTGTGATGGAGCTTTATTTATGTACTACCTAGGACTCTTAATTATTAATGTAGTGATGGAGTTGTGTGACATCGTCTCGTATGCAAATTTTGTGGAACGGTGAACCTATCGACCAATTTACACCGTCTAGGGGAGTCCGACAAGGAGAAATTTAACTATAAGTACGATTACATTAGATTATGTTAAATAAGCACGATTATTTAACTATAAATTCATACTCTAAAATGTTTAAAAATTATGAAATATAAATTCAGTGCGTTAATCTTCGTTCAATATCCAAAATTTGAAATTGACCCAACTAAACAAAAGTCACCTAAACTCTCCATGTCGACTTTACTCGTTGCTCAAGCTAAGGGCTCGATCAACACAAGGCTAGGCTATCTACTCTATAGCTTGACCCGACATGTTCAAGGATTGATTCGTCATATTCATATATCATAAATTCTTATTCGTGACGAGTATAACCGTCACAAACTTGCATTGTGACACGTCAAATATTGATAGATAAAGACAAAGTATTTACTATTCCGATATTCTCGATGTATTCTGATTTTATGTTATCTAACCATGCGGGTGATATTGCGTAAATTTCGATTTCAGCATCCAACCCTCCCACATGACTCATTAATTAATATCCAAAAGGGAAATGACATCGGTGCCCTCCAAATCCCCTATAAAAAGTGAACTCAACCCAAACTCAAACGCAAAACAAAAATAATAACAACAAAAACAAGCAAAGATGAAGTTGGGTAATGTTAATATAGTGTTAATAATAATGGTTGCTCTAGTGATGGTGCCTCATGTGACCATGGGTGTCCGACAGTCGTTTGAACCACTGTCGAACATAATGTTGCAAGTCATTGCCTCAGACGACTCTTGCGTGGCGTATGACGAAAAGTGCGACCCTTCAAACTCGGCGTGTTGTGGTTGGTGTACGTGCTCCTTAAAATTTAAAGGCTATGTTTGTCGCGGTCATTTCCCTAACCCTAAACGTCGTTGTGAATGATCAACTAACAACTCAAAAATAAATGAATAATGTCTCCCCTATCCTAAAAAAACATATGTTGTGTCGTGCCGTGTCATTATTATTGTTATTGATCAGTCCTATATAACAGGACATTATATTACTATTAAATCATAAATAGTTGTTGATCAACAACTAAGAAATACTAATGAATAATGTCTCCCCTAAGCCCTAATCCCACATCTATATATGATATGGGTATAATATTATGGGGTGACCTGTTTTAGTTGAATGAGTGTACGGCTGTACAAGTACTGCTATAAAATTGTTATGTTGTTCAATTTTAGAGGTGATCATATGCGGGTTCGGGCCGGACCCGAGCCGAGCTAATTGTGAAATTTTGGCCCATGGACAAGCGGGTTCGGGACGGGTTTGCGGGTTTGGGACGGGTTTGCGGGCCGGACCTTTGTATATTTTTAAAAATGTTGTGTCCAAGCCCGCTAAAAATTCGGGCCGGACGAGACGGGCCAATCGGGCGGTACGTCTCATGACCAGCTATATTCAATTCATGAGTATTAATTTAGTAATTTTCCATTTTATTCATTTGTTTGCGTTTTGTATATTAATTGTGGGTAGTATTTTAATCGAAGACAAGCAAATGAACGAGAAACGAAGGGGAGTATTCATGCGGCGACTTTATCTTCCACGTTTTTTTTGGGTCTCGAAATAAAATGACTACATATTCACGCAGAATAAACTACTCGCCAAATAAAATGTCCCGGTTTATTATGTACGGAGTAGTTTTTTTGTTTTTGTTTTTTTTTTTTGGTAAAGGGTAAGTATATAAAAAAGAGGGAACAACAAACAGAAAAATGACTACATCAAATTATGTAGCCATTTAGCATCCTTAGCAGTTACATGGAATTTAATCTTACACAAGATCCTGTTTTTAACATCCGACACGATCAATTTGACTATCTCCCGTGGATGTCGCACCACTTCCTCAATTCTGTACGAGTTCCTCTGTCTCCAAATATGGTAAATAGTCGCATTGATCATCGCGCGAAGCACATTACATTGCAACTTCGAGCCCCGCAATTTCGTAGCCCAAACCATCCCCGTGTTGCATGGGATTGGTTTCCGCACCCAATTGCTCAACAGACCCATCACCCGAGAGCTCCAACTGCAACCAAAGAAAAGATGTTCTAAACTCTCTTCTGCCTGCTCACAGATAAAGCAGCGATCCGAATCTGCAACCCCTATCCTAAACAGCTTCTTCCTCGTATTAAGGGCCCCTCGAAACACTAGCCACGAGATGAAGCTATATGCCTCGGAACACTCCACGCGCTCCAAACAAGTCTCGCCCATTGAACCAGCGAATCATGAGGTCTCAAGTCCTGATAGGCCCTCGCAATCGAGAAACATGATTCCGCTCCATGCCAAATACCATTGTCGATCATATTCTTAATTTTCTCCTTAGCCTGACAAATTTTCCTCCACGCCCACGTAACATCTGAATGAGGCTGATAATCATACCACTCCACCCCCTTCAGGTAAATGCTATTGACCCACCGAACCCACAACCGGTCCGGCTGATCAAACACCCACGAAGCTAGCTTCGCCACAGCTGCTTCATTCCAGATATACAGATCCCTAATTCCCAAACCTCCTTCATCTTTAGGCCGACAAATTTTTTCCCAACTAACCAAAGCTCGATTATTTCCTTCTACACCTCCTTCCCATAAGAAATTACGACATAGTGAAATGATTCGAGCCATGACAAACTTAGGAATAATAAATATCATTGCCCAATAATTATGCAATTGAGACAGAACAGATTGAACCAGAGTTAGTCTCCCAGCATAAGACAGCTTACGGGCCCCTATACCAGAGATCCTCGAGATAATACGGGCTATCAATTTTTCACAATCAAGCTTACCTAAACGAGTACTTTGGATAGGTAACCCAAGATACCGAAAAGGAAACGTACCTTCGATGCAACCCGAGAGCTGCAGAATCGAAGCCTTCCTGTTTTCATCCACCCCTGCGAAATAAGCATGAGACTTACCCACACTTAAACTCAGACCCGAGGCCCTGCTAAAAGTAGCAAACGCACTCCACAAGAATTCCATCGATTCTCGATCCCCCTTACAAAAAAGGAGGAGATCATCCGCAAAGAGTAAATGAGTCAGCTTCAAAGGACCACATTTCGGATGAAATTTAAAATTCTTATCCACTCTTCCAAAATTCATGATTCGAGAGAAATAGTCCATGCAAATCGTGAATAACAAAGGCGACATGGGATCCCCTTGTCTCAACCCCCTTTTCCCTCGAAAAAACCCAAAATTGTCACCATTAGCACAAAGAGAATAGGATACGGTCTCAACACATTCCATAACCAACCTACGGAAGTGGTCAGGAAAGTCCAACGCTCTCAACATCTGGTCAACAAAATTCCACTCAACACTGTCATATGCCTTATGAATATCAACTTTAAACAGGCATCTTGGCGAAATTCGCCCTCTCTTGTACATACGCACCAAGTCTTGACAAATCAGCACATTCTCCACAATACTCCGGCCTTCAATAAAACCTCCTTGAGTAGGAGATATTATCTGGGGCAAAATCTTAGCCATCCTCGCACAAATAATTTTAGCAATACACTTGTACAAGACATTACAACAAGCAATCGGCCTGAATTCTTTCACATTTTGAGGCATATTCACCTTAGGAATTAGAACGATATTCCACAATTTAGTTGCTTTAAAAGCTTACCTGAGGCAAAGAAATCCTGGATAGCCAAAACAACATCCTCACCAATAATATCCCACGAATCAATAAAGAATTGACTCGAGAAACCATCCGGTCCCGGTGATTTATCCCGAGGAATACTAAAAAGAGCCCTCTTGATCTCATCCGGTGTCACGATAGCCTCCATAATCAGTTTATGCTCCTGTGTACAAATGAGACCCCGTCTAATCAAGTCATAATCAATATCCTCCACAATCCGTGACTCACCGAGTAGCCCACGGTAGTACCGCGTGAAAGCATCCTCGATCGAGGCCTTATTATACTGTCACATTTCAGGCCGTCAGCATCTGAAATCTTAGCTATTGCGTTGTGAGCTCGTCGTCCTTGGAGAAGGCCGTGAAAATACGCCGAATTGACATCCCCGTCTCGGACCCATTTAAGCTTAGATTTCTGACTCCAAAAATCAGCCCTAGCAGCCTGTAAAATCCTAACCTGCTCGTTCATCTCGCTCTCCTCCTGCATCAGTTCCACGGACAAGTCAGCCCTGAGACGCTGCTGTAATTGGTCGAGCCTGATCTCAGCCTGATTACACCGACTTTCAATATCCGAAAAACAATCAGCATTCAGCCTCTTCAACGGTCTTTTGAGACTACCCAATTTCTTCACTATCCGAAACATAGGCGTCCCAAAGATCGTCTCCTTCCACGCATCAGCAACACATGAATAAAAATTCGGCGCTTTGCTCCACATATTCATGTACTTGAAACTCCGATTCTTCCTTATCGGGGGTTGCTCAAGTTGAACAATACAAGGACAATGGTCAAACGTTCCTTCAGGTAAAAAATTCGCGAACCCATTCGGAAACAGACCCATCATCTCGTTATTAATCAAGCACCTATCAATACGACTATATACCCTTGTTTAAGCCACTCTATGTTTATTATTCCAAGTGAACCAAGACCCACTAGCCTTGCAATCGCTTACCTCACAGTTCGCCAAACAGTCTCGAAATTGATTCATAGCTTCCTCTGAAGAGTTCCCCCCTAGACGTTCACGAGCTTCCACAACACAGTTGAAGTCCCCCATAATCATCCAAGGCCCTTTACGAGCATAATCTTCAAGTCTTCTCCAAAGCTCCGTTCTCTCTGAAGCCGAATTAAAGGCATACACAAGAGTGAGCCAATAATCCTTCCCCGATAAAGTAGTAACTTTGATATGAATACTTTGATTACTATACTCCACAATCATCAAATTAACCCTTTCATGTTTCCACAAAAGCCAAATTCGACCTCCCTTATGACAGTGATTATTTGTCGTAATACTCCATTCAGAGAAAATATTCTGCTGAACTTTAGCATACGATTTATTTTTAATTTTTGTTTCAAGCAGGCCAAAGATGTCTACTTGCTGTTTTCTAATGAACTCACAAATTGCTCGTTGTTTTTTTATGTTACACATGCCCCGTACGTTCCAAAACCCAATGTTATGTGTCTCCATGGACGATCATTTCTAACCCGAACCCATGCTTTTCTCCACACCCTTCCTTCTTGGATGAAAGTCTCTTGATTACATCAGAATACATCAGCCCAGCAGAGGGCGTACCAGCTGCCGAACTAGCAATTTTCGGAGCAGCAGAAGTCTGCCTAGCAGCAGACAGCAACTGCGTGCCAGCAGCAGAAACAGGCTGCCTAGCAGCAGACAGCAACTGCGTACCAACAGCAGAAACAGGCTGCCCCTGCATCAATGTAACAGCAGGCAGACCAGCAGCGTGGGCAGCAGCAGAAACAGGCCGCAAGACAGCAGCATTCCGCAGTCCAGCAGCAGCAGGAACCAGCGCAGCAGCAGCAGCAGAAACCAGCTCAGCAGCAGCCCTCCGAACTGCAGCAGCAACGGGCTGCCCAACGACATCAACAGGTCGAGCCACTGCTACTCCCCCGTTATGCTTATTCTTAGCATCCAATCTCGCCTTTTTCAACTCCTCCTTCTTGCATTCAATAGCATCATGGCCATACCCTCTACATTTGTTACACCAAATGGGTTTCCACTCATACTTAATCATAACCTCAACAATATTCTCAAATTCATCCATGAATTTTAATGAGCTCTTGAATTTTTGCCCAACTTTGACCAACACCATGACCCGGGCATAACCCAATCTAGTGCGCTCTTCCGTAGCTAAATCAGACTTAACATACGGTCCCACCAACGATGCTATACGGTTTAGACATTGGCCCCAAAATTTTAAAGGTAAAGCGTGCAATTGTATCCAAATAGCTTCTTGAACATCATCCTTGTCCATTTTAGCATCGGGGGTCCATTCTTTCACAATTAACGGTTTGTTATCAAACATAAAGATTCCATGATTGAGAACATTTACCTTGGCAGCCTTTTCCTTGAACCGAACTACAAAAATTCCATTAGGAAGAAAAGAAATTTTATCAATCCCATGTTCCTTCCAAATTCTCTTCACATATCCTTCAATTACTTCCCATGGGGGATTAGCACCCATGATAAAGCAATAGACGACATTATTCCAATAATCAATTTCATCTTCAACATCATCCTTTGTAAATTTCATCATTTCTTCTTCCTCCTCAATGTCAATGACTTTTTTCCCATCCATTTGTTTCCACCCAATACAATCGGGATTATTGTCAGGCACAATTTCAGAATTATGCTCCAAAATTTCATTCTCATCAACATTAGAATCATAGTTCAGTCCAGGAATCTTACTGATTTGCTTATTGATAGCTTGATCTTCCTCTACTTCACTAGTATTAATTTTCAATACATTCTTCGCAATGTTACGGATCGTGGACTTGGGGCCCTTCCCCGTAGGACGATTCTTCTTTCTCATTGGAGATGGAGGACGCCGGAGAACGGACTGTCGGAGTCAGGGCCGGCACCGGAAGCAGGAGCATGATCGCCCTTCCCTCTCTAGTGTTAGGGTTTGATTTTTTGGTTGTTTTCAATAGACTTTTAAAAAAGACCATAAAATTATCTTTTGAGACGTGTCAGAATCAGTTGAAACATGTTGGGTAATCTATTTTATATCCCGTCACAAAACTCTAATAATCATTATTAGGCATTCTACACATATCGACAAAAAAATCGATATCGTAAAAAACATTCGCGCTTTAGCAACAATTTCACCGCTTTCAAAAATAGACAAAAACAATCAATTTTGAAGGTTGTTATCCACGTTTTTTCGGCTTTATTGGTCCCGAAAAAATTGGGTTCATATTCACGCATGACAAACTACTCACCAAATAAAATGGCCCGGGTATTATGAGGGTCATTATTAGGCATTCTATTCCTATCGACAAGTTTTCGTAAAATTACATTGTGATTTAGAACAATTCCCAACGCAATAAAAAAAGAAGCTAAAAACGACCGATTTTCAATGTTATTATCCACATTTTTTTGGTATTTTAGGTCCCCGAATAAAATGGTCTCATCATCGCGCTGAACAAACTTCACACCAAATACAATGTCCTAGTGTAATATGAGGGTCATCTGGATTTAAATTGTGTATTTTAAAAGCAATAAGATTGTCTTTTTAGATGTGTCGGAATCCGTCGAAACAAGTTCTATATTTCATTTTATATCGTAGCCGTGAGTTCTAATAATCATTATTAGAAATTCTATTCCTATCGACAACTTTTCGGCAAAAAAACATTCGCGCGCAAAAAAATCAAAAAAATGGCAGAGATTAAAGGTTATTATCCACATTTTTTTCGGTCTTTTTGGTTCTAACATAAAATGGTCCCATAATCGCGCTGAACAAACTTCACACTAAATACAACGTCCCAGTGTAATATGAGGATCATTTGGATTTAAATGAAATTTTTTTAAAAGCCAAAAGAGAGTGTTTTTAGAAGTGTCGGAATCCCTCGAAACAAGTTCTATATTTGATTTTATATCGTGTCTGAGGGTTCTACTAATCATTATTAGGCATTCTATTCCTATCGACAAGTTTTCGTCAAAAAAACATTGGCGCTCTAGAACCATTTTCACCGCTATAAAAAAAGATAAAAACGATCGATTTTGAAGGTTATTATCCACGTCTTTCCGACCTTTTGGGTCCCGGAATAAAATAGTTCCATAATTGCATTGAACAAACTTCACGCCAAGTACAATGACCCGGTGTAATATGAGAATCATTTGGATCTAAACGAACCATCCTGGAATGTCAACCTTTGGTCACTAAAGTGGTTGAGAGAATTAAGAGATTGGGGGCAAGTAAACAAGACTTTGCCTCCTGTATAATACAAGGTTTCGGGCAGCTTTGTTCCGTACCCCCAAATCTCGGAAAAAATGTGTATTGCTTCGAAGATGGTCGGGGCCGACTTAAGGTCATTGCTTCGAATCAAGAGTGCCCGTCCCCTGAAGAAACTAGGATGTCAATTGCGAAAAAAATAACCTATCAAATAAGGAAAAATAGTGATTGGAGGGAGAATAATGAATGATTGATGGTGGCCAAGCGGATAAGAACATGTTGTTGGGTACTCGGGTAACTAACTACTTATCACAGAAGAAAAAGAAAAGTTATGAATTACAGTAGTAACTTTTTTTTTTAGTAAGTCTCGTTTGAAACTGTCGTCTCACATACGTTTAGTGTGAAACACTCTATAAACTATTAGATCCCAAAACATTAACTATCCTATATCCTTATGTGAGAGATTTTAAAATAAATTTATTATAAGATCATCTCAGTTGAGAATTAGTGAATTTTTTGTGTGACCTACCACGTTTATTCTTCCCGACATAAAAAAAAGTTAGTGAGTTGGTTGTACTACTTGGAGGGTCCGATCCGTCCGGTAGTGTGATTGTGGTCCGTGGAGCACGTTTTTATTATCGATCACCAATAATTGTGTGCTTCCTAGGACTCTTAATTAATGCATGTAGTGATGCATGGAGCGTGTGACATAGCCTCCTCGTATACAAATTTTGTGGAATGGAGTCCGACAAGGAGATCCTATTATCGTCTTATCTCTTCATCATAAACCATTGCGTTAATCTTCGTTCAATATCCAAAATTCGAAATGGACCCAACTAAACAACAGTCACCTTAAACTCGATCTCCATGTCGACTTTACTCGTTGCTCAAGGGCTCGATCAAACTCAAGGCTAGCTATCTACTCTATGGCTTGACCCGACATGTATGTTCAAGGATTGATTCGTCATATTCATATATCACAAATTCTTATTTGTGACGAGTATAACTGTCACAAATAACTTGTGACACGCCAAATATTGATAGATAAAGACAAAGTATTTACTTTTCCCGATGTATTATGATTTTATGTTATCTATCCATGCGAGTGATATTGTGTAAATTTCGGTTTTACCATCCAACCCTCCCACTTGACTCGTTTATAAATATCCAAAAGGGAAATGACATTGGTGCCCTCCAAATCCCGTAGAAAAAGTGAACTCAACCCAAACGCAAAACAAAAATAATAACAAAAAAACAAACAAAGATGAATTTGTGTAATAATAATGGTTGCCCTAGTATAAGATTGTCGTTTTAGACGTGTCGGAATTCATCGAAAAAATTTATATATTCCATTTTATATCGCATCCTAGGGTTCTAATAATCATTATTAAACATTGTACTTCTATCGACGAATTTTCATAAAAAAAAACATTCGCGCTTTAGAACAATTTTCACCGCTATAAAACAAAGGCTAAAAATGACCAATTTTTAAGGTTATTATCCACGTTTTTCGCCTTTTGGATACCGAAATAAAATAGTCTCATAATCGCGCTGGACAAAATCCACATCAAATACAATGTGCTAATGTAATACGAGGGTTATTTGAATTTAAATGAATTCTGTTAAAAGCCATAATATCGTCCGTGTAGTTTATTACCTTTGTATAAAATAAAATACGGCTACAATCTTGTAATCTAATGTATCTAAACTTCTAAACTTGATGGGTATGTATTACTTCTAAACTTCTCTTCTCCATTGATGTATCTAATTCATCATGATCACAGTTACTCCCCAAAGTTGCCATCTTTTATTTTCAAGTCTGCAAACTTGTGACGGGGAAATACTGCGACTTTTGACCCGGTTTGCCAATTTTATTTTATTTTTCAATTGGTTGGGTCAAAGTGCTAACCAACCTTTTATTTTTATTTTTTAGGGACATACAAATATTATGGTTTATAACGAGAATATTCGTCTGTATTATCTTGTAGATATATAACGACAAGTCATTTTCTCCTCCCTATTCGTGTCTCTTCGTATCATCGCCATAAAAAAAAAAAAAAAAAAACTAAATACGACCGATTTTTCTTTGAGGAAATTTTTGATGAGTTGCATGCCGTTTATGTCGAGAGTTTCACTTCTCCTTTTCTGAACTAATCGTGAGCCGAAGCATGTGTGATCGAATAAGTTGGGCAGATTAGTTGACATGAGATCGAATAACGGAAAAGTATTATTGCAGGGTTTGATATGGATATGGATATGGATATGGATATGGATATGGTTACACTTTGAAATGAGGCTACTAAATAATGACCGATTTGTGCTGAATATATACGACTGCTAATATAAGGAGGTTTGTCGAGTACTGGTGAAAGTAAAGAGGAAACAAGGTTATTGACAGCTAGGATCGAGCAAAAGGGAGAGACATCAGACATGAATATAATATATAGATGATGCAATAATACTATAATAGTCGACGATGTCCATAGCTTGCAGCCAACCGGCGACAGTGGCTCAAACTGTCGGACGCCTCACGCCGCCCATCAGAGACACTGCACCCACCAGAATTCATGTATGTATCCATTAACAAATTGTGTTCCCACGAACTGATAATCCTAGATCCGCCATGCCAACTCCGTGGCTTGACCTGTTCAAGGATTGATTCGTCATATTCATATACTCACTCCCCTTCTCTATGATTCGTCCACTTTATCCTTGGACAGAAAATAAGAGTAACGAGGATATATACGTGGACGAAAATAAAAGTAGAAGAAAATTGTACGTGGGGTCATAACAAATGAAAACCACGTAACATCTTAGAAAATACTCTCGTTTCTAAATGTTTTAGAGAAGAGGTCCAAGAGGAGGCCCGAAGAAATACAGCGTAATATAACGATCACAATTATGACCGATAGATTACGATCGCAATTATCGACCTAGTAAATCTCATTTGTGATGGATATATCCGTTACAAATTAATGACGGATCACTTGGTACCATCCAACCTTCCCACCCACCTCATTAATAAATGAGATACTCACTCAAAAATCATGCGAAAACCGAAATGACGTCGGTGCCCTTCAAATCCCCTATAAAAAGCCAATACCCAGAACTCAACCCAAAACAAAAAAGAGTAAAAAAATTTAAAAAACAAAGATGAAGTTAGTTTTAATAACAATGGTTGCCCTAGTGATGGCTTGCACCATTATGCCTGATGTGACCATGGGTGTTCGACCGTCCTTTGAACCACTGTCCAACATAATGCTGCAAGCCATCGACTCTGTCGATTATTGCGTTGGGTTCGACCAACCTTGCGGCCCTGCTTACTGGTGCTGTGGTTGGTGCGAGTGCGGCTTAACACTTCATGGAATTCGTTGTGGCTCTCGTTTCCCTAACCCTCACGGCCGTTGCGAATGAATGATCAACAACTCAAAAATAAATGAATAATGTCTCCCCTACCTAAAAGGAGCATACCTAGTATAATAAATAATTGTCATGTCGTCGTGTTGTTATTATTATGAGTCAGTCCTATATAATAGGACATATGTTATTGTAGAATCAATAGTTATTTATGAACGACTAAGAATGAATTAAGAAATATTCCGTACTAATGAATAATGTTTCCCTAAGCCCTAACCCACATCTATATATATATGATATGGGTATAATATTATGGGGTTACCTGTTTTAGTTCAAGGACGGTATGTCTGTAATTATTGTGGTGTTATAAAATTATCGTGTTGTTCAATTCATGAGGGTCGTTAATAATTTAGTACTTCTCTATATTTTATTCATTTGTTTGTCTTTTATATTCATTGTAAAAAATATTTTAATCAAAGACAAATAAATGAAAGAGACGTAGGAAGTATCCATGGAGTGACTTTATCTACGGCCTACAAGTAAATTTGTCCTCAGGTTTTTGTTAGTTGCTACTAGAAGCGGTCTGACCTCGTAATATGATGTAGCGGATTTCTACGCAACTCTAAAAATAAATCAAAAGAAAATAGAACTTGCTTTGTTACACCATTAATCTACGGAATTATTTTTCGTAATTGCATGTTACTCAATCATCCCTAAAATTTCCTAATTATTCCTATATTGCCCTTTTCTAATCCAAAGATAATTGAGTGCTCTATTCCTATTCTAAATCATTTCTTAATCCAAATTTCTTCTTAAATCTCGTCAATTCTAGAAATCGATCAATCATTATTTGGGAATTCGTTAGGAATTGTAATTCAATAATCGATATTTTAATTTTAATTGAAAATTAGGTTTAATTGATGATTAGGGTTAATCTTTCTTTTAGAAAGTTAGGGTTTAGGGTGGTCGGATGGCGGTGTAGCCAAAGTTTGGAGGAGGGAGGTGCCGCCGGCAGCCGGAGGAGGCTGGGGTGGTATGGGTGGCAGGGGGAGTACGGTTTGTTTTTTTTTTTTTTTTTTTAATTTCTAATTTAAGTTGTATTACGTATTATTTTGTAATTATTTTTTTATTATAATCAAATTAATTCTGTTTTTTTTTTTACTTTTTTAATTCTCGTTTTATTAATTCTCATATTATCTATTTATTAATTCTCATATTAGTATTTAAAATAAATAGTTTTCCTAAATAAAAAAAAATACTAATCAATTTTCCCCAAAAAATCATGAAAAAAATAACATTAATCATATTTTTTTTAGGGTTATTTCATAACAATAATACCAACTATAAGGGGGTTTATTAGATTAATCCCAACTATACGTAATCTCGTTTTAATATGAACTATGTCTTCATTAATCTCTCATTGATATAGGTGACCGGTTACCCGGAAAACCGGTTGAACCTTCCTCTTCAGTTTCGGCTATTGGTTAAATTTTTTTTGAAACTTCCCAAAATTCATCTTGCATTTTTTTTCTTCTGATTAGTATTATAGAAGCCATGAAAAAAATGCTTTAATTTTCTTGTTGTTTTGGCTTTCATGAACGACGACGGAACACTCAAGGACCCTAGAAAGTCACAACCGGTCACTATTACCGGTTATAGCAGGTCATAATTTTGCCCATAGCGAAATGGGATTAATGAAGGCATAGTTCATATTAAAACGAGATTACGTATAGTTGGGATTATTCTAAGAAGCCCCCTTATAGTTGGTATTATTGTCATGAAATAACCTTTTTTTTTAAAAAGAGAAAAACGGAGAAAAAAAATGATGAAAAGAACCGTGAAAAAAGATGTGGTGGCCGATGTGGTGGGGGTGGTGGAGGGAGATGAAGTATTTTTCTTAAGTGCTATTTTTAGCACTAATTGTGAGTGAATATCGTCAGATTTTTAGTGTTTAAGAATTAATTTGGGGCGATATAGTGATATTTGAAGCATTTCCGATGATCTTGCACCTATTGAGTGAATATGTGATTTTTGATGACGGTTCTAGCTATTTTGAAGAGCTGAGAAATTCTTGTATTATGCCCGGATTATATTTTAGTGTTATATGTATCGAATGTCGGGTTAGATCGAAGATCGCATGAAGAAAAGAAAAGAAAAAATCAAAGGAAAACAAAGAAGAAATAATTGAGAGTCTTTTAAGTGCCGCTATTAGTGGATGACGAAGAGTAAAACTGCCGCTAGTAGAGGTATAATCAGAATTTTTATGAATTGTGAAGCTTCCAGAGTGCCGCTAGTAGCGAAAATTGCTGCTACTAGCGAACAGCTACCCGCGTGTGACTTTTGATCACCCTCTATTCTATCATACTTATATTGGATTACTATTTTTATTAGAACAAGCTTATTATTCCTAGACTACATACATAAAAGTTATGCAATTTTATTAGATTTATGCAATTTTAGTTTAATTATTCCAAGACTTTGAAGAAGACGGTTGTTCATCCTTTTGTTCATCAATCAAGAATAAGTTTTCCTAATTCTCTACTATTTATCTTATTTGTTGATTATTATTTTGATTATGAATTGTGAAAAGTTCTTTTATCTAGTGCTCGGTGAGCCGATAATATGGATTATTGATGCTTTGATTTCTAGCAATTGATTGATTAGTGCGTGGGATCTACACTAGTAATTGATTGATTAGTTTGAATTGCTAGCTTTGAGTCTAGATTATCATTACAACGAGAGTTGGATGTTTTCATATGAATCATACCTAAAAGTTTGTATCTTTGTCGATTAATTTCTACCCAATTTGAATTACGACGAGAGTCGGGTTTTAATTTAGAGAGCCGAAACAAGATTTGAACTTTCACATGAGAATAGTGAATTGGAATAATTGAGACGTGTTAGTATCGATTCTTAATGCATCTAGCTTTGTTATTCGTGCCATGAGAATATGATTTTTAACATGCTCGATAGGCTTTTTATGTTGATAAGTCGATATTTATGCGTATTTTTACCCCTTTAATATTATTATTTTTATGTCGTCTTTCGTAATATTTGAGTTAAAATGATTATTTTATATAAGTTGGGTTTATTATTTAACTTTTGATATTTTTGTGCTAAATTGAGTTTTTAATATATATTTTAATTAATTAGTAATAACCCACTAGGATTAAGATTGCGAGACTATTAAATTGGTAGGTATGTTTACAGGTCAAATTCCATCATCTAATGGGTCGAAATCAGCCCATTATGAAAAAATAAGGAACGAAATCCGGTGTATATAGGAAAGAAGATGTGAAATTGGAAGAGGAAGATCAATTAATTAAGGAAAAAATAAATTCACAAAGACCAAATCAACACTATAAAAGAAGGCATCGGAGCTTTAATAGAAAAGGAAGAGGAGACAACAAAGAGCGCCACAAAACACAAACATTGGAATAAGGCGAAAGCCTTGGCCTTCACGGCCAAGGTCGGTACAAATTCAACCAGATTGTAATGCGAGACGCGATCAATTCCACTCCTAATTTATCTTAACGGTTGTATCTATCTATCTTATTTAGTTTATTTATCGTTTAATTAGTTATTTAGTTTAATCTTTCAATTATTCGAACATGTAATGTACTGATTATTGTCAATGAGTTATGAGATTACGTTATTGTTTTAAACGTTTAATTAGTACTTTGATATTCGTATAAAATTCACAATTTGACTGTTGTTTTCATGTTTATTAATTTAGCTTGATCACCTAGATTATTTACATGAGTCGATTGTTAATTTAATAGTATTTTAAATTAGGTTGCAGCTGCTTATTGGTCTAATTTAAATACTAGAATTTTCTATGATAATTGAGTTATATCTAATTGCAGCTTTCTGGTTCTATATAATTCAATTGATTGCTGTTCTTAACGCGATTAAATTTATTGACTTGATGCGTGCTTACATGGTTGAGTCGATCTAATTTAGTTAGGATTAAATTTGCGTGGTTAACGGAGTTTAACGAGTAAGAAAGATAAAACTGTTAATTTGCTTGCTTACAAGGGATTAAATAGTTACCGATCTATTTGAGTCTAATTAATTGAATCGATGATTAACCCGACTATATCATATATTGCATGTCTCAAATATTGTTATGATTAATTTTTTATTTATGTTATGTTTATTTATTTTATTATTATTATTATTATTATTATTATTATTATTATTATTATTATTATTATTCACCCAACAAAAAAAACCCCTTTTTATATATATTTATACTATTAAATAATAAATCGTCTTAGATAATAACGTCAGTCTCTGTGGGATCGACCTCTACTTACCCTATCTACCGTAGAGTTAGTAGTGTTTATAAATTTTATTTTGAGTACGAAAAATATTAACGATGCAAAATGCGCGTTGGCAAACGTGAAAAAACAAAAAGGAAGCTTGGACTTGAACGGAGGGAGTAATGTAGTGATGGAGTGTGTCCAGGGGAGTCCGACAAGGACTCCATCAACTCAAGGCTATCTACTCCATTGCTTGACCCGTCCCGACCTGTTCAAGGATTGATTCGTCATATTCATAATATTCTCTCCGTTTTATTGATATCTTCCACATTTTATTTTTTAATCATTTCTTTGATTTCTTCAACTTTCCTTTTTTCTACTATCACACTTCTCTCTTATCTAGTGACCCACTTATTTTACTCTCTCTACTTTTATTTTTTTCTTAAGAAATGTGCTACTTTTAAGGTGGAAGAAATCAATGAAACGGTGAGAGTATATCAAAAAAAATTATTTGTGACGAGTATAATTGTCACAAACTTATAGCACATCAAATATTGATGATAAGGACAGAGTATTTACTATTCCCGATGTATTCTGATTTTATGTTATCTAACCATGCCATGATGCGAGTAATATTGTGTAAATTTCGGTTTCAACATCCAACCCTCCCACATGACTCGTTAAGCTAATTAAGCACTAATTTGTGTCTATGATATGGGTATAATATTATGGGGTGACCTGCTTTAGTTGAAGGACCGTATGTTTGTACAACTACTGTTATAAAATTATCATGTTGTTCAATTCATGAAAGTTAATTTAGTATTACCCTGTTTTATTCATTTGTTTGCATTTTGTATATTTATTGTGGGTAGTATTTTAATCGAAGACAAACAAATGAATGAGAGACGGAGGGGAGTATTCATGCGGCGAATTTATCTTCCATATTTTTTCGGTTTTTTGGGTCTCGAAATAAAATGGATACATATTCACGCAGGACAGACTACTCACCAAATAAAATGTCCCGGTTTATTATGCAGGTATTTTTGGTTTTCAATAGACTTTTAAAAAAGACCATAAGATTGCCTTTTCATACGTGTCAGAATCAGTTGAAATATATTGGGTAATCTATTTTATAACGCGTCATAGAACTCTAATAATCATTATTAGACATTCACACATATCGACTAGTTTTCGTCAAAAAAACATTCATGCTTTAGCAAAAATTTCACCGCTTTCGAAAATAAACAAAAATGATCGATTTTGAAGGTTTTTTTTTTGAAGGTTATTATTAATGTTTTGAATGCTTTATTGATCCCAAAAAAAAGGGTTCATATACAAACTATTCACCAAATAAAATGGCCCGGGTATTATGAGGGTCATTATTAGGCTGGAGCTAAAATTTTTTGTGAGAGTAAAACATGGCCTAGTAACACCCCGTAAAACATTCGGTCATATTTTTTTGGTCTTCAAATTTTCAAAAAACGTAGATAATACACTTCGATTTGAGGCATTTTTGACCGATTTAGTTTATCGCATGATTACACCATCAAATGTTCCCTTTTGAACTTAAAATTTTTGTGCGTGTAATATACGACCTAGGTAATACCCCGTAAAATTTTCGACAATATTTTTGTTGGACTTCGAATTTAAAAAAATACGTAGATAATACACTTCAATTTGAGGCATTTTCGATTGGTATTAGTTTATCGTGTGATTACACCATCAAATGTTCTCTTTTGGAGCTAAAATTTTGATTGCGCGTAATATACGACCTAGGTAACACCCCGTAAAATTTTCGGCCATATTTTTTGTGGACTTCGAATTTGCAAAAATATGTGGATCATATACACTTCAATTTGAAGCATTTTCGACCTATATTAGTTTATCGCGTGATTACACCATCAAATGTTCTCTTTTGGAGCTAAAATTTTGCGTGCACATAAAAGACATTCGAATATCTTTCGAGTAACACGTCGTATTTGGACGAAATCTTCGATATATATACTTGAAATTCAACCATTTTATTTAACATCTAACATTCATTTTATGATATACGAGATGGTCAGCAAAATATTTCACGTTTTTCGAAAAATCATCCGAAACGGGCGAATTTGAAGGTTATTATCTACGTTTTTCGGGCCGATTTGGTCCGAAAATTAAATGTCTCCGAATTTGCACAGTAATTACTCCATATATTATAGACACGTCTCGTTGCAAAATAAGGTACATATGGCTTAAAATAAATACATTTAAAAGACATTCGAATATCTTTCGAGTAACGTCGGATTTGGACAAAATCTTCAATATATATACTTGAAATTTAACCATTTTATTGTCTTTTTAACATCTAGCAGTCATTTTATGATATACGAGTCCTATTCAGATGGTCAGCAAAATATCTCAGGTTTTTCGAAAAATCATCCGAAACGGGCAAATTTGAAGGTTATTATCCACGTTTTTCGGGCCAATTTGGTCCGAAAATTAAATGTCTCCGAATTTACGCAGTCATTACTCCATATACTTTAGACACGTCTCGTTGCAATATAAGGTACATATGGCTTATAATAAACACATTTAAAAGACATTCGAATATCTTTCGAGTAACGTCGGATTTGGACGAATTCTTCGATATATATGTACTTGAAATTCAACCATTTTATTGTCTTTTTAACATCTAACTGTCATTTTAGGATATACGAGTCCTATTTAGATGGTCATCAAAATATCTCACGTTTTTCGAAAAATCATCCGAAACGGGCGAATTTGAAGGTTATTATCCATGTTTTTCGGGCCGATTTGGTCCGGAAATTAAATATCGCCAAATTTGCACAGTCATTACTCCATATATTGTAGACACGTCTCGTTGCAAAATAAGGTACATATGGCTTATAATAAACACATTTAAAAGACATTCAAATATCTTTCGAGTAACGTCGGATTTGGACGAAATCTTCGATATATATACTTGAAATTCAACCATTTTATTGTCTTTTTAACATCTAACATTCATTTTATGATATACGAGATGGTCAGCAAAATATCTCACGTTTTTCGAAAAATCATCCGAAACGGGCGAATTTGAAGGTTATTATCCACGTTTTTCGGGCCGATTTGGTCCGAAAATTAAATGTCTCCGAATTTGCACAGTAATTACTCCATATATTATAGACACGTCTCGTTGCAAAATAAGGTACATATGGCTTAAAATAAATACATTTAAAAGACATTCGAATATCTTTCGAGTAACGTCGGATTTGGACAAAATCTTCAATATATATACTTGAAATTTAACCATTTTATTGTCTTTTTAACATCTAGCAGTCATTTTATGATATACGAGTCCTATTCAGATGGTCAGCAAAATATCTCACGTTTTTCGAAAAATCATCCGAAACGGGCAAATTTGAAGGTTATTATCCACGTTTTTCGGGCCAATTTGGTCCGAAAATTAAATGTCTCCGAATTTACGCAGTCATTACTCCATATACTTTAGACACGTCTCGTTGCAATATAAGGTACATATGGCTTATAATAAACACATTTAAAAGACATTCGAATATCTTTCGAGTAACGTCGGATTTGGACGAATTCTTCGATATATATGTACTTGAAATTCAACCATTTTATTGTCTTTTTAACATCTAACTGTCATTTTAGGATATACGAGTCCTATTTAGATGGTCATCAAAATATCTCACGTTTTTCGAAAAATCATCCGAAACGGGCGAATTTGAAGGTTATTATCCATGTTTTTCGGGCCGATTTGGTCCGGAAATTAAATGTCGCCAAATTTGCACAGTCATTACTCCATATATTGTAGACACGTCTCGTTGCAAACTAAGGTACATATGGCTTATAATAAACACATTTAAAAGACATTCAAATATCTTTCGAGTAACGTCGGATTTGGACGAATTCTTCGATATATATACTTGAAATTCAACCATTTTATTGTCTTTTTAACATCTAATAGTCATTTTATGATATACGAGTCCTATTTAGATGGTCAGCAAAATATCTCACGTTTTTCGAAAAATCATCCGATACGGGCGAATTTGAAGGTTATTATCCACGTTTTTCGGGCCAATTTGGTCCGAAAATTAAATGTCTCCGAATTTTCACAGTCATTACTCCATATACTGTAGACACGTCTCGTTGCAAAATAAGGTACATATGGCTTATAATAAACACATTTAAAAGACATTCGAATATCTTTCGAGTAACGTCGGATTTGGACGAAATCTTCGATATATATACACTTGAAATTCAACCATTTTTTATGAATTTTTAACAATTGTCAGTCATTTTATGATATACGAGTCGTATTTAGCTAGATGGCCGGCAAAATATCTCAAATTTTTTTAAAAATCGGATACATTTAATTTCGGGACCAAATCGGAGCGGAAAACGTGGATAATGACCTACAAGTTCGTCTGTTTCAGGTGTTTTTTTTCGAAAAATGTGGAATATTTTGCAAGACATCTAAATAAGATTCGTATAACATAAGATGACGGTTAGATGTTAAAAATACAATAAAATGATTCAATTTCGAGTGTATATATTGATAAACTCACATCGATCAAAACTGAAAACTCATCCAAAATTGAAGGTAAAAAAGAAAGTGAAATGTCTGTTACTTAAAATATTTGGCAAAATATTTGGCAAAATCATACCGTATATTTCTATCTTAATTATTATTCATAGAAATGATACACATGACTATTAAAATAAATCATAACTTGTACTCATAAAATATAAAAATTAAATATAGATAATTTGGAATGGCGCGAGAAAAGAAAAGCTAAAGGGTTATTATTAATTTCACATGGTCAAAGGGTTACAATTCTTGTCTTATTACTACTATTTGCATGTGATTTTGAACTCCCTAGTTGTCTAATTTTCTGTATATCCTTTGGTGAATCACAAATATTTGGAAAAAAAAACAAATATTTTATGTACTCTAGTATTTCATTTATTTGTTTTACAAGGAAATATTATTGTATAAATAAATAAACATTTAAAAATTATCTTCTTAAAGGGAAAAAATATTATTTTTGTGATAAACATTAAAATATGTTACTATTATACAACATATTAGATGAAAAGGACGAAGAAAAATATATTGACTATTTTAATTGATACGAAGTATAATATAATCAATCGTCGTTTTTAATTAAAGTGGGTAAAAAAGTTATTTAAATAAATGAGTTTACTTCTACACCATTTTAATAAGTTTTATAAATTATTTTAGTGGATGATTTATTTTAAACTCCCTACACGTATTTCTTGAATCTCAAATATTTATCGTAAATCATATATGGAGTATGTAAATTACTTTATTCTTTTAAATTCAAAAATCTAATAAATTTAGATTTATTTTTCGAGATAGTGGAATCAACGTAATGCGGAATATATGTTTCCTCAAAGTTTTTTTTCTTATTAATTACTCTAGTTGATCGATAATCCATATAATTAATTTTGTGTGACGGTGAAAGCAATATATTTGTAGGATTGACGTGCATAAATCACATAAAATGACATGGTAATTGAAACTTTTTAAGTTCATTTTATACGTATTAGTGTTGAAACTTTTACATAACATAGGTATGATAATGGGTGTAATATGTTTATAACAATAGGTGAGACAATGACTTAAAACTGATGTTTATTCCTAAAATAACAGTCTTCATTTATGAGAATAGACGTAGGATTTTATAACAATCGAGGTCTCTTTGTATATAGACATAAGAGTTAACAAAATCCTATGTCTATTCTCAAAAATCTGACGTCTATTTATAAATATTTTAAATATAGACATCAGTGTTTATCTAAATCTTATGTCTATATATCACATAGACGTCAAAGTACTAACGTCTGATGTCTATCGACAAATGTAATATATTTGAACATATAGACATCCTTGTTTTTTATATCTTATGTGTATCTATCATATAGACATAGCTGTTTATTAAATCTTATGTATATTCATAAATATATCATATTTTTTTTAGGTATAGACATGGGTGATATATTAATCTTAAGTCTATCTACCATATAAACATCCGTGTTTATGTTAATCTTATGTCTATCTTTAATATAGACATACGTGTAATGTAAATCTTATGTCTATCTATTATATAGACATCAGTGTTTATTAAATCTTATGTCTATTCATAAATTTATTTTATATATTTAACATATAGACATCAGTGTTTATTTAAATCTTATGTTTATCTATCATATAGACATAAAAGTACTAAAATCTGATGTTTATTTATACATGTCATATATACTTTCCTTATAGCACAAATTCTTGTTTGTGACGGAAATATCCGTCACAAACGTATGACGGGTCAAGTAGATACTATTTGAAAGGAAAAGACAAAAATGAGGTTGGTGGGGCCTTTGTCATTTTCCCCTCAAATGGTTTCTACTTGACCCGTCTTAAAGTTGCGACAGATATATCCGTCGCAACAGAGACCAACTGTACTTATAGACATCCAAGTCATCTATCTATCATACACATCGAAGTCCTAAAATCTTATGTCTATATATAATATACTTCAATTTGTGGCGTTTTCGGTCGATATTAGTTTATCGCGTGATTACACCATCAAATATTCTCTTTTGAAGCTAAAAAATTGTGTGCGCGTAATATACGATCTACGTAACACCCCGAAAAATTTTCGGCCATATTTTTTGGGTTTTCGAATTTTCAATAAACATGGATAATTCACTTCAATTTGAGGCGTTTTCGACCGATATTAATTTATCGTGTGATTACACTATTAAATGTTTTCTTTTAGAGATACAATTTTGTGTGCGCGTAATGTAATATACTACCTAGGTAACACTTCGTAAAATTTTCCGCTATATTTTTTTTGGACTCCGAATTTGCAAAAATACGTGGATAATACACTTCAATTTGAGGCGTTTTCGACCTATATTAGTTTATCGCGTGATTACACCATCAAATGTTCTCTTTTGGAGCTAAAATTTTGTGTGCGCGTAATATACGACCTAGGTAACATCCCGTAAAATTTTCGGCCATATTGTTTTTGGACTTCGAATTTGCAAAAATACGTGGATAATATACTTCAATTTGAGGCATTTTTTTACTGATATTAGTATATCGCATGATTACACCATCAAATGTTCTCTTTTGGTGCTAAACTTTTGTGTGCACATAATATACGGCCGAGGTAACACCCCGTCAAATTTTCGACCATAGTTTTTTTGGACTCCGAATTTGCAAAAATACGTGGATAATACACTTCAATTTGAGGCGTTTTCGACCGATATTAGTTTATCGCGTGATTACACCATCTAATGTTCTCTTTTTGAGCTAAATATTTGTGTGCGCGTAATATACCACCTAGGTTATACCCCGTAAAATTTCCGGCTATATTTTTTTGGACTTTGAATTGGCAAAAATACGTGGATAATACACTTCAGTTTGAGGCGTTTTCGACCAATATTAGTTTATCGCCCGATTACACCATCAAATGTTCTCTTTTGGAGCTAAAATTTTGTGTGCGCGTAATATACGGCCTAGGTAACACCCTGTAAAATTTTCAGCCATATTTTTTATGGTCTTCGAATTTTCAAAAAACGTGGATAATACACTTCAATTTGAGGCGTTTTCGATCGGTATTAGTTTATTGCGTGATTACACCATCAAATGTTCTCTTTTGGAGCTAAAATTTTGTTTGCGCGTAATATACAACCTAGGTAACATTCCGTAAATTTTTCGGCCCTAGTTTTTTTGGACTCCAAATTTGCAAAAATATGTGGATAATACATTTCAATTTGGGGCGTTTTCGACCAATATTAGTTTATCGCGTGATTACACCATCATATGTTTTTCATTGGAGCTAAAATTTTGTGTGCGTGTAATATCCGGCATAGGTAACACCCAGTAAAATTTTCGGACATATTTTTGTGGGACTCCGAATTTGCAAAAATATGTGGATACACTTCAATTTGAGGCGTTTTCGATCAGTATTAGTTTATCGCGTGATAACACCATCAAATGTTCTCTGTTGGAGCTAAAATTTTGTGTGCGCGTAATATATGACCTAGGTAACATCCCGTAAAATTTTCGGCCATATTTTTTTTGGACTTCGAATTTGCAAAAATACGTGGATAATATACTTCAATTTGAGGCGTTTTTTTACTGATATTAGTATATCGCATGATTACACCATCAAATGTTCTCTTTTAGAGCTAAAATTTTGTGTGCGAGTAATATACGGCCGAGGTAACACCCCGTCAAATTTTCGACCGATATTAGTTTATCGCGTGACTACACCATCTAATGTTCTCTTTTTGAGCTAAATATTTGTGTGTGCGTAATATACCACCTAGGTTATACCCCGTAAAATTTCCGGCTATATTTTTTTTGGACTTTGAATTTGCAAAAATACGTGGATAATACACTTCAGTTTGAGGCGTTTTCGACCGATATTAGTTTATCGCCCGATTACACCATCAAATGTTCTCTTTTGGAGCTAAAATTTTGTGTGCGCGTAATATACGGCCTAGGTAACACCCTGTAAAATTTTCAGCCATATTTTTTATGGTCTTCGAATTTTCAAAAAACGTGGATAATACATTTCAATTTGAGGCGTTTTCGATCGGTATTAGTTTATTGCGTGATTACACCATCAAATGTTCTCTTTTGGAGCTAAAATTTTGTTTGCGCGTAATATACAACCTAGGTAACATTCCGTAAATTTTTCGGCCCTAGTTTTTTTGGACTCCAAATTTGCAAAAATATGTGGATAATACATTTCAATTTGGGGCGTTTTCGACCAATATTAGTTTATCGCGTGATTACACCATCATATGTTTTTCATTGGAGCTAAAATTTTGTGTGCGTGTAATATCCGGCATAGGTAACACCCAGTAAAATTTTCGGACATATTTTTGTGGGACTCCGAATTTGCAAAAATATGTGGATACACTTCAATTTGAGGCGTTTTCGATCAGTATTAGTTTATCGCGTGATAACACCATCAAATGTTCTCTGTTGGAGCTAAAATTTTGTGTGCGCGTAATATATGACCTAGGTAACATCCCGTAAAATTTTCGGCCATATTTTTTTTGGACTTCGAATTTGCAAAAATACGTGGATAATATACTTCAATTTGAGGCGTTTTTTTACTGATATTAGTATATCGCATGATTACACCATCAAATGTTCTCTTTTGGAGCTAAAATTTTGTGTGCGAGTAATATACGACCTAGGTAACATTCCGTAAAAATTTTGGCCATATTTTTTTTGGACTTTGAATTTGAAAAAATACGTGGATAATATACTTTAATTTGAGGCATTTTTTACTGATATTAGTATATCGCATGATTACACCATCAGATGTTCTCTTTTGGTGCTAAATTTTTGTGTGCACATAATATACGGCCGAGGTAACACCCCGTAATTTAGGCCATAGTTTTTTTGGACTCCGAATTTGCAAAAATACATGGATAATACACTTCAATTTGAGACGTTTTCGACCAATATTAGATTATCGCGTGATTACACCATCAAATGTTCTCTTTTGGAGCTAAAAATTTGTGTGCACGTAATATTCCGCCTAGGTAACACCCCGTAAAATCTCTAGCCATATTTTTTTTTTTGACTTTGAATTTGCAAAAATATGTGGATAATACACTTCAATTTGAGGAGTTTTCGACCGATATTAGTTTATCGCGCGATTAAACCATCAAATGTTCTCTTTTGGAGCTAAAATTTTATGTACGCGTAATATACGGCCTTGGTAACACCCCGTAATATTTTCGATCATATTTTTTGGGTTTTTGAATTTTCAAAAAACATGGATAATACACTTCAATTTGAGGTATTTTCGACCGATATTAATTTATCGCGTGATTACACCATCAAATGTTCTCTTTTGGAGCAAAAATTTTGTGTACGCGTAATATACTGCCTTGGTAACACCCCGTAATATTTTCGGCCATATTTTTTTGGTCTTCAAATTTTCAAAAAACGTGGATAATACACTTCAATTTGAGGCATTTTCGATCGGTATTAGTTTATTGCGTGATTTCATCATCAAATGTTCTCTTTCGAAGCAAAAATTTTGTTTTCGCATAATATACGACCTAGGTAACACTCCGTAAAAATTTTGGCCCTAGTTTTTTTTTGGACTCTAAATTTGCAAAAATACGCGAAAAATACACTTCAATTTGAGGCGTTTTCGATCAGTATTAGTTTATCGCGTGATTACACCATCAAATGTTCTCTTTTGGAGCTAAAATTTTGTGTACGCATAATATACGACCTAGGTAACACCCCGAAAAACTTTCGGCCATATTTTTTGGGTTTTCGAATTTTCAATAAACATGGATGATACACTTCAATTTGAGGCGTTTTCGACCGATATTAGTTTATCGCGTGATTACACCATCAAATGTTCTCTTTTGGAGCTAAAATTTTATGTGCACATAATATACAACCGAGGTAACACCCCGTAAAATTTTCGGCCATAGTTTTTTTGGACTCCGAATTTGCAAAAATACGTGGATAATACACTTCAATTTGAGACATTTTCGACCGATATTAGATTATCGCTAGGGATGACAATTTCACCCGCATCCACCCCACACCCGATCCATCCGAGAAAAATAAATGGGTGAAAACCCGAATAAATGGATGAATGGCGGGTGATGGATGAGACGGGTGGTGGATTGGGTCAGATTCGGGTGGAGTATTATCTCACCCGTAATCCGTTAACCACCCGACATCCATCCATTTAAAATATATATATACTCCGTATATTATAAAAATTACCCGATAATAAGAGAATGCCCCCATTTTCCTAAAACCTTATTCATTTTTATCGAAAGCTGTCAAGTCGCAAGTTAGGTTTCGCAAGAAATTATTTTCGATTTGATATTTATTTCACAAAATAATATTCCGTAATACAAGTAAATCACCCGTTAAATCACCCGAACCACCCGTTTCATCCGTGGATGACGGGTGGATCGGATATGGATGACACTCCTAATGGATGATGGATGGATCGGGTGAGCGGATAGAGACGGGTGATGGATGCGGGTGAGGCTTCACCCGATCCGAATCCGACCCATTGCCATCCCTAATTATCGCGTGATTACACCATCAGATGTTCTCTTTTGGAGCTAAAGTTTTATGTGCACGTAATATACGGTCTAGGTAACACCCCGTAAAATTTTCGGCCAAATTTTTTTTGGTCTTCGAATTTTCAAAAAACGTGGATAATACACTTCAATTTGAGGCGTTTTCGATCGGTATTAGTTTATTGCGTGATTACATCATCAAATGTTCTCTTTTGAAGCTAAAATTTTGTTTGCGCATAATATACGACCTAGGTAACACTCCGTAAAATTTTCGGCCTTAGTTTTTTTGGACTTTAAATATGCAAAAATATGTGGATAATACACTTCACTTTGAGGCGTTTTCGACCGATATTAGTTTATCGCGTGATTACACCATCAAATGTTTTCTATTGGAGCTAAAAATTTGTGCGCGCGTAATATACGACCTAGGTAACATCCTGTAAAAATTTTGGCCATATTTTTTTTGGAGAATTTAGAAAAATACGTGGATAATACACTTCAATTTGAGGTATTTTCGACCGATATTAGTTTATCGCGTGATTACATCTTCAAAAGTTCTCTTTTGGAGCTAAAATTTTGTGTGCACGTAATATACGGCCTAGGTAATATACCGTAAAATTTTCGACCATATTTTTTTTGGACTCCGAATTTGAAAAAAAAAATGTAGATAATACAATTCAATTTGAGGCGATTTCGACCGATAATAGTTTATCGCGTGATTACACCTTCAAATGTTCTATTTTGGAGCTAAAGTTTTGTGTGGGCCTAATACATTGCCTAGATGACATTCCATAAAATTTTCGGCCATATTTTTTTTGGTTTTCGAATTTTTAAAAAACGTGGATAATACACTTCAATTTGAGGCGTTTTCGAACGATATTAGTTTATCGTGTAATTACACCATCAAATGTTCTCTTTTGGAGCTAAAATTTTGTGTGTGCGTAATATACGGCCTAATCAACACCCCGTAAAATTTTCGGCCATATTTTTTTTGACTCCGAATTTGCAAAAATATGTGGATAATACACTTCAATTTGAGCCGTTTTCGACCGATATTAGTTTTATCGCGTGATTACACCATCAAATGTTCTCTTTTTTAACACCCCAGCCATCACTTGTGGACCGGATGTCACTTATGGCGTTATAATGGTTATGTACTATCCCAACAAATTAACACGGGTCTTTTCCAGCGCATTTTGACCTCACTCTTTCGCATCTCGAAACCTTCCCAGGAGGTCTTATTCCCAGTCAAGCATGCTTAACTGTGGAGTTTTTATCATGGAGAAACAAGAAAAGAAAGTGCACTTTGTTGACATGAGTAGTACTATCAATCCCTTTAAGCACTCATCCGAGCCTCCTAAATCATATTCAATACACGCTCCTCTGAGCACCCTATCCAATATATATATACTCTTTAAACTCGGGTATTATAATAGTACTACTAGTGTACTTTCTTTTCTGGTTTCTCCATGATAAGAACTCCACAGTTAAGCGTGCTTGACTGGGAGTGCGCATGAGTGAGGATGAGTGACCTCCTGGGAAGGTTTCGGGATGCGCATGAGTGAGGTTAAAATGCGTTGGAAAAGACCCGTGTGAATTTGTGGAGACAGTACACGACCTGTTGAGCGCCATAAGTGACATCCGGTCCACAAGTGGTGGCCGGGGTGTTACACTTTTGGAGCTAAAATTTTGTGTGCGCGTAATATAAGGCCTAGGTAACACCCCGTAAAATTTCCGGTCATTTTTATTTGGACTCCAAATTTGCAAAAAAACGTGGATAAAACACTTCAATTTGAGGCGTTTTCGACCGACATTAGTTTATCGTGTAATTACACCTTCAAATGTTCTCCGTTGAAGCTAAAATTTTGTGTGCGCGTAATATACGGCTTAGGTAACGCCCCGTAATATTTTCGGCCATATTATTATTGGACTCCGTGTTTGCAAAAAAAAACGTAGATAATACACTTCAATTTGAGGCGTTTTCGACCAATATTAGTTTATCGCGTGATTACACCATTAAATGTTCTCTTTTGGAGCTAAAAGTTTGTTTGCGCGTAATATACGACCTAGGTAACACCCCGTAAAATTTTCGGTCATATTTTTTTTTGGACTTTGAATTTGCAAAATTACGTGGATAATACACTTCAATTTGAGGCGTTTTCGACCGATATTAGTTTATCGCGTGATTACACCATCAAATGTTCTCTTTTGGAGCTAAAATTTTGTGTGCGCGTATTATACGGCCTAGGTAACTCCCCGTAAAATTTTCGGCCATATTTTTTTGACTCCGAATTTGCAAAAAACATGGATAAAACACTTCAATTTGAGGCGTTTTCGACCGACATTACTTTATCTTGTAATTACACCTTAAATGTTGTCTGTTGTAGATAAAATTTTGTGTGGGCGTAGTATACAGCCTAGGTAACATCTCGTAAAATTTTCGGCCATATCTTTTTTGGTCTTCAAATTTTTAAAAAACGTGGATAACATTTCAATTTGAGGCGTTTTCGACTGATGTTATCTCACATTTTTAGAAAAATCACCTGAAACGGAAGAATTTTAAGGTTATTATCTACGTTTTTTCGGCCTTTTGGGTTCCGGAATAAAATAGTTTCATAATCGTGTTGAAAAAACTCTACACCAAATACAATACATCGGTGTAATATGAAGGTCATTTACTCATTTGTATTAAAATGAAGTCTTTCAAAAGGTACTCATAAGATTGTCTTTTTAGACGTGTCGAAATCCGTCCAAAAAAGTTTTTTATTCCATTTTATATCGTATCCGAGAGTCGTTCTAATAATCATTATAGACATTCTACTTCCATCGACAAGTTTTCGTCAAAAAATATTATTTGCGCTTTTGAATTGTTTTCACTGCTATAAAAAAGTTAAAAACGACCGATTTTGAAGATTATTTATCCACGTTTTTTCGGCCAGCCTTTGGGTTCCGTAATAAAAATTTTCGACCGCTATATATTTATATGACCTTATTAACACTCCATCCGATTTTCGACCATTTTTGTTTCAGACCCCAAAATATCGGAAAAACCTGTATTATTATTATTATTATTATTATACACGTCAAAATTAGTTGTTAGGGACCATGTTTCTTTTTGTCCTCATTTTTTTGTCATGTGTTTGGGGTCGCTACAGAAGGTACTTTGTGCGACCCAAACGAAAACAATACGCCGCATTTTCACGATTTGTGGATGAAGGGACGTACCGGGTTCACAAACTTCGATCACAATTCATCAGCGATTCAAACACCAGAAAGAAATATACCGGGAAAACTACAAACACTTGATTATAACTCACTCAACACAGAAATCAAACAGATAGTTTGTTAAGTTGTATATATTGGGCTTATTGTTAAGCCCGTCTTATGCTGTATTTGTGTATAGCTAGTAATCGGGTTTATTAGGTTTTTGGTTCCGCTGTGCATATATATATATATATATATATATATATATATATATATATATATATATATTTGTGAGTGTATGTAGACAGAACACAATTCAATACAAACATTCTTTTCGATTCTCAACCTAGTTTTGGTTTTAACTTGGTATCAGAGCCAGGTTAAATGAACTGGGTCTTGAATTAAACTGGGCCGTTTGCCGCTGGGAGACGCTAATTCCCCCATTATAAAGAAGGGGTTACTCCCTCTATTGCCAATTGGTTTTAGAGTGGAACCCCCTTGTCTTGTGAGTGGACTCTTCCCATCTCGGGTGTGGCCCATGCCCGTTATGTAATTTCACATGGTTACATTGAAGCAAAGCTACAAAGTAAGTTCAAGTTTTTAACAAACAGATAGATAGATACTTATTCACACATGATTCGGCTCAGATCACGATTTGTTCAGAAAAGGCGAAACGAAACTCTCAACAAAAACGACTGTTTCTCGTAACAAACCCGAAAAATGAGCAATCTTAGTTTCTTCAGGGGACT
The DNA here is from genome assembly GCA_958450325.1 of Agrostemma githago. NCBI lineage: Eukaryota > Viridiplantae > Streptophyta > Magnoliopsida > Caryophyllales > Caryophyllaceae > Agrostemma > Agrostemma githago. Next base: position 68,511,687 of record OY288252.1, on the reverse strand, counting down.
CTCGATTCAAAGCAACGACCCTAAATTGGCCCGGACAATCATCTTTAAAGGCCAAACACATTCCGGTGTGAGTGAAGTTAACGAAAGACATCCCTCCGAGGTCAAATGAGAAGCGTTTCTCCCATGAGTTTTCGTCACCAAATTGTTTCAACACCCAAATATTGGAACCTAGATCGCCCTCGCAGTAAAACGACACACACACCCCTTTCATCTCGAAGAATTTCCCACTTTTATATTGATCGAAACAATCTATCCATGGAATTTGCTTGAATTTATCGTCAACCAAATCAAACCAGACCGCGTGCATGCTTAACCTTTTGCCAAACATTCATACTTTCATCGGTCAACGGCCAAGTATCTCTGCATAAAACTGTCCTATAATCGTACCATGTTGAAAAAAAGCTACAATCTTGTAATCATCAATCGACGACACATAACCAAACCCGTAGTCATACCCCATTGCTTCTAAACCAACAGGGTTCTTAATTACGCGAAATTGATGAGTAGCAGGATTCCATACACAGAAATGTTTGTATTCTTCAAAAAACAAACACAACAATCCATTACAAGAACCCACGATATCTAACGATGTAACAACATGATTTCGATCGAGTTCATCCAATTCATCCAAACCCAATTTAAGTAGATAATAATCGTGTTGATCATCGCAAGGTAATAAGAATAATTTATTCGTTAAACTAAGATTTTGGGTATGATAAACAAAGTGAGGATCTAAAGATGAAAACTTGAGATGGGATTCTGTAAATTGAGAACTGGAAATGATTGAATTCCAAAACTTGGAAACAGTTTCGAAACGAGTTAAGGATTTTACAGGAAGTCGAGGCAGAATATGCTCGATTATAAGGTGTTCTGGAAGGGATTTTTGATGGGTATTGATTTCTAAACTTCTCTTCTCCATTGATGTATCAAATTCATCACGATCACAGTTACTCCCCAAAGTTGACATCTTTTATTTTCAAGTCTGCAAATCTGGGAGTTTTGACTCGGTTTGCCAATTTTATTTTATTTTTCAATTGGTTGGGTCAAATTATGGTTTGTAACGAGAATATCCATATTATCCTGTAGATATATAAGGACAAGTCATTTTCTCATCCCTATTCGTGTCATCGCAGCAGCAAGAATAACTCCAACTCCAACAAAAAAAAAAATCACAAATTTGCAGATTTAAAAAAAAGATGGCAACTTTGGGGAGTGACTGTGATCATGATGAAATTGATAAGAGAAGTTTCGAAATCGATACCCGTCAAAGATCTCTTCCAGACCACCTTATAATCGAGAATATTCTGCCTCGACTTCCGGTAAAACCCTTGACTCGTTTCAAAACCGTTTCCAAGTTTTGGCATTCAATCATTTCCAGCTCTCAATTTACAGAATCTCATCTCAAGTTTTCATCTTTACGTCCTTTGTTTGTTGTTGCTACAGATGATCTTAGTTTATGGCATCATAGGTTATTCTTGTTACCTTGTGATCAACACCATAATGATGATGTTGTTGAATTGGGTTTGGATCGAAAGTGTGATGTTATTAGATCGTTAGATATCGTGGGTTCTTGTAATGGATTGTTGTGTTTGTTTCTTCAGCAAGCTTCTGAAGGGTATGAATTTTTCTGTGTATGGAATCCTGCTACTCATCAATTTCGCGAAATTAAGAACCCTGTTGGTGTAGCAATGGGGTATGATTACGGGTTTGGTTATGTGTCGTCGATTGATGATTACAAGATTGTGGGTGAAGGTTATACAAAGATAAACGACATTGATGAGTTCTTTGTGTTTTCTTTGAGGAAAGGAAAATGGAAAAGAGTTGTTGAGCTTGATGAGTTGTATACTCCAACATGGTATGATAATAGGGAAGTTTTATGCAGAGATACTTCGTCGTTGAGTCGTAAGAGTATGAATGTTTGGCAAGAGGGTAATAAGCACATGTCCTGGTTTGATTTAGTTGATGATGAATTCAAACAAATTCCATGGATAGATTGTTTCAATCAATATAAAAGGGGGGAATTCTTTGAAATGAAAGACGCGTGTGTGTCGTTTCATTGTGAACATGATCAAGGTTATTCCGATGTTTGGGTACTGAAGCAATTTGGTGACGAGAACTCATGGGAGAAACGCTTCTCATTTGACCTCGGAGGGATGTCTTTCCTTAACTTCACTCACACCGGCATCATTTTGGCCAAAGATGGTCCGGGCCAACTTAAGGTCATTGCTTCCTATCAAGAGTCCCCGTCCCCTGAAGAAACTAGGGTGTCTGCTCATTTTTCTGGCTTGTTACAAAAAACAGCCGTTTATGTCGAGAGTTTCATTTCTCCTTTTCTGAACTAATCGTGAGCCAAAGTATGTGTGATCGAATAAGTAGGGCGGATTAGTTGACATGAGAATAACGGAAAAGAATTGCAGGGTTTGATATGGTTACTAAATAATGACCGATTTGTGCTGAATATATGAGACCGCTAAGGAGGTTTGTCGAGTACTGGTGAAAGCAAAAATCAGTAAACAAGGTTATTGACAGCTAGGATCGAGCAAAAGGGAGAGACATCAGACATGAATACATGATGCAATAGTCGACGATGTCCATCCATAGCTTGCAGCCAACAGGCAACAGTGGCTCAAACTGTCGGACGCCACCCATCAGAGGCAGAGCCACCCACCTGAATTCATGTATCCATTGTTACTCCATATATACTCCGTATAATTGATGGTGGACAAGCGGATAATAAGAATATTTTGAATTATCTAATTTTAATTTATCGATACTAATATGTTCATTATGATTTTTTTCAAGTAATTTTTTCTATCCATATAAATTGTGTTATACTAAAATCATTAACAAGTTGTGCACCCATGAACTGATAATCCTAGATCCGCCATGCCAACCATGCTCACATTATCAGACATGCTGCAAACCATCACTAGGGCAACCATTTTTAACAGTTAACACTTTCATGGTTTTTTTTTTACTCTTTTTGTTCACTAATTTTCAAATGAGACGGTCTCACAATAAATTTTGTGCTAAGGTTGAGTTCTTGCTAATTAAGGCCATACATATGTTTCATGGAAAATAGTATTATACATCTGGTTGTACAACCAAGTCAAAGTTGTCGAGTTTTTGTATAAATTTTTTTGAGCTTAAATATTTATGTGATATAACTCGACAACTTTACACTGAAGTTCAGAAAATTTACAATAAAATTCGAAAATTTTGTATTAAAGCTCAAAATTTTGTACATAGAGTTAGTACAACTGATTGTATATCATAGCACATTTGATTTGAAGGGAACAAGGGTCGCTTTCTTTGGGATAATTTTTTTTTTTCTATTCTCAACTCGATTATTACACAATTTTTTTTAAAGATAGGTAAATTCGTTATAAATTTATGACAGATCGTTGGATATTCGGATCATGAGATATAGAAAAAAGTAAAAGACTTACTCATAAAGAAGTAAGACCATGGTTATCTATGGATACATTTTCTCTCCATAGGGGGATCCCGCAACTTCCACCTCACTTTTTCTACCTCATTTTCTCTCTCTCTTATAAAATACTCCTACTGTCCTACATTCATGGATTCATTTTCCTCTCCATAAAATACTTCTACCCCATTTTTTAATACATTATTATAGTTTGGAACTTTTTTTTTAATAAAAACGATGATTTACGAATTGATTCTTTCCCTTGAGTTTTTTACCTTATTGAGTTTTTCTTTTAGATTTCGAATATAATTTGAAACTAAAAATCGAGAAGAATTTGATCAATTACAACATTTAATCGGAAATTAGATATTACACAAACAATACTCCGTAGTAACATATTACGCCCACACTTCAATTAAACTACGTTACATGACTAATTGCGTTACGAAATATGAAATACTTTAATAATGCATTGCGAATGATGAATAAAAATATTTAAACGGGAACAAGAGAGTGCATAAACCAAGGGATGAAACCAATCGAGGGATCTTTTGGACCTTTCTTTCGGAGAAACCGACTTGATATGTCGGATAATAAAATTGAAATTATATTTATTGTTATCCCTTTTTTTTGAGTTGAAATTATTAACTTAATAGTACGGAGTAGTAATTTGTTAAGATGGTAAGATAACAGAAAAGAAAAAATGTAAGAAATTGAGAGAAAAATGAAAATGTATCTATAAATTATTTTTTTGTAGTAGTAGATTTTTTTTTTAATAATACACATTTGTCATTTATAATGTGGGATTATTAACTTTAATGCATTAATTTTTTTGTTTTTAAGAAAGAATAGTGTAGGAGGATATGACAACCTTTATTAAAAAAATAAAAGCACATCAAACTCAACAACTTCCAAGTTTCAATTTTTCTCTCTCTTCATTCTTTTCTCTCCGTGATGAAGGATTCAAAGTCATTCTCCATCATGGTGGAGAGATAATCCATGGATGTGGGACTTTCCCCACTCCATCCTTCCCATGGATTCATTTTGAATCCATGGATGTACATGCTCTAAATTGTTTTTTGTCTTTTCTAATTATAAGGACCAACCGCATTTATTCTTACCGACGTTGTATTTATCGATTTTCTAACAATGTTGTTTTTTCCCAAGCACAAATCGGAACCTTCATATACTCTCCATTGATGCTCAAATTTTGTGAGGATATTCAATACGACCTTATTAGCAACTCGTGCAATTTTCCTTCATTTTCATTTCGTATCTCAAAATCTTGGAAAACATATATATTATACATTTCAAATTTAGTCGTTCGGAGGGTCCTACACTCCTACCGGACCAGGTTTCATTTTGTCTAAATTAATGTTTTTTGCCACGTGTCTGCGGTCGCTGCAGAAGGTACGTACCTTGTCCGATTTCAAGTCCAAACAAACAAAATACGTCACATTTTCATGATTTACCTATTTTCCATATATCAACACTGATTATTCACACATCGGGACGGTCATATTTTTTCCTTGACAAAGTCCGTGCATGTTTTAACCGATAAACCACCACTAGGGCAACCATTATTATTACTCCCTCAATTAACTATTTTTTGTCCCATTTCATTAAAATATTTCTCACAAATATTGATAAAATGAGGTAACAGATAACGAATGGAGGGAGTAACATTTAAGTATTTAACACTATGTTTATGTTACTGTGGACATGACGTAGGTCCACCCCGACGCGGCGAAGCGCGGGTTTGGGTAGGCGAATGAATCTCGTGGTAAGATTGTTCTCGGGTTCGAAATTTAAGTCAAAATGGAGTCGCCACCAAATTTTGTGGTTATTCGGAACCATACGAGCCCACTCTATGTCGTCATGGGCTATACACAAAGTAAGCCCACTCCGATTTCAGAGTTTATGGGGCTCGTCCCTTTGCATTGCGATACCGATACCATCTATACCGGTAATCGTGTAAAGAATGACTCTCGTGCGCCAAGGGTTTCGGACATCCGGAAACCAAAGGTTCTGAGTAAGGGGTGAGGGTACGTGTTGGGAAGCCCACTAAGGACACCCAACCCCGCCCGCACATGGCGGCCTCTACTAAGACACCGTTCGTGTTCGTGTACGCGCGCTAGTAAAATAATTAAATGATATGCAAACAGCGTTTTCGAGCTAAGCATGTGAATTTTGCGTTAACTACGTCATTTAATGCATCTTATTACTTGTCGAAGTGATTTAGCATGCGAGGTTCATTTATAAAGCGTAAAAGCAAGTAAATAAACAAAGCTCGAAGATAAATAAATAACGTACAAGTTACACGGGCGGAAATACAACCCGGAATTCACAATACGGCAATACGTGTAAATAATAAACGAAATGACAATAACGCGATATAATGAAAGGGACGGACCCGTATGTAAACTAGACCGCGAAATATGTAGATGGACTAACCCCGATTAAATACGCATTATGTCGCATATTAAACGAAGGACGGAAACATGAGACTGCGGCATATTGCTAGCCTAATCTCACATCCCGTAGTCTTGTCCCGACTTATCACGTCAAAGTGGTCAAAGTCGTTCTACGTGTCGTGATGTGTATAGTTTTGAAAATAGGATGGTCGGATGATGGTCTAAAGTCGATAAAGAACGGGGCTCGAAATATGTGTCCAAGCCCTCGGTATTGTGGGTTATGAGACCCACTCGATCGAGTCATTGACTGACTCGGTCGAGTGTGTTATTAGCGTGGCTACTGACCACTTTTTGGGGTGCTACTCGATCGAGTGGCCTATGGCACTCGGTCGAGTGCCCCCTGTACGAGTGGTAACTCGCTTTGTTTTATGACTTGAAATTGATGAACGGCCAAACCAAATACAAATATCGCACAATTTGTATTTAATTCGGCCTCCGATACTATAATCGTGTATGAACGATTATAATACCGTCATCGGAGTTTTAGGAAAACGTTTACGTTAGATTAGAAAATTTTGAATTAGTGACGAAATGTATCCCTCTACGTCACGACATCGGAACTAACCCTTTCGGGTTACGTGATGTCGGTTTTCGTGTCAACGGGTTTCGTACAAATTATGGAAATGGGATTAAATGCGTTCAACTACGACCGGTCGCGATCACATCACGCCCTTGAGTACATTGGGGCGGGGCTCCTCGAAAGGGCTCCACCTCCGTCGTTGCTCGTAAAGGGATTAGATGGATCTTAGGCGATCATCGTAGTCAAACGAATTCAAAACCGAATTTTTATACTAGTTTATATGTACACGGTATAATAATGTTAGTGATGATAAAATGATACAAAAAAAATGAAAATGCAAAAGTTATAATAATACTAGTGTTAGTGTTACTACTACGATATTAATTACGATGCAAAATACGATAAATTGAATAAAAAATGCGACGAGATAAAAGAGATCGAAAATGGGGTTTAGGACACCCTCAACATACATGCTTAGTAAGGACCTCGGAAATGGACTCGTAATAGCGGCACGGGCTCGGGAGTATCGAGGATGTATGCGAGTTATGGTGTGTATAGGTGTGTGTGTTGCGTCGGTTTATCGAGGGACGAAAGCTCGGTTTTTGTGTTTTTTTGCTTAGGATTTCTAAGGCTTTGATGTGTGATGAAGTGGTTGAAGTAGGGTAGAATGTAGGTTAAAATGTAGGGTGAAAGTGATTGTCCAGAGTCTTCCAAATGCATGGGGGTGAAGCGGTATTTATAGGCCTCACCCCTCGACCTAGGGGCACTCGATCGAGTGGCCCTAGTGCACTCGATCGAGTGCCTTTGAAAACGGGCCAAGCCCAGTTCAAGGCGCTCCACTGGACCGAGTGGGTCAATCCACTCGATCGAGTGGATCAATTGGGTGAGACAAACAAGGAAAGATTTGATCTTGTTGGTTTTGATTGCTTTTTTGAATTCTGATTTGTGCGCCAAATGAACTTGGCTGATTTATGAGACGGTTTCATGACCCGGTCGCCAAAAGACGGGAATTATTTTTGGTGTCGGTTTTGGCCCAAATTAGTCTTATTTGACTCGGAACGACCCACTGGGCCTGAATTTGAGGTCTGTTTTGTGAGAATTTTACTCCACTAAAAGTCCATGTCGGATATTATGAATTCCGAGCCCAAATCCGAGTATACTAAGTCACGTTGACGTCCGATCATCATCGGGTGTTTTTCGGAGACTACCATAGACACGTGGCAGTCAAAATGCGGGTGTCTACAGAGCCCCCACTCTGACTGAGGCTTGGACAAGGCGAAAGTCAGAGTAGCTACCAAGCCTGTTAAGACCTGGTAGACTTCCGGTCGGGTCGTTTATAGTCCAGTAGACTCGCGTGAAGGGCTCGTCAGCCATAAGCAGAGGGTCATATCTGTCCTGATGATGATAGCTTCGCGGAGGAGTCAGACTTGTAGCATAAGTCCCGGGCGCGCCTATATGTGGGCCCATCCCACATTATCTCGGGAAAAATGCCGCCTCGGGCGTTCCGCTGGGGAAATATGTGAGCTGTACGGGCTTGCTTTTGAAGCCTTGAGTCGTACCTGAGCTGATGATGATGCTCCGTGGGGAGTAAAGGTTGCTTCTTTCAGGGAGTAGGTGTACCCGTATGCCGACACATCATGTCTTGGATGTAGCATACCAGGGAAAAGCTAACTCCGTTGGGGAATTTAAAAAGTTTCGCGGGGACTTGCTTCTGAAGTCTGGAGTGTACCTGTATGCTGACACATAACAACTTGTATGTAATATATAGACAAAACACCGACTCTCGCTGGGGAGAAAAGTAGTTGCGCGGGGACTTGCTTCTGAAGTCTTGGGTGTACCCGTATGCCGACACATGACAACTTGCATGTAGCATTTCAGGAGAAACACCGCCTTTGATGTTCCGTTGGGAAACACTAGCTGGTACCTGAAATGTTAGATACATAGGCAGAAATAGCAGGCATAGTATATAGCAAGATAGCACATAGTAAATGCAGTTAGCATCTATTGACTAGTTTGCGCTGGGGAAAATGATTTTTACTTCACTTTGAAATCGTAGTCCTGAAAGCAACTCACGTGCTAGGAGATAGGTTTTCAAAATTAAAAGGGGTAGAAAAGAATTTTGCAGTTTAAATAGACCGAAATTTGACCTTGTCAAAAAGGATTTTCTCAAATGGCTAAGTTTTGCAAATTTCAAAGCAAGAATTTGAAGAGAGAGACATACCGACAGACTCGACTCTGCACGTGACCAGACGAGCTGACAGACACGACTGGACTCTCGAGGGGTTGGACCGTGACTCGGTAGGGGGGTGGGCACCTAACAAGGCTCTTAAGTTGCGCTATTCCGTAGCCTAGGCGAGTGGCAACACGGTCAAACTTCAAACTGGGAAGGATCCGGTACAGGGGAATTGCAGTAGTCTGTAATAAGACTGTTTTTGCAGGACTGGACTTAGCGGTAGCAATGTTGTAGTCTAGTGCTCTTTGAGTTTTGTTTGGTTTTGGGATGCATTCCCAAAGTGGGTGTTGCTTCGAGTCCTTGACGGATTCTCATCTTCGACTGAGCCGAGTACTAGGACACTCTATAGAAAGAAGGCTAGTTTTTGAAAGTCTTTGGATTTTTGAGTGGATGGAGAACTTCTGTCTAATAGAAGCCCCCAGGACGACAAAGCTAACTGTTTGAGAACATGACAGTGTCGTGACCGGAGTGACGGTGCTTTTTAATTTGTGTCAATGTGGGTGGTTGTGCCTTTGTTGAAAGGCTGCCTACGTATTCACGTGTAGTGAAATCAAACCAAGCCGTAGTTCAGTGGATTGGAATATATGTTATTGTGCCTAGTTTATTAGGGCTTTGTGTGTAACTAGCCATAGCGATGGTGTAGGCTAGGTGTGTTCCCAATGATGTCTTGATCAAAGGGCTAGAACAGTTAGGATGTTGATCCTGTGACTGTGAGCGTTCTTCGGGGTAGCCCCCAGAGATGGTATGAACTATTTGGGCATGTTCTGTGCCGACCGCAGGTTGAGTTCCCGTGTTTGGGGTTGGTGATAAGTCGATATTTATGTGTATTTTTACCCCTTTAATATTATTATTTTTATGTCGTCTTTCGTAATATTAGAGTTAAAATGATTATTTTATATAAGTTGAGTTTATTATTTAACTTTTGATATTTTTGTATTTAATTGAGTTTTTGATATATATTTTAATTAATTAGTAATAACTCATTTGGATTAAGATTACGAGACTACTAAAATCGTATGTATTTTTTCAGGTCTGTCTTAAGACGACAATATCTCACTCATATAATGTCGGAAGAATGCGATTCAAGATGCGATGGAAAGCTAAGTTCAAGATGAACAACTTTGTTGAAGAGACCAAAATCAAATTTCATCATCTAATGGGTCAAAACCAAGCTTGAAACCATCAGTCATTATGGAAAAATAAGGAAAGAGAATCCGATGTAAATAGGAAAGAAGAGGATGTGACAAGATCATTTAATTAAGGAAAGAAAGAAATTCACTAAGACCAAATCAACACTATAAAAGGATGCACTAGGTCTTTAATGAAGGGGGGGAAAAAAAGAAAGGAAGAGAACAAGGAGTCACAAAACACATACATAGCAATAGGGCGAAGGCCTTGGCCTTTAAGGCCAAGGTTAGTTAGGATGCAACCATATTTTAATACGGGACGCGATCAATTCAACTCCTAATTTATCTTAACGGTTGTATCTATCTATCTATCTATCTATCTATCTTATTTAATTTATTTATTGTTTAATTAATTATTTAGTTTAATCTTTCAATTATTCGAACATGTAATGTATTGATTATTGTCCATGGGTTATGAGATTACGTTATTGTTTTAACGTTTAATTAGTACTTTGATATTCATATGAAATTCACGATTTGACTGTTGTTTTCATGTTTATTAATTTAGCCTGATCACCTAGATTATTTACATGAGTCGATTGTTAAATTAATAGTGTTTTAAATTAGGTTGCAGCTTACTGGTCTAATTTAAGTACTAGAATTTTGTATGATAATTGAGTTATATTTAATTGCAGCTTTCTGGTTCTATATAATTCAATTGATTGGTGTTCTTAACGCGATTAAATTTATTGACTTGATTCGTGCTTACATGGTTGAGTCGATATAATTTAGTTAGGATTAAACTTGCGTGGTTAACGGAGTTTAACGAGTAAGAAAGATAAAACTGTTAATTTACTTGCTTACAAGGGATTAAATAGTTACCGATCTATTTGAGTCTAATTAATTGGATCGATGATTAACCCGACTATATCACATATTGCATGTCTCGATTATTGTTATGATTAATTACTTATTTATTGTTATGTTTTTACTTTACTAGTTTTATTTCCAAAACAAACAAAACCCCCCTTTTCTATATATCTATACTATTAAATAATAAATTTCCTAAGATAATAACGTCAGTCTCTGTGGGATCGACCTCTACTTACCCTATCTACCGTAGAGTTAGTAGTGTTTATAAATTTAATTTTGATTGCGGAAACGACACGCATCAGTTGGTAACTGGTTTGGATGTTTTTGGAAATGTGGGGCTAGGTCGTAAATGACTTTGATGATTCGAAATCTGGAGCTCGATTATGTGGAGCTAAGGCTTCGAGGGTAAGGTATTGCAATGTAGTAGGAAAGGGGGAAGTCGAGTAAAAATGACTCGAACTTCGATCAGGATAAGTTTGATAATGTGGGATCTGATTTCCATGTCTGGCCCTAATGGTTAGGGTGTATCCTATGGAGCTTGGATCCTCAAAATTCCGGGCTGTCTCTTAGCCTAGGTCTCGGGAAGGTCTTGAGGGTTGCAATGTGGGAAGGCTAAGTGTGGTGTTAGCTGACCAGCTTGATTGTCTCTCCCTTATTTGACCGTTTTCACTACAGTAATGGGTTCTTGAATATTTTTTGGCTGACCTTTTAGCCCCGGTCATGGGTTTTGATGATGTTTTTGAATTGACCGTTCCCGGTCAAGGGACTTTCACTTGAGTTGACCGTTGACTATGGTCGTGGGTATTTGAATTTTTTGTTTTTGTTTTTTTTGTTGACCTCTTAGCCCCGGTCGTGGGATTGACCGTATCTGGTCGGGGGATGCTGAGAGTTCTTTTTTTTGATGGCCAGCTCTTTTGTTTTGGGCCTTTTGTTTTTTTTTTTCACGGCTATCTCTCCCTTTGATGTTGTGGGTGGATATGGGGGTGGGCCTCGGTTGGATTAGGCTTGTGGAGCTAAACCTTTGTAGGGTGTAAGCCTAGTTGGTGTTTGTGTGAGTGCAACTCGCGGTGGAGTACTCTACGGTAAGCATGGTGGTTTGGATCTCGGGATCGTCATCATAATTCCGAGCAGGCTTAGTGGGAGCATCGTCCCGAGTTGGGTATTTTTGGCATCAAGCCTATAGAGTGACGATGCTTCTTTTTTGCCTCTGGTCAAACTAAACGCCTAAGGTAGGGATTGGTTAGTCTTATTGGAGGGGTGTTTATTGTGGGAAATGGGCTTGCCTCCCGTCTTGAACCCAAACTAGGAGACTACCTAGATTTGTCATAGGATTCGATACCGCTCCTGCTAAGGGTAGTTATGTGGCTTTCTATACCAGACATGGAACAGGTAAAGGAAAACACGGGTCTCAGTTCCTGCAGTCATTATAGATGTGCCTATAATAGTCACGTGCATGTGCTCACAGTGTATGATGGTGTTCATCATGTTCTCGGAAACACAAAAGGGAAGCATATATGAGAGACTGAAAAAAAAGCTGATTTTATTGGATTGAAAAAGAGGACAGAATACAGTTGACTCTGACTCTGACTTTGAAATTGAAAGAGATAGAACATCCTAGACTCGGACTCAGACTCGGACCCAAATCAAATCTGGACTCTTGGATGGGGTTGTCAGTAGTCTTCGGCTTCTAAGGACTCAAGTGGATGTCCAGTGTAGCCTTCGGTAGAAGCTTCACCCAAATCTTCGTTATGTCGAAGATCGTCTTCAATCCTAGTGCCCATTTCGGTAAGCACAGCAAAGTTTGAGATGCCGGCATACCTAAGATGGACGCGGTAGGAAGGTAGGAGGTTGTAGATGAATGCATCCACTAGTGTCTTCTCGCTGGGCTTGTCCACCAGCTTAACACTCTCAGCCCGCCAACGTTGAAGGTATTTGGTGAAACCCTCTGTTGGATCTTGGGCCATGACTTCTAAAGTCCGCATGGTAGTCTGAAGTTCGGTATTATCAGAATAGTTTTTAGCGAACTCGGTAGCCACATCCTCCCAAGTGGGGAATCTTTTTGTATTAAGCCTATAGAACCAGGCTTTTGGATATTTCCCGAGGGATGCGCCGAACAAATTGATGAACATGTCGGCCTTGACCCCCTTGATCGCCATAAATGCTTTGAAGGCTCGGAGGTGTAGTAATGGATCCTCCGTCCCTTCGAATATGGGTAACCCCTCTAAGTTGAGATCTGTTGGTAGTTTCTCACTGATGGGTGTATAGTCTCGGGAGTTCTCAATATGAATGTTATTCCCTTGAAGGGCGTGGAACTGTTGTTCGAGCTCACGCACCGTGCTGATCAGTTTGGCAAATGGCCCAGTATTTACCGATTCAGAATTGAAGTCTTGCCGTTCAATGACAGTTAAATGAGCATTCATGGCCTCTTGGTTGGTTTTCAGGAACCCTATATGGGTTTCGGTTATGGCCTGCCTACTAACCATTGTTTCCAGCGAAGCCTTTATTTCATTGATGGTGTTTTCCATGTCCCTATTCCCGGTTGTGGGTGCCATACTCTGCGAGAATACCCACGTAATCAGAAATGTTGCTTCGGAACCCAAACACGCCAAGGCATAGGAAATTGCGCGGGAGGAAAGACAACTCGGGTTTGACTCTCCTAAAAAAAGCAAGGTGCGATTCTCGAAGCGACTGTGGTTAATCGCCCCGTCGGAGAATAGCCCCCAAGTGAGATTAAGGACTCTTATAGGACTCAGATGATGTGGCATCTAAGTGACTCAAAAGTGGGGTACGTGAGACAACACGTGTAAGACATGACCCTCAGAGCAACCGTGATTGATCGCTCTCCTAAAGGGTAGCCCCCCGAGTGAGATTGTAAGTTTTGCTAAGACTCGAGTGTTGGACGAGTGACCCTTAGATGTAAGGATCACGAACCTTTAGCCACAGGGCTATGCCTTGTAAAATGTTGACTCGGCCTCGAGAAAAAGGCAGACAGGGTAAGGGAAGAAACTTGCGATGTAAGATCGGCAGAGTTTCGACGCTAGAGACCCTTGACTTGACTTGAATAAGGATAGACCCTGTGATTAGGGTAGACCCTTAAGTTAAAGGATTTTTAAATTGGGATGACTCGACTAACGGATTGAAAGACAGACGATATTCCCTTAGGAAAGGTCATGAGGACCGTCCTATTAGAGGGAAAGATCACGTGAGACTTTCTAGTTAGGACTCGAGTGTATGGACGAACCTTCCATTTACGAGTGTATGACTCGTGTTGGTCGGTTATGCCTTTAGAAAAAGGCGGACTAGGATGGGGAAGAAACCCGTAATGTAGGATCGACGGAGTTTCGACGCTAAAGACCTTCGACAAATCATGAAAAGACCCGACACACGGATTACGGTAGGTCCTATAATAAGGAAGGTTTTTGAAAAAGATTGAATTTTGAAAAATTGAGAGAATGGTCCAGAAATTGGTAGTGGGCCAATAGGACCGGGCATTTTGAAATGTTAGAATGGTTGCGAGTAAATTCGCATTTTGAAAAAATTGGGAGACGGTCTCGTTTTTTGAAATTGGCAGCATGCCGACAGGACCGAGTTTTTTTTTCTTTGAAAAGTTGAATATTTGGAATTTTGAAAATTTGAATAACGAAAATAAATTTCCGAAAATTTGAAAATTGAAAATGAGATCCGGAAGATTTGAAAATCGAAAACGACATCTCGGAGATTTGAAAATCGAGAATGGAATCTCGAGGATTTGAAAATCGCAAATGGCATCACGAAGATTTGAAAATTGAATTTTGAAAATTCGAAAATCGAATGGTGGATCGGAAATTCGAATTGAAATGGATAGCATGCCGGCTAAAAAAATGGCTTGTTTTGAGTCAAATCGTAAGTCTAATTTTCGGCACCATTCCGAGTTTTTGAATATTGGATATTTTGAAAAGACGGGTCCCGAAACGGACAGTATTTCGGGTTTTTCAAAATTTGGTATTTTTGGAAAGATGCATTTTTTGAAATGACGGTTTTTTGAAAATTGACACGGAAACCAAGTAGCACGTAGTCAAACAAGCATTATAACGACGCTTATGTATGCTTTACACTAAGTCTCGGTCGGTCAAAATAGGGTCTATACCAACAACGATGGCTTTCTCATGTGATGGACGGACTCCCTAAGTCGAGTTGGTCTTAGGACATGCCGCAAAACCGAGACGAGTTCCACCATCGATGTTTTTAGCGCACCCATGTAGGAATGCACCGCGGTATAGTGGGACGTCGGTCACAAGTAACCGGCCCGGGCAAATTTGGGTTATGCATGAACCATTAAACTAATGCGCGCACACTAATATACGAACGATTTCTCTTCGAGTCTCACCCTGTGAACCCCGATGACATGTGGTACATCAGGTATCCCCAGCGGAGTCGCCAAATTGTGGACATGACGTAGGTCCACCCCGACGCGGCGAAGCGCGGGTTTGGGTAGGCGAATGAATCTCGTGGTAAGATTGTTCTGGGGTTCGAAATTTAAGTCAAAATGGAGTCGCCACCGAATTTTGTGGTTATTCGGAACCATACGAGCCCACTCTATGTCGTCATGGGCTATACACAAAGTAAGCCCACTCCGATTTCAGAGTTTATGGGGCTCGTCCCTTTGCATTGCGATACCGATACCATCTATACCGGTAATCGTGTAAAGAATGACTCTCGTGCGCCAAGGGTTTCGGACATCCGGAAACCAAAGGTTCTGAGTAAGGGGTGAGGGTACGTGTTGGGAAGCCCACTAAGGACACCCAACCCCGCCCGCACATGGCGGCCTCTACTAAGACACCGTTCGTGTTCGTGTACGCGCGCTAGTAAAATAATTAAATGATATGCAAACAGCGTTTTCGAGCTAAGCATGTGAATTTTGCGTTAACTACGTCATTTAATGCATCTTATTACTTGTCGAAGTGATTTAGCATGCGAGGTTCATTTATAAAGCGTAAAAGCAAGTAAATAAACAAAGCTCGAAGATAAATAAATAACGTACAAGTTACACGGGCGGAAATACAACCCGGAATTCACAATACGGCAATACGTGTAAATAATAAACGAAATGACAATAACGCGATATAATGAAAGGGACGGACCCGTATGTAAACTAGACCGCGAAATATGTAGATGGACTAACCTCGATTAAATACGCATTATGTCGCATATTAAACGAAGGACGGAAACATGAGACTGCGGCATATTGCTAGCCTAATCTCACATCCCGTAGTCTTGTCCCGACTTATCACGTCAAAGTGGTCAAAGTCGTTCTACGTGTCGTGATGTGTATAGTTTTGAAAATAGGATGGTCGGATGATGGTCTAAAGTCGATAAAGAACGGGGCTCGAAATATGTGTCCAAGCCCTCGGTATTGTGGGTTATGAGACCCACTCGATCGAGTCATTGACTGACTCGGTCGAGTGTGTTATTAGCGTGGCTACTGACCACTTTTTGGGGTGCTACTCGATCGAGTGGCCTATGGCACTCGGTCGAGTGCCCCCTGTACGAGTGGTAACTCGCTTTGTTTTATGACTTGAAATTGATGAACGGCCAAACCAAATACAAATATCGCACAATTTGTATTTAATTCGGCCTCCGATACTATAATCGTGTATGAACGATTATAATACCGTCATCGGAGTTTTAGGAAAACGTTTACGTTAGATTAGAAAATTTTGAATTAGTGACGAAATGTATCCCTCTACGTCACGACATCGGAACTAACCCTTTCGGGTTACGTGATGTCGGTTTTCGTGTCAACGGGTTTCGTACAAATTATGGAAATGGGATTAAATGCGTTCAACTACGACCGGTCGCGATCACATCACGCCCTTGAGTACATTGGGGCGGGGCTCCTCGAAAGGGCTTCACCTCCGTCGTTGCTCGTAAAGGGATTAGATGGATCTTAGGCGATCATCGTAGTCAAACGAATTCAAAACCGAATTTTTATACTAGTTGATGGGGGATAAAACCCCCAGACATGTAGGCCGACTTAGACAGACGTGTAGGTCCGACCTCAGGCATATAGGCCGTCCTTAGGCATCGGACCCCGATCCCGGCTCGACCGATCCACGGTCTGGCCGGACCCCGCGTAGACCGAGCTCCGGCTCGGCCGGTCCCCGCGCCGGCCAAACCTCGGGTCGGCCGGACCCTCGTACCGGCCAGATCCTGTGTCAATCGGATCCTCGTACCGGCTGACCGTCCTTACGAGTCGCCACTAGTCGACTCGAAGTAGACTCCTCATGACATCACCCAGATAATGTCATCGGACGACATCACCCGGGCGACATCACTACGACGATGTCACCACCTCTCCCCTCCTCTATAAATACCCCATTTTGGTAGAGAGGAAGGGGAGGTCAATTCATGACTACTCCCTCCGCTACCTCACTTCCACCGGTGAGACGACTTATCCATAAATATCCATAAATATACGCAATATACTGACTTGGGCGTCGGAGGCTCCGCCCCGGGGGCAATCCCTTGGGGCCGGAGTTCACCTTGCAGGAACCCCGACGACTCGCATCCGGATCCCGAGGAGAGCCGAACCGCCGCTCGAGCCGGGAACCATGTTTGTACCCCAAACAATTGGCGCCGTCTGTGGAGAACTTGAACAAAAAGTTGCCTACTCTCAAAATAACAATTTTTCGGATCAAGTATTCCATCTTGAAGAACGATCCACACAAAAAATGACAATTTTCGGATCAAGTATTCCATCTTGAAGAACGATCCACAAAAAATCAACCACAAAAAATAGCCTGCCTAGATACAATTCTAATTTTGACGGAAAAGAAGAAGATACCCTGTAAAAGTGGAGAAATATATGATCTCCGGATGAATAATCCAAAGGAAAGATATGATTAGCCCACTTGAGGCTAGATAAAGAATGATAAATAAAAGAAAGATGAAGAATGGTGTACAGGAGGACCTTGTAAATCCCAAATGCAAAAAATAATTAAATAAAAGAACAAGAAAATTAGAATTGTTAGTAGCAGAGGGAAAAAACGAGGAAGCAGAAGCAGGCTATCAAAGTTTGAAGTGAGAAAGCTCTGCCTAGCTTATCGGTCGAAAACCCGATTTCGAAGGCCGACCATCGTCCAGTACAGTTGGGTCGACGTTACACGGGTTTAGGGCCGAAACGAGTCGAAGTCGGCTACCGGTATGCTACCTCAGAATCAGCCGGCCACCTCAGAATCGTCCGGTTCAAAACCTTAACATCGGCCCACATTCCACCTTTGTTAGCCGGTGCCCAAACAACGTCGGTCCCCGGGTTGACCTCGACCTCAGAGCAAGAGACACGACCTCCAAGAGCCGTCGGTCGCCGATAGCATTCAAATCTACCGATGACGACCGCCCCGGCCGGCGAGCTAACGTGCGGAACCTAGAGCCCACAAGGCCGACAAGCCGGTACTTGGAGATTGATCGCTCCCCCCCTTATTCCCCTCAGCACGGATGACGACCAACATGCCGATGACCAACATGGCTGACGACTGCCGCCGGCCAACAGACCAGTATTCAACTCGGCCGATCATTATTCTGGCGCCATCCTCACCAACACAGTCGTCCCGACAACGTCATAAGAATAGCCGACTAGAGTGACGATGCTATCGTTACCTCTACGGGTCGGCCCCGTTTACGCAGATTACCGGCTGTTAAATGAGATATACGAGTAGAGTTAATAATGATAAATCAAAGAGGAGCAGCTTTATGGAATTGGAGCAAGTGGGTGGAGCAGCATGCAACCATGTATCCTTAGCTGTCATACGTTCATTCATTCATGAATGCCCACCAATGCAAGTTGTCAAAAGAAGGTCAAGTCTTGTATTTCCACTACAGAGAAGATATATTGAGCACGTGAAATGTCAGAGAGATAACATGAGTGTTATCATACCTTGAGAAAAAAGAAGACTTGCTGAGGATTAAATAAGATACGTTTATACGTCACGATTCTAAAGGAACGAGAACTGTTGTGCCCACGAATTGCCCACAAAAAACCAACCTCCAAAAAGTTCAATTTCTCGGGTCTCGGATTCCGTCTCGAAAATCGATTCGCAAAAACCCGAAGTAAAATTCGCAAGAATCGCAAAGTTTGTCATCACACAACGATAATGTGATAAAAAGCCCAAGTGGGATAATGGCCCATGCCACGAGCCCACCAAGGGATAGTTGGCATCCAATGTCAATTATTTGTCAAAGGGAAAATCATAAAAGCCATGTGGCCCAAATCAAGATGGAATGGGTAGTGAGCTCGGCCCATGCTCGTATTATGAAGTCCCGGTCAACCGACCAAGCATCGTCCCGATCAACGGACAGACCGACAACTTTGAAGGGGCAGCTACCCGATTAAACGTCTCGGCCTCATCGTCACTTTCACCGACCATCTTCAAATGCCGACGAAGCTTGACTACCGGCCACCTTAGAACCGGCTCAGTCCTGTCACACCGGTCATCTTCGGTGCCGACAAGCTCGACCACCGGCCATCTTCAACGCCGAAAAGCTAGACCACCGGCCACGCACTTATGTCGGCCTCGACCTTAGAAAATCTCAGCCTCGTAAACATGAGGAAAGGATATGGCGACCGACAATGTTGAGCAGCGGAAAAAGCTCGATATCTACCCATCACCTGTTCATTACTCTCACAGATAATGGGCAGGGGGCAATAAGGGGGGGAGCCCCTATTCGCCTACCACCGAGAATGGACCCCCCACCAAAAGTCGGGAACCGCCTGTGGCCTGACCACAACCGGCCTACTGACCAAATCTCCCCCACCCGAAGTGTGGGAGCATAAGTCGAGAACCGCCTGTGGCCTGACCACAGCCGGCCTATCGACCAAATCTCCCCCACCCAAAGTGTGGGGGCATAAATCGAGAACCGCCTGTGGCCTGACCACAGCCGGCCTATCGACCAAATCTCCCCCACCCAAAGTGTGGGGGCATAAGTCGAGAACCGCCTGTGGCCTGACCACAGCCGGCCTATCGACCAAATCTCCCCCACCCGAAGTGTGGGGGCATAAGTCGAGAACCGCCTGTGGCCTGACCACAGCCGGCCTATCGACCAAATCTCCCCCACCCAAAGTGTGGGGGCATAAGTCAAGAACCACCTGTGGCCTGACCACAGCCGGCCTATCGACCAAATCTCCCCCACCCAAAGTCTGGGGGCATAAGTCGAGAACCGCCTGTGGCCTGACCACAACCGGCCTATCGACCAAATCTCCCCCACCCAAAGTGTGGGGGCATAAGTCGAGAACCGCCTGTGGCCTGACCACAGCCGGCCTATCGACCAAATCTCCCCCACCCGAAGTGTGGGGGCATAAGTCGAGAACCGCCTGTGGCCTGACCACAGCCGGCCTATCGACCAAATCTCCCCCACCCAAAGTGTGGGGGCATAAGTCGAGAACCGCCTGTGGCCTGACCACAGCCGGCCTATCGACCAAATCTCCCCCACCCGAAGTGTGGGGGCATAAGTCGAGAACCGCCTGTGGCCTGACCACAGCCGGCCTATCGACCAAATCTCCCCCACCCAAAGTGTGGGGGCATAAGTCGAGAACCGCCTGTGGCCTGACCACAGCCGGCCTATCGATCAAATCTCCCCCACCCAAAGTGTGGGGGCATAAGTCGAGAACCGCCTATGGCCTGGCCACAGCCGGCCTATCGACCAAATCTCCCCCACCCAAAGTGTGGGGGCATAAGCCTCCAAGTCTGAGCGCTATCGTCAAAAGTAAAGGTACACTTTCTTTGGCTTATTTCTTTTTATTACTTACCGGGCACGGGTTACGTCCCTATAGGTATTATCATCTTTCGAGAAAGAACACGACGCTTAAAACAGCCACGGTTCCGGGAAAAGGTTATTCATCATATATCCTTCGGCAACCGGCTAACCGGCTAGGGTCCTCCATCCATAGTATGGGGGCATAAGCCCTCGGCAAGTCCGTCGGTAGGTCTTAACCGCAGACGGCAGCCTCCAAGTAGGCGACGACGTCGGCCCCCGAGTGAACGATGCCGTCCAACAAACCATGCGCACGACATTGGGGCACCGGCCTCCGAGACCTCTGGCATGTCTCCGCAAAGAGAGTAGCGGCTAAACACCAGGCAGAGGCTACGTCCCTCCGAATTGTATCAGTCGCGGTTTGTCCCTTCCAGGGATCATTTATCATTTATCGGGCGCGGGTTACGTCCCTCCGAGTGCTACTATAAAAAAGAAAACAAAGGTATGACTCCTCTTAGGCTTATTTTAATATCGTCCACTGAGTATGGGTTACGCCCCTCCGAGTTATCTGTCGTTCCCTTCACGACGTTTTCATATCGTCTACCGGGTATGGGTTACGTCCCTCCGAGTTATCAGTCGTTCCCTTCACGACGTTATTATATTGTTTACCGGGTACGGGTTACGTCCCTCCGAGGTATATCGGTCGTTCCATTCACGACGTTTTCATATCGTCTACCGGGTATGGGTTACGTCCCTCCGAGTTATCAGTCGTTCCCTTCACGACGTTATCATATTGTTTACCGGGTACGGGTTACGTCCCTCCGAGGTATATCGGTCGTTCCATTCACGACGTTATCATATCGTTTACCGGGTATGGGTTACGTCCCTCCGAGGTATATCGGCCGTTCCATTCACGACGTTATCATATAGTTTACCGGGCATGGGTTATGTCCCTCTGAGTATTACCGTCTCCCGAGAAAAACCGCGATGCCTCACGCAACCCCGGTCCGTGAAAAGGCCATTCATCATGTATCCTTTGACTACCGCTGCGCACAGGGCCAAGCTCTTTATTAGAGCAAATTGATCTGAAGAAATGATTCTCGATTATTGATCATCCAAAACCGGGCAAAAAGCTTCAACGACTCCTATCGTATTTGTAAGGCTAAACACTTGATATTACTCAAAGTAAAGTCAGGTACACCATCCATCTTATAGGTCGGCCACACTCGGCACCAGACCCGGACACTAGTATCCGAATCTGCTGAGGGCAAATTGATGGGGGATAAAACCCTCAGACATGTAGGCCGACTTAGACAGACGTGTAGGTCCGACCTCAGGCATATAGGCCGTCCTTAGGCATCGGACCCCGATCCCGGCTCGACCGATCCACGGTCTGGCCGGACCCCGCGTAGACCGAGCTCCGGCTCGGCCGGTCCCCGCGCTGGCCAAACCTCGGGTCGGCCGGACCCTCGTACCGGCCAGATCCTGTGTCAATCGGATCCTCGTACCGGCTGACCGTCCTTACGAGTCGCCACTAGTCAACTCGAAGTAGACTCCTCATGACATCACCCAGATAATGTCATCGGACGACATCACCCGGGCGACATCACTACGACGATGTCACCACCTCTCCCCTCCTCTATAAATACCCCATTTTGGTAGAGAGGAAGGGGAGGTCAATTCATGACTACTCCCTCCGCTACCTCACTTCCACCGGTGAGACGACTTATCCATAAATATCCATAAATATACGCAATATACTGACTTGGGCGTCGGAGGCTCCGCCCCGGGGGCAATCCCTTGGGGCCGGAGTTCACCTTGCAGGAACCCCGACGACTCGCATCCGGATCCCGAGGAGAGCCGAACCGCCGCTCGAGCCGGGAACCATGTTTGTACCCCAAACACTAGTTTATATGTACACGGTATAATAATGTTAGTGATGATAAAATGATACAAAAAAAATGAAAATGCAAAAGTTATAATAATACTAGTGTTAGTGTTACTACTACGATATTAATTACGATGCAAAATACGATAAATTGAATAAAAAATGCGACGAGATAAAAGAGATCGAAAATGGGGTTTTGGACACCCTCAACATACATGCTTAGTAAGGACCTCGGAAATGGACTCGTAATAGCGGCACGGGCTCGGGAGTATCGATGATGTATGCGAGTTATGGTGTGTATAGGTGTGTGTGTTGCGTCGGTTTATCGAGGGACGAAAGCTCGGTTTTTGTGTTTTTTTGCTTAGGATTTCTAAGGCTTTGATGTGTGATGAAGTGGTTGAAGTAGGGTAGAATGTAGGTTAAAATGTAGGGTGAAAGTGATTGTCCAGAGTCTTCCAAATGCATGGGGGTGAAGCGGTATTTATAGGCCTCACCCCTCGACCTAGGGGCACTCGATCGAGTGGCCCTAGTGCACTCGATCGAGTGCCTTTGAAAACGGGCCAAGCCCAGTTCAAGGCGCTCCACTCGACCGAGTGGGTCAATCCACTCGATCGAGTGGATCAATTGGGTGAGACAAACAAGGAAAGATTTGATCTTGTTGGTTTTGATTGCTTTTTTGAATTCTGATTTGTGCGCCAAATGAACTTGGCTGATTTATGAGACGGTTTCGTCTTTGACCGGGTTTTGACCCGGTCGCCAAAAGACGGGAATTATTTTTGGTGTCGGTTTTGGCCCAAATTAGTCTTATTTGACTCGGAACGACCCACTGGGCCTGAATTTGAGGTCTGTTTTGTGAGATTTTTACTCCACTAAAAGTCCATGTCGGATATTATGAATTCCGAGCCCAAATCCGAGTATACTAAGTCACGTTGACGTCCGATCATCATCGGGTGTTTTTCGGAGACTACCATAGACACGTGGCAGTCAAAATGCGGGTGTCTACAGTTACCCAACTTCATGTTTCTTTTACTATCTTTGTTTTGAAGGGAACATGCGTCACTTTCTTTGGGATATTTTCACAAATGATTATTGTCGTCTCATTTATTATTATTACCGGTAATAGTAATAGTAATAGTCAAGTGGATGCCAAAACTTATCGAGTTGGTTGGAGGATGTGGCTGTGTGATACTCATACTCTGATAGTGGATCATCATTATTAACCTAATTTTTTTAGTAAAAGGGTATTTGAGATTCAAACATGTGACTTATTTGTCAATGATATCTGGTCTTAATCAATAGATTAAAATATCTTCAATAATAAATTAACCTAACTTATACAAAGTAAACAATAGTCACCATAAATAAACTTTGCACGTCTTTATTCGTTCGTTGCTCAACCCAAAACTCTCGAGTCTCGAATCAGGCTTGACCCGGCCCGTTCAAGGATTGACTCGTCATATTCATATACTCCCTCCGTTTCTATGATTTCTTCCACCTTAAAAGTGGCACATTTCTTAAGAAAAACAATAAAATAAGTAAAAGTAGAAAGGGAGTAAAGTAAGTGGGCCACCTAGGTAAGAGAGAAGTGGGATAGTGTAGACACCCGCATTTTGACTGCCACGTGTCTACGGTAGTCTCCGAAAAACACCCGATGATGATTGGACGTCAACGTGACTTAGTATACTCGGATTTGGGCTCGGAATTCATAATATCCGACATGGACTTTTTAGCGGAGTAAAATTTCACAGAACAGACCTCAAATTCAGGCCCAGTGGGTCATTTCGAGTCAAATAAGACTAATTTGGGCCAAAACCGACACCAAAAATAATTCCCGTCTTTTGGCGACCGGGTCAAAACCCGGTCAAAGGCAAAATCGTCTCAGAAATCAGCTGAAATCATTTAAGCGCCCAAATTCGAATTCAAAAACAAGTCAAAACAAACAAAATATTCTTTCCCCTTTTATCTCATCTCCGTTGATCCACTCGATCGAGTGGATTGACCCACTCGGTCGAGTGGGGCGCTTCGAACCGGGCTTGGCCCATTTGTTAAGGCACTCGATCGAGTGCACTAGGGCCACTCGATCGAGTGCCCCTAGGTCGTGGGAAATGTCTATAAATACCGACTCATTCCCATGCATTTGCCAACTTTTTTTTCAGCTTCTTTTCACCACCTTTTTGCCCTACATTTTCAGCCACATACCAACCCTACATCCCACCTTACAAACCTTAGAAACCCTAAGTCAAACACATCAAAAAACCGAGTTCTAGTCCCTCGATAAACCGACATATACACATACATATCCATACACACCGTAACTCGCGTGCATCCTCGATACTCCCAAGCTTTGTCGCTGTTCACGAGTCCGTTTCCGAGGTTCTATACTAGCATGTACGTTGAGGGTGCTCCAAACTCCTTTTTAATCTCTTTTAAATATCGTTTTTATGCACATTTTCATATTGTTGTATCGTAGTAACACGTACACATACACTAACTTTTTCATCTTTTCGCATTTCTAATTTTGCATCTTTTTTTATATCGTTACTAACTCTAATAATACCGCGCATATAATATTAATATCAAAAGTCGGTTTTGAAATGTTGAACTACGATAATCACATTCGATCCGTCTAATCCCTTTACGAGCAACGACGGAGGTGGAGCCCTTTCGAGGAGCCCCGCCCCAATGTACTCAAGGGCGTGACGTGATCGTGATTCGTCGTAGTTGAACATATTTAACTCCATTTCCATAATTGGTTCGAGACCCGTTGACACGAATACCGACATCACATAACCCGAAAGGGTTAGTTTCGATGTCGTGACATAGAGGGATGCATCTCGTTACTAATTCAAAGTTTCATAATCTAACACAAACGTTTTCATAAAAACTCCGGTGACGGTATTATAATCGTTCATACACGATTATAGTACCGGGGGCCGAGTCGAATACAAATCATGCGATATTTGTATTTGACTTGGCCAATCATCGATTTCAAGTCATAAAATCGAGCAAATCACTACTCGTACAGGGGGCACTCGACCGAGTGCCATAGGCCACTCGATCGAGTTGCACCCCAAAAACAGGGCAGTAGCCCCATTAACGACACACTCGACCGAGTGCCATAAGGCACTCGATCGAGTAACCCCCCAAAATATGGGCAGTAGCCACGTTAATAGCGCACTCGGTCGAGTCAATCAATGACTCGGTCGAGTGGGTCTGGCAACTCAGAAACCCGAGGGCTTGGACACATATTCCGAGCCCCGTTCTTATCGACTTTAGACCATTGACCGACCCTTCATCATTTTTCAAAACGTTACACATGTCACGACACGTAGAACGACTTTGACCACTTTTACGTGATAAGTCGGGACAAGACTACGGAATGTGAGACTAGGCTAGCAATACGCCACAATCTCATATTTCCGTCCTTCGCTTAATACGTAACATAATACGTATTTAAGCGGGGTGGTCCATCTACATAATTTCGCGGTCTAGTTTACATATGGGTCCGTTTTTATCTTTGTTTTACGTTATTTTGTTTATGTCGTATTGTGAATTCCGGGTTGTATTTCCGCCCGTGTAGCTTGTACGCTTTTTACTTCTTTTTCGAGCTTTATTTATTATTTGCTTTTACGCTTTATAAATGAACCTCGCATGCTAAATCAATTCGACCAATAATAAGATGCATTAAATGACGTAGTTAACGCAAAATTCGCATGCTTAGACAAAACGCTGTTTGCATATCATTTAATTATTTTACTAGCGCGCGTATCACGAACACGAACGATGTCTTAGTAGAGGCCGCCATGTGCGGGCGGGGTTGGGTGTCCTTAGTGGGCTTCCCAACACGTACCCTCACCCCTTACTCAGAACCTTTGGTTTCCGGATGTCCGAAACCCTTGGCGAACGAGAGTCATTCTTTACACGATTACCGGTATAGATGGTATTGGTATCGCAATGCAAAGGGACGAGCCCCATGAACTCTGAAATCGGAGTGGGCTTACTTTGTGTGAAGCCCATGACGACATAGAGTGGGCTCGTATGGTTCCGAATAACCACAAAATTCGGTGGCGACTCCATTTTGACTTAAATTTCGAACCCGAGAACAATCTCACCACGAGATTCATTCGCCTACCCAAACCCGCGCTTCGCCGCATCGGGGTGGACCTACGTCATGTCCACAATTTGCCGACTCCGCTGGGGATACCTGATGTACCACATGTCATCGGGGTTCCTAGGGTGAGACTCGAAGAGAAATCGTTCGTAGAATAGTGTGCGCGCATTAGTTTAATGATTCATGCATAACCCATTTTTGCCCGGGCCGGTTACTTGTGACCGACGTCCCACTATACCGCGGTGCATTCCTACATGGGTGCGCTAAAAACATCGATGGTGGAACTCGTCTCGGTTTTGCGGCATGTCCTAAGACCAACTCGGCTTAGGGAGTCCGTCCTTCACATGAGAAAGCCATCGTTGTTGGTATAGACCCTATTTTGACCGACCGAGACTTAGTGTAAAGCATACATGAGCGTCGTTATAATGCTTGTTTGACTACGTGCTACTCGGTTTCCGTGTCAATTTTTAAAAAACCGTCATTTCAAAATTTGCATCTTTCCAAAATACCCACCTTTTCGAAAAACCCCGAAATACTGTCCATTTCGGGACCCGTCATTCTAAAATGCCCAATTTTGAAAAACCCGAAATGTTGCCCATTTTGGGACTCACCTTTTCAAAATACCCAATTTTCGAAACTCGGAATGCCGCCGAAATTTAGGATCAACGATTTGACTCAAAATATCCTTTTCTGTAGTCGGCATGCTGTCCGTTTTAATTATCGAATTTCCACCCCCACCACCTTGATTTTCGGAATTTTCCTTTTCAAAATTCTAATCTCGGTTTTCGAAATTCTGTTTCCAGTTTTCAACACTTTCGGAAATTCGTTCATTTTGCATTCAGACCTCAACTTTCAACTTTCCTAAAATAAACCTTCCTTATTATAGGACCTACCGTCTATTCGTGTGTCGGGTCTTTGCATAGTACGTAGAGGGTTTATAGCGTCGAAACTCCGTCGATCTTATATCACGAGTTTCCCCTTTCCCAAGTCCGCCTTATCTGTCAAGGCACGACCAACCCGCGTAGGGCATACCCCTACAAAGGAAAGTCCGTCCATACACTCGAGTCAAAAGTCTGGGGAGTAATCTCACGTGGACCTTCCTTCGAACGGGACTAGGCCCACAAAGCCGAAATCCTAAGGAAGTCATACCACCCACGAGTCATCCATCTAGATGTCTTTCTCGAGTCTTTTCCACTCAGTCCTTTCTTTTTGGGTCGCTCGGGATGTGCTGTTTCCTTTGATTCCAAGACTGGGTTCAGTTTCTGATTACGTGGTGTTCTTACAGACAGGCCACCATCAACCAGACACACTCGCAGGATGGAAACTGCCTTAGCTGAACTGAAAGCCTCCGTTGATTCCATGATCGAGAAACAGGCCGACATCGATGCCCAACTGAATGAAATGAGGGCTGGGCAAGTTGCTATCATCACTCGATTGGCTTCGGTGGAGCACAGGACTCCTACTACCGAAACTACCGGACCTTTAGCTGAACTGGTTAGCTCGGTCCGCCGACTGGAAGAACAAGTGCATTTAACTGGGAATAACAACATTCACCGGGAAAATAGTCGGGAGTATAACCCACTAAGTGACAAGCTGCCTGCAAACCTGAACCTCACCGGTTTGCCTATGTTCGAAGGGACTGAAGACCCGTTACTACATGTATGGGCCTTCAAGGAGTTCATGGCCATCAAAGGGGTGGACTCCACCATGTTCAAGAACCTCTTTGCTGCGTCTCTTGAAAGGCACCCTCGGGTCTGGTACTACAGGCTAGACCCGAAGAAATACCCTACATGGGATGATGTGGCCACCGAGTTCGCTCGGAACTATGCGGACAACACCGAGATCCAAACCACAATGAGATCTCTGGAAGTTATGGCCCAAGAGCCGAAAGAAGGTTTTA
This sequence comes from Agrostemma githago, assembly GCA_958450325.1. Taxonomy (NCBI): domain Eukaryota; kingdom Viridiplantae; phylum Streptophyta; class Magnoliopsida; order Caryophyllales; family Caryophyllaceae; genus Agrostemma; species Agrostemma githago. Next base: position 68,483,405 of record OY288252.1, on the reverse strand, counting down.
CCAAATACCTTCAACGCTGGAGGGCTGAGAGTGTGAAACTGGTCGATAAGCCCAGTGAGAAGACTTTAGTGGAGGCCTTTGTTAAGAACCTCCTCCCATCCTACCGGGTTCACCTCCGATATGCCGTCATACCCAATTTTACTACCCTTACTGAAATGGGTATGAGGATTGAAGATGATCTAAGACTGGAAGGCCTCACTAAGGCCGCCGCTAAGGGTTACCAAGGGGCTTCTTCCTCCACAACCAAGCCTCAAGCTGCAACCCGCAGCATTTTCGACGCGGTTAATCTACTAGATGCCCCGTCCAAGAGGAACACCCCACCTCGGGTTTTCACCGATATAGGTACGACCTATACTTATGCCTTACAAAGGCTGTCCTCAAAAGGCCTAATCCAACCGATAGGCCCAACTCCTGAAGTTCCGGTTGAGCGACGCTCCAAGAACTACAATGCCCAAGCCTATTGCCAATACCATCGGGGTAATGGGCATGATACCGAGAAGTGCTGGAAGCTGAAGCACTTGATTCAGGACCTGATCGAAAGCGGTAAAATCCCGCTGCCCGGAGATAAGCCCAGTAACAAGGAGAATCCTTTCAGCTCCCACGCCATCTTTACCGGGGAGGTGATCGATTGCTCTCACCTTATCTCCCCATTTATCCCGCAAGTGAACGGGATCTGGTTCGACGACGAGGAAGACGTCTACCTCGCCAAAGGGGAAGCTGTCCCCATTACCGCCGAGGAGATTCGAAAGACTAAATCTCGAGTCTTAACCAGTAACCACCTTGGTCGTCCCTTTCAAGCCACTAGCTCTAGGGACACCCCTATTCCGACAACCGTCATTACGGAAGTCGCCTCTGAAGAGCCAACTGCTGAAACGGCTCTTGTGAAGCAATTGAAGAAGACCCGAGTTGACCTCACTATATGGCAACTCCTGGTTAGTTCTCAAGAACATCGGGAAGCACTTACAAAGGCTCTCGATCAAATTAAGGTCGACTCACTGGTTACCCCTGCTGAAATGGTAGCCACGATCTTGCCCCACCTAAAGGGCAAGGCTAAGGAAGAAGGACCGGTAATCACTTTCTCCGAGGTCGACCTACCACCATTCGTGGCCGCCCATAACCTGGCCCTCTACATCACGGTGGTCTGCCGAGGAAAATACCTTCCCATGACCCTAGTTGATGACGGGTCTGCCGTGAACGTTCTTCCTCTAAGGACCGCAAAAGCCCTCAGCATTACCGAGGCTGACTATGTTCCGACTGCTCAGACCATCCAAGCTTTCGATGGGAGCCCGAAGTCAGTAGCTGGGGCCGTGAAACTAACCATCATCACTGGCCCGATAGAGATGGAGCTCGAGTTTCAGGTGATCGATGTCACCTCATCGTTCAACTTGCTCCTGGGTAGGCCTTGGATCCACGCGGTCAAGGCGGTGTCCTCCACCCTCCATCGAAAGATCAAGATGCCTCTGCTTAACGATGTCATCACTTTAGAGGCAACACCAATGACTGTGGCTAGCTGTAACGCCACGGGACGCACGGACCTCTGGGGGTTCGATTTTGTGGGGATGATCGGGGAAGAGTATCTCTTTAGGCCTTACTTCACTACGAGTATCGACATGATGCTCCAAAACCTAGGATACTTTCCGGGGGCTACCTCTCGACCCGATCTTCCAGCTGGGAAGATCATCGAGGTTCTCAAAGACGAAGAATCTCACTTTGGTCTCGGTTATGATATCACCCCCGACAATGTTGTCCGAGCAGGGATCGAAAAGGCCTGCAACATCCTTAAGGGTATCTACTTGAGCCCTTATAGCCCACGGTTGGCTGACTACTTTGTCACACCGGTGTTTGGGGCTATTCAGGTTGGTCTATACCAACCCAATGCTATGCAGCTCGGGACCCACTTGGCCCGGGACTGCAACTACATTCCGGATGATGTGTTCGCCCTCATCCAGTCTAACGGAGCTGAAGACGCTGAGCCCGCGCTAGGGCTACTATTTGGGGAAGACACCGTAGCCCCAACTCCAAAGGAAGACCTGGTCAACCTGATTCTCCGCAGCAACAGGTTTGACCCGACCAAGCTGATCTCGGATGTTGGTCCCGAGACTGGAAGCACGGCCTGGAGGAAGACTGTCAAGTGGACTGACATTCAGGGAAAGATTTACAAGCTGGTCACCGGAGAGGGAGACATGCCTGAGTCTGAGTCCGAGTCCGAGTCTGAGTCGGAGTCTGAGTCAGAGTCTGAGGTCGAGTCTAGGGAAGTCGGTGCTAGAGTCACTCCTGTAACCCCCCTCCCTTTTATTATTCCTGCTGCTGGCACTTCGGGGTCTGTCCCGAGTGCCCTACCTATCCCGCCACTGACCAATGATCAGATGGCTGCTCTCTTTGAGCTGTTCTCCAAATTTTCAATCAATAATAACAACCGTTCTGCTTACGACTTGTCTCTTTCAAATTCTGCTTTTAAAAATGTTTTATGCTATGACATTGAGAAATCAGACGAACAGGTACCCCTACCTCCGCATCTGATCGAGCAACTAGAGCAAAGGGAGTCCCGAAACCCGGTGATCGAAGAAACCGAGTCCATAAATGTGGGAACAACCTTAGAGCCTCAGACACTTAAGATAGGGTTATCCTTAGATCCCGAGGAGAAACAACAGTTCGTAAACCTCCTCCAAGAGTTTAAGGACGTCTTCGCATGGTCCTACAAAGACATGCCGGGGATAGACCGGGAAATAGCCGAGCACCACATACCAATCAAAGACGGGTGCAAACCGGTCAAACAGAAGCTTCGTCGGATGAGGCCCGAATGGTCTCTCAAGGTAAAAGAAGAAGTCGACAAACAATTCAAAGCCGGCTTCATACAAGTGTCCGAATATCCGGACTGGGTGGCAAACATCGTGCCAGTTCCTAAAAAGGACGGTAAGGTGCGGGTATGTGTAGATTTTCGGGATCTTAACAAGGCAAGCCCGAAAGATGATTTTCCGTTACCACACATCGACATACTGGTGGATAACACGGCCGATCATGCCCTTCTATCATTCATGGACGGGTATGCCGGGTATAATCAAATCAAGATGGCGGAAGAAGACATGAGTAAGACTACCTTCACCACACCTTGGGGTACTTACTGCAATACCGTCATGCCTTTCGGTCTCATTAATGCCGGGGCCACATATCAAAGGACTGCTACCACTTTAGTACACGACATGATGCATAAAGAGGTAGAAGTTTACGTAGACGACATGATCGTCAAATCCAAAGAACGGGACGGTCACATCACCGCCCTAAGAAAATTCTTCACCCGATTGCGCAGATACAACATGAGGTTAAACCCTCAAAAGTGCAGTTTCGGGGTAACATCAGGCAAATTACTGGGTCATATCGTTAGCCAACGAGGTATCGAAGTCGACCCAGCTAAAATCAAAGCCATTACCGAGATGTAACCTCCTAAAACCGAAAAAGAAATAAGGGGATTCCTCGGGAAGGTCCAGTACATCAGTCGGTTCATTTCCAAATTAACCATGGTGTGCGAACCAATTTTCAAGAAACTGAAAGTGGGAGAACGGGTCCTATGGGATGACAAGTGCCAAACTGCTTTCGACAAGATCAAAGAAATTCTGTCTGCTCCGCCAGTCTTAATGCCACCTCAACCCGGTTTGCCTCTGTCGTTATACCTAACGACGACCGAGACAGCCATGGGGGCTATGCTGGCTCAGACAGTTGACTCCGAAGAAAGAGCCATTTACTACATCAGCAAGAAGTTTTTAGAGTATGAGTGCAAATATACCATGCTCGAAAAAACGTGTTTGGCTCTAGTCTGGGCCACCAAGAAACTCCGACATTATATGCTCAGTCACGAGGTCCATGTGCTATCCAAGATGGACCCGATCAAATATATCTTTGAAAAGCCCGTTCTCAACGGCCGAATCTCTAGATGGACTCTAATGCTGGCAGAGTTCGACTTAAAGTTTGTACCGTTAAAGGCTATTAAAGGTCGAGTAGTAGCTGAATTTCTCGCCGATAGCCCGATAACCGAAGAAGGACACACCGACACTTGGTCCTTCCCAGACGAAGATATTTTCCATACTGATACTGAAACATGGGATTTATACTTCGACGGTGCATCTAATTTTCGAGGGTTCGGAGTCGGGATCCTCCTAATTTCACCAAAAGGGGAACATACTCCCGTCTCCATCAAACTGGACTTTGATGTTACCAATAATGCAGCAGAGTACGAAGCATGCATTTACGAGCTACAAGCCGCCGCCAATCTGGGGATTACAAATCTCCGGGTACATGGTGATTCATCCTTGGTCATTAACCAAGCGCTTCAAAAATGGAAGACTCGAAATGCCAATCTCGTGGCCTACCAGGCACGAGTACGGAATCTCGAGAAACAATTCCAAACGGTAGAGTATATATACCTACCCCGGGAAGAAAATCAGTTCGCAGATGCACTCTCAAAATTGGCGTCTTTACTGAATATTCCCGACCACGTGACCAGTATGCTAATTTGCGTCGAAAGACGGTCTGAGCCGGCATACATTTGCGATATTGAAGACATCGAAATAACCGATCCCGAACCGTGGTACCAAGCCGTGTTAACGTACCTAACGAACGGAGAATATCCTCCCGGGACGGAAAGTCGAGCCAAGAAAGCCTTACGGAGGCTAGCCACCCAGTTCATCCGCACCGACGACGGGCAACTGTATAAAAAGACGGCACAGGGGGCTCTTCTCCTTTGTGTTGACAAGTACAAGGCTGAAAAGGTTATGGCCGAAGTACATGATGGTGAGAACGGCCCGCACATGAATGCCCACATGCTGGTCCGAAAAATCATGAGGCTCGGTTATTACTGGAATACCATGGAAGTTGACTGCCGGTCGTATGTCAAACATTGTCATAACTGTCAAATTTTTGGCAATGTGCAACATATGCCGTCATCACTACTCTATACCATGACGTCACCCTGGCCATTCTCAACGTGGGGTATCGACATAATCGGGAAAATAAATCCCTCGGGTACCGGTGGGCACTGCTTTATTTTGGTAGCTATCGACTATTTCACCAAATGGGTCGAAGCTGAATCATATCGCATCCTCACCGCCAAGCATGTCGCCAAGTTTATCCAAAACAAGATAATATGTCGATATGGGATTCCCGCTGAATTTATCAGTGATCACGGGACTCATTTTCAAGCCGAGACTGCGGCCCTACTGACCAAATATAAAATTCAAAGGCATACTTCCTCGCCTTACCGTCCCCAAACAAATGGAGCAGTAGAGGCGGCTAATAAAACAATTGTCACCATACTCAAAAAAATGGCAGACAATTACCGGGACTGGCCCGACAAAATACCTTTTGCCCTATGGGGATATCGAACGTCAATTCGCACCGCAACCGGGGCGACACCATATTACTTAACCTACGGGATGGAGGCAGTCCAACCAGTCGAGCTGGAGGTACCGTCCCTCAGAATTCTGCTAGAAAGTCAAGTACCCGAAGCTGAATGGGTTCGAGCACGATATGACTCACTGGTTTTACTAGACGAACGACGGTCTCGTGCCCTCAATAATATCCAAATCTACCAGAAGAGGATCCAACGGGCCTTCAACAAGAGAGTAAGGCCCAGACACATCAAGGAGGGCGATCTAGTCCTTAAGTCTATCCGAGCTCTACTACCAGTTGACCCGAGGGGAAAATTCAAACCCAATTGGGCTGGGCCATATCTGGTGAAGAAAATCCTATCGGGGGGAGCAGTGATGCTGACGGACCTGGATGGGAACGAGTTTGTCAACCCAACCAACCTGGACCAGCTTAAGCGTTACTACCCTTAGCCATTTCTCAATGTCATTAGCAAATTTTATCAAAATCATTTTTTTTACAAAAGCAAGTCAATGAGCTAGAATTACTTATTCTACTGTCATAAACATCTTGAACCAATAGTCTTGGTGTAATTCGAGATTGCAAATTTCCTATGCCCGAACTACGTTTGGTTTGATTCTGCTAATCGCGGATACGTAGGCAACCCCTCAAAAGGGTACAACCAATGCAATCAAGAAAAGACAGGAGCGGTTTAATAATAAACTTCTTTTATTAATTCAAAAAAAAAAAAATCCCGATAAACTCGGGAAATTACAAAGTGCAGGAATTCAAAAAAATAAAAAAAATACACACAATAAAAATAATAATAATACTTAAATAATAATAAAGCTAAAGGACTCGGCATTTAGGGCATCTTGCCCTTCCCCTTGTCCTTGGCATCCCTAGTCGTCCACTGGCGACGACGTGGAGGGGAGCGTTCCCGAATCACCACGGGAACTTCTCTAGCTCGGGCTCGAGTGTTTGAGCCCGACTCCCCTGTCATATCAATGGGCCCAAGTCGAGCCCTGACCGGCTCAGGGAGCCGGTCACGCGGACCGAGTCGGTCCCGGACTGCCAACCTCGGCCCAAGTCGTCGTTCCAAGTCAGTCTGCCCTCGAGTGTTGCTAGAACCGACTTCCTTAGATCGAGTCTTAGTTTGTGACTTAAGACCCGATTCTCCCCGGACTGTGGTCTCAGGACTGTGTTCCCCGGTGAAGAAGTCTCTGTTGTCCTTCGCCGACTCACGCTGAACCAATTCGATGGCCTCATCAACTTTTAAGGCCTTTCGAGCTTCCTCGGACTCTTCAGAAGTCCACTTTTGATAAGCCCGTGATACCCAAGCGGATTGGCAAGGGCTAGGTACCGTCCATGTGGGACGAGTGAACCATCGCTGCAACCAAGTGTCGCACATAGCGTCCGTCAATTGGAGCGGGACGCTGATAATGGCTTCCGTCTCAGGGATGCGCTGAGACGAACCGAACTGTCTTAGGAGACGGTCCGGATAGATGTGAACTGTCCAGTCTAAGGACAAGATCGTCAGGTATCGGGCTTGGTCCCTCTTAGCCAGTCCGGTCAATTTTGAAAGGAACCACCAAGCAACGGTCCACCTGATCAAGGGACCCCCGTGAAACACCAACTCCTCGTCCCAGTAAGCTCGATCAATCCGATGACTCGAGCTTATCTTCCGCCTTCGGGAGCTAATCTGACTGCTCCGGTAATTGGGAATGCTTGGAGGGGTCTCTATGATCGATAACCGCTCCGACAGCCATATCTGAAAAGCATACGCAAGCTTCGTAAATCATTGAGTGGTCCGCTACAGCCCACTCGATCGAGTACAGCAGCTGACTCGATCGAGTAAGCCTGTCGAAAACAGGCAGTAGCCCCGTATGAGTGTCACTCGATCGAGTGACAGGTCCGCTCGATCGAGTGACTTACGTACTTCAAGAATTTCGCACGAAAAAAAAAAAAAATCGAGGTGCATACTTGAAGAAAACGGGTACTCCCCATCAACGGTCGAGTTGGGTCAAGCCGTCTAGCGTCCAGGCCCGTAATAATCTCCCCAGTGGCTAGCCAAGCAGGGTTATGACCAGTCTCCATCTGGTCAACCACTCCGATTAGCCTGATTTGACCCCTGCATGAGTCAAGCTCCATCAGCCCCTCGAAAACATAGCAGTGCAGCATGCAAAAGGCGAATGCCCTACGCCTATGAGCAGGGGTGGCCCTCACGTCCCGTGGATTCATGAACTTATCGGCCAAATCGAATAGGGAGACGTTATCTCCCTGCACCATTCGGTTTGCCTCAGCATGAGACAAACCCAAGAATTCCCTCAAACGCCTCCTTGGATCCGGGTAGAATGGGGGAATGGCAGGCTGAATAGCAAGACCCCAGCCGCCTATGGCCGCAATCTCCTCGGGCAAAGGACACATCTCGCCCCTCGGGAATGCAAACACGTGATGGGTGGTGTCCCAAAACGACAGACAGGCATCCAGAAAGTGCGAATCCACTATTAGACGTTGAAAAGGGAACAGATTGACTATCCCCATTTGAGTCAGCCTGACCTTCTCCCCGTCCCGAAAGTATTGGGACCAGGCGAGAAGCATGGCAGTCAAGTGATCGATGCCCATGATAGGAATTTTTAGCTTTCTTAAAAGTCTACAAGATTTTGAGAAAAGGAGAAGGAGAATTTGAGTTGTGATGCAGAAACTGAAGCAGGGATCTCCTATATTTATAATGGAGAAACCTAACTGAAAACCTAACTGCTACTGCCTCCTCATCCAGCTGGGCCCTATGCGCGCGCAGGCCTGATTTCAAACTTGAACCCAGAATAGGAATCAAGTTGTCCCGAGCCTTCCTAAGATTCTATAAAAATTTCTTCGCGTCAAAATTTTTGTCTTTCCAAAATTTTCAATCTTTTTTCTCCCCAGCGAGAGTCAACATTTTACCTACATGTTACATGCAAGTTGTTATGTGTCAGCATACAGGTACACCCCAGACTTCAGAAGCAAAGTCCCCGCGAAACTATTTAATTTCCCCAACGGAGTTAGCTTTTCCCCGGTGTGCTACATCCGAAGTACGATGTGTCGGCATACGGGTACGCCTACTCCCCAGAAGAGGCAAGCTTTACTCCCCACGGAGCATCATCAGCTCAAAGTGCGACTCAAGGCTTCAGAAGCAAGCCCGAACAGCTCACATACTTCCCCAGCGGAACGCCCGAGGCGGCATTTTTCCTGAAGTGATATGGGATGGGCCCACATATAGTCGCGCCCAAGACTTATGCAACAAGTCTGACTCCCCGCGAAGCTATCATCGACAGGACAGGTATGACCCTTTGCTTATGGCTGGCGACCCCTTCACGCAAGTCTACTGGACTATAAACGACCCGACCGGAAGTCTACCAGGTCTTAGCAGGCTTGGTAGCTACTCTGACTTTCGCATTGTCCAAGCCTCAGTCAGAGTGGGGGCTCTATAGACACCCGCATTTTGACTGCCACGTGTCTACGGTAGTCTCCGAAAAACACCCGATGATGATTGGACGTCAACGTGACTTAGTATACTCGGATTTGGGCTCGGAATTCATAATATCCGACATGGACTTTTTAGCGGAGTAAAATCTCACAGAACAGACCTCAAATTCAGGCCCAGTGGGTCATTTCGAGTCAAATAAGACTAATTTGGGCCAAAACCGACACCAAAAATAATTCCCGTCTTTTGGCGACCGGGTCAAAACCCGGTCAAAGGCAAAACCGTCTCAGAAATCAGCTGAAATCATTTAAGCGCCCAAATTCGAATTCAAAAACAAGTCAAAACAAACAAAATATTCTTTCCCCTTTTATCTCATCTCCGTTGATCCACTCGATCGAGTGGATTGACCCACTCGGTCGAGTGGGGCGCTTCGAACCGGGCTTGGCCCATTTGTTAAGGCACTCGATCGAGTGCACTAGGGCCACTCGATCGAGTGCCCCTAGGTCGTGGGAAATGTCTATAAATACCGACTCATTCCCATGCATTTGCCAACTTTTTTTTCAGCTTCTTTTCACCACCTTTTTGCCCTACATTTTCAGCCACATACCAACCCTACATCCCACCTTACAAACCTTAGAAACCCTAAGTCAAACACATCAAAAAACCGAGTTCTAGTCCCTCGATAAACCGACATATACACATACATATCCATACACACCGTAACTCGCGTGCATCCTCGATACTCCCAAGCTTTGTCGCTGTTCACGAGTCCGTTTCCGAGGTTCTATACTAGCATGTACGTTGAGGGTGCTCCAAACTCCTTTTTAATCTCTTTTAAATATCGTTTTTATGCACATTTTCATATTGTTGTATCGTAGTAACACGTACACATACACTAACTTTTTCATCTTTTCGCATTTCTAATTTTGCATCTTTTTTTATATCGTTACTAACTCTAATAATACCGCGCATATAATATTAATATCAAAAGTCGGTTTTGAAATGTTGAACTACGATAATCACATTCGATCCGTCTAATCCCTTTACGAGCAACGACGGAGGTGGAGCCCTTTCGAGGAGCCCCGCCCCAATGTACTCAAGGGCGTGACGTGATCGTGATTCGTCGTAGTTGAACATATTTAACTCCATTTCCATAATTGGTTCGAGACCCGTTGACACGAATACCGACATCACATAACCCGAAAGGGTTAGTTTCGATGTCGTGACATAGAGGGATGCATCTCGTTACTAATTCAAAGTTTCATAATCTAACACAAACGTTTTCATAAAAACTCCGGTGACGGTATTATAATCGTTCATACACGATTATAGTACCGGGGGCCGAGTCGAATACAAATCATGCGATATTTGTATTTGACTTGGCCAATCATCGATTTCAAGTCATAAAATCGAGCAAATCACTACTCGTACAGGGGGCACTCGACCGAGTGCCATAGGCCACTCGATCGAGTTGCACCCCAAAAACAGGGCAGTAGCCCCATTAACGACACACTCGACCGAGTGCCATAAGGCACTCGATCGAGTAACCCCCCAAAATATGGGCAGTAGCCACGTTAATAGCGCACTCGGTCGAGTCAATCAATGACTCGGTCGAGTGGGTCTGGCAACTCAGAAACCCGAGGGCTTGGACACATATTCCGAGCCCCGTTCTTATCGACTTTAGACCATTGACCGACCCTTCATCATTTTTCAAAACGTTACACATGTCACGACACGTAGAACGACTTTGACCACTTTTACGTGATAAGTCGGGACAAGACTACGGAATGTGAGACTAGGCTAGCAATACGCCACAATCTCATATTTCCGTCCTTCGCTTAATACGTAACATAATACGTATTTAAGCGGGGTGGTCCATCTACATAATTTCGCGGTCTAGTTTACATATGGGTCCGTTTTTATCTTTGTTTTACGTTATTTTGTTTATGTCGTATTGTGAATTCCGGGTTGTATTTCCGCCCGTGTAGCTTGTACGCTTTTTACTTCTTTTTCGAGCTTTATTTATTATTTGCTTTTACGCTTTATAAATGAACCTCGCATGCTAAATCAATTCGACCAATAATAAGATGCATTAAATGACGTAGTTAACGCAAAATTCGCATGCTTAGACAAAACGCTGTTTGCATATCATTTAATTATTTTACTAGCGCGCGTATCACGAACACGAACGATGTCTTAGTAGAGGCCGCCATGTGCGGGCGGGGTTGGGTGTCCTTAGTGGGCTTCCCAACACGTACCCTCACCCCTTACTCAGAACCTTTGGTTTCCGGATGTCCGAAACCCTTGGCGAACGAGAGTCATTCTTTACACGATTACCGGTATAGATGGTATTGGTATCGCAATGCAAAGGGACGAGCCCCATGAACTCTGAAATCGGAGTGGGCTTACTTTGTGTGAAGCCCATGACGACATAGAGTGGGCTCGTATGGTTCCGAATAACCACAAAATTCGGTGGCGACTCCATTTTGACTTAAATTTCGAACCCGAGAACAATCTCACCACGAGATTCATTCGCCTACCCAAACCCGCGCTTCGCCGCGTCGGGGTGGACCTACGTCATGTCCACAGATAGAAAAAAGGAAAGTGAAAGAAATCAAAGAAATGGTTGAAAAAGGAAATGTGGAAGATATCAAAGAAACAGACGGAGTATTTATTATATATAACCAACACAATTAATGACCGGGTCGTTGCGATTGCAATTATTGGCCCAGGCAGTCACCTGGCTAAGTATTCCGACACGGTTAAACTATTAGAGTAGGCCTCAACCGGCTTAACCTGATCCATTCATATGGATAGAAAATTCTAAGATACAAGATTGTTGATCTTTTACTCCATATTTTTTTTCGAAACCAGATTCTTCATCGTTATCACGAAGAATCCCTTCAATTCTAAATATTAATATCCTCATTGCATAACGATTAATTAATGACGTGATACAGACCCGGTATATATAATCAAGAATAATTTCTCCCGATCGACTGACATTGCATGGCTTGATGTAAATTTCGGCTTACCCATCCAACCTACTCCCTCCACTTTATACATTTAATTTGATTGTCTTTTATATACGAATACAATGTAATGAATATTTTAATCAAAGACAAACAAATGAACGAGACACGGACAAGATAACGCATTAGTTATTGAGATAAGACTATATAGAGTATAACAACTATGTATACTATATATGTAAATGATCTGTATAACAACTATGTCTCGATAACAAAGTATTTAGAGTAATAGAAAATATTATATATACATAGTAGTATATAAATTTGAATTATGTGTAAAAAAGAAAAGAAAATGTACACTTAAAAAAATTCATGGTTCGAACCCTATTTCACACACGAAGAAGAGATCATGCATGGATATATATAGACACTGCCACTATACTACATTCTCTATTCTATTCTTCTCGGTCTTATGTTTTACTTATTCTATTACTCACTTCCTCCGTTCACTACCTACCGTCTTATTTCATTAAAATACTCCTCACAAATAATGATAAAATGCGGCAAAAGATTATGAACGGAAAGAGTATTTAGTTTTATTAGGGGGGAAAATGATAAATACAACCCTAAGGGCGGTATATAAGAAGCTAAAAAAGGAAATAAATATTTAATGCAAGTATTAATTGTATTGGTTTAAGTGTAATTGGCCACCAATTTCTAAGTTTATATACCATATTAAGAAGGTATTAAATGGTTAAATACAACTCTTGGGGTTGTATTTATCATAACCGTATAAGGGGTAGCATACATTATCTTCTTCATTAATTTTTTTGGGGCTGGGGCAACGGTTGCCACCCATGCATGCTACCCTCTAAATTTGCCCCTGCAATGCATCCAACCTTCCCCCACCAACCTCATTTATAAATGAGAAAACGATGATAATACTTGCTCAAAAAAATCATGCAAAAAAACGAAATGACGACGGTGCCCTTCAAATCCCCTATAAAAAGCCAACATACATGACGCTGCCATACCAAGAACCCAAACCCAAAACAAGAAGAGTAAAAAAAACAAAAAAACAAAGATGAAGTTAGCTTTAATAACAATGGTTGCCCTAGTGATGGCTTGCACCATTATGCCTGATGTGAGCATGGGTGTTCGACACTCGTTTGAACCACTGTCCAACATAATGCTGCAAGCCATCGACTCTGTCGATTATTGCGTTGGGTTCGACCAACCTTGCGGCCCTGCTTACTGGTGCTGTGGTTGGTGCGAGTGCGGCTTAACACTTCATGGAATTCGTTGTGGCTCTCGTTTCCCTAACCCTCACGGCCGTTGCGAATGAATGATCAACAACTCAAAAATAAATGAATAATGTCCCCCCTACCCTACAAGGAGCATACCTAATATAATAAATAAATAAATAAATGTGTTGTATCGTGTCGTGTCGTGTCGTTATTATTATGGGTCAGTCCTATATAATAGGATATACAGTATGTTATTGTAGAATCAATAGTTGTTGATCAACGACTATGAATTAAGAAATATTAATGAATAATGTCTCCCCTAAACCCTAACCCACATCTATGATATGGGTTTAATATTACGGGATGACTTGTTTTAGTTTAAGGACGGTATGTCTGTACTTATTGTACTATTATAAAATTATCATGTTGTTCAATTCATGGGGGTCGTTAATAATTTAGTACTTCTCTCCGTTTTATTATTCATTTGTTTGTCTTTTATATATTCATTGTGAGAAATATTTTAATAAAAGATAAACAAATAAACGACGAGACGGTGGAAGTATTCATGTAGTGACTTTATCTAAAGTCACTGCATGAATACTTTTAGTTTTATTTGTCTTCAGGTTTTTGTTAGTTGCTACGTACTAGCTAGAAGCGGTCTGACCTCGTAATATGGTGTAGCGGATTTCTACGCAACTCTAAAAATAAATCAAAAGAAAATAAAACTTTGTTACACCATTAATAATCTATTACTTTCTCCGATTCTTAAGATATGCAACATTTACTTTTTTGCACAAAGAACAAGGTTGTGAGCAGAGATGGTAGGTCTCACCAATAAAGCAAAAAGATTCAACGCAAAATGTAGCGACAAAAAGATACGGTACGATTTACCGATTTTCTACCAACCTTTATTTTTCACAAATCGGGACCCTCATATGTTCTCCGTTGAGTCTCAAATTTTGTGTGGCCATTTTATAGGACCTTATTAGCACAGCGTGCGATTTTCGATCATTATTCTTGTTTCGGACTCTCAAATTTCGAAAAAACGTATATTATACACTTCAAATTTTAGTTGTTCGGAGGATCCTGCCGTACAAGGTTTCATTTTGCCTTGATTTTTTTTTCCAGATGTCTGGGGTCGTACAGAAGGTACGTATCTAGTCCGATTTCAGGCCCAAACCAAAATAATAGGCTGCCTTGCCACAATTTATTGATTTTCTATCAAAGCTTGTTTTTCTCACGTGTCGGGGGTCGCTAGAGAAGTACCCTATCCGATTTCAGACCCAAACGAAAACAATAGGTCGACTTTTCACGATTAACTAATTTTTAGCAATGCTTGTTTTTCACATATCCATATTTACACATGACAAACTACTCACCAAAAAAATGCCTCGGTGTATTATGAGGATTCCATGTTTTTTCGGTTATTTGGGTCCTGAAATAAAGTGGGACAATATTCATGCAGAACAAACTACTCACCAAATAATATGCCTCGGTGTATTGTGAGAACCATTTGATTTTCAATAGAGACTTTTAAAGGCCATATAAGATTGTCTTTGAGACGTATCGGAATCGGTCGAGACTAGTTATGTAATCCATTTTATATGGTGTGAGGGGATTCTAAAAATCATTATTAGGCATTCTTCTCCTATCGGCATGTTTTTCAAAAAAAAACATTTGTGCTTTAAGACATGTTACGTTTTATTTTATAGTACCGCAAGCGTACGAGTATTGTAGCATACGGGTCGATCTCGGGGAGGTGAATGATTAAGTACTAGCTAATTTTTGACTCAAGTTATCTACGTCGAATAAATCAAAATGATGATTATATAACTAATTTTAACAAACTAGATGTAGTAAATCGAGATGAAATCAATAATTTAAAAGACCTAGGGCAATGGTTTACCATTAACATGAATTATCGATGCAATCAAAATGTTACACAGCTTTGTCAAATTACCGTCTTGGGTGAGACTAGCATTCCTATTTTAATCAATACTTTAAATTCTCCGTCGAGACATAAAAAGCCTATCTAGCATGTTATAAATCCTATTCTCATGGCACGAATAACAAAACTAGATGCATTAAGAATCGATACTAACATGTCCCAATTATTCCAATTCATTATTCTCATGTGAAAGTTCAAATCTTGTTTCGGTTCTCTAAATTAAAACTCGACTCTCGTCGTAATTAAAATTGAGTGGAAATTAATCGACAAATATACAAACTCTTAGGCATGATTCATATGAAAACATCCAACTTTCGTTGTAATGATAATCTAGACTCAAACCTAGCAATTCAAACTAATCAATCAATTATTAAGCACCACCAAAACAAACCCAATTCAATTTCAGCTTGTCTCTAAAATCCGCAGCTTGAAAAGGCCCCTCAAAGAATTGAACTCTTCTTGCTTTTCAGATATTGAGAATAGGTGTGTTGTAGCCGAACTGAAACTGGACCAAATACAGCAGCAGATGCGTGTTGACAGGTCTGCCGGTGTGCTGGCAGAAGAGTCTGCATTGAACGAAAAGGTGCGGATGCTTCAGTCTGCAAGATCAGATTTTTGGAGCCAGAAATCGAAACAAAAATGGGTCAAAGAAGGTGATGTGAATTCGGCTTTCTTTCATGGTCTCTTAAGATCGAGAAGAGCACATAACGCGATTGTGAAAATTGCTGATGCGGACGGAATTGAGCATGAAGATAAGGAAGGAATTGAAGGGGCATTCTTAAGGTATTATTTGTCTTTGCTTGGAGATTCGAGAGAAGTGGAGCCAATTAATCTTGATTGGGTTCGGTGTGGAAAGATATGTAATGAGGAACACCGTCAGTGGCTAGAGGCGAGGGTAACGGAGGAAGAAATTAAAGCTGCGTTGTTTAGCATTCCACGGGATAAAGCGCCGGGACCGGACGGTTTCTCGAGTCAATTTTTTATCGACTCTTGGGATGTAATAGGGAAGGACGTTGTGAGCGCCATCAAGGAGTTTTTTGCCTCGGGTAAGCTATTAAAACAACTCAATTGTGCTAATATTACGCTTATTCCGAAAGTAAATAGACCCCAATCTGTGAAGGAATTCCGGTCAATTGCTTGTTGCAATGTGTTGTACAAATGTATTGCTAAAATTATTTGTACAAGACTTGCTAAAGTACTTCCTCAGATTATTTCTCCTACTCAAGGAGGTTTCATCGAAGGGAGGAGCATTGTGGAGAATGTTCTCATATGTCAAGATTTGGTGAAAATGTATAAGAGGGGTCGAATTTCACCTCGATGTTTGTTCAAAGTTGATATTCATAAGGCGTATGATAGTGTGGAATGGAGCTTTGTTGATCAAATGTTGAGGGCTTTGAATTTCCCGGATCATTTCTGACGGGGGTCGGCACCACAGGTACGGTCGGCAGCCGGCGAGGTTATGACCGAGTCGTCATCCCTCAAGCCAGGGCCCACCGGCTCTCTCCAGCCGGAGAGGGGCCATCGGTCTAGCTTGGGGTCCGGCGGCCGACCTCCATATCTCGAGTCCTATAAATACCCCCAAGACATCCGTATAGCAGGGGGCAGAAGAAAAACACAACATTCACCATGTCATCCACACAAGATATCTCTCTAGAAAGTTAAGTAATATCCTCCATAACCTTACCTCTACCCTCCAATCCACATCACTGACTTGAGCGTCGGAGAGGCAACCTCGGAACCCCTCCGAGGCCCTTGTTTGCTCCCTGTGCAGGTCCGGCACTCTGAGCCTCATATATCGGGAGAGGAGGATCGCCGGCCATACCCGGCGGGAGGTATATGATTGTTTGATACCCAAACAATTTGGCGCCGTCTGTGGGGACTTTGAACAAAAAAGGTCCTCGCTCTAAGAAAACAAAATCGTCAAAACATTACGATGACGACTCGCGACACCATAGACACCCCTGCTGAGGCGGAAGCCGAGCTCGAAATTGCGAGAACATCCCCACCGGAGGACCAAGCCCGGGACAAGGACAAAGGTAAAGGCCACTTGGCCTCGACGTCCGCGCCAGCAGAGGTGCCCCCTGCAGTCATTCCGTTGAACACTTTCACCCCCGAGCAGCTGTCAGCCACTCAGCTCTTCCTCGCTGCCCTTCTAGGGGCGACGACTCCGTCAACACCCGCCTTGCAGCGCGCGAAAGAAACCCCTCAGCCTACCACCAGGATCTTCCAAAGGGCCGACATTTCGCCAAGGGAGCTCTTCCCCGAACTGCCAAGGACGATGGCACTGGAAGAAAGAAAACAGCGATACCTGGAAAAAAGCAGACACCTTGATGATGAGCGTATCAGGCTACGTCGTCGCCGGCCAAAACACCGATCCAGGGATCCTTCGCCGGCCTGCCCAAGGGCGGACTCGGGCACCCCGACACCATCCAATATCGGGAGTGAGAACAGTGAGTCCCCCACAAGTAGCAGGCGCCGCGAAAGAAGCCGAAGTCATAACCCGACCATACATCACCGGCTGGGTCCAGGGACCCAAAGGGCCAGGAAGGGCCGCAGCCCCCTGAGGACGGTTCATCATCGGCTGGGCCAGAGAGAGAGAGATGAAAGGCCTACAAAAACCGTCCAAGACCGGCTAGGCCCTAGGGAACGTGAAAGAAGGAACGCCAGCCCCGAGGAACGAGGCTCGGTATTCACCCGGCTAACGAACAGCGCAGCCCGAGAAAACAGGTCCGTACCTCAGGAGAGGTCCGATCAAGAGACATTCGTGACATGCCGATCCGGCAGAAACACGTCCGCCTCCCACGAAGAGGGGGAGGGCGAATCGAAACTGGCAACGCCCGGCGTATAAGCACAAAAGAGAGGACGGCCGACGGTATCGCCGTTTCAACCAGATATTACGGAGCACCCCATGCCCAGGGTTAAGGTACCCAATATCCAATTCGACGGAACCACCGACCCGGAAGACCACTTGGCGACATACGAAAGTTACATGGCCATGTACGAGCTCGATGACGCGGTATGGTGCCGGGTGTTCCCCACCACTCTCACAGGATACGCCCAATCATGGTTCCGGGGATTACCCCGGGAGTCCATTCGAAGTTTCAGAGACCTCAGCATGGCCTTCATAGACCAATATGCCGGAAGCCGGCGCAGGCAGATCGTGACGGTAGATCTAATGACCATGAAGCAAGGGCCAAAAGAGACCATCAGGGAGTATGTTAGAAGATTCGACTTACAGTGCCAACAAATACGGACAATCGATGCGTCAACGGCCGCCTGCGCCCTGACCCATACGATGACAGAAGGACCTCTCAAGAGCCACTTACTCAGAGAGAGACCTACCTCACTGGTCGAGGCTCGGTGAATCGCGGAAGGGTACATGAACGAAGAGGATTACAAAGCACGGCGTGAGGACCCATCACCCCCAAGGGTCCGACGTCCACCTTTAGAAAGAACCCGGAGCCCGGTAGGCCAAAAGGAGCCCCAAATAATACCGAATAGGAGCCGCGGAGAGAAAAGGTCGGAGGGAAGTCGCAGAGAAAGGTTTGACCGTTACACCGCGCTGACCCGGCCCCGGGCGGAAATTTACGAGATAGAGAAGAACAACAAAAAATGGGGAGTCCCGCGCCCCATCAGACCCGGAGCGCGTGCTGATCCGAAAAAATACTGCGCTTTTCACAGCCAGACGGGGCACACAACAGAAGAATGTCGGAACCTGAAGGACGAAATTGAAGACCTCATACGCCGCGGCTCTTTGGCGGCATATGAAGCCAGAGGCCAGCGTGTCGCCACCAATAACAATACCGGCAACAGTTACGGCCAGGGTGCGGTTGCCGGCAATCCCAGGGAAAGAGCCGAGAAAGAAAAGGAACGCAATGTCATCAATACGATAGATAAAAGGGAGGAGGAAGCCGGGACCAGCAGGAGGCAGATCAAGAACCACTTGAGAGAGCTAACCCGACATATATGCTACGCCGGTGAGCCTAAGGAAAAGACTATCCCAACTCTCAGTGTCACAGCAGATGACTACAAGCGAGTGACCTACCCCCACAGTGACCCCCTGGTATTGGCCGTCAAAATAGGCGACCACACGGTCAAAAGGTGCATGATAGACACGGGCGCCTACACCAACTTACTATACAAGGAGGCGTTCGAACAAATGGGCTTCGGGAAACGCCATCTCAACCCAACGGCCGGCGCATTGTACGGGTTTTCGGGGACCGGAGTCGTCCCCATGGGAACTATCGACCTACCGGTCACGTTCGGGGAAGGAATAGACGCCAAGACAACCACAGCCCAGTTCGTAGTAGTCAACGCCAAATCCGCCTACAATGCGTTAATAGGCCGGATAACCCTGGATGGGATACATGCCTTGGTGTCCATACGTGCCCTGACACTGGCGTACGTCACTAACAGGAACACCCAGGAAAAATTACACGGAGACCAGGACTCTGCCAGGAGCTGTAACTCAGTAGCCCTCAAGCGATCACAAGAAGAAATGAGAGGGAAGAGAAAAGCCACCCACGAGGCCGAGCAAAGACAGCCGGCCCCCAAAACCCTTAAGATAAAAGGAACGAACGATCCCGACTCCGAGCGCATAGAGCCAGGCGGAGGGAGCATGGCGATAAACCTAGACCCGGGCCGGTCCGTCCTCATAGGAACCGACCTAGATCCCGGTTACCAAGAGCGCCTCGTCAGCCTCCTGAAGGCTAACACCGACGTCTTCGCATACTCAGCTGATGAAATGACAGGGGTAGACCCGGAAGTAACGGTGCACAGGCTAAACGTAGATCCTGCTTTCCGACCAGTAAAGCAGAGGAAGAGAAGCATGTCGGCAGAGAAAGACGACGCTATCCGATGTGAGGTCAACAAACTGATAAAAGCCGGGTTCATAGAAACCTGCAACTACCCCGAGTGGCTGGCAAACGTGGTGATGGTGAGAAAGTCGTCAGGCGCCTGGCGGATGTGCGTCGACTTCACCAACCTGAACAAAGCATGCCCAAAAGACTGCTACCCTCTCCCAAGAATCGACCAACTAGTGGACGCCACCAGCGGACATACCATGCTAAGCTTTCTTGACGCCTTCTCCGGATACCATCAAGTCTTCCTGTGGGAGCCAGACAGGGTCAAGTGCGCGTTTATTACCAGCGCCGGGACATTCATGTACAAAATGATGCCCTTCGGACTGAAAAACGCAGGTGCCACCTACCAGAGACTGGTAGACAGAATCTTCAAAGGTCAGAGGGGTAGGAACATGGAAATATACGTGGACGACGCGATCGTAAAGAGCAAAACAGACGGCGATCATCTCGACGATCTAAGGGAAACATTCCAATCGCTGAGAAAGTACAAAATGAAGTTGAACCCTCAGAAGTGCACATTCGGGGTAAGGTCCGGAAAATTCCTAGGCTTCCTAGTAAGCG
This sequence comes from Agrostemma githago, assembly GCA_958450325.1. NCBI lineage: Eukaryota > Viridiplantae > Streptophyta > Magnoliopsida > Caryophyllales > Caryophyllaceae > Agrostemma > Agrostemma githago. The sequence goes on along the minus strand of OY288252.1, from coordinate 68,462,994 downwards.
CTAGAGGAATAGACGCCAACCCGGAAAAGGTCCAGGCCATTCAAGGCCTACCAAAGCCAAAAACTATTAAAGATATACAGAGACTCACGGGAAGAATGGCGGCTCTGGCCCGTTTCATCTCAAGGGCGGCCGATAAATCCACCCCTTTCTTCGGAGTCCTCAAAGGCAACAAGCACTTCAAGTGGGGGGAAGAGCAAAGGACGGCGTTCGCTAACTTAAAAGAACACTTAAAGACCCTGCCGACGCTGGCACGGCCAACCGAGGGTGAGAAGTTATATGTCTACATAGCTGTCACCAATGTCACAATAAGCGCCGTCATCCTCAGAGAAGAGGAGAAAGCCCAGCAACCGATATATTTCATCAGCCACGCGTTGGGCCCAGCGGAAAAAAACTACCCCATGGTAGAGAAGGCAGCATACGCCATAGTCGTGGCCGCCCGAAAGTTGCGCCCCTACTTCGATGCACACCCGGTAACCGTCCTCACAAACATGCCCCTGGAGAAGGCACTGGAAAAGTTTGAGAAGTCCGGGCGAATGTTGAAATGGGCCGTGGAGCTGAGCGGTCTAGGGATCACCTACCAGTCGAGGACGGCGATAAAAGCCCAGGCGCTAGCGGACTTCATAGCCGAATGTTCCCACTCGGAGGACGACGACCCACCATCGGGGGCATGGGAGGTCTTCACCGATGGCTCGTCCACCAGCAACGGTCCGGAGCCGGTGTCGTCTTAACAAGTCCCGACGGCGAAGAATTCGAGCACGCGCTAAGATTCATTTTTCAGGCATCCAACAATGAAGCCGAATACGAAGCTGTGTTAGCCGGTATCCACCTAGCCCGGGCGGCCGGAGCCAAACGAATTTTACTATCAACTGACTCACAACTGGTGGTGAACCAAATTAACGGGGAGTACGAAGCCAGGGAGCCCTCGATGACACTCTACCTAAAGAAAGTAAAAGAGGAGTTATCCCAACTCCAATCATACGAGATCAAGCAAGTGCCTAGGTCCCAGAATAACCGGGCAGACGCATTGTCAAAACTCGCAAGTTCGAGCTTACAAGATATCAGACGCTCGGTCTGGGTAGACGTCCGGCAGGAAAAAAGCATCGCAGTGTCCGAAGACGGCCATGACGACGTCCTCAACATAGAGCTCAAAAGCGATAACGATTGGCGGACACCCATCATCGAGTATATCCTGAACAAACAACTGCCAGAAGACCCCGCCACAGCTAAACGAATGCCCACGACAGCCGCAAGATACATGATATTGGACGAGCAGCTATACAAGAAAGGAACAGCTGCTCCAATACTAAGATGCTTGAAACCAGAGGAGGCGGCAGAAGTACTGGACGACATCCACTCGGGGATGTGCGGACACCACATAGGAGGCAGAAACCTAGCGCATAAAGCGGTCAGAGCAGGCTACTACTGGCCAACCGCCATACACGATGCTCGAGAACTAACCAAAAAGTGCAGAAATTGCCAAATCCATTCACCAGTAATCCACGCGCCGGCAAGGGACCTGCAGCCCATCCTGAGCCCTATCCCCTTCGCCCAATGGGGTATGGATATACTAGGACCCTTCCCTACAGCAACCGGGAACAGGAAGTTCGTAATTGTGGCGGTGGATTATTTCTCAAAATGGATAGAAGCGGAAGCCGTCCCTAATATCACGGAACCGGCCGTGCGCAAAATGATATGGCGAAACGTCATAACACGGTTCGGCGTACCTAAGGTACTGGTCTTCGATCATGGCCGGCAATTCGACAACCCTCCATTAAGAGAATGGGTAGGAGGATTTGGGACTGCGGTGGCATACTCAGCCGTCTGCCACCCGCAAACCAACGGCCAGGCCGAGGCGGCCAACAAACAAATCCTCAACGGACTGAGAAAGATGCTGGAGGACCTAAAAGGGAGATGGGCGGATGAGTTACCAAGTGTCCTGTGGTCCCTAAGAACAACACAGAAGGCGGCAACAGGACACTCGCCGTTCGGCCTAGTATATGGGGCAGAAGCCCTCCTCCCCATAGAAACGCGCCTTCCCTCCGCCCGTAGCAAATACTATGAGGGCGGCAGGAATGAGACGGCCATGGAAGAAGCCTTGGACCTGGTGGAGGAAACCAGGGAGGAGGCACGCGTAAACTTAGTAGCATATCAACAACGCATGAGAAAGGCCTACAACCAGAGGGTAAACCACCGAAGGTTCCAAATGGGTGACTTAGTCCTGAGGAAATCCGCGGCAGTCGGCAAGGCAAACGAACACGGAAAGCTCAGCGCCAACTGGGAAGGGCCATACGAGATCACTAAGGTCCTAGGACCAAGTACTTACAAGCTAAAAGACAGAGAAGGGCGGGACTTACCGTCACACTGGAACGCCGACACCGTCAGGAGGTACTACGTATGAGTGAGCGGACGAAATGTTGTACTGAACCTCGGCAGGGTACCATCGGGCCTGTCGACGACCCTGCCACCAGAAACTTGTAAAAATTTTTAATAAGGAAGGCTCTGTTTACTATCTACTTGCTCCCCGTTTACTATGTTCTCGACCAGCAAGCAGGGGGCAATAAGAGGGGGAGCCCCTATTCGCCTATCGCCAAGAATGGACCCCCCACCAAAAGTCGGGAACCGACTGTGGCCTGACCACAGCCGGCCTACCGGCCAAATCTCCCCCACCCAGAGTGTGGGGGCATAAGTCGGGAACCGACTGTGGCCTGACCACAGCCGGCCTACCGGCCAAATCTCCCCCACCCAGAGTGTGGGGGCATAAGTCGGGAACCGACTGTGGCCTGACCACAGCCGGCCTACCGGCCAAATCTCCCCCACCCAGAGTGTGGGGGCATAAGTCGGGAACCGACTGTGGCCTGACCACAGCCGGCCTACCGGCCAAATCTCCCCCACCCAGAGTGTGGGGGCATAAGTCGGGAACCGACTGTGGCCTGACCACAGCCGGCCTACCGGCCAAATCTCCCCCACCCAGAGTGTGGGGGCATAAGTCGGGAACCGACTGTGGCCTGACCACAGCCGGCCTACCGGCCAAATCTCCCCCACCCAGAGTGTGGGGGCATAAGTCGGGAACCGACTGTGGCCTGACCACAGCCGGCCTACCGGCCAAATCTCCCCCACCCAGAGTGTGGGGGCATAAGTCGGGAACCGACTGTGGCCTGACCACAGCCGGCCTACCGGCCAAATCTCCCCCACCCAGAGTGTGGGGGCATAAGTCGGGAACCGACTGTGGCCTGACCACAGCCGGCCTACCGGCCAAATCTCCCTCACCCAGAGTGTGGGGGCATAAGTCGGGAACCGACTGTGGCCTGACCACAGCCGTCTACCGGCCAAATCTCCCCCACCCAGAGTGGGATAAGGAGTTTGTTACAATAAAGCATGGAATAAACATAAGATAATATAGCAAGACAGAATGATAAAAAGCAGAAAATTAAAAGCGTCAGAAGCGCCAGGCGTTTGTTACAACAAGGAGTCAAAATAAGGCTACAACAATCCAAAGATCGGCAGCCGTCCCCAAAGGATCAAGCGCCACCTACAAACAGAACAAAAAGGAATACAAAGGATAAAGCATGGAGGGTATAAGCCTATGCCTAAACCTCAAGAGGGTAGGTGCGAGGAGATCCACAAAAGCCTCAAGAGGGGGCAGAGGAGTTAGCAGTATCTGCCGGCTCATCTGCCGCCCCCTCCTCTCCCTCCCTGAGGGTACATGAGGCACAGGAGGACGACGGCCCGAGTTCCTATTTAGGAGAGGAAGGAGGCTCGGCCGCCGGCGACCCACCCTCACGTTCATCCTCCTCCGCTTGAATTCGCTGATATATCGGATTATACCGACCAAAGTCGAAACTCGGGTCATACTCAAGAAGGGCCTTTGACGTCAAGTCAACAACGGCATTCATTCCCTCAAGAAAAGCTGCGTCACCTTCCTTCGACAAGTTGGCAATCTCATCAGACTTCTTCTCTAATTCCTGCTCAGCGGCTGCCAACTTCGACTGAAGGGACCCCATATCAGCACGAGCCGCCTGCAATTGCCCCTCCAGATCCCTCTTGAGCGACTCACAGGAGGAATGGACCCCCCGGAGAGTCTCCAACTCCTTGAGGCCGGTCATCTCCTTCTCCTCAGCCTCCAACCTTAGCTTCTTCTCCGACTCCAGCTTCGCCTCAGCCGCCGACCTTAATTGCTTCTCCAACTCCAGCTTCAACTCTGCCTCCTGCAAGCGAGACATCAGCCTCGCACCCTCCTCCGCCGCCTTCTTGATCTTAATACTGGCTTGGACAACCTTAGACAAATCCTCCCCCAGGCCACGATAAACGGTATCCAGTTGGGCAAGAGTTTGAATCCGGTCAACAGGCGAAACGTCTCCCTCCAACATCCTGTAAAAAGAAAGGTCAGACAAGGTGGGGAGAGGCACATCCACGGCGGCGGCAACATCGCGCATAGTTTCCCGGTCTTGAGAAGCCTCCAGGCAGGCAGCCGCCTCCCGGAATCCGGAAGACGGTTCGGCAACTCCCCCCTGTTCGGGAAGAGCCGCAATAGTGACAACCGGCGAGCTAGTAGTCCTTGGGGAGGTGACGACCTCGGAATCCCCGAAATCAACCTGCGCGCCGGCCACACTCATGGCCCCCTCCGGGTCAACAGAGGGACCCACGGCCTGCCTCTTCGGAGGAGGAGCCCCACCGAACGACGACGCCGCCCTCCTCATCCTGGAAAGCCTCGACTTCTGGTGGGTCATGATGGTTAAGCGGTCCGACGGGGGAGCCGGCGGCGTGGTAATGAGAGGACGGAGGGAAAGATCCAACCCTAACAAATCAATCTCCTCAGGCGTCCAAGTAGCCGACCTGTCACCTGCAAAGTTAGGCAGGAAAATGGGCAGAGGTTTAAGGGTCTGAGAACTGTCAAGGAAGGTAGACAACACAAGTGAATAAGTAGGTCGCCAGATACCTGAGCCGGCGACAGGGACGCACATGCCTACCCGTTCCAGAAAATCATTCCTCGTGATCAGATCATAGTGAGGAAGCCATATTGAAGGAGCGGCCACCCTCTCCTTGCCTGACCACTTCATAACGGCAGGAAAGGCGGCCACAACTTCCCTATCCGACTGCCCCAAGCCGGACTCTCTCAAATCCAAACAACTCCCCATCTCCTTATCGCTCTCCAGATTGACGCGTACATCCGACTGAAAAAACCGGGGGACGGCCCAGGGCCTATCCGAACGAACATACAAGAAAGCACCTTTCCACTTGTGACAGTTCGATAGGATGGGATAAGAAGTGACATACTTGCCTCGCCGGCCAAGGGCCCAATAAGAAGACGACGACGCCTTAAGACGCACCATGAACCTAAACGCCTCCACCGAAGGCCTCCACCTCCTAAACCGGCACACCCAACAAAAGGAGATGATGGCACGAAAAGATTGAGGAGTCAGCTGACCCAGCGCCAACCTCATACGACAGAACACCGCCTCCACGAAAGGGTCGAGGGGAAAACGGAGGCCGAACTTCAGGGATTCCACGGATACTCCGACACATCCCTCCGGAGGAGAGCAAATGGACTGCCCCGGGTCCGGCAGCAAGTATTCATAACCCTCCCCGAGAGGGTAGAGTTCTTTAGCAGCATCAAGACCCTCGACATCAAGGACTTTCTGACGCCAACCCTCATCGACCAAGGTACTGGCGTGAAGGAGAGGACGACGGTTGCTCTCAACACCCTCATTCTCCGGCTCCACCGGCCCGGAAATAGAGGCCGAGGGACGGGGAGAAGACGCCCCCACCCCAGAGGGGTCCCCCAAACAAGAATCCCCTTTCTGAAGACGGCGGCGCAGAACCATGGAACTACCAGCAATAACATTCCCCCCAGAAACGCCGAATGGCGGCAGCCCTTCGCCACCCCTCGCAAAAGTGGGAGACTCCCCGGCAGAAATGCGCAAAAGCCCGGATGGGCTCCGCATAAACAGGCTCCACCTCCTCTACAGACTCCCCCGACGAGGAATCGTCGGCCCCTCCGACAGACCCACTACCCTGGGTCCCGCCACGCTCCGACATCCCCGACTCATCCTCTTCCTCAAAACGAACGCGCTGGGAACGGGTGGACATGATGCGAGAGCAAAGGAATAAACGAAAGATGAGAGAAAGAAAACTAACCTAGAAAAGCCGGCGAAAAAACTAGGACTCCCGAGGCAGGAGACGGCGACTAAATCAGAGAGGAAAGGAAAGTAAGAAGTTTTGCTCTAACACTTGGTGAGAGAGTGAAATGGCAAATAAGGGGCAAATGAGGGGGGGAAACCCTATTTATATAAAGAACACCTCCTAGGGCCACCCACCAGATTAACTGACAAGGGGCAAGTGGCATTCAATGCAACAACAAAAATACAGAATGCGAAAAGACAACACAAAAAAGAGACAGATAAGTGGGAAAAGCGTGACTTGAGGCGCAAAGTACGATAATTCACATTCAATAAACAAAGTCAAACATACACAGGATAAGGGAGCCGGCAACCGAGTAATACAACATCAATAGAAGAAAGGGCCGGTAACCCTCAAAATTACACAAGAAACTACCTAGTACAAAATAAGAGCCGAATACACCGCCTTTCCACCTACTAGCCCCAACCGACAAAACATGACGCCCTCCGGACCTATGACACCAAGAAAACCTCACTCCATATCCTCCCCCTCGGTGTCCTCATCAGGAAGAGAGGAGTCCGAGGTAGCAGGGGAAGAGGAAGAGGCAGGAGAGGGAGGGGGGCACGAATCCCACGAAGGGTGTCGAAACCCTCCGCCATCTCACCCGATGAGTCACTAGGGCAGAGAGGACCGCCCATCCAGGATGGCCCGGACGAATGGCTGCTCAAAAAAGAGGAGCCGGAGGGATCGCCCGACGACGGACAGTCCGGATCGACGTCCGGCTTAGAAACGCCGAAGTGTACCCTGGCACGCCGGTGAGGGCGATCATAATCGTCATTGGGAGAACGCCCTACAATCCCCGTAGCAGGAGGAGGGGCAGGAGGAGCAGCCTCCACAGGCGCCGGTGGGCGGTAGGGTGGCCCCCGGGAAATCCAGCGTCCATACTTAGGCTTCGAACCCTCCGGAGAAGGGGAACGTTTCCTGCGCCGGACAGGAGTGCTCGGATGTACCACAACGGAAGGTGGAGAATTGCTCCCAAAAGAGGACGACATGAGTAAGTTAAAGCTCTCAAAAAATGGGAATGAGAAAATAATGCCTAAAATGGCAAAAAATGAAGACCTTATATAGGGGAGCTGGAATCATGCATACACACCATTAAATGCATGCAACCACCAAAGCAATCTAGGGAAATCAAAAGCCATCATTACCTCTACACACAACCTAGGCTAGTAGGGAAGACGAACGGATTGCACGCAAACCCACACCGACCCTGCGGCACCTCACCCAGGAACTCTTCACTGAAAGCGGCCCACGATGACCCTGGGCGGACATCCAGTAAGGGGCAATTGACGGGGGTCGGCACCACAGGTACGGTCGGCAGCCGGCGAGGTTATGACCGAGTCGTCATCCCTCAAGCCAGGGCCCACCGGCTCTCTCCAGCCGGAGAGGGGCCATCGGTCTAGCTTGGGGTCCGGCGGCCGACCTCCATATCTCGAGTCCTATAAATACCCCCAAGACATCCGTATAGTAGGGGGCAGAAGAAAAACACAACATTCACCATGTCATCCACACAAGATATCTCTCTAGAAAGTTAAGTAATATCCTCCATAACCTTACCTCTACCCTCCAATCCACATCACTGACTTGAGCGTCGGAGAGGCAACCTCGGAACCCCTCCGAGGCCCTTGTTTGCTCCCTGTGCAGGTCCGACATTCTGAGCCTCATATATCGGGAGAGGAGGATCGCCGGCCATACCCGGCGGGAGGTATATGATTGTTTGATACCCAAACAATTTCCGTAGACTAATCATGGAATGCATTGAGACTGTCTCCTATTCACTCTGTGCTAATGGGGATAATTTTGGCTTCTTTAGGGGCAAAAGGGGCTTGAGACAAGGAGATCCGATGTCGCCTTTACTTTTCACGATTTGTATGGAATATTTTTCGCGGATCATGTCTTTTGGTATGGGTGATGGAAGATTCAAATATCATCCTAAATGTGGTGCGATGAAACTTAGCCATTTGTTGTTCGCGGATGATTTACTCCTTTTTTGTAAAGGGGAGAAGGAATCGATGGAGAACTTATGGCGCGCTTTTGCAATGTTCAGTAGAGCTTCGGGACTTTGCATTAGTGTGGGCAAGTCTCACGCATATTTTGCCGGGGTTGATAATGACAGGAAGGATACTATTTTGCAATTCTCGGGATGTGTGGAAGGTACGTTACCTTTTAAATATCTTGGGTTGCCTATTCAGAGTACTCGCCTAGGAAAGAATGATTGTGAAAAATTATTAGCCCGTATTACCTCGAGGATTTCTAGTATTGGGTCTCGGAAATTGTCTTATGCTGGGAGATTGACTTTAGTCCAGTCTGTGCTATCTCAACTGCAAAATTACTGGGCTATGGTTTTTATTATCCCGAAGTTTATTATGGCTCGAATTGGTTCCCTTTGTCGCAACTTTCTTTGGAGTGAGGGTGTTGAAGGGACTAATCGGGCTTTAGTAAGTTGGGAGAAAATGTGTTGTCCTAAACGGAGGGGGGATTGGGGCTTAGGGATTTAGAGACCTGGAATATTGCAGCTGTGGCAAAATTGGCCTCTTGGATATTTGATCAGCCTGACAGATTATGGGTTCGGTGGGTTAATTGTGTTTATCTTAAGAACACCGATTGGCGTGATTATCAGCCTAATACTGATGTCACGTGGGCTTGGAGGAAGATTTGTCAGGCAAAGGAGAAAATTAAGCACATGTTTGAGAATGGGAAGTGGCATGGATCTTTGTCGAATTACTCGATTTCATTAGCTTATGATGAAATTAGGGTGAAACGGCCGAAGGTTACTTGGTGGAGATTTGTGTGGAGTGGTTGGAGTATCCCGAAACATAGCTTCATTTCGTGGTTAGTGTTTAGGGAGGCTTTAAACACGAGGAAAAAGCTCATGAGGTTTGGAGTACGTAGCTGATTCCAGCCTGTGCATGCTATCTCTGTGAGAGCCATGAGGAGAGCTTGGAGCATCTCTTTTTTGATTGTCGATGGAGTTCGAAAGTAATTGATATTTTGAATCAGTGGGTGAAGCGGAGAATACCGAGCAGAGGTGCCTTGATTTGGGTGGCTAAGATGAGGGGTTCGAAATTACAGTGTAATATACTCAGAACATTGATCAATGCGACTATTTATTATATTTGGCAACAGAGAAACAGATGCAGGATTGAAGGAGCTTTGCAGCAGCCGCAGAGTACGGCTAAACTTATCAAGATGGATGTGATGAATAGAATTATGTGTAAAATTAAACATCCAATTAGTGCTAAAGATGCTAGATGGTTACATAATTTGATGTAGCCATCTCCCTTGTACATTGATAACACGTTTTATATATACAATTACCTTTTACCAAAAAAAAAACAAATTCAACAAAGCGCGATTAAAATCAAAGCATCAATAACCCATATTATCGGCTCACCGAGCCCTAGATAAAAGAACTACTCACTACTCATAATCAAAATAACAATAAGCAAATAAAATAAAGAGTAGAGAATTAGAAAAACTTAGTCTTGAATAATGGATAAAATGATGAACGATCGTTTCTTCAAGGTCTTGAATAATAAAACTAAATTTGCATAAATCTAATAAAATTGCATAACTTGTATGTATGTAGTCTAGGAATGATATGGTTTTTCTAATAATAATAGGCATCAAATATAAGTAGGATAAAATAGGGGGAAGATCAAGAGTCACGCGGGTAGCTATTCGCTAGTAGTGGCACATTTCGCTACAAGCGGCACATTTCGCTACTAGCGGCACTCTGAAAGCTTCACAAATTGCATGAATTCTGATGAAGCATCTACTAGCGGCAGTTTTGCACTTCGTCATCCGCTAGTAGCGGCACTTGAAATTCTTTATTCTCTCTTCTTTGCTTTTCCTTTGATTTGTTCTCTTCTTTTCTTCATTCAATCCTTGATATAATCCGGCATTTGACACGTATACCACCACTATAATCCGGGCATAATAAAAGAATTTCTCGGCTCTTCAAGATAGCTAGAACCGTCATCAAAAATCACATACATAATCAAAACATGTGAGATCATCGGAAATACTTCAAAAATCACTATATCGCCCCAAAATTAACTCTCAACACCACAAATACGACGATATATACTCACAATTAGTGCTAAAAATAGCACTTAACAAGACAAATTTCACCGTGTTTGAAAAATGGAAAAAACGATCGAGTTTGAAGGTTTATCCACGTTTTTTCAGTCTTTTGGGTCCACAAATAAATTGGGCTCATATTCACGCAGGACAAACTATTCACTAAATAAAAAGTCTCGGTGTATTATAAGGATCATTTGATTTTCAATAGAAAGACTTTTAAAGACCATAAGATTGTCTTTTGAAACGGGTTGGAATCGGTTGAAACAAGTTATGTAATCCATTTTATATCGTGTCAAAGGATTCTAAAAATAATGAGGTAAAATAAAATAAAAATCAATTTCCTAATAACTCGCAATACAATAAATTGGAGCCCTAATCAGCATATTGTTTGATCAAATATGTCAAATGCTCTAAACATATCCTAATATTTTTTTTTTACGGATATGTCATTTATCAAACGGGACGGGCCTATAAGAAAAAATCAATAGCAAGACGAGACATTCATTTTGGAATTCAGATGACCATGCGATCCAACCAATTATAATATTTTTGCCAACTACTACTAAATGGGGTAATTATAAATGAGATGACACTAAGTCACTCAAAAATCATAAATTTTCCAAAAATAGAAGGTGACGCTTGTACCCTTCAAATCCCCTATAAAAACCCGATATATATTGCCTTAATAATATAGACTTATAGTGTTATATAACGCTAGTAGAAGCCAACTGACCTTATAATATGGTGTAGCGGATTTCTACGCTACTCTGAAAAAATCATGAGAAAATAAAACTGTCACACCATAAATCAATTATTAGCCAAAGTCGATCTTCTGAGACATTGTTTCAAATCATATGAGAGATCTTTTAATAACATTACTCGTACTAGTTTAGGTACTGTACAATTGCACGACTCGTGTATGATCTCATATGTGAGAAAAGTAAATAATTTTAAATGATATGAATTTATGAAAAAAAATTGATAGCCAATATATCGTCTCATTTTAAATATATTACGTAGTACGGAGTATGTTGAAATTTAACGAAATCCTATTAAATCCAAAATCTTACTGTACAAACTTTTATTAGTGGGCTACTTTTTTTTAGGAGTATTTATCTTGTAGCCAGCATCAATATACTGTATGCATTTAGGTGATGATTTTTTTTTTGGATGTGAAACTGAACTCGGGCTGATAAATTTGAGAGTTTGATATCAGATTCAATGTGGAGTCAACCCATCTCGTCAACAACCAAATCGAGAATATATATATATATGGCAAAAAACAATATTTCCTCCGCTTTTCTTTTATCTTTCCATTTGTTCAATATATAAGTGTAGCAAGTTCTTTGCCAAAAAGGAATGGGTAATTGGATTATCCATTTATGATAAATGTTACCATTGGATTGGATGAGAGAGTGGTCTTAGCTTGTTACTGCTAAGTAATTATTGGTAACCTGCTCCGTGGCTTGACATGTTCAAGGATTGATTCGTCATATTCATATACTCACTCCCCTTCTCTATGATTCGTCCACTTTATCCTTGGACAGAAAATATGAATAACGAGGATACGTGGATGAAAATAAAAGTAGAAGAAAATTGTGGGGTCATAACAAATGAAAACCACTTAATTAACATCTTAGAAAATATCCTCGTTCTAAATGTTTTAGAGTAGAGGTTCAAGAGGAGGCACCGAAGAAATACAGCGTAATATAACGATCACAATTAATGACCGATACATTACGATCGCAATTATCGGCCTAGCGCAGTCACGTGACACATGCATGGAAAATTAGAGATGGCCTCAATCGGGCTAACCTGATTCATCGTATATTCATGAGTAAAAAAAGTAACGAGGATATGTGGACGTATATTTTCATATACTCACTCCCCTTCTCTATGATTCGTCCACTTTATCCTTGGAGAGAAATAAGAGTAACGAGGATACGTGGACGAAAATAAAATTAAAGTAGAAGAAAATTGTGGGGTCATAACAAATGAAAACCACGTAACATCTTAGAAAATATCCTCGTTTCTGAATGTTTTAGAGAAGAGGTTCAAGAGGAGGCATCGAAGAAATACAAGTATACAACGTAATATAACGATCACAATTAATGACCGATACATTACGATCGCAATTATCGGCGTAGTAAGTCTCATTTGTGATGGATATATCCGTTACAAATTAATTACGGGTCAAATAATATCACTTGATACCATCCAACCTTTCCCGTTCTCCACCCACCTCATTAATAAATGAGATAACAGTAATACTCACTCAAAAATCATGCAAAAAAACGAAATGACGTCGGTGCCCTTCAAATCCCCTATAAAAAGCCAACATACATAACGTTGGAACTCAACCCAAAAAAAGAAAAAAACAAAGATGAAGTTAATTTTAATAACAATGGTTGCCCTAGTGATGGCTTGCACCATTATGCCTGATGTGACCATGGGTGTTCGACAGTCGTTTGAACCACTATCGAACATAATGCTGCAAGCCATCGACTCAGTCGACTATTGCGTTGGGCTCGACCAACCTTGCGGCCCTGCTTACTGGTGTTGTGGTTGGTGTGGATGCACCGTAAGACTTCGTTGTCGCCCTCGTTGGCCTAACCCTTCCGACCGTTGTGAATGAAAAATGATCAACAACTCAAAAATAAATGAATAATGTCTCTCCTACCCTAAAAGGAGCATACCTAATATCATAAATAATTGTCATGTCGTCGTGTTGTTATTATTATGAGTCAGTCCTATATAATAGGACATATGTTATTGTAGAATCAATAGTTGTTTATGAACGACTATGAATGAATTAAGAAATATTCCGTACTACGAGTAATGAATAATGTCTCCCCTCAGCCCTAACCCACATCTATATATGATATGGGTATAATATTATGGGGTTACCTGTTTTAGTTTAAGGATGGTATGTCTGTACTTATTGCGGTGTTATAAAATTATCGTGTTGTTCAATTCATGAGGGTCATTAATAATTTAGTACTTCTCTCCGTTTTATTCATTTGTTTGCTTTTATATTCTGATAAGTAATTTAATCAAAGACAAATAAATGAAGGGGACGTAGGAGTATTCATGCAGTGACTTTATCTACGGCCTACAAGTAAATTTGTCCTCGGGTTTTTGTTAGTTGCTACTAGAAGCGATCTAACCTCGTAATATGATGTACCGGATTTCCACGCAACTCTAAAAATAAATCAAAAGGAAATAGAACTTTGTTACACCATTAATCTATTACTTCCTCCGACTCTTAAGATTCAAAACATTTAATTTTGCACAAAGAATAAAGTTGTGAGCAGAGATGCGGTAGGTCTCACCAATAAAGCAAAAGATTCAACGCAAAATATAGCGAGAAAAAGATACGGTACGATTTACCGATTTCTACCAACCCTTATTTTTCACAAATCGGGACCCTCATATGTTCTCTGCCGAGTCTCAAATTTTGTGTGGCCATTTTATAGGACTTTATTAACACCGCGTGCGATTTTCGACCATTTTTGTTTCGGACTCTCAAATCTAAAAAAAAACGTGTATACACTTCAAATTTTAGTTGTTCGGAGGATCCTGCCGCACAAGGTTTCATTTTGCCTTGATTTTTTTCCCACATGTCTGGGGTTGTACAGAAGGTACGTATCCAGTCCGATTTCAGGCTCAAACCAAAACAACAGGCTGCATTGTCACAATTTATCGATTTTCTCCCAAAGCTTGTTTTTCTCACGTGTCGGGGGTCGCTAGATAAGGTACCCTATCCAATTTCAGGCCCTAACGAAAACAATAGGTCGACTTTTCACGATTAACCAATTTTCTAGCAATGCTTGTTTTTCACATATCGGGACCCTCATATGTTCTCCGAGTTGTTAAATTTTGTGTAGCTATTTTATAGGACTTTATTAGAACAAATTTTACTGCTTTCGAAAATAGCCAAAAATGATCGATTTAGAAGGTTATAATCCAGTTTTTTTTGCTTTTTAGGTCCAAAAATAAAATGGGTCCATAATCATGAAGGAGAAACTACTAGCCAAATTAAATGTCATAGAGTATTATGAGGGTCATTCGGAATCAATCGAAACAAGTTGTGTATTCCATTATATATCGTCCCAGAGGATTCTAATTATTGTTATTATTAGGCATCTACTTTTATCGGAAAGTTTTCGTCAAAAAACATCTTTAATACAAATTTCACCGCTTTCGAAAATAGCAAAACCGATCGATTCTGAAGGTTATTATCAATGTTTTTTCGGCTTTTTGGGTCTCGAAATAAAAAAAAGGTTCCATATTAACGCAGGACAAATACTCATTAAATAAAATGCCTCGTGTATTATGATGATCATTTAGTTTTCAGTAGAGACTTTTAAAGGCCATAAGATTGTCTTTTAAGACGTGTCAGACTCAATCGAAATAAGTTATGTAGTCCAGTTTATATCATGTCAAAGGATTCTAAAAATCATTATTAGACATTCTATTCCTATCGGTATGTTTTCCTCAAAAAAAGTTAGCTCTTTAGAACTAATTTCAATGCGATCGAAAATGGCAAAAAATGATATATTTTGAAGATTATTATCCGCGTTTTTTTCGACTTTTTGGGTTCAGAAATAAAATAAGTCCATATTTTACGCAGGATGATAACTCCGTTATTGACCGCTTTTCTACACCCGTTTGACGTTTATTTAGCCTCGATTAATCGTATTTTCTTTGGCATTCCGGCTCATTTCGCCTATATTTTGTATTACACGGGTTTTTGCGTTTGTTGTTCGTTTTTAGGCATTTCCGTGACGAAAACGATGAAACTTGAGCATGCCCGGGTAAAAGGAGGTACATGACCCGAGTTCGAGCCTAAACAAGCGCATAGAAGACAAGAAACGGGAAAATGGGCATAGGAAGAGAATAGCACGGTCCACCGTGCGATTCTAAAGTCAGAAGGTTAGGACCGTGCGATTCTCACCGTGCGAAACGCATGTTTCGTTCGTTACTCCGGTTTTGCCATTTCACTTCGTTTTTCGACCGGTTTTCTATGTAACCTAATTAGAAGTATAAATACTCAAATTCTTATTTTTGCCTCTCAAGTTTACATTACACAAGATTTTATTTTGAATTATTTGGGGTTTTAGAGAGGATTTGTAATTTCTTGAAGATCTTCATCTTCCTTATTGTCCAAGATTCAAGCTTTTTATGATTATTATTATCTATTCTTCCTAATCTCTCCATCCTCTTTAAGTGGGTAATTTTTGCTTCTTCCTTTGCTTTAATTTTGTTAATTTCTCATTTTTGTTAGTTCATCTTAGTAGTTTACAATTGATTAGTTTTCTTTTGATTTGTTCCTTCTTCCTCTTGTTCATGTTTGTGAGCCTTTTCATGTTAGACATAGAAACCCCAAATTAAAAATCCCCAATTTGACCAATTTTGTTATTTGTTTTTATTTTGTTAGTTCTCCATTGTTGTAGTTTGTTTATTTCCCATTTTTATTTGTTCCTCCAATTAGATTTTCCCAAAGTAGTCATTCTTGCATGATTAGTAGTAAAAATCAATTATTAAGAATGTTCATAGTTAAAGATTCCACCTTTACACTTAATTTTACTAATTTAGTCATGTTTAGTGAGTAGTCTTTTTCTAGGGGACGATTTGACCCCGTTATGCCTAGATTGTGGGTTTGAATTCCGTATTTGGATTGTTTGGGATAAATGGGAATTGGGTAGTTTGGGGGATCGGGAATCGACTTGGCATTTGGTTGTGTTTGAACCCTTGACCCTTGTCCACCGACGGGAGTCGGTTAGGTCTAGGTAGTAAACCTCGTCTCTTGTCATGCCTTGCCCCGCCTAGTTGAACACGGGAGTGAGAACTTGGTAGGGTACCCAAATTATCGGTTTAGACTCTTCACCTTGGGAGAGGGGAGAGAAAGGACCGGGATTAGACGCGGACTTAATGAGCCGACTCACGAACCCGGGAGGGAGGTGATCGGTTTTAGCTTAGTTGGATTACGAACCCGGGAGGGAGGTAGCCAACCCCAAGAGGCGTTCCACTATTCCTATCATCCCTAGCAATCCGATGCTCGGTATTCCTTACCCACGATTATGACATGTTGGAGGTTAAGTCGGACCCTAGGCCTTTCTCTATTGAGTAACCGTCGTTTTTAGTTTTCGTTTGTTTCTTATTTAGTTTTCTATTTTCTTTTTGTAGTTGTAGATCACCAATCCTACCTCTCTATCGACTTAGATAAACTATTAGAATTAAAACGACTAGGAATCACCACACTCCTTGTGGACCGACCCTTTCTAGTGCAACGATTATATCGTGCGCTTGCGAGGTAATTAAAACCCCAACAAGTTTTTGGCGCCGTTGCCGGGGAGTGTTAGCGGTACTAGTAGTTTTATTTCTTAAGTTTAGACTAAGTCATTACTTGTTTTGCACACTTCGGTGTGCCCTTGCCCGTGTTCTAACTTCTACCTTTTAGTTTTTGTATTGCTTTGCATGAGTAGGCGGATCCTTGGGCTTTCACCAATCCACTTGTTGAACCCCGAGATCGAAGCTACGGCAAGGCGGTACAACGCCGAAAGAAGAAGACATCAAGTGCAACCGCCTTCACCTCCCATTACTTCCGAATCCGAAGAAGAGATTAGATCCGAAGACACAATTGAGTCCGACGAAGAGGTTAATTCTCCGAGACCCCCTTCTCCGCCTCCTCATATGGCTACTATAAGGGAAGAGTCGACACCCCAAGTGGTGTCACAATCGAGTATTACAAGGCCCGCGGTCGGAGCTAACAACTTTGAGATCAAGCCCGCTCTCATCCAATTCGTACAACAAAACCAATTCTCCGGATTACCCCTCGACAATCCCAATGAGCATATCAATGTGTTCCTAGAAGCATGCGATAACGTAAAAATCAACGGAGCGTCGGAGGAGGCCATTCGCCTAAGACTTTTCCCGTACTCGCTAACGGGAAGAGCCAAGGAGTGGTTGAGGTCCCAACCGGCCGGCTCCTTTGACACTTGGGATAAACTCTCTAAAGCTTTCCTCTTGAAATTCTTTCCGCCGGGTAAGACGGCAAAATACCGTAACGATATAACAAACTTTGTCCAAGAGGATCACGAGTCGCTCTACGAGGCATGGGAAAGGTTCAAAGAGTTATTGAGGCAATGCCCCCACCATGGTATAGCCCCCCACGTGGTCATCCTTACTTTCTACAATGGCGTTCGATCCGAATATCAATTAGGGTTGGACGCGGCGGCCGGTGGTGCCATTGACTTAGTTCACCATACCGCGGCCATGGAGTTTATTGAAAAGATGGCCTCCAACAATCATCATTGGGGTGGGGATAGAAGGAAGTTGAAGAAGCAAGACAATAGTGAGACTTTGAATGCTCTTAATGCAAAAATCGACAATTTGACAAAACAACTTTCTCAATTCAAGCAAGGGGGATCAAGTTCTTCTAAGGAGACAAATGAGTTCTCTTGTGAGTTATGTGGAAGTCCAAGTCACGACGCCGCCGAGTGTTGTGTTGTTACTACAATGGAGCAAGCCAATGGCATATGGGAATCCAACCAAAGGCAAGCATTAAACAACAATAATCAATATCACCAAGGGCAAAGAGCGTTCCTATCTTATGGGAACAAGAACTTCCAAACTCCATTCAATCAACAAAAGGGAACTTTCAATCAAAACTTCCAAAGACCGAATCAAGGTTTTAATCAAGGGTTCAACTTCCAAGCACAAGATACATCGGGTTTTCAAGCAAGAAATTTCCAAGCAAGACCAACATTCAACACCACTCCCTTTCAAACCCCTCTCCAAAATCAATTTCAAGTTCCATTCCAAACTCCTACACCCTTCACTACTCCTATACCACAAGTCCCACAACAACAACAACAAGTTGTGCCACAACAAGCTCCACCACCAAAGTCCAATTTGGAGATACTTATGGAGCAAATGATGAGCACTCAAAATAGTTTCATTCAACGCCAAGACCAACGCCACGAGGAGACTACATCTTCTATTTCTCAATTGAAGAGTCAAGTCCAAAATGCCCAAAGAATCACCGATCATCAAATACAACAACTCGCGAATCAAGTCAACGAGTTGACCGTGTCAAGTGGGACATTTTCGGGTGGCATTAAGGCAAATCCTAAGGGTAACGGCGAATTGAATGCCATTCAATTAAGGAATGGGCGCATATTGGATGAAGTTGTGGTTAACAAGAAGAGGAAGACTAATGTTGTGGATGAAGTAAGTGAGGAAGCAAATGGTGAAAAAGAGGGTTCAAATGAAGTGGTTGTTGACAAACCACCTATTGTTGAAGATCAAATTGTACAAGAAACCCCAAAGGCGACTAGAGAAGTCAAAGCATATGTGCCACCGATTCCATTTCCTCAAAGGTTAGCTAGGGCCAAGCTTGAGCAAAAGTATGGGAAGTTCTTGGAGATGATGAAGAGTATGCATATCACACTTCCTTTCCTTGAGGTCATTAGAGACATCCCCTCCTATGGCAAGTTCTTGAAGGATGTCATTTCTAAGAAGGCATATGGTGAGCAATTATCGGTGAGCCTCTCAAAGGAGTGTAGTGCCGTTCTCTTGAACAAATTGCCACAAAAATTGGAAGACCCCGGGAGCTTTACTATTCCATGCTCGATTGGCTCTATCAATATTGAGAAGGCATTTTGTGATCTAGGGGCAAGTGTAAGTCTTATGCCCCTTTCCATCTTTAACAAACTTGAAGGCTTTGAGCTAGCTCCCACGAGAGTGTCCCTTCAATTAGCGGATCGTTCCGTTAAATATCCGATGGGGGTAGCCGAAGATGTACCGATCAAAGTCGGGAACTTAATCATCCCGTGTGACTTTTACATCATGGACATTCCCGAAGACACCAAGATTCCCATTATACTTGGTCGTCCATGCCTAGCCACCGGGGGAGCTCTTATTGATGTCAAGAATGGTAAGCTCTCACTTCAAGTCGGGGATGACAAGATGGAATTTTCACTTGAGAAAGCCATGAAAGAGCCTTCAAATGTTGGATCATGCTACCAAGTACAAATGCTTGAAGAGTCTACCATCGAGCAAGATGATCATTATGCCCTTGAGGAGTCCATTGTCGGGAATTCGGAAATGGATGCGATGGAATATACTCTAGCTATGGACTCAATCTTGAAGCAATGCACCACAAGATCACTAGAAAGTTTGACCGAGGAAGGGTTATATGAGGAGAGATCTACGCCTCCTCAAGTGGAGTTGAAACCTCTTCCTTCATCTCTTAAATATGCTTTCTTAGGTCCTAATGAGTCATACCCGGTTATTGTCAATAGTGCACTTAATGACCATCAAGTACATGACTTGTTGGAAGTCTTGAGGAAATATAGAGAAGTCATTGGGTACACTATTGATGATATTCGTGGTATTAGTCCCGCCTTATGCTCTCATCGTATACTCTTGGAGGATGAGAGCACCTCATCCATTGAGCGTCAAAGACGTCTCAATCCGGCCATGGCCGAGGTGGTGAGGAAGGAGGTGCTAAAACTCCTTGATGCTAATATCATTTATCCAATCTCGGATAGTAAGTGGGTGAGTCCCGTTCATGTCGTCCCTAAGAAAGGTGGGACGACGGTTGTCAAGAATGATAAAGGAGAATTAGTGTCTACTAGGCCAATTACCGGGTGGCGCATGGTTATAGATTACCGTCAACTCAACAAAGCCACCCGGAAAGACCATTTCCCCCTCCCCTTTATAGACCAAATGTTGGAACGCTTGGCCAAACATTCTTACTTTTGTTATTTGGATGGATTTTCGGGATTTTTCCAAATCCCGATCCATCCCGATGATCAAGAGAAGACTACTTTCACTTGCACTTACGGGGTATACGCCTACCGTCGTATGCCCTTTGGGTTATGTAATGCACCGAGCACGTTCCAACGTTGCATGATGTCTATTTTTTCCGATTTTGTGGAAAAGACCCTTGAAGTATTTATGGATGATTTCTCCGTTGTAGGGTTTTCTTTTGAAAATTGTTTGGAAAACCTTGATAAGATCCTACAACGGTGTAAGGAAACCGGGCTTACACTAAATTGGGAAAAATGTCACTTTATGGTGACGGAGGGGATAGTCTTAGGCCATGTAGTGTCTAATAGGGGAATAGAAGTTGATAGGGCGAAGGTCGAGGCTATTGAAAAGTCGCCTCCACCTAGTAACGTTAAGGGGATTCGTAGCTTTCTTGGTCATGCGGGGTTTTACCGCCGCTTCATTAAAGATTTTTCCAAGATAGCTAGACCCTTAACGGAACTCCTCGCCAAAGATGCCCCTTTTATCATGACTAATGCTTGTCTCGATGCTTTTGATAGGTTGAAGAATGCTCTCATTTCGGCCCCTATAATCCAACCACCGGATTGGAGTCTCCCTTTCGAGCTCATGTGCGATGCAAGCGATTTTGCCATTGGAGCGGTTTTGGGACAAAGGAAAGAAGGAAAACTCCATGCTATACATTATGCGAGCAAAACATTAGACTCCGCACAAGCAAACTACACCACTACCGAGAAGGAGCTTCTAGCGGTGGTGTACTCCATGGAGAAATTCCGGTCTTATCTTGTAGGATCGAAGGTTATTGTCCACACCGACCATTCGGCTCTAAAGTATCTCATGGCCAAGAAAGATTCCAAGGCTCGTTTACTCCGTTGGGTTTTACTCCTCCAAGAGTTCGATATTGAAGTCCGGGACAAGAAGGGAACGGAAAATGTGGTCGCCGACCATTTATCTCGTCTAGTGGTTGATGATCATGATCCGGAAGTTCCTATAGACGACTCTCTTCGAGATGATCATCTATTAGCCCTATCAATGGTAGAAGCCCCATGGTATGCCGATTTTGTGAATTATATTGTGTCGGGGATCGTGCCTCAAGACTATGACTCCCACAAAAAGAAGAAGTTCTTCCATGATGTTAAGCAATTTCATTGGGACGATCCAAACCTATACAAATCATGTGCCGACGGTTTATTTCGAAGATGTGTACCCTATGATGAAACCAAGTCCATTATAATGCATTGTCATGACATGCCTTGTGGCGGCCATGCAAGCTCGATGAAGACATCCGCTAAGATACTACAATGCGGATTTTATTGGCCCACCATTTACCATGACGTAGCCGCCTACGTCAAGAGTTGTGACAAATGTCAAAGGAGCGGGAACATATCAAGGCGCCATGAGATGCCACTACAATATATGCTCGAGGTCGAGATTTTCGATGTATGGGGGATAGATTATCAAGGTCCTTTCCCCTCCTCTTGTGGGAACGAGTATATCCTAGTAGCGGTGGACTATGTGAGTAAGTGGGTTGAGGCAATCCCCACTAAAACTTGTGATGCGAAATCGGTGATGAAACTCTTGACCAAGATTATATTCCCTAGGTTTGGAGTCCTGAGGGTCTTGATTAGTGATCGGGGTACTCACTTCCTTGAGAGAACCTTGGCCACCATGCTCAAGAAATATGGGATTCAACACAAGAAGAGTCTTGCATATCATCCGCAAACAAATGGACAAGCGGAAATTTCCAATCGTGAAATCAAAGCGATTCTTGAGAAAACGGTCAACCGGTCGAGGAAGGATTGGGCATTGAAAATTGATGAAGCTCTATGGGCGTATCGCACGGCCTTCAAGACCCCCATCGGAACTTCCCCATTCCGTCTCATATACGGGAAAGCTTGTCATCTTCCCGTTGAAATGGAACACAAGGCATATTGGGCGATAAAGCATCTCAACTTGGATGTGAAGAAAGCGGGTGAAAAGAGACTACTCGACCTAAATGAGCTTGATGAATTCCGTCTACATGCATATGAAAATGCAAAGATCTACAAGGAGAAGACTAAAAAGTTCCATGACAAGAACTTGGTACGGAGAGAATTCAAGGAAGGCGAGTTAGTTCTCCTCTTCAATTCAAGATTGAAGTTATTCCCGGGGAAGCTCAAGTCAAGATGGTCGGGACCGTTCAAGGTTGTAAGGGTATTCCCATATGGCTCGGTGGAGATCAAAGGGAATGAAGAAACATTCAAGGTTAATGGTAGCCGACTCAAGCACTATTTTGTCGGCCAACCAATTAAAAGGGAAATTGCTTCACTCAAGATAAAGTAATCTCATTCATTAAGGATATCATTATTGTATATTCTCATCTACTTCATTCGGTCGAGCCAACGACCTTAAACAAAGGCGCTTCGAGGGAGGCAACCCCGATACTTGACACTTTTCTACCTTTTCTTCTTATTGGATTTTCTTGGAGGAGCACTTTTGTGACGATTTATATCGTTTTTGGAGCTTTATTAAGGGTTTGGAGCATATTGGGTTCGATTTGGGGAGCTTAGAAAAAAAAAAAAAAAATTGGGAAAATGGGGGTAGCAAGGTAACTTACGGTCGACCGTGCGATTCTCAGATCAGAAGGTTGGCACCGTGCGCAACCGACCGTGCGAAACCCATGTTGTCGTGCGAAAAAAAAAAAAAAAAAAAATAATACTAATACCCGACCCCCCCCCTCATTCCCTCCTATCACACTATTATTACTATTATTATTATTATTATTATTAATACTAATCCTTCACATCTTCATCTTCCCCAACATCCATCTTCATATCTCCATTAAACCTTCATCCACCTTCAACCTATTTTTCCCATATAATCCTCAAAACAAACCCAAATCACCTAATTTTTGCACCATTCTCTCCCTTACTACTCCCTCTTCACTCTACACTACACAAATCCACCATAAATAACAAAGTTCATCATCACAAAAAATTCCTAGATCTAATTTTTAGCCTTTTTACTCTCCTTCAAATTGACTCATCTTTTGAAGGACGGGTATTTGAAGCGCCGCGGTTCTTTTGAGATTACTTTGAGGCGATTCCGGGCTGAAAAAAATTTTCCGGGTGGGTGACGGTTTTGATTCGGGTCGGAGACAACTTCTACAGCATACCTCGTTGGTCCACATCTACTCATGGCACCAAAAAGACCAATAATAGGTACGGAAGCATCTTCCTCCTCCGAACCCGCTCTTACAAAGCAAAGGGTAAGCTTATTTAAATACAAGTCTGATAATGTAGGCTTTAATTTAGAAAAACAGCGTGCTAAGTATAAACAACTTATGAAAGCGGGATTTAAACCGACTCGGTTTTTTCACCGAGAGACTACGATAGCAACGGGCATAGATGATGATCTAGATGTCCTAATAGAGCGGTTTAATTGCCCGATTACTTTCATGCATGCCTATAGTTTTAAGTCATTGACTTGTGAATTTCTTGCAACCCTCACCACCAACACCTCGGGCCACAACCCATCCATCTCATTCCAATTACTAGGTAATGAATTTACCTTGAGCTTAGAAAGGTTGGCCCGAATCCTCGGTATAAATTTCATTCACCAAGCTAAGGAAAAAGCCTCTAAAAAGGCGGAGGTAGTCAAGGAGAGAGCGGAGTTTTGGAGGGAAATTGCTAGGACCAATGAACCGTATGAGGCTAGGACAACCGCTCTTAGTGAGATACGCAACCCCGCCCTCCGTTATGTTTTGCGCCTATTTTCGGAAATCCTTATCGGTTCTTATGAAACCCAACACCGGGTGAGCGCGGTAGCACTTCAATCACTCATGGAAGTGTTATATAACCGGCCTCTAACAATCGACTTCACCAAGGCCGTGGTCGCACACCTTCATTCGATGACTGTGGTCACACCTAAAGTAATAGTGGGTGGGGGTCTAGTGACATTGATTGCCCAAGGGTTGGGAATGATTACAGAACCGGAACCTAGAGCCTCCGGCGGTACCTACATTGACACCGACTACCTTGAAAACTCAATTTGTATCACCACAATGGATGGAGTCGCCCGACTCCTATTTTACATAACCTCCCTTCGCTCCATGATACTACCGGACAAGCCCCATGTTACGATCTCAAACCGGGAAAATTGGGGTATGCCTTTGAGAATGAATGAATTTGTCCGTAAGGACATCTACTCCCCTTGGGAATACGCCAATTATGGCCATGACCCTTCCCGCATCGTGTATGAGGACGAGTTTGAGGATGAGAATGAGGAAGAGGAACAAGGTCGTCCTCTTGATCCTCCCCGCTCATCTATGCACCAACCCGGTCCCTCTTCTTTCAACACCGGTCCACAATTTGGGTATGGGCAAGGTTCACAATTTGGACATGGGCATGGTCAACAACCACCATTTGGGTACGGACAAGGATTTCCCCAACCGAGCTACACACCTTGGGATATGTCCGCTATTACTACCCAAATCAACACACTCTCGGACCTTGTGACCTCTAACCACGAGGAGAATCGTCGGTCCATCGAGGAAATCCGAACATTATCCCAACAACAACACGAAGAAGCGATGGGATCTATCCACCGAATTGAAAACTCGGTAAATTCTTTCTTTGATAGTTTCTACTCTCGTTTCCCCCCTCCCCATTGAACTTCATGATTTCATTTAAGTGTGGGGAGGTAGTTTTCGGTTGTGTTGGTGATCGTTGAGGAGTTGAGTGGTTGTGTTGTATGGTGAGGAGTGGAGTATATAGGTGGGGTGAGTTTTGGAGGGTGAGTTTGGTGATTGTTGGATGCGAGTTTATACTTGAGGATTCGTGGAACTTTGAGTGGAAATTTTTGATTTGGTGAAACTTTTGTGATGGCTAGTTTTGATGAAGTTATTCTTGGTGTATTTGCTAGTGTTGAGTGATGAATGATGAGAGTACGATTATTGCTCCCGGAAATTCGGTGATGTGATTACACCGGATTTCCATTTTCGAAAAATCCAAAATTATTGCTCCCGGATTTTCGGTGACTTGATTACACCGAAAATCCATTGAAAAATCCAAATGTTTTGCTCCCGGTGCTTTAGTGACTTGATTACACTAAAGCACCACTTGAAAATCCAAAAAAAAAAATTATTTATTTTACTTTCTTTCATTTTTTTTATTAGATTTTCTTAGTTTCTTTTAATCTTTCCTTAGTTTTTTTTTAATTCCTAGTTTTTTTACTTCCTTTCTTCTTTCCATCTTGAGTTTTGCATTGGGGACAATGCAAAGTTCAAGTGTGGGGAGGAGTCTTGTGTGTCTAGTTTGATTTAGTGTAGCTTGTGTACATATATTTGTTTTTGTGTTGTTTCCTCTTTTTCCCTTGTGTAGGTAAACAACCCGTCGGACGCCAAAAATCAAAATCCGAGGTAGATGGATGAAGACCGTTCCGGTATATTCTTTCCACCTTATTCCTTTTTTTCCTTGCATTTGTTGAAGGAGGATGGGATTTTGATTGTATTGGAGGTTCTTGGATGAACATTTGGGTTGTTGGTTGCTTGCTTGCTTGTGGAAATTGATTCATTTGTGTTTTGTTTTATTTGTTTTCTTTATTTTTGTGTGATTAGTGTCTAGTCTAGTGTGTCTTAGAGTAGTGTAAAACTTTTCGAAAACCTAGTCTTGAAGCTTATTTTTGGAGCTTACATTCTCTTATTAGTTTTACTTACCTTGATGTAGGACTTGAATCTAGTAGAATAGCTTTAAAATACTAAGTTTATCGACATTCTAGCTTAGGTCCACCCTCCCTACCAAATAGATTACTCGGGGGTTTGCATTTGACCATTTTGATCCCCCGTGGTGTGAAAACTCCTTGGTTACCGTGTCTCGTGTTCCTAGGTGACCTTTACTCTTATGACCATTTTTTTTTATAATCCAAGTTTACCTATCAAATACCACAAACACCTTCCACATTAATTTTTGCCTTTTGTTTTTGGTGATTCTATTACGTGATGCTTCCCCCACTTCAAAATCGAAAAAAAAAAAAAAAAAAAAAAAAAAAAAATCGAAAAAAGAAAGAAAAGAAGAAGAAGAAAGAAATCAAGGGGAGAAAAAAAAAACTATGAAAATCGAAAAAAAAGATCACCACACATCAAAATAAATAAATTTTCCGTTGATTTGGGGAGCCATCGTGAAGGGCCTACCGAGGGACCGAGTTCCTGAGGAAGGAAGATAGCGGTGGTAAACCGGTCATTGGAATTATCACTTTTCTATTCCTTTTTTACTTGGATTATTTGGTCATATTGAGTTTTGGGACGATCCTTCTCTTTATTTCATAAAGAGGTCGAGGCACACTTACCTACAGTGTTTTATAACACCACGGTTCTACCTTTCCACGCCATCTTACGCCCTCTTGTAATTTATTTGGAAGGTTGGGAGAAAATTTGCTAGATTATCGATGTTCATAGTAATTTATAGCTATAGTATTAGATTTTTGTCCATGTCTTGTAGGTTAACTAGTTTGAGAATGTTAGTTTTCATAATAGGTGGATGATTAGTGCTTTTCCCGCCGTCTTGATGAGGGTGACGGTGTTTTCCTTTTATGATGCAAACATGTCTTGTATTTGTGGGCTTAATCGATTGTTTGTGTCAATAGTTTTGTGCAAGACCCAACTTGCCTCGCAACGGGATACCTATCCTCATGGTATGTCGTTGTGAGTTGAAAGGGCGTTGAGTGCGCTAATACTCATGCGGTTAGTAATAGTTTAGTGAGTGGTCGAGGGATGCTTATATTGTGCATTCACTCTTTGTAGTCTAGGTGCTTGTCTTTGCCTTTGTCGCGCTTACTCGAGGACGAGTAAATGTCTAGTGTGGGGAGGTTGATAACTCCGTTATTGACCGTTTTTCTACACCCGTTTGACGTTTATTTAGCCTCGATTAATCGTATTTTCTTTGGCATTCCGGCTCATTTCGCCTATATTTTGTATTACACGGGTTTTTGCGTTTGTTGTTCGTTTTTAGGCATTTCCGTGACGAAAACGATGAAACTTGAGCATGCCCGGGTAAAAGGAGGTACATGACCCGAGTTCGAGCCTAAACAAGCGCATAGAAGACAAGAAACGGGAAAATTGGCATAGGAAGAGAATAGCACGGTCCACCGTGCGATTCTAAAGTCAGAAGGTTAGGACCGTGCGATTCTCACCGTGCGAAACGCATGTTTCGTGCGTTACTCCGGTTTTGCCATTTCACTTCGTTTTTCGACCGGTTTTCTATGTAACCTAATTAGAAGTATAAATACTCAAATTCTTATTTTTGCCTCTCAAGTTTACATTACACAAGATTTTATTTTGAATTATTTGGGGTTTTAGAGAGGATTTGTAATTTCTTGAAGATCTTCATCTTCCTTATTGTCCAAGATTCAAGCTTTTTATGATTATTATTATCTATTCTTCCTAATCTCTCCATCCTCTTTAAGTGGGTAATTTTTGCTTCTTCCTTTGCTTTAATTTTGTTAATTTCTCATTTTTGTTAGTTCATCTTAGTAGTTTACAATTGATTAGTTTTCTTTTGATTTGTTCCTTCTTCCTCTTGTTCATGTTTGTGAGCCTTTTCATGTTAGACATAGAAACCCCAAATTAAAAATCCTCAATTTGACCAATTTTGTTATTTGTTTTTATTTTGTTAGTTCTCCATTGTTGTAGTTTGTTTATTTCCCATTTTTATTTGTTCCTCCAATTAGATTTTCCCAAAGTAGTCATTCTTGCATGATTAGTAGTAAAAATCAATTATTAAGAATGTTCATAGTTAAAGATTCCACCTTTACACTTAATTTTACTAATTTAGTCATGTTTAGTGAGTAGTCTTTTTCTAGGGGACGATTTGACCCCGGTATGCCTAGATTGTGGGTTTGAATTCCGTATTTGGATTGTTTGGGATAAATGGGAATTGGGTAGTTTGGGGGATCGGGAATCGACTTGGCATTTGGTTGTGTTTGAACCCTTGACCCTTGTCCACCGACGGGAGTCGGTTAGGTCTAGGTAGTAAACCTCGTCTCTTGTCATGCCTTGCCCCGCCTAGTTGAACACGGGAGTGAGAACTTGGTAGGGTACCCAAATTATCGGTTTAGACTCTTCACCTTGGGAGAGGGGAGAGAAAGGACCGGGATTAGACGCGGACTTAATGAGCCGACTCACGAACCCGGGAGGGAGGTGATCGGTTTTAGCTTAGTTGGATTACGAACCCGGGAGGGAGGTAGCCAACCCCAAGAGGCGTTCCACTATTCCTATCATCCCTAGCAATCCGATGCTCGGTATTCCTTACCCACGATTATGACATGTTGGAGGTTAAGTCGGACCCTAGGCCTTTCTCTATTGAGTAACCGTCGTTTTTAGTTTTCGTTTGTTTCTTATTTAGTTTTCTATTTTCTTTTTGTAGTTGTAGATCACCAATCCTACCTCTCTATCGACTTAGATAAACTATTAGAATTAAAACGACTAGGAATCACCACACTCCTTGTGGACCGACCCTTTCTAGTGCAACGATTATATCGTGCGCTTGCGAGGTAATTAAAACCCCAACACAGGACAAACTACTTATCAAATAAAATGCTTCGTTGTATTATGATGATCATTTATTTTTCAAAAGAAACTTTTAAAGGCCATAAAATTGTCTTTTGAAACGTGTCGGAATCGGTCGAAAAAAGTTATGGAGTTTCTTTTATATCGTGACAAAGAATTCTATAAATCTTTTTTTTTTGCCAACGGTCTAATACCCGCCTTACCACCTACGCATAACTTCCGAGGCTAAGTCATGCGCTTTTGTGTTAAGACTTCGATAAACATATCTAACAGAAAAACAATGAAAATAAGCTACTAGATCATGAAAACTTAAGACGCAGTCTTTGATGCTGTGATGTATTTCCTCCGCATCTGCTAGCTGATTAAGGAGCTGTAAGTAATCCGACTGGAGTGTCATGTGTAGAATTCCCTTCCGCTTAGCCCAGTTGATTGCCTTCAGTGCCGCCATAGCTTCAGCCAGCAAGGCTGACTCCGCAAAAAATTTGTCATGTCCCATCCCACTGGGGTGTCGTTCATTCCCATTGATTATCCAACCACCGGCAGCTTCTCCCGAAATCTTCCATCCAGCATCTACATTAATAATCACCATGTCACATCTACAGTTTTCTTGCGCAGAAGAGATCATCCAGAATTCCAGGGACTTTCTGATCCTAAGTCTTGTAATTTCCTTCTCCGACATTGTAATCTTTCCCAAATCAGAAATAGACCCAGGCTTATCTTTCCTATCCATTGAACCCTCCCATAGTTTTTCAAGAAAATTGAGTGATTCCCTATGCCTGGCCATAAGGATTTCCAATCCATTTTGGGATCCTCTGAATATAATGCTATTTCTGAAAAGCCAACTGTTATAGATAACATTTGAAAAGTGAAACGGGCTTTTCCAGTCCTCCTTATTTTCAAAAAGATGGGTTAGATGCTCCATCAACCAGTCATGAAAAACCTTATTCTCCCAATCCTGATTCAGGGATGGGAAGCCAGCTAATTCCCATAGGGTCTTACTTTTGCTGCAATCCCTGAACAGATGTTCTAAAGTTTCCAAGTGCAAAAAATCAGGCGAAGAGTCTTCATCATCTCTGTCACAACATAGAACACAGTGAGTAGCTCCCTCCAGTAGCTGTCTTTTGAATCTTTCCTCTCCGGTAGGTAGTGTATCAGATAAAATCTTCCAGTATAAAATCTTCCATTTTGATGGCCCATGCAGCTTCCAAAGAATTTTGTTGCAAAACTGTGGAAACTTTGAATATTTTGTTTTAGCCTTTCCTGCATAATTGCTTTTACTAATATCTTTCAAAAGAATTCTATAAATCATTATTAGGCATTCTACTCCTATCGGCAAGTTTTCTTCAAAAAAACATTCACGCTTTAGGACAAATATCACTGCGTTCAAAAATGACCAAAATAAAAACGATCGATTTTGAACGTTTTTTTTTTTTGGTAAAGGGTAAGTATATATATATCAGTGGAAAATTTACAGATCAATGACTACATCAAATTATGTAGCCATCTAGCATATTTTTGAACGTTATTATCCATATTTTTACGGTTTTTTAGTCCAGAAATAACATGATCTGAGTCCATATTCACGCAGGACAAACTACTCACCAAATTAAATATAATGCACATTGTATTATGTGGATAATTTGGTTTTCAATAGAGATTTTTAAAGGCCATAAGATTGTCCTTTATGACGTGACGGAGTAAGTCGAAACAAGTTATGTAGTCTATTTTATACTCTATACATCATTATTAGGCATTTTACTTCTATCGTCAAGTTTTCGTCAAAAACATTCGCACTTTAGGACAAATTTCACAACGTTCGAAATTGGCCAAAACGATCGATTTTGAAGGTTATTATTCACATTTTTTTTCGACTATTCGGGTCCAGAAATAAAATGGCTCCATATTCATGCAGGACAAACTACTCATCAAATAAAATGCTTCGGTGTATTATAAGGATCATTTGATTTTCAATAGAAAGACTTTTAAAAACCATAAGATTGTCTTTTGAAACGTGTTGAAATCGGTTGAAACAAGTTATGTAATTCATTTTATATCGTGTCAAAGGATTCTAAAAATCATGAGGTAAAATAAAATAAAAATCAATTTCCTAATAACTCGCAAAACAACAAATTGGACCCCGATATGTCATTACAACATGTCATCTACCAACTTCCCTAATCAGCATATTCTTTGATTAAATATGTCATATGCTCTAAACATATCCTAATAATTTTTTTTCGCGGATCTATCATTTATTAAACGGGGCGGGCCTATAAGAAAAAATCGATAGCAAGACGAGACATTCATTTTGGAATTCAGATGACCATGCGATCCAACCAACTCGAATATTTTTGCCAACTACTCCGTACTAAATGGGGTATGTAATAATAAATGGGATGACAATGATGACTCATAAGTCATAAATTTTCCAAAAATAGTAGGTGACCCTTGTACCCTTCAAATCCCATATAAAAACCCCAAATACATAGCCTTAATAATAACAACACAACCCAAACCCGAACCCTAAAAACAAAGAGTAAACGTAAAAGCAATAATAATGAAGTTGGGTAAGATTATAGTGTTAGTAATGGTTGCCCTAGTGATGCTTTCGAGCATGCCCGAAATGAGCATGGGTGTCCGACAGTCGTTTGAGCCACTGTCGGACATAATGTTGCAAGCCATCGACTCAGTCGACTATTGCGTTGGGTACGACCAACCTTGCGGCCCTCAGTACTGGTGTTGTGATAATTGTTACTGCAACCCAACCTTTTCGGGCCTTCGTTGTCGCTATTATGATTTCACTCATTGTTGATCCATCATAACTAAAAATATATGTAATGAATAATTTCTCCCCTTAATATATATAAATGATATAGGTTTATAATATTATGGGGCGAGCGGTTTTAATTTATCCTCGGTGTGTAAGGATTATTGTACTTGCTATTATAAAATTATCGTTTTATTTATAGTTGTTTTTTTTAATATCGTACTCGTATCTTACTAAAACTGGAAAATATGCGGTAACTTTATTTACTACTCCGTACGTAGTTAATTTATCTTTCGGTACTCCGTATATATGATAGTAGTATGATATGAGTACGAGACACGAAAAATAGTACTCCCTCCATTTGTATTCAAAGGTACGCTTCTATTTTGCACAACAATTAAGAAAGTATTAAAATAATATTAAAAGTACAGTAATTATGGACAAATTAGCATTTAATTATCCAAAATGTACTTAATGAGAGTATAACCGTAAATATGCTAGTGAAATAAGAATAATTTGATCCAAAATTGGACTAAAAATAAAGGGATCAATTGGATTTGAATGATCCAAAAAAAAAATGTAATCTTTGGATATGAACCGTGAAAATCCGTATATGGATTTTGGTGCATGAACACCCGTCCATCTTGTAAGAGGGAAATTAAAAGAAATGTGAAATCGTAATGAGTTTAAAAGTTCACACTTTCACTATGAGGCAATGTAGTAGGATTAGGTATGACAATGGATTCGGATTCAGATTCAGTTCAAGTGCAAATGTGAAATTTAATTTCAACGAATGAGATCTAGATCACAATATTTTTGCATTGTGCGGATATTAATTAGATCCATATAATGTAAAAATGGATTTGAATATGGATGTCTTAGTCACGACTCGTAATCTAGGTCCCACCCTCAAACCTTTACTTATTCTCTTTTTTTTTCTTGCAAAAAATAAAAATTAAGTAACAAAATGGTAAATTTATATACTAGTATTATTTTCTCATAATGAATACGAGTATTTAATTTAACATTTTAATTTTTTTTCGTTAAAAAAATACAGAGTACGGAGTACTATTTTATCAATATTGAAATTTTGCTAAAACTTAAGTTTACTGGTTCTTATCTTCAACTTTCAACGTAGTATTGAATTGGATTGTTTCATAAATAATGCTTTAAATCACTTAACGGATCACAAAATAATATTTTTATTTCGGTTTTTCTAACGAATCACAAAATAATAAATAATGAACTCATATTTCCCATACTTAGAAAATATTAAAGTGATTTATACTGTAATTAACTTCTTAACGTGTGTCCAGTAGACACACGTTAGAAAAATTGTTTTTTTATATTCATCAAAGTGAGTTATATACTACGGCATATTTTAATAAGGATACGAGGATTTATATATCCAATACCGAATCAAATTTATAAGGATCTAAATTTGGATCTTATAAGATTCAATCCAAGTCCTATTATGTATCTGTCTTCCCTAACTAAGACCTCCAAATAATTTACCAAAATCTTGAGAAAGTCTTAACTTGAATCATGACATACATTTGTAGACATATCAACCAATGAATAACTCTCATTTATATTTTCTTTTCAAGCTTCTTCAATATATAAATTTAAATTAGAAAAGGTATGAAGAATCTTATCAATTAAGAAAGACGATAGTTGACTGATAATATACAAAATCTGAGGTGAATATGTAGTGAATCCGAGCACTAAATAAATAATACTCCGTAGTGTAAAAATTAGTGAAAAATTGAGGTGTCTGAATTTTAAGATTGAGTAGAGTCTATCTCACACTTGTATCCCTTCCGCTATTTAAATGATAAACAAATTCTAACAAGTGTTGTTAAATATGCATTGCAAAAAATAGAAAAAAATGTCGCAAACTAAGCATCGTAAAATATGTGTCGGATCACTCTCCTATTTTGGTTAACATACCTCGGGGTGGTGATAATTGACCTCGATTCTTTCGCTATTTAAATTGTTGGTCCACTCACCCAAAATTCCATATGACAGTAGCTAGCGCCTGGGATATGGAAGTGAAGGGGGTACCAATGTTCAAGCTAATGAAGAAGTTGAAACAGGTCAAACTCTCCCTGAAACAGCTACACCAGACTCAATTTACGCAGCTTACGCAAAAAGTGAAGACTTATAAGGAGGATCTTATGCAATGTCAATCTCGTCTGCTGACTGATCCTATGAATGTAAATCTGCAACAAGAAGGAAAAAAAGATGAGAGATATGATTATCTGTTTTTTCGAAAGGCCGAACTATCCTCCCTTTCCCAAAGGGCAAAAATACAACACCTGCAATTAAACGATGACAACTCTGCATATTTCTATGCTCAATTAGCATCAAGGAAGATATACAGTGTCATTGGTTCTATTAAAGATGGTAATGGTACGCAATTTATGAGCCAAGATGGAATTGCAGGAGCTTTTTTGGCATATTATACTGAGTTACTAGGGTCGACAACTCCTGTACAGAAACTAGAGCAAGAAATAATCACAAATGGAGCCATTGTATCTGCTGATGAGGCAGCGAATCTTGTGCAGACTGAGAAATAAAGAAGGCGTTGTTCTCAATTGATGAAGGAAAAAGTCCGGGGCTGGACGGTTTCTCTTCGGGGTTTTTCAAGAAAGCATGGGATACTAGCTATTAAAGGCGATTTTGTATCAGCAATCCAAGATTTCTTCATACATGGTAAAATGTTGGGAGAAATAAACTCGACCATTATCACTCTTATTCCCAAGAAGGAGGTACCTGAAACCGTTATGGATTTTCGGCCTATTTCGTGTTGCTCCACTGTGTATAAAACTATTAGTAAGATCATTGCTAATAGACTGAGTCTGATTCTCTCTCACATCATAGGTATGGAACAATCGGCATTCATAAAATAGCGTAACATATTCGATAATATTCTCATGTCACACGAGCTTGTGAAAAATTATGGTAGAGCACACCTTTCTCCTCGATGTACCATCAAGGTGGACTGAATACCGGCTAGAAATAGACTATTTTGAGTAAAATCATAAGTTCTAAATTCGGTATACGTCCCGGGTTTTCAAATGGGCAGAATACCGGCTAGAAATAGGCTATTTTGAGTAAAATCATAAGTCTTAAATTCGGTATACATCACGGGTTTTGAAATGGGCAGAATACCGGCTAGAAATAGGCTATTTTGAGTAAAATCGTAAGTCTTAAATTCGGTATACGTTCCGGGTTTTGAAATGGGCAGAATACCGGCTAGAAATAGGCTATTTTGAGTAAAATCATAAGTCCTAAATTCGGTATACGTCCCGGGTTTTGAAATTGGATATTTTGAGAAAAGGATTCAGTTTTTGAAAAATGACGGTTTTTGAAAATGACACGGAAACCAAGTAGCATATAGTCACGCAAGCATTATAACGACACTATGTATGCTCTATACTAATTCTCGGTCGGTCTATAAAGGGTCTATACCAGTGCACATAGCCTAGACGTGAATCGGGACGGACTCTCTAAGTCGAGTTGAGCTTAGAACATGCCGCGAAACCCATACGAATATGCTATGGACACCTTTGACATATCCATATTGGAGTACATCACGGTATAGTGGGACGTCGGTCGCGAGTACCGGCCCGGGAAAATAGGGTTATGCATGAACCGTAAAACTAAAACGCCTATTGTACTAGTCAAACGATTTCTATTTGAGTCTCGCCCTGAGGATGCCGATGGTAAGTCACGCATCAGTTAATCCCCAGCGGAGTCGCCAAATTGTGGACATGACATAGGTCCACCCCGACGCGGCCACGCGCGGGTTTGGGGAGGCGAATGAATCTCCATATGAGAATGGATCGAATTGAAATTTAAATCGAAGTGGAGTCGCCACCGAACTTTATGGGAATTTGGGCCCGTTCGAACCCACTCTATATCTTAGTGGGCCATGCACAAAGTATGGCCCATTCGGATATCAGAGTTTATTGGGCTCGTCCCTTTGCATTGTGATACCGATATTATCGGATACCGTGTATTGAATGACTCTCGTGCGCCAACGATTTCGGACATCCGGAAACCATGGTTCTGAGTAAGAGGTGAGGGTACGTGTTGGGAAGTTCACAAAGAACACCCAACCCCGCCCGCACATTAGCAGCCTCTACTAGGATACCGTTTGACTTTCGAATACGCGCGTTAGTAAAACGATGAAAATGATATGCAAACATTGTTTTCCCTAAACATGCGAAAAATTGAATGGGTTTCTATGTCGATTTAATGCAACTAAAACTAACGTCGAAGTTATATTTAGCAAGCGAGAGTTATTTTAGTACAATAAAATAAACAACAAAAATAAAATCGACAAAGATGGAAACAAACATGTTAGTAACGGTATAACGATAATAACGATTTGCGGATAATAATAATATGGAATGACGTAAATAGGATGATGCATGGTTTTGAAAAGTAATGTTTCACTTGATAGATTTGACACGTGTTGACCTAAGTCATAAAAAAGTATTAACGAGACTCGAATGAAATTATAGGACTCACGGTTTGACGTGATAAAGGGGCCACTCGACCGAGTTATTGAGGGACTCGACCGAGTGGGCCTCTGAAAAGCTTCTGTCCCGGATTTCGTGACGTTACTCGATCGAGTTATGAGGGAACTCGACCGAGTGCACGGCCACTCGATCGAGTCATTGCAGGACTCGACCGAGTGGTTGTCAAAAAACCTCCTGTCTCGCTTTTTGGGGTGCCACTCGACCGAGTGGACTAGGCACTCGATCAAGTGCCCCCTGTACGAACTAGGGTTCACTTTGCAATTTGTTATCGATTTCAAAATTGCTTTTTGATTTTGATAATTCGATGATTTTGTTGAATTGGGCATAAATATTATAAGATTTATGCTCGATTCGAACTTTGATACTCGTCATATCCGATATTCGATTATTGAATCGATATCGAATATTAGAGTGAAACTTAAAAAAAATGCTATAAGTCGTTTAAATTAACTAAGACGATATAGGTTTTCTCCGCGTTTATAGTGTCGTAATTAATTCTAATGAATTAGATGACAATTATTTTAGCATCAACGAAAATCGCGTTAGTTAAATTATTTGACTAAATCGTTTAGATTCGACGTCCAAACAAATATTAATTTTGTTAAAGAAAAAAACTTACAAAATGGAAATTCTTATTTTAAAAACAGGTGTTAAACTATTTACGAAATACTAGTTTTAATAGTTGCTTGTAATGAAAGATGGGTGTAAAGATTTTGAAAAATAACAATAATAATAAATTGAATCATTCATTATAACAAATTATTAAATATGGGGTACACGAAAAGTTTGTGATACTTAATAATGTGATCAAATATAAACTTAAATAAAAATTAAAAATGTACACACATATGTAATAAAACAATTCAAAATTTAATAAGAATAAATTTTAATAAAATACAAATATTTTTTTTATAAAAAAAAACTCATTAATGCATGTTAGGTGGCAAAAAATTAAATGTTTAAAGAAGCCTTTTAACTTTATATATAGATTGGTATCGAATCTAATAGATTGACACTTTACTTGAATTGAAAGACTTGACTTGATTCCCTCGACATCCCGACATCGTAATAAATCCTTGCGGATTGTGTGATGTCGGATCCGCGTCAACGGATTTCGACCTTAACTAAAAAAAGATGTTTGATTCGAAAATAGTTTTGAAAATCGATGAAATATGCGGTTAACGATGACGCGAACAAAATAAAAACTATTATTTACGTTGACTTGCTTCAATAATCAAGCGCTAGGGGTGTCGGGATAAGCGACCGGCAACATCAGGTGAAACACCCTTGTATATTCGGATTTCCTTATCCCGTCATCATTCGCACTCGACACAAATTCACAATTATTTTAATATTTTATACTAATGATATTAGAGACGCGATAACAAAATAAAAAAACGAAAAAAAAGGACGACGATGAGACGGACGGACAAGGAGAAGAAGGAAAAAGAGAAGAACGGGATTTTGCACCCTCATCCTACATGTTTCTTAGTCTCGGATAAATCTCGTTAGTTGTGGCTTTAGCACGGGAGAATCGAGGTTAATGTAAGTTAAGTTATGGTGGTTTAGGGTTTCGATTCCTAGATGCTAGGGTTAGGGTGTTTGAAAGTGTGAGATTAGGGTTGATTAGGGTTGTATGAGAAGTATGTAAAAGTAGGGTTGCAAAAAGTTGTCAAATTGCATGCATAAGGGGTGTATATATAGGCAAAGCTAACATACCCCGTCTAGGGTTACTCGACCGAGTAACTGGCTAACTCGGTCGAGTGGCCCAGTGCGACTGCAGTCGGGCTTGCATAAGGGCCCACTCGATCGAGTGTCAGGAGTGGGTCAGCTGGAGCGCGAGATCCGAGTCTTTGGACCTCGGGTTGGATATTTGGTGGGTTTTGTATTTGGGTTGGACTTTTGATGTTTATGTGGCCGCTTTTATGTGTCTCGGAAATGGCTTTGACTGGGGTTTGACCCAATCGCTAAAAGGCGGTTTTATTTCCGGTGTCGGTTTTGATCCAAATTAGTCTTATTTGATTGGAAACGATCCACTGGGCCTGAATGTAAGGTCGGTTTTGTGAGATTTGTACTCCGTAAAAGCCCAAGCCAGCAACTAATGGTTTCGAGCCCATATCCGAGCGCGTAGAAACACGTTTGCGTCCGATCATCATCGGGTATTTTTTGGAAACTGCTATAGACACCTGTAGTCAAATGTGGGTGTCTACATATATAAATAATATAAGAGTAATCATTCATCAAAAGTGTATATACTCCAACAAGATGATCAAATTCGATTATATAAATAAAGAGTAATCGTCCATCATCTAACATAGATATAAAAAGAAACTCTTTTAATTCTTCAAAATAGCTCTTAAAATTATAAACTTAATTAAGTAATTAAATTATACCACATCGTAAAAGTATGACGGGGTGATGAAATTCTATATTATAAGTGAGTAATCTTATGGTTTTAAATATCAACCAACAAATTTTGAGTCTTAAAAAGCTTTAAAAGGACTAGAAACCTAAAATTATCCCACATCGAAAAAATTAAAATAAGGTAATGATTCTATATTATAAATAAGAGTAATCGTGCGTTTTTCTGGGTCTTTAAAGCATATCTTAAAACTATAAACTTGAGCAAATTATCCTATATCGAAAAATTATGATGAGGCGATAGAATCTTATATTATCAATCAAAAAAATTATTCGCATGTATTCTTTTGAGTTTTAGAATAAACTCTTTAAGACTATAAACTTTAATATCATGTGATCATCTTATTTATTATAATGATATAGACTGATCAAGTTTCTTATTTAACGAATATACATCATCAATGTAATTAAGTCAATTAACCCGAAGCCAACTACCCGTGCAACGCACGGGCTTTAATCTAGTTCACTATTATCTTATCGATTTGAATCCAGATTTGAAATATTTCAACCGTTTGGGAACCTTGGTATTTGGATTTGAAAGTTAGACATATTCAACTTAATTCAAATTTGGTCATCTCAAATTCTTAGTACATGGTAGTCATTTCGATTCCGTCACTTATCCTTTGTTTGTTTTTTTCCGCATAATCTTGTTAGAATATATTTTTTCCCGTATTTGAAAATTTACATTTTTTGATGAATTTTTTTTTAAAAAAAAATTGATGAACTTGTCACGACTCCACCCGCCCGAAATCCAAATCCAAATCCAAGGGTACCTAAACATAATTTTAGATTTGGATTTAAATTCTAGAAATTCAAATATAAGAATTGAATTCATGATATTCAAATCAATTCTGAATACCTTACGCAACCTTAGTGGATTCTACCTAAATTAAATAAATAGAAAAAAGTTATTCGTACAGTTTTTTTCTTAAGAATTTGGCGCAAAAATAAAAACTAATAATGCTAAAAAATTGTTATTTTCTATTTAATTTCTTTTATAATATATGGTGGTACCGAAATTTGATATTATCAGATGACGTGGTAGCGCTTTCCTCCATTAACTCTATACGAATTAACCAATAACAATCCGAGACATTCAGTTTCGAATTCAGACCATGCGATACAACCAACTCGAATATTTTTGCCAACTACAAATTGGGGTCATAATAAATGAGATGACACTCACTCAAAAAAAAAAATATCACAAATTTTCCAAAAAAAAAAAAAAAAGTGACACTTGTGCCCTTCAAATCCCCTATAAAAATCGGATATAAATGGCCTTAAATTAATAATAACACAACCCAAACCCTAAAGAAAAAAAAAAGCAATAATAATGAAGTTGGGTAAGATTATAGTGTTAGTAATGGTTGCCCTAGTGATGCTTTCGAGCATGCCCGAAATGAGCATGGGTGTCCGACAGTCATTTGAACCACTGTCGGACATAATGCTGCAAGCAATTGACACAGTCGACTATTGCGTCGGGTATGGCCAATCTTGTGGCCCTCAATATTGGTGTTGTGCTAGTTGTTACTGCACCTTAACCACTCACGGCTTTACTTGTGCCCATTATCCCTTCAATTATTGTTGATCAACAACTACCAAGAGAGTAATAATGAATAATTTCTCCCCCTAATTAGCCTATATAATATATCGGTTTTTCTAATGTGTGTTCAGTGGACACACGTTAATAAGTTAAATAAAGCAGGATTAAAATGGATATTGTCTAAGTATGGTAAATAGAGCTTAATATTTTCATCTCTAATGATAATATCTTTGTAAAGCCTGTTTTATTTAACTTATTAACGTGTGTCCATTGGACACACATTAGAAGACCCGATAATATATACTCCTATATTTCTATATAAATTATATAGGTTTACAATATTATGGGGTGAGCGGTTTTAATTTATTCTCAATGTGTAAGCTAAGGATTGTACTTGCTATTATAAAATTATCGTTTTATATATATGTGTTTTTTTATACTGTATTGTATCTTACTAAAATTGGAATATGCGGTCACTTTATCTACAACTCCAAAATTAATTTGTCTTTTGGTATATGATAGCTAGTAGTATGATATGACTACGACTACGAGACACGAAAAATAGTAATCCGTACATGTATTTTGGTGCATATGAGCACCCATCCCGACCGAGCGAAATTTAAAAGAAATGTGAAATTGTAATGAATTAAAAGTTCACACTTCATCACTACTATATATGACGCAATGCACTATGATTAGGTACCGGTATGACAATGAATTCGAATTCAGTTCAAGTGAAAATGTGAAATTCAATTCCAACGAATGAGAGTTAGATCGCAATATTTTGCATTGTATAGATATTAATTAGATCCATATAATGTAAAATGGATTTGAATATGGATATCTGATCTTAGTCGTAACTCGTGACCTGCTAGATCCTGCCCTCAAACCTTTATTTATTCTTTCTTTTTTTCTTGTAAAAAATACCCCGAAAAAGTTACCCTTACAGTTTTATCCTTAGAAATTTGGCACAAAATAAAAACTAATTATGCTAATTTGTAGTAAATTCTTTTTATTTATGTCGTAATCAGAGTAAGTCGTTCAATGCTTTAGCTTAAGTAC
Source organism: Agrostemma githago (assembly GCA_958450325.1). Taxonomy (NCBI): domain Eukaryota; kingdom Viridiplantae; phylum Streptophyta; class Magnoliopsida; order Caryophyllales; family Caryophyllaceae; genus Agrostemma; species Agrostemma githago. The sequence goes on along the minus strand of OY288252.1, from coordinate 68,422,051 downwards.
TACCTTACAATTTCTAATTAGAACCATAAGCTAGTAGCTTAACCATTGGATCGGAGTTGTCCATGTATATTAGTTGTGTTTAAATGGACCCACAAATATTTTGAGCTAGTTGCTCCATGAAGCTATCTAGTAGCTTGAATAAGGAAAAATCAACCAATAAGAAAATACTTATAATGCATGAAATGTTGGTCTATCTAAGTTAGAAGTAAATTGGTTAAATCATTGGAGATTTTTGTAGTTTAAAAATTGAGATGACAAAGTGAAGCTAGTAGCAATTAGCTTCACCATTGCACTTGCTCTCAATCGTAGCGCTTTCCTACATTAAAACCTTTGCTTGAGTGGGTAAGGTGTTTATCCTTATGTGTGACTCAAATAAGAAACGGCCAATAACATCGCGAGAACATTCCATTTTCACAAAAAAAAAAAAAAATGTGATCGAGTTATCCGTCACTTTATTATAATGGGTTAAATACTACATACTCGTAATTATATTTGTATAGAAAAGACAAAATATTGATTTTGTAATGTTTTCATACAACCATCTATGGAGTATTATAATAAAAATAATGGATATCTTTGTTACAAGGGGACCATGTGATCCAAGAACTCCAATAATTTTGCCAACTACTCGTACTAATTGGGGTAATAATAAATGAGATGACACCCACTCAAAAATATCAAAAAATTTCCAAAAAAAGGTGACCCTTGTACCCTTCAAATCCCCTATAAAAATTGGACATACATGACATCAATAATAACACAACTCAAACCATAAAGAAAACAAGCCAAGTAAACGTAAAACCACCCAAAAAAAGCTACTATAATGATGAAGTTGGGTAAGATTATAGTGTTAGTAATGGTTGCCCTAGTGATGCTTTTGAGCATGCCTGAAATGAGCATGGGTGTCCGACAGTCGTTTGAACCACTGTCGAACATAATGCTCCAAGCCGTTGACACAGTCGACTATTGTGTCGGGTATGGCCAATCTTGTGGCCCTGCTTACTGGTGTTGTGGTTATTGTTATTGCACCTTAACATTTAGATGTGCCAATTACGGCATCCCTCAATGCAGTTGAGATCATCTGTCCCACTTTTATGTCTCATAACCTTTATCATGCGACACTACCTCACCTCTTAATTGATCAAAATAGTGATTAATTTATGTGATAGTAATCAGTGGCGGACCCAGAAATTTACGGGAGGGGGTTCACTTTTAATTTTTTTTTTTTTTTTTTTTGCAGATACTATAAAAAAAATAATTAAAAATAGAAACTCATATGTTGTCACATTGACACATAATTACATATCGTCGGATAAACTATAAATATTAAATAAAATCCGATTGAATTTTTTGTAATATGTAAAACAATATGAAATTTATAACTCAACTAAAAAAAATGGTAAACCAACAAATAAATATCTAGTACCATGAAAAAACTCCAAAATTAGGCTTCCACAATTGGGTATTAGTATATTTAATTAATTAATTGTAGTCGACATCAATGGACAAAACCCAAACATTGACATTAAAAAATACCCGAAATATTCAAGTATCTATAACTCAACTAAAGAATTAATGGTAAATTAACAAATAAATAACATTAAAAAAAAATCAAATTTAGGTTCCACTATTTGGAGATATATTTAAATTAAATTACATCCTCCATAATTGGCAAAAACAAAACAATACCCAAAATTTGACACAAAAAAGTACCCAAAAAGGCAAAAACAATCTAACTACTAGTATATAAGATTAGAATTTAAAATTGATAATTGAGAAAAGAGATTTTTTAAAACGAGTAAAAAGTACAACATATACTAATATAGCCTAGTTGTGTAAGAGTTGGAGATAAAATAAAAGGTGAAGATGAATGGAAAGTCCACACAAGAGGGTTCGAACCCCCACCAACAATGCCAAGTACAAGCCTCATTACCAACACACCACACTACTCTTGATTGCTCCTAACACACGTAAATAGTACAAGTACTTAGCATCAGTTTTTTTTTTCAAAAAAAAAAATGAAAACCGAAGGGTGCGCACTTGGGGTGCTGTGCGCACCCCTAGGTCCGTCCATGATAGTAATTACGTATCAATAAGAGAAATGATGAGACAGAAAATGGGACAGAAGATTTGCACTGTTATGGGGTGACCTGTTTTATATATTCTCTCGTTGTATAATTAATTAAGGAGTGTACTTGATGTTATAAATTTACTGTGCGTGTTGTTTCAAAGTGTTAATTTATATGGTATTTGTACTAATCTATTACTCTCTCCCTTTTCCTAGGATGTTCCACAATTCTATTTTGGGACATTCACTAAGACAATAATAATATAACTATTAATTCTCTCGAGAATCCTGTTATAAGTTTAAAACGAATTCATGGGAGATACTTTCCTAATGTTTTGAATAATTTTTATGGGGTTGACGAGTTCGAATCCAGATCATGTGTAACAACGCAACATTTATCAAATATGCTAGTTAGTGTATGTTTAAATAATACTCCATTTTCTTATGTTTAGTTTCCTAGTCCTTATATCCTAATAAACTAAAAGATGAATTCGTAATAATATGGTTATTTTATGGGAATAATACCAACTATGCGTGTGATTCTTAAATTAATACAAACTATACGTAATCTCATTTTAATATGAACTACGCATTCATTAATCTCGCTTTGCTATGTATGAAATTATGACTTGCTATTACAGGTCATAATGACTTGTTGTAACTTTCTAGGATTTTATTAGATCCGTTGCAGTTATCGTGAAAGCCAAAATTACAATAAAAACATTTTTTTTCATAGCTTTTATAAGGCTAATTGAAAATCAAATGGAAGATCGATGAATTTTTGGAAATTTTAATTTTTTTTATCAACGGCCGAAAATGAACACGAAATGTAAATTAGAAGAAGAAAAGTTAGAGGAAGAGTTGAAAAAGAAAGGTTCAACAGGTAGCCGGTCACCCATAACAAAGCGAGGTTAAATAATACTCCGTACTACCTATTTATATAGAAAAGACAAAACATTAATTTTGTAATGTTTTCATACTACCCATCTACGAAGTATTATAATAAAATAATGAATATCTGCATCACAAAGGAGACTAACTGATCAGTTTTAGAGCCTGTGATCCAAGAAACTCTAATAATTTTGCCAACTACTCACTGGGGTAATAATAAATGAGATGACACTCACTCAAAAATATCACAAATTTTCCAAAAAGAAGGTGACCCTTGTGCCCTTCAAATCCCCTATAAAAAGTGGACATACATGGCCTTAATAATAACACAACCCAAACCCTAAAGAAAAAAAAAAAGTAAACGTAAAACCACCAATAAAAAGCTATAATAATGAAGTTGGGTAAGATTATAGTGTTACTAATGGTTGCCCTAGTGATGCTTTTGAGCATGCCTGAAATGAGCATGGGTGTCCGACAGTCGTTTGAGCCACTGTCCGACATAATGCTGCAAGCCATTGACTCAGTCGACTATTGCGTTGGGTACGACCAACCTTGCGGCCCTCAGTACTGGTGTTGTGATAATTGTTACTGCAACCCAACCTTTTCGGGCCTTCGTTGTCGCTATTATGATTTCACTCATTGTTGATCAATAATAACTTAAAAATAATAATGAATAATTTCTCCCCCTAATTAGCCTATGCATTATAATTATAATAATATATATAAATGATACGGAGTATAGGTTTATAATATTATGGGGTGAGCGGTCTTAATTTATCCTCGGTTGGATAAGAATTGTACTTGCTATTATAAAATTATGAAATTATCGTTTTATTTATAGGTGTATTTTTATATCGTATCTTACCGAAATTGGAAATATGCGAAGTACTTCCCAAAGTTACTTTTTACTTTTTTCTTTGGTATACGATGGTAGTATAATACGGAGTATGGATTAATAAACATGAAAAGAAATGTGAAATTGTAATGAATTAAAAGTTCACACTTTCACTATGACTTAATGTACTAGGATTAGGTAGGGTATGACAATGGATTCGGATTCAATTCAATGTGAAATTCAATTCCAACGAATGAGATATGGATCGCAATATTTTGCATCGTATGTACGAAAATTAATTAGATGCGTATAATGTAAAAACGGATTTGAATATGAATATCTTAGTCGTGACTCGTGATATAGGTCCTATCCTCAAACATCAAAAAATAAAAATTAAGGCACAAAAATGATAAATTTATATATTATTCTCTCATAATGAATATTTAATTATTGTTTTTAGTTTTTTTCCGTTAAAAAAATATGGAGTACAATTTTATCAATATTAAAGTTTTGCTAAAACTTAAGTTTATTGGTTCTAATCTTCAACTTTTAACGTAATAATCGATTGTTTCATAAATAATGGGTTAAATCACCTGACGAATCACAAACTAATTTTTATAATCAACTTGAATCTTAGGGCTCGTTTGGTTCATCATGGGAAGATGAAGTTACCGGAAACTTTAAATTCACGTGAATTTGTATTTCATGGGAATTACAAAATATTGTTTGGTTGCCATGTGGGAAATGAATTCATGCGAGAAGTTCTACACACCAAGGGAGGGCTTGGTGAGTAATTTCCCCCATTGTGGAGGAAGTGGCAGTTCCCGGGAAGTGGCAGTTCCCGGGGAGTGGCAGTTCCCGGGAAATGGGTAACCAAACAACTCCCTGAAAATGCACTTTCTTCCCGGTAATTGCATGAGTAACCAAACGACCCCTTAAATCACCTAAGTATTCAAACTCAATTTAAGACTTTGGTAGGGTCATGTCACATATTTGGAGACATATCAACCACCGAATCACTCTCATTTATATTTTCTTTTAAAGCTTCTTCAGTACATAAATGTAAAGTAGAAAAGGTAGAGTCTTAAGAGCATGTACAATAGAGAGGATTTACCCTCCTCTTGGGACTCTCTCTCCTCTAAAAGGAGGTCCTCTCCATTGTGGAATGAACATGGAAGATCCTCTTGTTAAGAGGAAGGTGGTTACTTCCTCTAATTTTAGAGGAACTTAAGCTTTGGCCCTTGTGCATGGAAACATATATTATTGGTCATTTAAATAAACAAGTTAAATAAAAATAATATTAACTATAAAATAATTAAAGTAAATTATTAAAAAATTATATAAGAGGATACTCTCTATTGTGGAATAAAATTAGAGAAATAGAAAGGAAGAGGATGAAGATAGTGGAAGATGAGATGGATGAAAGAGAGGATGATGTGTCAAAAATATAGAATGAAAGAGAAAAAATAAGAGGAAGAAAACATCCTCTCTAATGTACATGGTCTAAGAGAGACCGACAACTAACTTATAATGTACAAAATCTACAATGAATCTAAAGGAAATACGAGCAATAAATTAATAATACTGCAAAAATTAGTGAAAAGTTGAGGTGTCAGAATTTTAAGACTAAACCATGTTCTTTTGGATTGAAGTAGAGTGTACTGGGCTTAACTGAACTGAAATGAAATGAACTGAACTGAATTGAAGTGGGCTGAAGTACAGAGACAAAATGAGTCTTCTGGGACTGAACTGAATTGAACTGAACGAAAATGGGTTGAACTGAACTGAAATCAGTTGAAAATAAGTTGAAAAGAATGGGGTCTAAGTAGAGTCTATATTGACTTGTTTCCCTTCGCTATTTAAATGATGAACAAATTTAGAGTATTTTGCGAGGTGAATTCTCTAAAAAAAACGGACACCCGATAAGAGATTTTCAGCCTATCAGTTTATGCAATGTCTTTTACAAGCTTGTGTCCATAGTATTGGCAAATTAGTTGAAAACCTTTTTTGGGGATATAGTATCGGAGAACCAAAGTGCTTTTACCCCCAGTAGGCTTATCACTAATAATATTCTGATTGCTTTTGAGATGTTTCACCATAAGAAAAATTCCCGACATACTGAGGGACACATGGCAAGTAAGCTGGATATGGCTAAAGCATATGATACGGTCGAGTGGGTTTTTCTGAGACGTGTGTTGTAGGTAATGGGCTTTGATCGTGGGTGGATAGGTCGGGTGAGGGATTGTATGTCTTCTGTGACATTTTTGGTGCTTATTATTAATGGGATTCCCTCAGTTGAATTTCGTCCAGAAAGAGGCTTACGACAGGACAATCCTTTGTCCCCGTATTTATTTATTTTATGTGCAGAAGTCTTGTCCAATTTGATGCGTCAGGTGATTGAATCAGAAGCCATTCATGGTCTTCGGCTTACGATGACCGCACCTCTAGTTTTCCATCTTTTATTTGTGGATGATAGTATCTTTTTTTGTCCAGGCAAATTTGAGGGAAGTGGAGACGGTCCTTGATATCTTAAAAAATACGAGGGGCGTTAGGGCAATTAATTGGCTGGTTAATCTTGAGAAGACGACAATGTCTTTTAGCAAGGGAGTGACGGTGGAGATACGGAGAGGGATAACAGTTAGACTAAGGGTGAGGGAAGTTGAGGAGTAGGAGCAGTATTTAGGGTTGCCCACTGTTATAGGTAGGTCGAAGAAAACTCTTACTAATATACTACGTGATAAGCTTAGCAAAAGGCTTCAAGGATGGCGCGGGAAAATATTGTCGAGGGCTGGTAGGGAGGTTCTTATAAAGGCGATAGCCAATTCACTCTCTACCTATGTAATGAGTGTGTTTAGAATCCCAGTGAACTTTTGTGCTGAGCTCACTACGTTAATGTCTCATTTTTGGTGGGGTCACAGGGAAGGCAAAAGGGGAATTGAATATCCTGGGTAGCGTGGAGGAAACTATGTCGACCAAAGGAGAATGGAGGGCTGGGGTTCTGAGATTTCGGGCAATTTAATACGGCACTTCTTGGTAAACAAGCATGGAGGTTAGTAACGGAGACTGATTGTTTATGGGCTCGGGTGATAAAGGCAAGATATTTTCCTCAGAGTGATTTTCTGTCAGCTAGGCAATAATGTTACAACCCGAGTTATACGTGGAGGGGTATAGTAGAGGCTAGAGCGGGGCTTGAGTGTGGTTTGAGACGACGAATTGGTGACGGTCATACTACTTCAGTTTGGGGGCATGAGTGGGTTCCGGGGACCCAATATGGGAAGATACTTTCCCCTTGTGCATCTGGGAATGAGGATATGACCACGTCTGAGTTTATGATCCCAAATGGTGGGGGTGGAATGTTGAAAAATTGGGTCTCTTCCTTTTTTGAACGGGAGCGGGTGTTGAATATTAGGGTGAGTCGTAATATATGCGGTAAGTGATGGGTGGTACTAGGGGCTAGAAAAACAGGGTGACTATTCAGTCAGGACGGCTTACGCAGTGCTTGGGTGACATGGACGTAATGGGGGAAACCTCCAATGGGGATAGGGGGAGATGACTCTAGAATTGACTATGGAAGGTCCCGGTATGACCTGACAGATCTGGGAATTCAACAAGTTAATGCCACTGAACTATGGTGTCAGGCCCGTCTTTGAGGGAGGGCAAGGTGGGCCGACGAACCGGGCCTCATTTTTTTGAGGGCCTCGAGCAAAAAAATAACTGTTTGGTCTGTATAATTAATTTTAGTTGCCTTCTTTTAACTGTTACACAATGTTGGTGTAGTGGTTAGAGTGTGAATGTGCGATTACCATGCTCCCACTTCGTGGATTCAAATCCCCATGTTTGTGTGTGTGTTTTTTAGTAACATCCAATTTTCTAATTATTTTCTCGCATTTTCATTTGTCAATTTTTTGGTCCTTACATTTTAAATTGGTTTTGGGGTTCTTAGGTACATATCATATCATCAATGACACTTTGTTGTGACGAATTTTAATGATTTTTCGTGATTCTTTAAATATAACTTCATTGTTGAATTTAAATTTAGGAGTTCATTGAACTAAATGACTTGTATTTGTGACGGAACTTGTCACAAATAAGAATTTGTGAAATTTTTGTAGACATGTCTAATATAAGACCCTAAATTAGACTTAAATTATAGTTTCGTTCAGGGCCTCCTCAATGTTTAAGACGGCCCTGTATGGTGTGACAATAAATCTGCGATGACAAAGAATCCTGTGTATCATGCTAGGACGAAGCATATTGATAACTCGTGATTTTACCTATTTTTGTCCCACGTATTTACTCTTATTTAGTCGGTTTTATAACACGTTTTGTTATTATTGAGTCGTTTTGTCTATAATTAGCTTATTAGTCGAGTCTTATATAATTAGTGTTAAATTATGTTATTTCTCGATATTTGGTACTGCGTTTCGATATTTGATCTTGTAGGTACCGACCCGGGAAGAATCGAAACGAGAAAGACGGGATCAAACTTAAAGAGAAGAAGACGGGTCAAGTTGACCTTGACCTTGACCAAATCCTTATTCAAGAACCGAGTCTTCTTCATCATCCCAAATTCTATTCTCCAGCCTCAAATTCTAATTCAATCAAATTCAATTCAATCCACCACCATCAATCAAATTCATCGCATCATTCACCATCAATCACATTAATCCACCATCAAATCTCAATCTCAATTCACCCACCATACCCCGACGAACCTCCGTCAACACTCCACCACCGGCAACCACTGCACCATCTCGCCGGATCTGCGCTCCTCTCCGGCGAACCAACCACACCACCATATTCCGCCGTCGACAGCCCCGTTTCGGCGCAGCAGCGGCTCCGTCAATGTTCCGACCACCGTGCGCCCGGCAAGTGCCACCATGGCTCCGCTCCTCCCACCTTCGTGCACCGTCTACGGCGAATCTCCGGCGAGCTCCACCAGCAGCTGGCTGGTGGTTCATTTTGGATAGCAATTGACGATTTAGCCCTTTCAATTATCCCTTAATATTTCATTTAAGTAAGGGTATTAAGGTCTTTCCTTATCTTTTGTATTGAGTCCATATAAAACCCCAATTTCTGAATAGTAAGAAAAAGGCTGATAGTTAGAAATTTAAAGAGGGTTTAGGAGTAGTAGTTGAACAGTAGATAGCAGCAGCCACTCTTTGTTTTCCATTTTCCTTTCTTATTTATTTTAATTAAATATTTTCGATTAGTTTTTATTTATTCAGTTCTTCAACTTCCCACCTCTTTAATTCCATCCTTTTGGTATAATTCTTATCTCTTTTCTTTTATTGTTATATTTAGTTTTAGTTTTGTGTTTATGATACATTTAGTTATTAACTAGTTTAAAGTTATGATCTTTATCGATTAATTGTGTTTAGTTTTATGTTTCTATCCTTGTCTTGTTGGTTTTGTGAGTAATTATTATGTTTAGAGTAATTAGTAGTATTAGTATTTTATTTTATTAGTCAAGTTTTTGTCTTTATTATCTTATTATGCTTTGTGTTATGACTAGAATAATTATTAGTGTGTTTTGTGTTAGGTTAGTTATGATTAGTGAGTAGTCTTTTTCTAGGGGACGATTTGGCCCCTGACATGTCTATATTGTGGGCTTGAAATTCCGTATTTGGTTTGTTTGTGATATACGGAGGAGGATAGTTTGGGATTCGGGAATCGACTCGTCTTTTGGATTGTGTTTGAACCCTTGACCCTTGTCCACCGACGGGAGTCGGTTAGGTCTAGGTAATAAAACTCGTCCGTTGACTTGCCTTGCCTCGCCTAGTTGAACACGGGAGTGAGAATTAGGTAGGGTACCCTAACTATCGGTCTAGACTCTTCACCTCGGGAGAGGGGAGAGAAAGGAACGGGATTAGACGTGTACTTAGTGACCTAGGACTTTGGATTGGGTACCACGGGAGTGGACTCACTCGATTGACCTAGGAATCCGACTCACGAGCCCGGGAGGGAAGTGATCGGATTTTACTTAGTTGGACTACGAACCCGGGAGGGAGGTAGTCGACCCTTAGAGGCGTTCCACTCATCCTAATATCCCTAGCAACCCATTATCGGTATTTCTTACCTATGATTATGATATGTCGGTGGTTAAATTGGACCCTAGGCCTTTAATTATTATTAGATCATCATTCTTATTATTTGTTCTTTTGCATTTCTTAGTTAGCTTAATTAGTCTAATTCCACCTTTGATAATTGATTCGCGTAGCTAATTCATAGTCCGAGACCGAACTAGTACTCATTCCCGATCTCTCTGAGGATTCGACCCGACTTGTCCTTGCTATTCTAGTTTAGGTTAGTTGGTTTGTTTGATGGTAGGATTCACGACAAATCCTGGCTATCACATATTGAAGTCCAACATCATTACATCAGGTGGTTAGTCAGTGAAGAAGTGGTCAAGGTACCGTTTTGCAGTACGAAGGTCCAGAATGCAGATTTGTTCACTAAAAGTTTGTCCCAGGCTAAGCATCATCAGTTCTTTGTGGAGAAGATTGGTGTTAGCAGTATTTGAATCAAGGGTAAGTGTTAGACTGTGATCCATATACTCCCCTTGAAAGAGTCATAGGAATTTGTTCTACAAACTAGGAATAACGTAGTTGTTGCAGTTGCTTTCAGTTTCTGTTTTTGAAGGAGTAATGCTCCTAAGTTTCAGGCACTTTCTTTTCATGTACGTTGAGGTATGTATCAGTTAACCTCATTAGTGGAGTCTAGCATTATTTAAGGATGTAACTCTTATTTCATTATTAATCAAGCAAGCAGTTTCCTTTCCACTAGAGGTGTTCAAAAAGTGACCCGGACCGGCAAACCCGACTGACCCGGACCGTACGGTCCGGACCGGCTACATACCGGTCCGGTCCGCGGGTCTCCAAAAACTTGGTTGCCGGTCCGCGGTCCGGTCCGGTCCACACTTAAAAAAATTAATCAAAATTTGTGTATTTTGTCGGTCTGGTCCGGTCTTAAGAGGGTTCGGTCCGGTCCGGTCCGGGTTTTTTGTTAACCGGTCCGGTCGGCGGGTTTGGATTTTTTGGGTTGCCGGTCCGCGGGTCAAGCCGGTCCGGTTCGGGTTTGGACCGGTGAACACCCCTACTTTCCACAACATCAAATCTTCACAAAATATCCAACACCATATCAATCAACACTATTTCCTTACTTTTTCACTTTTTCTTAAACTTCGTGTCCTATTTCAATAGACCTAATTTAATAATATGGAGGGAGTAATATTTACTACCTAGTGTTAAATCCTGTGACACGTCACGGGGTTGTGAAATCTTTCTAAAAACACAAAAATAATCGGAAGTTAGACATATTGATATACATTGGAGGTAGACGTAGAATAATACTATTTAAATAAATAAAAAATTTGCATCTATTTTTTTTTACTCAAATATCGGTAGAAAAATCCGTGACAAATCACGGGGTTGTATAATTGTAATTGTAGTTGTCACGGAATTGTACATTTTTTTTATCAAACCATTTCGTTTTTCTCCTTTTAATCCGTAATTTAATAATGCTAATTACCTGCACTACACAACACCTAAAAAAATTAGGTGTTTCCAACTATTTCAGGCTCGTATTCCGATCTTAACTCGACCCGTGACCTGTATAATCCGACCGGTATTAACTCAATTATATATCTGATCCGTGACTTTAACAGTTAACTCGACCCGTGACTTTAAACGACCCAATTTAACTCGATACAAACCTGATCCGACTAACCTTAAAAAAAATGAAAACTAAAAAAAATCAATTGAAGCCCTCAACCCTCAAAAAAAAATAATCAATTACTCTTAAAAAAAATGAAACTCACCTCACAAATAGAAGCCCTCAGCCCCAAACTTAAAAGAAACCCTAACCCCCATTCAAGCGCAGATCCGCATAGATGAATTATGATGAACAAAAATCGATCAACATGCAGATAATCAATCACGGAGTAGTTCAGTGGATACATACTGTTTGTGTAACTGCGGAATGTTCATATGCTATATGAAATTAGAAGGCGCTCAACTTTAGCATCCAATTGAATTCGGGGAGGATGGTGAGTACACTTCATTTGGGTGAAATTTCGTACATCTATTTGTGTCAAATGAATAACAATCCAATAAGCTTGATTTATGAATAATTGTTGGATATGTGAATATTTTTTTTTTTGTAATCCATTTTTTTGTGACATGCATGTGATACTTGATTGCAAGTTCATTCATAACTGTTGACGATTTTCGATTTTATGTGTTTTTTAATTATTTTCCTTCGGTGAGCAAAAATATGCTTCTTTGTGTGTGTTCCATTGTACTACTTCCCATTCACTGGATACCTACCAAAGATTGAATATATGTGAGGTATATTTTAATCAAATGGTAGGATTCCAATAGATGGGAGGGAGTATTTTTTTATTAGTGGAAGATTATCGTTCATGGTATTGTCAAAACACTTGAAAATACACAGAATTGATTTCTTGAAAATCGTGAAAAATGGTCTAAGTCTAATAAAATGGCTTTAGAAGAGTCATAGAGCTTCAATTTGAGAGTGAGGAAGATAATTTTTGACTTCCTTGAAAGCTTCAGCACGTTTTGGACAATATGGGTTGGGGAAGGTGTAAGTCGAATCCCCTGAGGGTCACGGTTGTAGCTGCTATTCACATGTTATTTTCACGTTACCATTTACCATTCACGTATTATTTTCGTGAATTACCATTCACCTTTATTATTAACAAAATGTTTAGCCTAGTAAGTAGTGTAATGTAGCAAAATAATACTCCGTGTACTTCAGTTACTAAGGTAATTCATAGAAAAAAACCATCAATTAAATGCGTGTGGGGGGTACAGTTGAGGAACATGCTGCGGTGTTATCAAGTTGAGTAAGAACATCATCGCAAGAACCCAAGGACTTCACTAAGAGGTCCAGTAACATGAACTGTGTAGGAGAAGCAACACGGTAGAAACGATTAAGATCTGGGAAAACAACATATGTACCCCTATTAAAAAATACTCGTATTCGAACCTATAATGAAACTAATATTCTCCAAGTTTCAATAATATTCGAACTCTAATTGTTATAACTAATATAATGAAACTATTAGTTATGCTTCTCCTACGCATGTTAAAATGAAACTATTAGAACCTATATGTGAGTACATATAATGTAACTATTATTCTCTAAATTTCAATTCTGTAGTATTATAACCTGGCAAACACGTATTCGAACTCTAATCGTTATGCTTTCTCTTTGCTTGCAGAACAGACTAATTAAATAACTTAAGCATTAAATCACATCTCACCGAATTCTCCACCAAATTTCCTTGGTTTTACAACAATGACACCACCAAATATTTTGATTTCACCCCTACACATTTTTTTGGTTTATTTGTTACTGAAACTTGATAAAGATAATCACTTTTAGCATTATTTTGCTCAAATCTTCCATTCTTGTCACTAATAATAGTTGAAATTTGGGTTTTATTCAGGTTTTGAGAGATGGGTTTTACGCTTGTGAGCTGAATATGTTGCGTTTTATGATGACCATATCTTTTTGAGGTCTTGATGAAACAAATTGTGGCAAAAAATTCGAGTTTTTGTAGAGAGGAAACAGATGGGCAAATGGATATGCAAGAGATCCTTCTCCCTAATTCTCATTCATATAATAGATCAATTAAAGTCCTAACATAGGGACTCATGCAAATTCATGGTGGGAAGTGTGATTTATGCATGCTAAGAGGCATGTTGTAATTTTCAAAGTGTAATTTAATAGGATATCTCGTTTTATGCTCCAAGGCTTGAGATTTTTTTTTCATTGTAATCTCATATGGGATGTTTAATTGCTTTGCTCAATTGTTGAGACATCATTAGCCAATTGAGTGATTGTTTTTTTTTTGTTTAATTACTCGATGCAAGTGTGAATGCAATTACGGTTTCACACTTGGAGCCCTTCATTTAGTCCTAAGAAAGTGATTAAGGGCATTGCTTAAGGTTGAATTATTTGCTTAACCTAAGGTAATTATGTTGTCACGTCATTATCTTTGGTCCCTTCTTTAATAGAAAGAAGACTGTACGTACTATTACTTGCTGACTTGAGTCATTTATCATTTCATGCATTATTAATCCCAATAATTGATGATTGGCAAGATTCACGTTTTATCATTTCATGCAGCATTGCCAATTACATATAGATAGGAAAATCTAAAAAAGAGTTGTGTAACGTAGAGAGCACCGACGACGAAGTCAGAATATTGTGTTAATAGGGTTGATAACTTTTATTTACGGGTAGAATTATTAACAAACAAATTAACGAAATATGAGTTCCCATTATCCCCTTTTTTTATATATCTTCATCGTCGTGATCTCCATTATTGGTATGTCTTTCATTTATTAAGATATCATATCGCCAAAATAAAAACCGTGACTTAAAGTGTAGGTGGACTTTTACCATGACCACAACATGTAAACGTATATTTTTATTTAAAGAGTTAGATTGATACGTCCGTTTCTTGTAAGACCGTCTCACACTAAGATAGTGTGAGTCATGTTCTAATGCATTAAAAACTTATCTAATAAAAAAATAAAAATAAAATCAATTAAAGTAACTATCCATCTTGTCAGAGATCTTACAATAACGAATTACTTTTTCCTAACGAGATTTTACTTAATCCTAAGGAATTTTTCCTCATATTTCCAATTTTGCCCTCCTTATAATTCACTATTCTAACCTAACTCTTTACCTCTTTAATCCCAAAAAAATTCAATCAATCAACTTCACTACTTATGGATTATAATTCTGCTAGACATGAATTCTAATTATTAATATCATTTTAATTATCTACTTTTTTTTTCCACCAATTTTATTCAAATACCCAAATCACCAAATGTTTACAAATAAAAGCAATTTATATGGAGGCTCAATTTATTGATTTTGCTACCATTGGATATTTATCAATTGAACTTGTGCAGATCATTGGATGCCCTAATAATTTATTAATCTAAACATATATTTTTGATGATTGTGAGTGATCATCTCTTAAGAATATTAATTGTGTTGATGGTGACGGATGCTTGTGTTGATGGTGGTGCAGGGTTGAAATTTAGGGTTTCTTCTAGAGAGAAATTAGACAAGCAATTGAAAATGTGGGGGAAAACGAGAAGGATAAATTGGTAAATTATCGTGAGGATTGAGTAAGAGCTCGTTAGGAAAAAACACGACCCTAAACTTATTGTGAGACCGTCTCATATAAGTTTTTGTGTAGATTGAGTGGCCGGTTAAAATCACCATAACTTATGTTTCAGCACAAATTCTTGTTTGTGATAAGTTATCCGTCATATTATTATTATGACGGGTCGAATAATATCCGTTTAGTTAGAAAAGATAAAGGGCAAACCACATGGAAAGTGTCAATGTTTTGTCCTTAATTATTTAACTAAATGGTTATTACTTGATCCGTTATAAAAGTACGACGGATGGTCCGTCTCAAGGAGACTAGCTGATGGTTCAATTGAATTATTGCTGATGTTCAGTTGTTGGCCTGGATTTCGTACTTAATATTTTGGTCTACACAAATCCTTCTTATAGCGGATTAACCGGTCATATAGAAGGGATCGATAAAATAAAAACAAAGTTCTTAGAGATTAGCAAAACAATTATCCTATAGCCAAATGTGATATTATTTGACTCATTTTAGTGTTACGACGAATATACCTATTTTAAGAATCAAAAAACTTCTATGACACGATCTCACGATAAATTTACCGTGAGTACTCTCACACGTGAGATTATTGTTTGTTGTGCCGTGTTTCATATCACAACGTCTAGTAGTTATATATGTGAATGTCTAAATTTGTTACAAACTTTTTGTGAGTATCAAGTCTCACTCAGTATAATCACTCGTTAGCTCACGCAGAAAGTTATACAACCATCACATGTATGCATGTTATGTCAACTGACTGGATCTACTCTCCATGGTCCCTAATCTTAACCACTAGAATAAAATATTTTCGGTTTAACGTTTCATACTGTAATAAGATATAAATTAACACACGTACACAAACAACATTGGATTATCTTAATACCAAGCTCATTAAGGAACAAGTACATATATTACCTAATAGAAATAGAGTCGGACATGATCATGATCATGATCATCTCATCCCTAGCGCAGCTAATACGGAGTGTATGCTTACATACGCTAGACAGGAGAGACATTATTCATTACTACTGCGAGTATATTATATTATACTCGTATTTTTCAGTAAATACAACATAACAGTAGATCGATCGGGCTGGAGAAGGTATGTAGCAGTAGTACATACAGTAGTTAGTTTAGTTGCAATGCTCGTTGCCGTAACTAGCTTGACAAATAAAGGCCAAGGAAGTTATGCTTGGTTGGCAACTACACATACCACAACACCAGTATTGAGGGCCGCACTGTTCGTGGTACCCGACGCATTGCAAATTGTTGTCGTCGATGCCCTGCACCATTATGTTCGACAGTGGTTCAAACGACTGTCGCACACCCATGCACACAGCCACAAACCATCACTAGGGCAACAACCATTATTATCAACACCTTCTTTGTGTTAGTAGTGTTACCCGACTTCATCATTTTCCTATTATATATTACGCTTTATTTTTAATAATATTACGAGTGTTTATTTGTTTGTTTGTTTTGTTTTGTTTTGTGTTTGCATGGCGATATACAAAGCTACGCCTTTTACAGGCTAGAGATAGATTGAAGAAGTATAGTCAAAATCCACATTTTCTTTTTCAATCATTTCTTTGATTTTTTCCACTTTTCTTCACTTATCTCTTACCTAGGTGGCCCACTTACTTTACTCCCTCTCTACTTTACTTATTTTATTGTTTTTCTTAAGAAATGTGTCACTTTTAAAGTGGAAGAAATCATAGAAACGGAGGGAGTATTTATGAGTGATTGTCAATTGTCATTTCGTTGATTAATTGTTATGGCCAAATAAAGTAGTTGATGGAGGGACACTAATTAATTAATTAATTAATTAATTATAACTATTCACTTACCCAAGCAATTAAGCCGATCGATGGATCAATCGAGGCCATACATATACGATGACCATGCATTCATACTACCATACATTTCATGCATTATTGCCAATAATTCATGATCGGTAAGATTCACGTTTTATCATCTCGATCATTTCATGCATTATTGATTCCCAATTATGTATAGGAAAATCTTAAAAAGAGTCGCTTAGAAAAGGCACAGACGGAGTCAAAATATAGTATTAAAGTGATGATTGAGGTTCGTTTATATTCTATCACGTCCCCTCACTCGAATGTCCATTGGGCTTCTGGCTCTGATAATCTGATATCATGTTAACAAACCATCTCAACCAAAACCTTAAGATGATAGTTGAGATCCGTTTATATTCAAGTATTAGTTAATTAATAGTATTACCGTCAAATTTTGTTTAATACTCCGTATTTATGAGTGATGGTCAATTGTCATTTCATTTCGTCATTTAATTAAAATGATGGCCAAATAGAGTACTCCGTACTTGATGGAGGGTCACTAATTAATCAGCGGTGGATCTAGATCATGAATATATTATATTATCTACTTAAGTCATGAATATATTACACACGTATTAAAATAGATATATAAGGTTGCGTTTGGATAATCGGAACTGATTTGAATATCAATAATTCAATTCCAGTAACTGAAGTTCTAGAATTCAAATCTAAATCCAAATCCAAAATGATGTTTGGGTACCTTTGGATTTGGATTTGGATTTCGGGAGGGTGAAGTCAGGTCAAGTTCACCAATTTTATTTTATTTTGAAAAAAATTTCATTAGAAAAATGTAAATATTCAAATACGGGAAAAAAAATGAAGAAAAACAAATACTACGACAAAATTATGCGAAAAAACAAAGAAATGACTAGTAACGAAATTGAAATGACTACACGTATACTAGAAAATTGAGAAAATGAAATTTTAAGTAGGTTGGATTTGGTTACAATTTCAAATTCAAATCTCAAGGTTTCCAAACACTCAAAATATTTCAAATCCGGAATTCAAATCCAAATTCGAGTTCCCAAACATGTCATAAAGTAAATTAGAAACCATTCGAGTGTCTCATCGTGGTCTTTATGTTATAAATCCGTATTTTCTTAGAAATGAAGGAGTTCAAATATGTGCATATCAAGCCTCGAACCCTAGGTCATCACGCCAATGCAACTATTCTTAACCACTCGACTATATACAACAAGAAAGGATATCTGAATTTAGGTGGGTGCACCGATTCCGGCTTCACCTGGATCGGCCCTGTCGCTAATTATCACTACTAACGGATCGATCGATGAATGCTATCCATACATTTACCATGACCATGCGTGCATTCATACTACTATACATTAATATTTACTACTCCGTTCCGTTCAGATCAAGTCAGATTTTCCCTTTTGCTTTTTCACGTTTACCAACATGCTTTTTACGTCGTTAATATCTTTCGTAACATATTAGTAAAAAAAATTAAGAATAAAACCCTAATTGCAAAGAGAAATTGAAATAATGTTGTCGAGTTAAGGTTAGGGTTCTTACCAACACTGAATCACTGATTTACTTGAATCTATCCTCTACATGAAATTAGTAAGTTTTGGCCTAATGAAAACAAATATGTAAACTTTGTAGGTACATATACTCCGTGCTACCTAGTTCGATTGACATGGTTAAGTTGCAGATCGATGACAATCGAACCCTCAACCTCTTGATCAGTGTAAGTGTGTTTTTCACCACTTGAATTTATCCCTTCTTCTTAAAACCGCAACTGATTGAAGGGTTAGTTGTCTAAATACCTAAATTTGTTACTCAGTTTGTTGGGGTTTTAATACCTCGCAAGCGCACGACGTAATCGTAGCACAATAGAGGGTCGATCCACAAGGAGCGGGACGGTTCCTAATTGTTTTAATTCTAAATGTTTATCTAAGTCTAATAAGGGGGAAATGGTGAACTACGACTACAATGACGAATGATAGACTAGAGAAAGAAATGAAACTAAAGAAGGTGGAAAACTAAAGATAAAACAAGCAAATACTAAAATTTACGATTACTCAAATAGGGAAAAACCTAGGGTCCGACTTAACCTCCGATATACCATAATCATGAGTAAAGAATACCGGGTATTGGATTGCTATGGACGGTGGGAAGAGTGGAACGCCTCTAAGGGTCGGTTACCTCCCTCCCGGGTTCGTAATCCGACTAAGCTAAAACCGGCCACCTCCCTCCCGGGTTCGTGAATCGATTCTTTAAGACCGCGTCTATTCCCGATTCTTCCTCCTCCCTTTCCCAAGGCAAAGAGTTCAAACCGAAAGCTTGGGTACCCTACCAAGTTCCCACTCCCATGTTCAACTTGGTGGGGTAAAGCGAGTCTAAGGGCGAGGTCTACTTCCTAAACCTAACCGACTCCCATCGGTGGACAAGGGTTAAGGGTTCAAACACAACCCACAAGACAAGTCAATCCACAAAGCCCAAAACTAACCAATTCCCATCAATCCTCAACAATCTAAAAATAGTATTCAAACACACAATTTAGGCATATCGGGGCCAAATCGCACCCTAGAAGAGGACTACTCACTAATCATGGCTAAATTAGTGGAATTAAGTATAAAGGTGGAGTCTTTAATTATGAACATTCTTGTAAATTGAATTATACTACCAATTATGTGAAAGTGGTCAAATTGGAAGAATCTAATTGGGGATTTCTAATACTAACATGAAATTCATAGATATTAACAAAGTGAGAGAAAACTAAACTAATTGCAAACTAGAGTAACAAACAAAGATAACAAGAACTAAGTTAAGCTAAGAAAAAGAAAAGATAACAAGATGAAATTAAGACAAAGAAGGAAGTAAAAATTACCCACTTAAGGAGGATGGAAAGATTAATTAAGAAGAAGAAATAATAATCATAAAAGTTTCAATCTTTGACAATGGGAAGATGAAGATCTTCAAAGGATTACAAACCTCTCTAAAACCCTCAAAGAATTCAAAATAAAATCTTGTGTAATGGAAAACTTAAGAGGCAAAAAAAAAATAAGAATTTGGGTATTTATACTTCTAATTAGGTTACATAGAGAACCGGTCGAAAAACGAAGTGAAATGGCAAAACCGGAGTAACGCACGAAACATGCGTTTCGCACGGTGAGAATCGCACGGTGCCAACCTTCTGACTTGAGAATCGCACGGTCGACCGTGCTATTCTCTTCCTATGCCCATTTTCCCGTTTCTTGTCTTCTATGCGCTTGTTTAGGCTCGAACTCGGGTCATGTACCTCCTTTTACCCGGGCATGCTCAAGTTTCATCGTTTTCGTCACGGAAATGCCTAAAAACGAACAACAAACGCAAAAACCCGTGTAATGCAAAATATAGGCGAAACGAGCCGGAGTGCCAAAGAAAATACGATTAATCGAGGCTAAATAAACGTCAAAAGGGTGTAGAAAAGCGGTCAATAACGGAGTTATCAACCTCCCCACACTAGACATTTACTCGTCCTCGAGTAAGCGCGACAAAGGCAAAGACAAGCACCTAGACTACAAAGAGTGAATGCACAATATAAGCATCCCTCGACCACTCACTAAACTATTACTAACCGCATGAGTATTAGCGCACTCAACGCCCTTTCAACTCACAACGACATACCATGAGGATAGGTATCCCGTTGCAAGGCAAGTTGGGTCTTGCACAAAACTATTGACACAAACAATCGATTAAGCCCACAAATACAAGACATGTTTGCATCACAAAAGGAAAACACCGTCACCCTCATCAAGACGGCGGGAAAAACACTAATCATCCACCTATTATGAAAACTAACATTCTCAAACTAGTTAACCTACAAGACATGGACAAAAATCTAATACTATAGCTATAAATTACTATGAACATCGATAATCTAGCAAATTTTCTCCCAACCTTCCAAATAAATTACAAGAGGGCGTAAGATGGCGTGGAAAGGTAGAACCGTGGTGTTATAAAACACTGTAGGTAAGTGTGCCTCGACCTCTTTATGAAATAAAGAGAAGGATCGTCCCAAAACTCAATATGACCAAATAATCCAAGTAAAAAAGGAATAGAAAAGTGATAATTCCAATGACCGGTTTACCACCGCTATCTTCCTTCCTCAGGAACTCGGTCCCTCGGTAGGCCCTTCACGATGGCTCCCCAAATCAACGGAAAATTTATTTATTTTGATGTGTGGTGATCTTTTTTTTTTTTTTTTTTTTTTTTTTCGATTTTCATAGTTTTTCATTTCTTTCTTTCTCCCCCTTGCTTTCTTTTCAATTTCTTCTTTTTCTTTGTTTCTTTTTCGATTTTTTTTTTTTTTTTTTTTCTATTTTTCTTTTCTTTTCTCTTTTTTTTTTTTCGAAGTGGGGAGAACATTACACATTAGAATCACCAATAAGCGAAAAGCAAAAATTATTGTGGAAAGTATTTGTGATTTTTGATAGATAATCTTGGATTATAAAAGCGGTCACAATGAATAATGGTCACCTAGGGACACGAGGCACGGTAACCAAGGAGTTTTCACACCACGGGGGATCAAAATGGTCAAGTGCAAACCCCCGAGTAATCTATTTGGTAGGAAGGGTGGACCTAAGCTAGAATGTCGATAAACCAAGTATTTTAAAGCTATTCTACTAGATTCGAGTCCTACATCAAGGTAAGTAAAGCTAATAAGAAAATGTAGGCTTCCAACATAAGCTTCAAGACTAGGTTTTTGAAAATATTTACACTACCCTAAGGCACACTAAACTAAACCCTAAACACACGAAAATAAAGAAAACAAATAAAACAAAACACGAATGAGTCAATTTCCACAAGTAAGCAAACAACCAACAACCCAAATGTTCATCCAAGAACCTCCAATACTATCAAAATCCCATCCTCCTTCAACAAATGCAAGGAAAAAAAAAGAATAAGGTGGAAAGAATATACCGGGACGGTCTTCATCCATCTACCTCGGATTTTGATTTTTGGCGTCCGACGGGTTGTTTACCTACACAAGGGAAAAAGAGGAAACAACACAAAAACAAAAATATGTACACAAGCTACACTAAATCAAACTAGACACACAAGACTCCTCCCCACACTTGAACTTTGCATTGTCCCCAATGCAAAACTCAAGATGGAAAGAAGAAAGGAAGTAAAAAAAACTAGGAATTAAAAAAAACTAAGGAAGGATTAAAAGAAACTAAGAAAATCTAATAAAAAAAAATATGAAAGAAAGTGAAATAAATAAAATAAAAAATTTTTTTTTGGATTTTCAAGTGGTGTTTTAGTGTAATCAAGTCACTAAAGCACCGGGAGCAAAACATTTGGATTTTTCAATGGATTTTCGGTGTAATCAAGTCACCGAAAATCCGGGAGCAATAATTTTGGATTTTTCGAAAATGGAAATCCGGTGTAATCACATCACCGAATTTCCGGGAGCAATAATCGTACTCTCATCATTCATCACTCAACACTAGCAAATACACCAAGAATAACTTCATCAAAACTAGCCATCACAAAAGTTTCACCAAATCAAAAATTTCCACTCAAAGTTCCACGAATCCTCAAGTATAAACTCGCATCCAACAATCACCAAACTCACCCTCCAAAACTCACCCCACCTATATACTCCACTCCTCACCATACAACACAACCACTCAACTCCTCAACGATCACCAACACAACCGAAAACTACCTCCCCACACTTAAATGAAATCATGAAGTTCATTGGGGAGGGGGGAAACGAGAGTAGAAACTATCAAAGAAAGAATTTACCGAGTTTTCAATTCGGTTGATAGATCCCATCGCTTCTTCGTGTTGTTGTTGGGATAATGTTCGGATTTCCTCGATGGACCGACGATTCTCCTCGTGGTTAGAGGTCACAAGGTCCGAGAGTGTGTTGATTTGGGTAGTAATAGCGGACATATCCCAAGGTGTGTAGCTCGGTTGGGGAAATCCTTGTCCGTACCCAAATGGTGGTTGTTGACCATGCCCATGTCCAAATTGTGAACCTTGCCCATACCCATATTGTGAACCTTGCCCATACCCAAATTGTGGACCTGTGTTCAAAGAAGAGGGACCGGGTTGGTGCATAGATGAGCGGGGAGGATCAAGAGGACGACCTTGTTCCTCTTCCTCATTCTCATCCTCAAACTCGTCCTCATAGACGATGCGGGAAGGGTCATGGCCATAATTGGCGTATTCCCAAGGGGAGTAGATGTCCTTACGCACAAATTCATTCATTCTCAAAGGCATACCCCAATTTTCCCGGTTTGAGATCGTAACATGGGGCTTGTCCGGTAGTATCATGGAGCGAAGGGAGGTGATGTAAAATAGGAGTCGGGCGACTCCATCCATTGTGGTGATACAAATTGAGTTTTCAAGGTAGTCGGTGTCAATGTAGGTACCGCCGGAGGCTCTAGGTTCCGGTTCTGTAATCATTCCCAACCCTTGGGCAATCAATGTCACTAGACCCCCACCCACTATTACCTTAGGTGTGACCACAGTCATCGAATGAAGGTGTGCGACCACGGCCTTGGTGAAGTCGATTGTTAGAGGCCGGTTATATAACACTTCCATGAGTGATTGAAGTGCTACCGCGCTCACCCGGTGTTGGGTTTCATAAGAACCGATAAGGATTTCCGAAAATAGGCGCAAAACATAACGGAGGGCGGGGTTGCGTATCTCACTAAGAGCGGTTGTCCTAGCCTCATACGGTTCATTGGTCCTAGCAATTTCCCTCCAAAACTCCGCTCTCTCCTTGACTACCTCCGCCTTTTTAGAGGCTTTCTCCTTAGCTTGGTGAATGAAATTTATACCGAGGATTCGGGCCAACCTTTCTAAGCTCAAGGTAAATTCATTACCTAGTAATTGGAATGAGATGGATGGGTTGTGGCCCGAGGTGTTGGTGGTGAGGGTTGCAAGAAATTCACAAGTCAATGACTTAAAACTATAGGCATGCATGAAAGCAATCGGACAATTAAACCGCTCTATTAGGACATCTAGATCATCATCTATGCCCGTTGCTATCGTAGTCTCTCGGTGAAAAAACCGAGTCGGTTTAAATCCCGCTTTCATGACTTGAGACTTCCGCATAGCTCACAAGAGAACTCATTGATCTCCTTAGAAGAACTCGATCCCCCTTGCTTGAATTGAGAAAGTTGCTTTGTCAAATTATCTATCTTTGCATTAAGAGCATTCAAGGTCTCACTATTATCTTGCTTCTTCAACTTCCTCCTATCCCCACCCCAATGATGATTATTGGAGGCCATCTTCTCAATGAAACCCATAGCCGCGGTGTGGTGTACTAGATCAATAGCACCACCGGCCGCCGCATCCAATCCCACTTGATATTCGGGACGCACACCATTGTAGAATGTGAGGATGACCACATGAGGGGCTATGCCAAGATGAGGGCATTGTCTTAGCAACTCCTTAAACCTCTCCCATGCATCATAGAGGGATTCATGGTCTTCTTGGGCAAAATTGGTTATATCATTTCGGTACTTCGCCGTCTTGCTCGGTGGAAAGAACTTCAACAAGAAAGCCTTGGATAATTTGTCCCAAGTATCAAAAGAACCGGCCGGTTGACTTCTTAGCCACTCCTTAGCTCTCCCATTCAATGAATACGGGAAAAGTCTCAAGCGAATAGCTTCATCCGAGGCTCCATTGATCTTGACATTATCGCAAGCTTCCAAGAATACATTAATATGCTCATTGGGATTATCAAGAGGTAACCCGGAGAATTGATTTTGTTGTACGAATTGAATAAGAGTAGTCTTGATCTCAAAATTGTTTGCTCCAATTGCGGGCCTCGTAATACTTGATTGCGACACCACTTGGGGTGTCGATTCCTCTCGTATAGAAGCCATAATAGGAGGCGGTGATGGTGGTCTTGGAGAATTAACTTCTTCGTCGGACTCAATTGTTTCTTCGGATCTTATTTCTTCCTCGGATTCGGAAATAATAGGTGGTGAAGGTGGTTGCCCTCGATTTCTTCTTCTCTCGGCGTTGTATCGCCTTGCGGTAGCTTCAATCTCGGGATTCAACAAATGAATTGGTGAGAGCCCAAGAATCCGCCTACTCATGCAAAACAATACACAAACTAGAAAGTAGGAGTTAGATCACGAGCAAAGGCACACCGGAGTG
Source organism: Agrostemma githago (assembly GCA_958450325.1). Lineage (NCBI taxonomy): Eukaryota > Viridiplantae > Streptophyta > Magnoliopsida > Caryophyllales > Caryophyllaceae > Agrostemma > Agrostemma githago. The sequence continues at coordinate 68,397,089 of OY288252.1, read as the reverse complement.
TGCAAAGTAACCAATAACTTAGTCTAAACGCAAGAATAAAAACTACTAGTACCGCTAACACTCCCCGGCAACGGCGCCAAAAACTTGTTGGGGTTTTAATACCTCGCAAGCGCACGACGTAATCGTAGCACAATAGAGGGTCGATCCACAAGGAGCGGGACGATTCCTAATTGTTTTAATTCTAAATGTTTATCTAAGTCTAATAAGGGGGAAATGGTGAACTACGACTACAATGACGAATGATAGACTAGAGAAAGAAATGAAACTAAAGAAGGTGGAAAACTAAAGATAAAACAAGCAAATACTAAAATTTACGATTACTCAAATAGGGAAAAACCTAGGGTCCGACTTAACCTCCGATATACCATAATCACGAGTAAAGAATACCGGGTATTGGATTGCTATGGACGGTGGGAAGAGTGGAACGCCTCTAAGGGTCGGTTACCTCCCTCCCGGGTTCGTAATCCGACTAAGCTAAAACCGGCCACCTCCCTCCCGGGTTCGTGAATCGATTCTTTAAGACCGCGTCTATTCCCGATTCTTCCTCCTCCCTTTCCCAAGGCAAAGAGTTCAAACCGAAAGCTTGGGTACCCTACCAAGTTCCCACTCCCATGTTCAACTTGGTGGGGTAAAGCGAGTCTAAGGGCGAGGTCTACTTCCTAAACCTAACCGACTCCCATCGGTGGACAAGGGTTAAGGGTTCAAACACAACCCACAAGACAAGTCAATCCACAAAGCCCAAAACTAACCAATTCCCATCAATCCTCAACAATCTAAAAATAGTATTCAAACACACAATTTAGGCATATCGGGGCCAAATCGCACCCTAGAAGAGGACTACTCACTAATCATGGCTAAATTAGTGGAATTAAGTATAAAGGTGGAGTCTTTAATTATGAACATTCTTGTAAATTGAATTATACTACCAATTATGTGAAAGTGGTCAAATTGGAAGAATCTAATTGGGGATTTCTAATACTAACATGAAATTCATAGATATTAACAAAGTGAGAGAAAACTAAACTAATTGCAAACTAGAGTAACAAACAAAGATAACAAGAACTAAGTTAAGCTAAGAAAAAGAAAAGATAACAAGATGAAATTAAGACAAAGAAGGAAGTAAAAATTACCCACTTAAGGAGGATGGAAAGATTAATTAAGAAGAAGAAATAATAATCATAAAAGCTTCAATCTTTGACAATGGGAAGATGAAGATCTTCAAAGGATTACAAACCTCTCTAAAACCCTCAAAGAATTCAAAATAAAATCTTGTGTAATGGAAAACTTAAGAGGCAAAAAAAAAATAAGAATTTGGGTATTTATACTTCTAATTAGGTTACATAGAGAACCGGTCGAAAAACGAAGTGAAATGGCAAAACCGGAGTAACGCACGAAACATGCGTTTCGCACGGTGAGAATCGCACGGTGCCAACCTTCTGACTTGAGAATCGCACGGTCGACCGTGCTATTCTCTTCCTATGCCCATTTTCCCGTTTCTTGTCTTCTATGCGCTTGTTTAGGCTCGAACTCGGGTCATGTACCTCCTTTTACCCGGGCATGCTCAAGTTTCATCGTTTTCGTCACGGAAATGCCTAAAAACGAACAACAAACGCAAAAACCCGTGTAATGCAAAATATAGGCGAAACGAGCCGGAGTGCCAAAGAAAATACGATTAATCGAGGCTAAATAAACGTCAAAAGGGTGTAGAAAAGCGGTCAATAACGGAGTTATCACAGTTGTTACGGACTTCTTTTGCAAAATAGCATTTGCAACTCGTCACCTAGGTAGTACGGACACCGACAAATGTCGGATACACGACAATATGTGTCGGACATCTGTAAGGCCGTGTCCGGGTTTTTTAATTTATTTGGACACGTGTCGGACATGGTTAATGATATTTAGAGACGTGTCGGGCACGGTTCGTTGTATTTGGAGACTCGTCGGACACAACTAACATTATTTATGGGTTTGCTGACTTTAATAAATGACAATACTTGATAGTCGGGATTTGTCGCCAATCTAACCACCAAATAAACCAACTAACCTAAATTAAAATAGCAAGGGTAAGTCGGGTCGAATCCTCAGAGAGATCGGGAATGAGTACTAGTTCGGTCTCGGATTACAAATTAGCTACGCGAATCGATTGATGAGAGTGACTAAACTAATTGAACTAACTAACAAAAGCATAATAAAGAAATAATAAAGACAAGAACTTTAACTAAGGAAATAAAATTAAACTAATCTAACCTAACACATATGGTAATTACTCAAGATAAATATAAAATACAAACCTACAATCATATTACTAAACACAATCAACAATAAAGAAATGAACTTTATACTAATTGATAACTAAATTAAACATAAACATAAACATAAACATGAAACTTAAAAGAATAAACAATAAATGAGAAAAAGATGAGAATCATACCAAAGGAGATGAAATTAAAAGATCTAGAATGTTGAAGGATGGAAGATTACAATCTAAAACTAATTAATTAAAGGATTAATAAAATAAAATAAAAATAAAGGATGAGAATTGAAAAAGAGAGAAGATGAAAAACAGAGGAAGGGCTGCTGCAGTGCTGCTGCGTGCTACTTCTACTGCTACTCCTTCCCTCTTTTTCTACTCCCTTTTCTCTAATCTAATCTACTCTCTCTCCTCTCCCTAGGCTGCTATGTGTTCCCCAAAAACCCAAAAAACAAACAGCCCACAATTCTTTTTCTCTCCATAATGGGCCAGTCATTGGTGTTTTGGCCCGACTTGTTCATTGACCCGGTTTTTCTCGTCTTTACTCGGTCATTCTTCAGACGGTACCTACAAAAATATAAACGAGACAAAGCAGTACCAAATTCCAACAAATATAATAAATATACAATAATTAAGTTAGACTCGACTAATTCCCTAATTAAACACAAAATAGCTAAATAATAGCATATCGACTTACAAAATCGACTAAGTACGAGTATAAATGTGGGACAAAAATAGGTAAAATACTGAGTTATCAAACTCCCCACACTTAACTCTTACTCGTCCTCGAGTAAGCTCAAAAGACAATCTATGACCTATAAATAAAATCACGGAAAGCAAAAACACAAAATATATACAAAAACGAAAATAAGCAAATATAGACAAACGAGTCACAAGTCTCCCAAATCAAAAGTCACAATCCTAAAATTCAACTAAAATATAGAATATGAATATCAAGATTACTAAATCGGTTGCAAAAATTATTATTACATATCTCTTGGCCTCGGTCCATGCTATGTCGGGATGTGAGACGGAGATGGGAGGGGGTCTCCTATGAAGTTATCGACAAATATATAAAAGTCTCGACCCCTTGAATAAACAAAGGGTTAGGGTCGTCCTAATCACCCAAATGACACATGAAACGATCCAAAATGGAAATAAGGATAAACAAAAATACTCGGGGAGGAATCGTCTTTCTTTTGTTTTCTTTTTCTTCTTTTTCATTTTTTTTTCTTTTTCATTTTTCATTTTTTTTTTTTCATTTTTTTTTTCTTCTTCTCCCCCTTATTTTTTCTTTTTGAGTTTTTGAGAATTTTTCTTTGTTTCTCGTATTTGATGCTTGAGCTCTTTTTGGATGGAAGATAACTCTTATTTTGTGAGTATTTTTGTGAAATATGGATCGAAAAAATGATAGATTGTCACTTGGGTAAATAGTCACCTAAACAAATATACAAAGCCAAAATCACAACACGGGAGGTGGAAGGTGGAAACAAGTGAAGGACACATCCCGAGCGACTTATAGTAGGAGGACAATCAATATATAATATTAAGAAACAACCGATAAGTAATAGAAAAATACATACTCTTTAAAGAAGTTGAAAATTAGAAAAATCACTCTATCAAGGAAAACAAGTGAATCCAAAAACAAAAATCTTTTTTAAATTTTTCATTTTTTCACTTTTTAGGATTTTTTTTTCAAAATTTTCAATTTTGCAAAAGAAAAACACAAAAAAGACACAAACCACAAAATAAGAAACTAAAAACAATCAACACAAGCTACCATCCCACAACAACACATATTTACAACAAATAACACCACCAAGTAACCTCCAACAAGAGTAACAACCACAAATCCTCAAGCGACCACAAATCGTCAATCCAAAATCTACCTCCCCACACTTGAAACGAACATTGTCCTCAATGTTCAAAATTAGGGAATGGGAAGGGAGGGTAAGAGAATACCTTTGGAGCATAATTCTTCCCCACACTTGATCGATTTCATGTCTCTAAGTCATCTTGCCTCTATGTGGTTTCTTTCTTGCTAGAGATACCTACAAGCAAAAACAAAAACAAACAAAAACATAAATATGTACAAGAAACTTGGGGTGCCTCCCAAGAAGCGCGGTTTAAGGAAACCGCCAAACCTACAATTAAGCTTAACTTCTAACCGGGATCCCATAATCGGTATTCTAGGCCATTCGTGGTTCTAGACTCATCATAGTAACCAACATGCCTAATATCTCTTCTTTGCCTTTTCATTTCTTTCATGAGAGGTAGACTATAAACCAAATAGAAGAGATGATTAGTCTCCTTAACCATCATGTTACTCTTCCAAACGTCTCCTTCCTTGTCCCAAATCACACCACTTCCATGTAACAAATCAATGATCAAGTCATTGAAAGAATTCTTCCAAGCATCTTCAAACATCGATTCGTAAGTGGGGGCTAGAAAGTCTTGAGGAAAACAATCAAGATGAAATGAAAATGCATCCTCAAAGACAATAGACTCATAAGAAGGGACATGGAAGTCAAGAGGAAAATAAGTGAGAGGAATAAGAGATTCATCAAGAATGGAAGGGGTAGACTCATGAATTTCCTCAAGAAATATCTCAAAAATGGGTTCCTCAAAGAAATCAATTTCCATATCCCATTTATCCTCAAATACCCCTATGCTCTCAACTATCTCTACAACACTCTCACCACAAGTCTCAACATCATCAACTACCTTATCAAGAGAGTAAGAAACCTCAAAATTGCAAGGATTATCAACATCCATAAAGTGAGGCAAACAAGCATCCTTAAGACTAGGGGAAGGGATTTGAATCTCCATAAGAACACAATCTCCATCCCTCTCCATATCAAAAGCATCATTAAACACACTCATGCACTCCTCATATGGCTCATCAACGATCTCAAAAACCTCAACATCATTGCCAACAAATCTCTTATCCTCAAGATTATCATCTAATGAAGGCTTGATATCATCAATAAGAATACAAGACCCAACATAAACACTACCATGATCATCACATCCCTTAAGGAAGGGAGAACTAATCAAATCACAAATGGTAGGCAAAGTGGTCAGGCTAACAAGAGGCTCATCATCCAACCTAGACTCTAAGTCATCAACTAAGGTAGTAGCATCCACATGGAGAGGTAAATAAGTATTCTTATAACTAGTGCTCTCCGATTGCCTAGAATCATTAACCAACTTATTAAGAAGGTCCCATCTTTCACAATATGGCATCGATGTAAACCTACCTTGACAACTCTCTTCAATCATACCTCTAATGTTATCATGAACACCATCATACACCATATGACAAAATTCCCACATCTCAACATCAAATTCAAGAGTGCAATTCTTAAGTTTATCCCAATAATCATGCAATGTCTCTTTTCGTTGTGGAATGTGGTAAATCGTCATAGGAACAAGCACCAAGTAACAAGTAACCAAGCGTAGTCTAATAAATCTAAAACTAAACTAATATCAATCCGTTGATCTCCCCGGCAACGGCGCCATTTTGATAGTCGGGATTTGTCGCCAATCTAACCACCAAATAAACCAACTAACCTAAACTAAAAAGCAAGGGTAAGTCGGGTCGAATCCTCAGAGAGATCGGGAATGAGTACTAGTTCGGTCTCGGATTACAAATTAGCTACGCGAATCGATTGATGAGAGTGACTAAACTAATTGAACTAACTAACAAAAGCATAATAAAGAAATAATAAAGACAAGAACTTTAACTAAGGAAATAAAATTAAACTAATCTAACCTAACACATATGGTAATTATTCAAGATAAATATAAAATACAAACCTACAATCATATTACTAAACACAATCAACAATAAAGAAATGAACTTTATACTAATTGATAACTAAATTAAACATAAACATAAACATAAACATGAAACTTAAAAGAATAAACAATAAATGAGAAAAAGATGAGAATCATACCAAAGGAGATGAAATTAAAAGATCTAGAATGTTGAAGGATGGAAGATTACAATCTAAAACTAATTAATTAAAGGATTAATAAAATAAAATAAAAAGAAAGGATGAGAATTGAAAAAGAGAGAAGATGAAAAACAGAGGAAGGGCTGCTGCAGTGCTGCTGCGTGCTACTTCTACTGCTACTCCTGCCCTCTTTTTCTACTCCCTTTTCTCTAATCTAATCTACTCTCTCTCCTCTCCCTAGGCTGCTATGTGTTCCCCAAAAACCCAAAAAACAAACAGCCCACAATTCTTTTTCTCTCCATAATGGGCCAGTCATTGGTGTTTTGGCCCGACTTGTTCATTGACCCGGTTTTTTCTCGTCTTTACTCGGTCATTCTTCAGACGGTACCTACAAAAATATAAACGAGACAAAGCAGTACCAAATTCCAACAAATATAATAAATATACAATAATTAAGTTAGACTCGACTAATTCCCTAATTAAACACAAAATAGCTAAATAATAGCATATCGACTTACAAAATCGACTAAGTACGAGTATAAATGTGGGACAAAAATAGGTAAAATACTGAGTTATCAATACTATAGGTATACGATGGTTACTCGATGATACAAACACTTATCATATATAAAACAAATACTCGTAATTATTTAACTAATAACTATATTGTAATAGTACAATTGTTTGAATTTTTAACATTTGATTTTTAACTTTAATTTGAGTTTAATTTCTGTTTTGTTGTTTTACAATAATTGCGATAGTGTAAGTAATTCAGCCGCCTATATTTTAGGTATAAAAATATTCAAATTCTCTTTATTTAAATATATATATTATTTTATTTTTTTGCCGTGTCTGTGTCCTATAAAATTTAGAACGTCGTGTCGCGTGTCCGATACATCTCCGTCTCCGCGTCGGTGCTACCTACCTCGTCACTTGTACGTAAGTATAACCACCGGGGCTTGCAAAAATATATCCAATATAAATAATGTTCTAACATAAGTATCGATCAACAATAAAATAGAGTAACCGAAGATGTCTTAGCCTAGAAGTTAAGACTAGGTCGGTACCGTAGAGGCGTAGACAATAGAACCCAGATTCGAGTCCTCTTCTATAACATAATGCGAATAAATACGCGTTTCGTTAAACCATAAAATATACTCAGTACTCGGTAGTAATAATAACCTAGAGTAGGTTTCAATATAATCCCTACAACCATCCCACAATATGTTATGTCATGCACAATATTTAACACACGTACACAAACAACGTTGGATTATCTTAATACCAACCAACCAACGAGTACATACATATATATAATAGAAATAGAGTACGTAGGACATACATGATCATCTCATCCCTAATGCTTATATACGCTACTTATGAGAGACGACATTATTCATTACATATTTTGAGTGCATCTACTCAAATACAACATAACATAACCTAACATAACAGACAGAAAATATACATACACATAAAAAGCATCAGTTATCGACCGGGCTGGAGTAGTATGTAGTACTCGTAGTAGTTTAGTTGTTTATAAACAATTGTCTCGATTCCATGGAGCTTTACAAACCATGCCCCCGTATTCTATGCTTGGGTGGCAGTGGCAATCACCGCAACACCAGTATGCAGGACCGCACTGTTGGTGCACCCCAACGCATGTCCAATCGTCGTCGATGCCCTGCAGCATTATGTTCGACAGTGGTTCAAACGACTGTCGCACACCCATGCTCACATCAACCATCATCACTAGGGCAACAACCATTATTACTATTACTATTACTAACACCTTGTTTGTCTTACCCAACTTCATCATATTATACTCCGTATATGCTTTATTTATTTTTACTATGTGTGTGTGTAATGTGTTTGTTTGTTTGATGTTTGCATGGTGATGTACGTACCTTTTATAGGCGACATATTCAAGGAGTTTACTACTGTACGTAGTCAGATTTTCTTTAATATTTTTGAGTGATTCTCAAATGTTGATCATTTCATTTCGTCATTTATTATGACCTAAATACAGTTGATGAAACGTCACTACCCGATCGATCGATCCAGGCCATACATATACATATACATATACATATACGACGACCATGCATTCATACTACTATACGTCTATACATGCATTACACTACTATTCACCATTTATTATTTCATGCATTATTGCCGATAATAATTGATGATTGCCAAGATTCACGTTTTATCGATCGTTTCGTGGATTATTGCCAATTCCATATAGGAAAATCTTAAAAAAGAGTTGTGTGGAGAGCACCGACGAAGTCAGAATATAGTGGGTACATTAATAGGGTTGATAACTTTTATTTACGAGTTGAATTAAGGTCCTACTCAGTTTAGTTCAGTCTAGTTCAATTCAATTCAATCTCGGAAGATTCATTTTGTCTCAATACTTCAAATAAGTTAAGTTCAGTTTAATCTACTTCAATCCAAAAGAATGGTACGAAATAAGAGTTCTGTTATCCCTTATTTATTTATTTATTTATTTTAATGAAGACCAATTTCATAAATAAAAGGTCATACGGCATCTACAAATGATATCAGAATGAACGGAATACAAATTTGTAACAAATAAATAAAGAACATTCCTGAGACAAAGATCGTTGTTAAAGTAATTCGCTTCTGCATAACCTTCCTTATATCGCTGTTTATAGACACAACCTTTCGCGAAGGAATCTATAGATCTGATGACATAGTCTTCAAAAGGATGACATTTCTCTATTACGACAAATAATAGACCAAAATCTGACCTCAATTGCATCACCATATGTAGAAAAATTACGGCGCTCAACATGGTCTTGCATATAGTTCTTGAATCTCACAAAAAAAAAAAGAACAAACTCACCAAAATATGGAACAAAACTCCCTAATGGAAGAGACAAGATTTATTGCTAACCTAAACAATTTAAAGATAATAATAATGATTCAATTTGGGGCTTACCACTACCGAATTGGTAGATGGCAACCCCTAGAGATGAGGGGAGGAAAGGTTTTTTTCTTTTGCTAGGGTTTTGGAGGAGAGGCAATAGATACCAATTTGATATATTTATCTTCATTATCCATCATCCATTATTAGTATGTCTTCCATTTATTTTATCCATATCTATTACGGATTTTCCATCTACATAAATCGAGTGGATGAATATTTAACGGGTGTGGTAACTTCCACAATTGCTTTGCTTATAAGTAGACCTGTCAAACGGGGCGGGCGGTTGGGTTTTGGGTTCGGTCATTTCGGGTTCGGGTAAAATACGGGTCGAGTGTATTTCGGGTTTGGAAAATACGGGATTTATACTGGTCGGGTTTATACGGGTTTCGGGTCAAATACGAGTTATTAACGCACTTTAAAAATATTAATTTTCTTTACTTTTTTTTTTTATCATAAATATAATTTTATTTTAAATTTTTTTAATCATCTCATTTAATATAAGATATTAGTGAGAATAAACCTGTATTATTTAATATATTTTTTAATATACATTGATATTTTATTTCTAGAGGAGGTACGAATATATACGACGAACCTTGACTCGATTTATTGATTTTTTTTTTCTCATTATAATAATCATGTGATTAAAATATAATTTTAAAGATATATATAAATATTACTACCTCCCATTCGTTGGATTCCTACTATTTATTGAATATATGTGAGTATATTTTAATAAAATGGTAGGATTCCAATGAATGGGAGGGAGTATTTCTTAAAATTTTGAAAATAAAAAAATACTCGTATTTCTTAGTGTTTTTGAGAAATTTTAGTGTATAATAACAATATTTTTTTAATTTATCTATTTTCGGGCGGGTAACGGGTTCGGACGGGTTTTGACCCAATATATTCGGGTTATTATCGGGTCGGGTCACTTTCGAATTTCGGTCATTTTTCGGTGGGTTTTTTCGGACGTTTTCGGGTCGGGTCAGTTTTTGACAGGTCTACTTATAAGACATCCAATTGTCTTTAAACAAATTCTTGTGGTAACACATAGTACATGTCAATTAAGATGGATAAAACAAAAGAAAAGCTCTTGAGGATTAGCAAAACAATTATCCTAAATAGTTAAATGTGATATTATTTGATTTATTTCATTATTATAACGAATATATTCATTTTAAGAGAGTAAACCTACTGCTTTTATTTGTGGTACTTGTTCGATACAGTTTGTACTTGTTTTGGATTTCTTTTAGTGCCCACTCACTCTGTTGTCCATAACGTATATAAGGCTGGATAATAGGTGTGTATTAGAAATAATGAAGGGGTTACACTGCAAGAAAGCGTATCAAGGACGACCTCATTCGCGTGTCCAACATCCTCCCTCGCTCATCGGGCGATCGATTTCGATCGCTAAGTGAAGAGACCAAATGAGATTCGTAAAAACAAAAAACAAAAAAAAACAAATAAGGAGTACTTTGCGTTATGTTCGTTCTTTTTTATTTCAGCAAACCATGATACGATGACAGTTTGCACTTAAGTACTCGACAATAGTAATGTAGGTACGTACTCCGTATGTGCTAGTGAGTTGGTCTTCATCGTATAATGGACATATCGGTCTGAACAATAAAACGAAACAATTATGCTCTCGTTATGAAAGATACTCTGTAATACATATGAAGTTTTTCTTATTCTAATTATTTTACTCCGTACAATTTAGTAAGATGAAATCGTACTTGTAATAAGCAAAGTTAACGTAACGTAGAAGATTTACCATATACATATTAGTTCAAATTTATTGGACAAAATACACGTAAAATAAAAGCAGTAGACTTAGACCATCTCCATCCCCCGTTCATTCTTCAAAAATGGGGGAGAATGAATGAAAATTATGTTCTCCATCCATGAAGAATGGAAAAAGAGTGAAATGGAGAATGAATGATTCTTCCCTAAGAATAAGGTGAAGAATGAAAAATTGAGAAGCCCACCATCATTAGCATAATAAAATAAAATAGAGAACATAAAATTGGTTGAGTTGGGTGGTATATTAAATGAGGTGAAAAGTGTTGGGACCCACTGGAGAATAGAAAAATTATTCTTGGATGGAGTACTTTTTTTAGGATAGAAAAATTAGATCGATATAATGAGATGGAAGAAGTGAGTCCCACCCAAGAATGGAACATGGGATGGGGATGCTCTTAGCTTCTTAATTATAAACCAAATTTATTGGACAATTCATGATACGATACGATACGATATGATATGATATGATATGATATGATAGGTATGAGCAACATATCGGACTGGAGTAGTACGTAGTTTAGTTACGTTGTTGATCAGCAATGACCCGGGGTCTTAAGAGCTTGACACTGGAAGCCCATAAAGGTTAAGCCGCAAGTACACGTACGTACCGCAACACCAGTATGCAGGGCCGCACTGTTGGTGGTACCCAACGCATGCATTTTGCATGTCGATGTCTTGCAGCATTATGTTGGACAGTGGTTCAAACGACTGTCGAACACCCATGCTCACATCAGGCATAATGCCGCAAGCCATCACTAGGGCAACCATTATTATCAACACTAACTTCATTATTATAATACTCCCTCCGTTTCTACGATTTCTTCCACCTTAAAAGTTGCACATTTCTTAAGAAAAACAATAAAATAAGTAAAAGTAGAGAGGGAGTAAAGTAAGTGGGCCACCTAGGTAAGAGAGAAGTGTGATAGAAAAAAAGAAAAGTGGAAGAAATCAAAGAAATGGTTGAAAAAGGAAATGTGGAAGATATCAAAAAAACGGAGGGAGTATATTATAGGAATTACGAGTGTTTATTTGTTTGTTTGATGTTTGCATTGCCTATGTACAAAGCTACGGCTTTTATAGGAATTATTACTCGGATCCCTCCATACCAAAATGATCGTCCTATTTCATTATTATATCCCTCACAATTGAATAGAAATTGGAATCGAGCAATGCTATATAGATGACGGCCATGCACCCATACTGCATGCTATACATTTGCTGAGTATTTACTATCACTAGCTTGCTGATGATAATTTCAGTCATTTATCATTTTATGCATTATTATTGCCAGGGCAATAATTGATGATTCGGGCAAGATTCACGTTTTATCATTTCAATTCATGCATTATTGATTCCCAATTATATATATACTCCCTCCGTTTTTTAATATTTACCCCGTTTTAATAAATAATCCTCACATATATTATGGAAATTGGACAAATATCAAAAAATGGAGGGAATATATCTTAAAAGGAGTTGGGTAGAGAACACGGACGGAGTCAGAATTGAATTAGTAACGAACGAAATAAGAGTAGTCCCATTAGTCCCTTATTAGCTTACTAATCTTCATCCATCATCCATTATTAGTACGTCTTCCATTTATTTCGTTCATCTTTATCCATCTATTACGGGTTTTCCATCTACATAAATCAAGTGGATAAATATTTAACGGAGCGGCACGTGCCCCGGCATCCTAAGGTACCGAAATTTTTTGAATCCGTTTGAGGAGGTCAATAGCACCCGCGTCCAGCTCTCCAAGCAAAGAAAAAGAGAAATGCAAAAACCCAGATATAGTCAAGCCCCGCAAACAGACCTCGGTACTTAGTGCACTTGCGCCGAGCAACGTCTCAGTTCGATTATTATCAATTCAGATATATTCAGGCTCCGGTATCATTCAATTATGTTGAGTTCGATTCTATTTTGTTTTGATTCGGATTGAAACGGGTTTCAGATGTTGTATCATGTTAATCATATCTGTTATAACGGAAGAGAAAGACAAACAAATAAGAACGTAAAATCGAGAGACAGACAGATTTACGTGGTTCACTAACAACCTGTTAGCTACGTCCACGGGCAGAAGGAGGGGATAGTTTTATTAATTTGAGGAGAGGTTACAGATTTCATACTGATATCATAATTTCTAGGGTAGAGGTATGAGAGTTTATATACTACTCTCAACCTAAACAGAAACCCTAAACAGATTAGGAAACCCTATACAATAAGGAAACCTAGGTTAGATACTCAGATATTGATTAGGAAACTCTAATCAATCGGATATTAATTAGGAAACTTTCCTAATCAAACAGATTCAGGTCAGAGACCAATTCGAGATCCAAAAGGACAATTGCAAGGCACTTATTTCCTAACAATCTCCACCTTGACTTGAATTGTCTCACAGTCAGATCAGACAGATGCACTCCAGCGAATGCCAGATCAGATTACCAGATGCACTCCTAAGAATGTCAGATCAGATGTATCAGAAATCTCCTCAATCAGACAGATGTACCAGATGCACTCCAACGAATGCCAGATGTACCAGAAATAAAACTCATCTCCCCCTCCCGCCTCAGATATTGCCCAACAAAGGGCAATCGATCAGATATTTCCAGAATTAAGCAAGTCCAAACCACGTTGGAACTTACTATTCGAAACCAGATCAGACAAACCCACCCCATCTTCATTACCATACCTGTTCGGAAGCTTGATTGACCGCTCACGGGCCAAACTCCGCTGCTTCTGAACTGGTAATGAAGAAACTGATGGTTCAAATTCAGATTCAGACTGTAGTGGTTGATCTTCAGACTTTGCTTCACTCTCACCAAGAGTTACTTGCTGCTCCACCTGTTTATCAGTACTATTACTACTACTTCTATCTTCCTCCGATTTCAGTGATGATATCATCAGACAGACTGAACTCTCCTCCAGAACGGCCATCTCAGCGGTGACTGTGTCGTCTTTCTTCACGAATGACGCCCACCGTCTTTGTTGCTTTAACAACGTCCGCATCTTGATCTGCCACAGACTAAAACTATTCCTCCCATCAAAACTCTCAATTTTAACGCTCAACCCAGACATCTTTCTCACAGATCGGATGAACCAAAGCTCTGATACCAGTTTGTTATAACGGAAGAGAAAGACAAACAAATAAGAACGTAAAATCGAGAGACAGACAGATTTACGTGGTTCACTAACAACCTGTTAGCTACGTCCACGGGCAGAAGGAGGGGATAGTTTTATTAATTTGAGGAGAGGTTACAGATTTCAGACTGATATCATAATTTCTAGGGTAGAGGTATGAGAGTTTATATACTACTCTCAACCTAAACAGAAACCCTAAACAGATTAGGAAACCCTATACAATAAGGAAACCTAGGTCAGATACTCAGATATTGATTAGGAAACTCTAATCAATCAGATATTAATTAGGAAACTTTCCTAATCAAACAGATTCAGGTCAGAGACCAATTCGAGATCCAAAAGGACAATTGCAAGGCACTTATTTCCTAACAATATCGGATGTTCGACTGGGCATCGATTCAATTGTTTTCGATTGGTTTTTTGGGTTAGGTTTTACTTTGTCAGGTCTAGACGTGATAAGTCGGTATTTATACATATTTTTACCCCTTTAATATTATTATTTTTATGTCGTCTTTTGTAATATTTGAGTTAAAATGATTATTTTATATAAGTTGGGTTTATTATTTAACTTTTCATATTTTTGTGCTAAATTGAATTTTTAATATATATTTTAATTAATTAGTAATAACCCACTTGTGAGACTAATAAAATCGTATGTATGTTTGCAGGTCTGTCTTAAGACGACGATATCTCACTCATACGATGTCGGAATATTGCGAATCAAAATGCATTGAAAAGCTAAGTTATTCGAGATGAACAACTTTGTTGAAGAGAGCAAAATCAAATTTCATCATCTAATGGGTCGAAATCAAGCTTGAAACCATCAGCCCATTATGGAAAAATAAGAAAAGAGCATCCGGTGTAAAATAGGAAAGAAGAAGATATGAAATTGTAAAAAAAAATCAATTAATTAAGGAAAGAAATAAATTCACTTAAGATAAATTAACACTATAAAAGAAGACATTAGGGCTTTAATGGAGAAGGGAGAGAACAAGGAGCCGCAAAACACACACATAGGAATAGGGCGAAGGCCTTGGCCTTCATGGCCAAGGTCGGTACAAATTCAACTGGATTTTAATGCGGGACGCGATCAATTCAACTCCTAATTTATCTAACGGTTGTATCTATCTATCTTATTTAGTTTATTTTTCGTTTAATTAGTTATTTATTAGTTTAATCTTTCAGTTATTCGAACATGTAATGTACCGATTATTGTCAATGAGTTATGAGATTACGTTATTGTTTTAACGTTTAATTAGTACTTTGATATTCGTATGAAATTCACGATTTGATTGTTGTTTTCATGTTTATTAATTTAGCTTGATCACCTAGATTATTTACATGAGTCGATTGTTAAATTAATAGTGTTTTAAATTAGCTAGGTTGCAGCGTTCTGGTCTAATTTAATTGCTAGAATTTTGTATGATAATTGGGTTATATTTAATTGCGGCGTTCTGGTTTTATATAATTCAATTGATTGGTGTTCTTAATGCGACTGAATTTGTTAAGTTAATTCGTGCGTTCATGGTTAATTTGATAAATTTGGTTAGGATTAAACTTGCGTGCGTTCACGGGTTTTAACGAGTCAAAACGATAAAACTGGTAATTAATTTGCGTTCGTTCATGGGATTAACTAGTTACCGATCTATTTGAGTCTAATTAATTGAATCGATGATTAACCCGACTATATCATATATTGCTTGTCTCGAATATTGTTATGATTAGTTTCTTATTTATTGTCATGTTTTTACTTTATTATTTTTATCATTATTATTTTCAAAACCAACAAAAACCCCCCTTTTCTATATATCTATACTATTAAATAATAAATCGTCTTAGATAATAACGTCAGTCTCTGTGGGATCGACCTCGATCTACTTACCCTATCTACCGAAGAGTTAGTAGTGTTTATAAATTTAATTTTGACTGCGGAAACGACACGCACCAAGACGCAGTCACTGTAGAGTAGGATTAAATACACAATGACACGGTATGTGAAATAAAAACTTGGATTAAAATATAATAATCCTCGGGTGCATGCAATTTCCGAAATGATAAGTTAAAATAGTAAAGTAGTAACTTAAAATAGCATTTGCAACTCGTCACTATGTAGAGGCGGCAATCGGGTCACCCGGGTCGAGTCAAGGTGGGTAAGGTCATATCGGGTTCGTGTTATATCGGGTTAGTATTCTCTTTCAAATCAAGTTTGGTTCAGGTCGAATTATTTTGGGTCAACTGATATATCGGTTAGACCGGGTTTAGGTCAGCTTATTATTGGGTTTGCTTCAATATTTTCCCACTAAGTTTAATTATTGATCATTACTCCGCATTTGGTATAATTGTTTTGATATTATGTCCAATGGACTCCAAACCCACTATATTTTTTTTCACAAAAACTCAAATGAGACCGTCTCACAATAATATTATTGTGAGACCTCTCACATAAGGGTGGTTACCTTTAATTTTTTTTAGTTTTATTTTTATTTTTTGGTTGGTTATTAGTATGTTTTACTTATGTCTCACAATAAGTTTGTGTGAGACCGTCTCACAGGAGACTAATTGGTTTTTTTTTTCATTCACACATAAACCCACCATCTTTTCACTTTATGCCCCACTTTTTACTTACTTTTTATTTTATTTTTTTAATTTCCTCCCCAAAAGAAAGGGGAAGAAAGTGGAGAATAGGAGGGAGTATGAAGTTATACACTGAATCACTTTCATTTGAATCAATCAGTTTAACAATTATTTGATCGTCAATCTTATTGGATCGGATTCAAATCGGGTCGGGTTGAGTACAGGTTTGGTTCACCAGTCATCAGATTATATAGGATTAGTTTGTCCACGATACCTAATTTTAATCACTAAGATAAAACATATTTTCGGTTAACGTTTCACACCTGCAGGGCTGCAGTAAGATATAAATTAACACACACAATCAACATTGGATTATCTTAATACCAACCAACAAGTACATATATCATATACAATAGAAATAGAGTAAGACATACATAATCTCATCCCTAATGCGCTTATATATATATATATATACACGCTAAGTTAGGAGAGACATTATTATTCATTATGAGTCAGAGTATATATTTTGAGTGCATTTACTCAAATACTCCGTACAACATAACCTAACATAATAACAGTACAGTACACATAGAACGGATACATAAAAAGCATCAGTAATCGATCATATCGGGTTGGAGTAGTACGGAGTAGTTTATGAACAATCCTGTTTGCCGTGATTAGCATTACAAATAATGGCCCATTCTACGGTGTTTAGAAAGCAAGTACAAAGACCGCAACACCAGTATCCAGGGCCGCACGGTTGGTGGTACCCAACGCATTGAAATTTGTAGTCGATGGCTTGCAGCATTATGTTGGACAGTGGTTCAAACGACTGTCGAACACCCATGCTCACATCAGGCATAATGCTGCAAACCATCACTAGGGCAACCATTATCACTAACACGTTCTTTGTGTTACCCAACTTCATTATATTATATGCTTTATTTTTTACTATTACGAGTGTTTTATTATGTTTGAATGTCTACGTACAAAACCTATCTACGCCTTTTATAGGCCAGAAATTGAAGTACTGTAGTCAAATTTTGTTTAATATTTTCGAGTGATTATTGTAAATTATTGTCATTTATTATGGCCAAATACAGTTGAGGAAGGGTCACTAAGTAATTATCACTATTCACTAATCACTACCCAAGCCGGTGGATCAATCCAGGCCATACATATACGATGACCATGCATCCACACTACTGTACGTAGTCTCTTCGTTCCAACGAATTATATACATTTGGTTTTTTTTAATACTATTCATAAGTAGGATGAATCTTCAGTATAACTTCTAGTTCCTCCGGTCACTGTCTTTTTGCCCAATTTCATTAAAATACTTCACTCAAATATTGATGAAATGAGACGATAAATAATGACCGGAGGGAGTAACATATAAGATAAAAGATATTCACGTGGGTTCTTGTTTAAATCGTCTAATCGAATACATTATGAATATCAAATTTTTATAATTTTTAATAATACGTAACTAAAAATATAAACCAAAGAAAACGAACATCGATATATACATAAAACAAATGTATAATACAAATGGTTGTAATAGTAACAGGGGAGTAAATCACTAGTCACTCTACTTCTTACAGTACCGTTTATCATTTCATGCATTATTGCCAATAATTGATGATAATTGGCAAGATTCACGTGTTATCATTTCATTTCATGCATTATTGCCAGTTACTTCTGTTCCGGTTATGAAACAATCAATTCCAAATCGGGTTTGATCTAACTTAAATCGTATCCTAGGATCTTGTTTGATCTTCACGTCTCACTTCTTTCTCTCCTAGTGTCGGACCTTCCCGGCGGATTGGCAGTTTGCACCTGCGCAGGGAGCAAACAGGGCCTCGGGGGCGTCCGAGGGGACCCTCTCCGATACCTAAGTCAGTCCGTGAAATACTCTTCATGGACCTTGTTCGTGAGGAACAAGGTGGGTTTTCTAGAGAGAGATTTTAGTGAGAGAAAGTTAATTATCCTTTATGAATAAATATTGTGGGGGTATTTATAGGTTTCCATGAGAGAGAAGAGGGGACACGTGCTTCGCACGTTCCCCTTCCCTTGGGCTGGGATCAGAAGGGTCGGCTGGAGCATCCTCGGGGTCGGAGCGGCCGAGGGTCAGTGATCCCCTGGAAGGAGTGATGGAGGGTTCGGCCCGACAGACCGGGGGTCGAGTCTCAGGGCCAGCCCAAGGGTAAAGGGGGTCGGCCAACCCAAAGGTGTCCCCTTGGGGTTCGGCCGGGTGGATCCAGCTTGATGCCCCGGCACCAGATCTACTGTTGACCCGGGTTTCCTCAAAATCGGGTCGGACTCGGGTCTCAGGCTAACGAACGACACTCAGCAGGTAGCTGACCCCACCAACTCCGTATATACTCGCTCCATTTTTTTTAAAAAAAAAACGGAGAGAGTATATCTTAAAAGAGTTGTGTAGAGAGCACGGACGCAGTCAGAACATTCCAATGTGATCTAGGATGAGAATTTGATGACGGGTCATCATTCCATCACTTTGTCGACAAAAACAAATCAGTCGTTTGTTTTTCGTGTCCTCAAACCTCTCCTCGAAACAGATTAATCTTTCGTGCTCCTCCTCCTTCATAATGATTATGTCCAACTAAAGTATTGGGTCGATGCACTCCATGCCGCGACACATCTCCATATAATATCGTGCCCCCGTCTACACTCCATTCTCAAACCCTAACTTCATTCAATTCCGCTCTTTACCTCAAACACCCGTCCTACGACCACTTAAGTGTGTTCATAAATCATAATGTACGTACGAAATCTAAAGCTGGCCAGATTTTCGGGCTAAACATAACTTGATTATAGCCCAAGCCCAAGCCCACACAACCTGAGCTTCTAAATTCTGGATTTGGCTTCTCTCCTGCATAAGGCCCATCCCATTGATTGGCCCATCATTCACGAGACTATATATTTTGTTGATGAGTAGACATCTTACTGTGAATCCGTGATGATGTGATCTTAGAAAAGTGGATCAATGAGACTAATTCAAGAAAATAAATTATTAAAGTTGTTACTTTTAGGGCCCATTTGTTAGACTTGGCAAAACTAACTCAACTCGTATAAGCAGACTTAAATAAGTCAACCCAAATCCAATCAGAAACTCTAAATGGAAATCTGAATTTGATTTGTAAGTCAAATTGACCCGACCTAATTCGAAACTGACCCAGATGTTATTATATCCGTCATAAACGTAAGACCCGTTATAACCTACTTGACCCGTTATAATCTTGTGACAGATAATACCTACCCGTCACAAGGAAGGCCTATTGAATGTGAAATGTGAACTCATAGTAGTTCATGTACATGGAGAATTACGCTTGTAAATCTTATGGATATGTATTTCATACTGGATTTGATGGAGCTGCAGTGGAACAGCCTGAAACAACCCGACCCAAACAACACGACCCTTAACAATACACATACCGACTCAAAAACAGAAATCACATTTCGAACTATCCGCATTGTAATCAATCGGTATTGTACAAATACATATTACAAGCAATAATTCTACTACAGTACAGTACAGTACAGTTCATCATTGGATACAAGCAAAGCTTGGAACAACCTTGTAGTATTTCTTACAATTTGTATTACAATCAGTCATCCACGAAAGGCGAAACGAAACTTTCAACATAAACTCCGGTCGCAGTTATATGACCAGTAAAACGAGCACCACCAACACGAGAATCATCTGAAGATTCTTGACTCGAACCAATCACCTTAAGTTTCCCTGAACTTTCGACCAGACACTTCCCGGTCTCAGTGAAGTTCAGGAAAGACATTTCACCCAAGTTTCTAAACGAGAAGCGTTTCTCCCATGAATTCTCGTCACCATATCGCTTCAGCACCCAAACATCGGAACCCTGATCGCCTTCGCAGTAAAACGACACAAACCCTTTAATCCCAAACAAATCCCCTCTTTGGTATTCATTGAAACAATTTATCCACGGAATTTCCTTCAATTTATCGTCAACTAAATCCAACCCGAAAATACATCTAGCCTTCTTCCAACCGATTAAACCCTGATTCGGCCAACAAAGAGCGTCATTGATTACGATTAACACATCGTTTACTGACCACGCTGCGTTAAACCCGTCAATACTTTTCCATTCCCCAGTCCTCAACGAAAACACATATAAATTGTCGTCCCCTAATTTCCCCCACGAAAATATCCCAACAATCTTGTAATCATCGCTCGAAGAAGCGTAACCAAACCCGTAATCACTGCACACATACTCGTAATCTGGGCTCTTGATTCTGCGACATTGATTAGTAGCAGGATTCCATACACAAAAACTACAATACCCACCTTCTAATTCGAGATACAGACACAACAACCCGTTACAGCAACCCGCGATATCGACCACTTTGAAACCCCGATTCCGATCCACATCAAGTCTGATTAAATCACCCAATTCATCGTTTCTGTCGCAGGGTAACAAGAAGAGGTTGAATCCGTCAGAACACGGGGACGAAACTTCGTGATCGTGATTCAGGATAACGAATTGAGGGGATAAAGATGAGAACTTGAGATGGATTTGGGCGAATTGAGAACTGGAAATGATTGTAAACCAAAACTTACAAACGGTTTTGAATCGGGTTAATGATTTGACTGGAAGTCTTGGAAGAATATGCTGGATGATCAGATGTTCTGGAATCGATGTCGTTGTAATTAGGGTTTGATGGGTATCGTAAATTGCCATCTTTTTTGATCAGAAATCGATAAAAAAAATGATGAAAATTGATGAGAATTGATGAAATTGATGGAATTGGGTAGTTGATTGAAGTATTATTGGAGATGCAGTAACAGTAAAATTGATGAAATCGAAGTTGGGGATTTTGTAGGTAGTTGAGTAAAGTGGGAGTAATGTAGCAGTAGTAGGAGTAGCAACTAGCAACTATGATTATGTCATTTATAAAGCCGCAAATTCTTGTCTGTGACGAAAATATTCATTCCAAATTTATAAGTACCAAATATTTGAGATAAGACAACTCATGTGCCTAGATGTATGGAATGTTTTTCCAACATTTTTTTTGATTCAACGAAGAGCGCACTTAGTCGCATTACAATATAAGGAGGGAGAATTTGAACCTGAGACCTACTGTCTCAGAATACCTAGTTCTAACCACTAGGCTAACACATCTTCTATTCCGACATTTTCTGACAACTCAGTCGCATTACAATAATGGTGAATGAATTCGAACCTAAGACCGATAGGCGATGGGTCAGGGATGTGTACAGGGAGAATTGAGAATCTATTTGACCTGTTTTATTCAGAAGACGAATAGTTTCGTCACAAGACAGAGGAAATGATTTTTTTGAGTTATTTAGTGTTATTGATTGATTTTTTTTTTCTTTCACTTGCGTCTAATTCAATCATACTTTCCATATCTATCCTGAATTCCATATCCATCTATATCCACTGACACTAGACAGCTGACGCTAGTGAGCTCCAAGTACGGACACTATAACTTTTTTTTTCCTTTGGAAATATCACGTTTATTCCCCCAAAATGATATTAAAACCAAAAAAACAAAAGTAGTTGAGTTGATTTTTCACTGGAGTGAATGAATCCCCTTTATCACGGGTTGTAAATCGTACTCGTAACGGGTTATCCTTTCTATAGAGGAACGATGATTTCGTCTCTTTTTTTTTCTCTCTAAATGGACCAATATTTGATTCATCATAACATTGTGACGGATATTTTTGTCGCAAATGTTTTAACTAACATTTTGGTTCCTTTAGTTTGGTAGAAAGGTAAATTGAACTCTTTTGAGTTTTTTTTTTTTTTTTTTTTTCACAAATGTTTTACTAGTATTATTGGTAATATTCACCTTTTTCTAGTTTTAAAAGAAGGTTAGTATTTTCAGCAGTTAGAAGAGTCGTAGGTAAATGCATAAAACTAAGGTTAAACACAAATTTTTGTCTCTAACGAACATATCCGCCATAACTCTGCAACGGTTCAAATAAAAATTCGTGTGCATAGACAAATACAAACCCATTTACCATTCCCCAAACATTATGATTTTGTCTTTATCTACCATGTGAGTGATACTTGACCCATCACAGAATTGTGAAGAATATACCTCTTTGTTCTACTGCGTATGATTCATGACTCGTGTCATGAGCTTTACATTGAAAAATCATGACTATTTAGTCGGTCATGAGTCATGAGCTTTACATTTGAACAATCACCGATTATTTACCCGAAAAATGGCAAAAATGATAATTAAATGCCTACTATGGTCCATGGTGATGTTACTAATCAAATTCCTTTACTTTGATTTGATAATAAAGTCCAATTGACCTTATACCTACTTTATCCTAAAGTTTTATTTAAAAAATATTGAGGATTGAATTTGGAGGTGATCATATTATCCAAACTTAAGATTCTACACAATCCTAAATTCCTGCACATTCCAGCCAAATTTTTCCCCAGGATTTGGACCTTTTATTTGAGCCCAAAAAAGTTTATGGGTTGGCCTTAGTAATCCCAAATTACTTTGAGCCCAAACACTTACTCCAAATTTTTGCTTGACCCAACCCACACTTACTAAAAGTTTATTTTTTTCATAGGTACAGACCTACTTCGTCAATTTACGGACTACTATAAAACATACCTTAAAAGTTCATTGGACCTTGAACATATGATAGTTCCGAGTTGAATCTCTTTAGAAAGAATATCTTTTGTCTCATAGCAGCCTGCTACGAAACTTTAAGCCCAACCCAATCAACTAAAAGTCCCCAAACACTTTAAGTTAATAATTTCTCCTTTTAATTGATAACCGTTTTTCACAAGAACTCATATTAGACTGTCTCACAATACGTTATTGCGAGACCTCTACACGTGGGTCCAATATTTAAAGAAAATATTATAAACAAATGCAAGTGATGTCAATTCTACTAATATGAGTGACATTTTGGGCAACACAAAGACTCAAGAGACTAGTTGTAATTATTTTGTCAAATTAACCATTTAACCTTTTAAAATATTTTTCACGAATTAATTAAAATATTTTTCATAAATAATATAAAACGAACAAATAATCGAGGAAGTTATCATAGATAGACTATAATACAGTGGACAAAATTGATGAGCTAATTCTTTTTATTCAAGTCAATCATTATTGTATTTGCGATAATGCACTCTCTCAAGTCTCAACCTCTAAAAATGTTGTCACTAGAAAATAAAAAATGAACCAATTTAGTAATCCGTGTATATATATATATATATATATATATATATATATTTCTATTTCAATTATTCATAATGTAATTTTATGCATAAATAATGTCCTTAAATGACATCATACGGAGTACATAATATATTATATGAGTAGTTATTAATAACTTCTAGTTTGAGAAAAAGGCCTACTAATTTTTTTTGTTGGTTATTAATATGTTTTACTTATGTCTCACAATAAGTTTGTGTGACACCGTCTAACAAGAGACTAATTGTTTTGGTAAATAGATAATGTTGATAAAGATATGTTATTGCAAAATAAACAAACAAAATTAAATGAGAAGATGTTAGTTTTTTTTTGGTTCAACGAAGAACGCACTTAGTCGCATTACAATATAGGGGATGAGAGATTTGAACCTGAGACCTATTGTCCCAGAGCACCTAGCCTTAACCATTAGGCTAAGACATGAATATTCGGTATGAGAAGATATTAGTGAGGTTTACCTTTTAGGAGAGTGAGAAAAAGATACTGAGATGGAGGGAGTAGTACGGGATACGGTTATACATGGTATCAAATCATCATTCACTCATCAATCAATAATCATTATATGTGAAGATTATTTTAATAAAACGAGACAATCTTTACCGCACAGAAGGAGTACTATGCTACTAATCATTGATTTGAATAAGAATTAATTAGGTCATCATCAATTTTAACTACTACATTAATCTATTCTTTCTTGGTGACTTTGTGCATTTTACTCTATTAAAAGGCGACTATGATAAATCTAATTTGGAAAGTGAGAGGTAGAGACGATGATAATCATTTTTAAAAAAAATCTGAATATGATAACCTTCTTAATAGGGAGTATACTAAATCATGTAATATACTCCGTATTACCATTACCGATCAATCATTCATATTACGGAGTATATAACAGTGGTACCAAACTTAATAAAAATAGTTACGCTTAATCTAAAAAGTATACAAATATAAAATGGTACGCTTGTTATAAAAAATGGTATAAAACAAAGTTGTCAATTTAAAGATATATTTAATCATAAAATAGGTACATAAATAAGAAATAAAGTGATACTGACAAATGATCTCTCAATAAATTATATAGAGATCGTCTCTCCCTAAATTAAAGTTTATGATTCGACAAAATAATGACTACCTGATATCAAGTGTTGGCTTTATTATAATTCCGGTTTAATCATACATACCCTTTAATTACAATTAATTGTTGATAAAATTTTGGCATCAATTATTGGCAGTTTGACATTAAGAAATATAAATAAAATACTGTAAAAAATAATTGACGCATCAAGTGTTTCCTTGAATTCCTATATAAAGATAAATGTGCATGCATGGCCTTAGCAATTACCCGAACATCTAACCGGGAGGATAAATTAAAGTGATCAACGAAATCGGGCCTTATTGTCATGTGAATTACAAAAATACTGTTTGGTTGATATGTGAGAAATAATTTTCATGTGGGAAGTTCTACACACCAGGGGGGCTTGGTGAGTAACTTCCCATTATGGAGGGAATGACAATTTCTGGGAAGTGTCAATTCCCGGGGAGTGGGCAACCAAACAACATCTCAATTTATCAATTCATGGAAAGTTCTATTTAAGAGGTCAACCAAACGACCCCTTAGGGGCTGTTTGGTTCGCACAAAGGTATAGGATTAGAATCAGGAATCAAACCTGGGTGGTATGGGGTTGGAACTTGATTCCTGATACTCGGTGTTTGGTTCAATTTTTTAGATAATTGGGAATCAAATCCGAAATTCTAATTTTTATAAAATTATATTTAACAATTATATTTTAAATATATAAAAATTTGTATAACACTGACTATATAAAATCTACAAAATTTAACATGAAAGAAAAATTAAATAAATTTCATTAAAAACAATCCTTTTTGACGATATAAAACGCTGAGTTACATTAATAAAATTTTAAAATAATTTTTTTAATATTTTAAATTAGTGTTTTTCACTAAAGTATTTCAGTAATAATATTTTTTAAAAAAATTGGAACAAATTTTTTCGGAAAATCAAACAAAGTTTGATTCCAAGGGTATGAATCCTCCCTTGGGTATGAAAAACCATACCATGAGGGTTTGAGGTATGGGTATCGAAATGAAAAAATTGTCAAACAAACCCAAGGGATGGGTTTCCTTCATTCTAAACCCATACCTCATACCTAAATTGAGCGAACCAAACGAACCCTTAGTAATTTGTGACTGAATTACATATAAATCAGTACAATTAATACATGTATTAAATACTACCTCCGTCCCACTAAGATTGTCACATTTCATTAAAATATACTCCTTACATATAATAGGGGAATGAGACAATCTTTTAGGGACGGAGGGAATATATTAAGTATACTTTTTTCCTCCTTTTGTTTATTACTACCGCCCTCAGAGCAATATTTATCATTTTCCTTAATTTAGTTCAGATTAAATAAAATATAGAAAGGTGAGACTATGACATCCTTAATATTTCCTTAATTTTCCCTCACCTTCCTCCACTAGTACAGTTAAAAATGTAACAATAATAATAATAATAATAATAATAATAATAATAATAATTGAATCAACTAATTGAGCCACCCTCCAACAAATTGCTAATAAAATAATTTTGCCATCAATTAATCCGTACTAATTTGTAGCACAAATGATTGACATTAAAAAATGAAATAATATTTTTTTTTTTGACGGGAAAAAATGAAATAATATTAATCACACAAAAGAATCCAAAAAAACCGTGACGCATCAGGTGTCCTTGAATCCCCCTATAAAAAGAGCATGTGCATGGCCTTAACAAAAACACAACCCAAACCTAAACCAAAAAAAAACCTAATTACAAAAGTAAGAAGAATCATAATGAAGTTGGCTAACATTGCTTTAATTACAATGGTTGCCCTAGTGATCATGGTTTGCACCATGCCTCGGACGAGCATGGCTGGTGTCCGACAGTTTGAACCACTGTCGAACATAATGATGCAAGCCATCGAGGCCAAACCTCTGGCTTGCGTTGGCTTATTCCAACCATGCGGCCCTGCTTACTACTGTTGTGAGCCTTGTGGTTGCGACCTAACTTGGGAGGGCTTCAGGTGCAACCCTAATTTTGGACGAAGTTGTTGATTTATCAACAGACTAAACTAAACTGAACTATTACTTCAAACCCCAAAAAAATGTTAAGTTGCTCAAATATTGTCATAAAAATAATGAATCATCGGATCAGATCGGATAACGTTTGTTATGTCGACGTTGTTTTTACGTTTTTAGTTTGTTTGGAACTAAGAGGGTGTGGAGCGCTTGATGACCAAGATTTCTATCTTTTAAGTGTGTGCTTTGATTGATTGTCTTGTGTTGTTTTTTTTTTTTAAAAAAAAAAAATTGTTGTCAATAAATAAACGAAATGATGAATGATGTATCTCCGACATACCCTAAAAACCACTTTGTAATGTACGGAGTACTATTGTCAATATATATAATCCGATGTTATTTGTGTGTTGATTGATTTATATATTACTAAATTTCCTCCGTTTCAATGAATTTTTTACCTTTATTTTCAGGGGCGTCTCAAATCGAGTAGAGGCCATGTGCCCTCGACAAAAATGAGGCCCATGATGAAAATTGAGTTTTTAGATATTTAAATATATATGTCAAATTTTTATTTAATTACTTAATCATTGAAAATGTAAATTTAAATTTAAATCTAGATAAATACTTTGTAATTCATAATTCTTCAATAAATAACATTTCATTATATATCTTGTCATGTTTATTTTAGTCTTCATTTTTACTTTTAAAAATATTTTAAAAATGAAAAGTGAGTGATGTTTCACGATATGGACTAAAATTCATCTATAAAACTCGAAAATGGTTCACTAAAAGAAAAGAAAAAAACTTTATTAATTAGAATTTAAGAGACTTAAATAATTATAATAGTGGAATCATAAACTAAAATAATCATATAAATATATATAACCAATCGATCTTGAATTACTTTATAATATCAAAATAAATCGGTTTTTATTTTGCTAAGAATTTGATGGAAGTTGAATGTAGTATGGAAGTTGAGTGTAATTGAATGAGTAAGGGAGGAGGATAGGTAAAAGGGTTAATTAAAATGAGGGGTAAAAGAGGTATATCAGT
This sequence comes from Agrostemma githago, assembly GCA_958450325.1. Taxonomy (NCBI): domain Eukaryota; kingdom Viridiplantae; phylum Streptophyta; class Magnoliopsida; order Caryophyllales; family Caryophyllaceae; genus Agrostemma; species Agrostemma githago. The sequence continues at coordinate 68,369,014 of OY288252.1, read as the reverse complement.
TAAAATATGGACGACATTAAGTAAAATTATGGACGACGAGAAGTAAAAGTGATAAAAAATTTGTAAAAATAAAAATCTAGTTATGATCATGAAAAATGAAATGTAGGCTTATTAATGATTATTGGGAATATAAAAATGAATATGGAAAGGAGTGAAAATTTATTGTGTTTATGGGAAATTAAATCTAAATATGGGAGGGAGATATGCACAACATACGTTAGTATGTACACCCTCCCATCCATTCAATTCTTTACGTGGGGGCCGTTTTTGTGAGGGAAAATGATGGACCTATGTAAATAATTGAATGGATGGGAGGAAGTATATAAATTTGATTTGATTTGATTTTTGTTATGAAAGGGGAAATATAATTTGGGCCCAATTTTTTTGAGGCCCGGTTCATGGGCTCCACCTGAACCTGGACTAAGCCACCCCTGTTTACTTTTACCACAAAGATCAAGAAGGGGAGGTCCAATGATGAGGAGACATGTGAAGTTAAATTCACGAAGATGATCAAATTACATATAAAAAGTAGACTCTAAAAAGTATTTCTAAAATAGAAAGTCAAAGAATTCATTGAAACACCTAATATGGAATAGACAAAGAATTCATCGGGACGGAGGGAGTACTCTGCAACGTCAATTTTGTCCTTCCAAAACACACATACTACTACATACTAGTATAATTGGATGCAAGAAAATAATTAAATTTCATGATGAATTAACAACTTTGATATTTAAATTTCGAATATGAAAACAATTTGAGAAATTTATAACATGATAATCATGAGTTTTATAGTGAAAAAAACAAGTATATTCGGTCCGTGTTTGTAGAGTCTAGCGATCCTAAGAAATATTCTAGAGGGGGGGTGAATAGAGTATTTATGTACTTTTAAAATTTTTAACGATATACTACACTTGAACCTTATTATGAAAGGTGTAGTGTAGTATTACGCATGGGCGGATACAGGAGGGGCCATGGGGGGCAAGTGACCCCCAACAAGTTCAAGGGATAAATTTTGGGTCGTGCTTTTTCCTAACGAGTCTTTACTCAATCCTAACGAATTTTTCCAAAAAATTCCCATCATACCCCTATATAAATATTACTCTATATTAATATAGAGATTCAACAACAATTCTTTCATTTTATGCTATCAATTTAGATAATCAATCGTTCCGACATTCAATTATGACATCTAATTCAATTAATGATAATGTAAAAATCGATTATTTATTTATGAAATTATTTTTTTTAATTGTATTTACGACCAATTGAATTTAAAAGTTTAAACTAAAATAAAATAATCAATATATACAACAAAGAAAAAAGGAAAAATTTAATAAACAAAAAAAAATTAAAACAGCAATTAAAAAAACAAAAAAGGAAATTTGAATAAATAGTTTAATTTAAAAAAAAAAAAAAAAAAAAAAAAAAAAAAAAACTACTCCCAACAGCAACGTTACCCACCCACCACCCAACCACCCTCACCCACCCGACCACCGGCCACCACCCAGGCCACCCGACCACCGGCCACCACCCAGCCCACCCGCCCACCGGCCACCACCTAGCCCGCCCGCCCACCATCCCACAACCCGACCCACACCGGCTTCGATCCGACCCCACCAACCCAGACCCGCCGACTCCAGCCCTGCCGACCCGATCGCATCCATCTCAGCCACCGACTCCCGCCATCAACCTTGGACGGTCTCGATATTTGTGGTGGTTCATGGTGAGTCTACGAGTGCTTGAGAGATTGATTTAGAGAGAAAACCAAACACTCCATTTTTTATGAAATGAAATGAGAGGGATAAAACGGTAAAATGTCGTTAGGATTGAGTGAAGGCTCGTTAGGAAAAAGTAATTTCGTAAATTTTTATGTGTATCTCAAATGTACAATATGTTATAGTAGATCAGTTGGTAGAGGGGTTGTCTAGACATTGGTGAGGTCTTGGGTTCAAAACCTGGTGGCTCATAATTTGAGTAAGGTAAAAATGATACCACCACTTAACCACAATCCAAAAATGATACCACCACTTAATCACAATAGAATGTTATATATCCTCTAATATGTACTTCATTTAAAGGAATCTACAGCATTTTGGTGTAAAAAAATCAAAGAAATTATTATTTATTATAAAAAAACTCACTCAAACCAATTAGTTTGTCATTTTTTTAACGTTCTAACGCATTATTTTACGGAAAAAAATTCAAAAATTTAAAATATTCTTTAAGATAAAAAGTAATGTGCTAAAAAAAATTCGGTGCCCCCCTTCCAAGCAAATCCTGCGTCCGCCACTGGTATTACGTATTTAGTACAGCTAATTAAATTAAGGGGGTGTTTGGTAAACGACGGATATGCCATTTTTTGGCATATTGAGGGCTTTTAGCATATTTGACCAATCAATATGCTATTTTGAGTGTTTGGTAAATGACATATTGAAACAGTAGATTTGGGCGCAATCTACTGTTTTACAATATGCTGCTCACCCCAGCATATTCAGTTGGCATATTGAGAATATATACGAAAATGACTTTCTTACCCTTCAAAATATATTTTATCCAATCTCTATTTTTAATTCATATCTATAATAGTCATTTTACTGAAAATTTAGCATTATACTAATTTGAAACTGTTAATTACCAAACACCACTAACAAAATCTGTTAATCATATATGTTAGTTAAACATGCTAATAAAATCTGCTAATTATAATCCGCTTTTGCAACCTGCTTATGCCAATATTAATCCGCCGGTTACCAAACAGGGTGTGGACATGACATAGGTCCACCCCGACGCGGCCACGCGCGGGTTTGGGGAGGCGAATGAATCTCCATGAGATGGTCAAACGGAAATTTAAATCGAAGTCGGAGTCGCCACCGAATTTTATGGTTATTCGGAACCGTTCGAGCCCACTCTATGTCGTAGTGGGCCGTATACAAAATACGGCCCATTTCCGATGTCAGAGTTTATTGGGCTCGTCCCTTTGCATATCGATATAGATGCCGACTTGAGCGGTTAATCGTATATTGAATGACTCTCGTTGCCAATGGGTTCGGACATCCGGAAACCACGGTTCTGAGTAAGGGATGAGGGTACGTGTTGGGAAGTTCACTAAGAACACCCAACCCCGCCCGCACATTAGCGGCCTCTACTAGGATATCGAATGATGTTTTAATACGCGCGTTAGTAATACGATGAATGATATGCAAACATTGTTTTCCTAAACATGCGAGGAATTGAATGGGTTGCTAAGTCGGTTTAATGCAACTAAAATTAACGTCAAAGTTGAATTTAGCATGTGAGATTCGTTTTAGTATAATAAAACAAATGATGAAAAAGATATGAATTTGCTACAAAAGATGAACAAACGAGTTAGTATCGATTTGTAAATAATAATATAGCAAATAAATATACGAGATCGAGAAAATAAATATTAATCGAAATCTGAAAAATATTGTTAAAAACGATGTTTTGTATAAAAAACGAAGTTCGAAAAATAATAAAAAAACGAGAAAAAGGAGGGTCGAGGCAGCCGGCCGCGCGGCTCGCCCGGGATGTCGGCGAGTCGCGTGTCGGTCTGTTTTTGGAGACGGTTTTCGAAGACTCGACTTTTTTATTAAATCGCGTATGAATATTGGATAATTCATACTCGATTTAATATTTTCGATATTCGTCATATTTGATAATTAACTACGAAATTAATATCAAATATTTCGAATAGTTTTAGAAAAGGTATAAGTTTTAAAATCGTTTCGTAGAAGAATAAAATAAAACGAACGAAAAAGCTAAAAAAACGTCTCGGATTTCAGGCCCGTGCGCGAGTCGCCTGGGCATGGCGCGACTCGCGTGCGGGTCTGTCCGGTTTTTTATTTTTTGTTCGAAATTGCTAATTTTGATAAATCGCGTACAAAATATGAATTAATTTGTATTCGATTTTATGTTTTCGATATTCGTCGTACCCGATATTCGATTATGAAATCGATATCGAGTATTCGGAATGAATAAAAAAAGGTTTTGTAAAAAGAAGTTTGAACGAAAAAAAAAGATGTAACGATTTTTAATATCGTCGAGATTTAATTTAATTCTTTTCGATACAATATTCGATTATAGAGAATCGATATCATATTTTTAAGAATGTTGTTATATGAAAATAGTTTTTTGATATTATCGATATTAGAAGAAAATAAAAAAAGATGACGATGACCCGTAATAAAAGGACCGACGCGAGAAGAGGAGAAGAGAAAGGAAGAGAGAGAAGTCGGGTTTGGTACACCCTCAACCTACATGCTTTAGTCTACTCGGATCGGGGCTCGTCGGGATGCGGCTTGGGCACAAGAGCGTCGAGTGTACGTTGGTGAGGTGGTGGCTCGGTTTGGACGAGTTTCGGGTGAAGGATTTCGGGTTTAAATGGACCGGTTTTCCTTCGGGAATATTATTGGTTTGTCGATGTTAATTTTTGATGTGTAGGGATGCTAATGATTTGATGTCGTTGTTTCTGAATTTGTCATTCGTTCTTGAAAGTGTTGTATGCAAGGGGCTATTTATAGGAAATTCCCGACCTTGGCTAGGAGAGTTTGAACTACCGCTTAGGATAGGAAACGTAGAAGTTGTAATGCACGAGAATTCCGCTTTCTTGTCAAAAAAGAAAGGGGGCACGGCTGGTTGTGTGTTGCTCGGCCGAGTGTTTGTACTCGGTCGGGTGTTTGAATCGGTTTTTGGATAGGAAATGCAAGAGTTCGAAAGGAATGCAAATTCCGTTGCTTGGTGGAGAAGCCAAAATCTCGGCTGATTTGAGGAGTATTTCGGCTGCCTTGGGTGTCTTGGCCGAGTATTTGGTGCTCGGTCGATATCCGATTCGGTTTCCGGATAGAATTCCTACTTGAGATCGAATTCTATCCTTAAACGGATTTGTTTAATATTTTGAAAAATTGATTTTTGTAGGATTAGAGTGAGGAATCAGCCGTGTGAGGTGTCACGGCTGACTCACGTGTCTCGGGAAAATCTTTGACCGGGTTTTGACTCGGTCGCTAAAAGACGGTTTTACCCCTGGTGTCGGAATCGACCCAAATTAGTCTTATTTGACTCGAAACGACCCACTGGGCCTGATTTTGAGGTTGGTTTTGTGAGATATGTACTCCATAATGAGCCCAAGCCAAATGCCAATGATTTTGAGCCCGTTTCTGAGTATTTAAAGCACGTTTGCGTCCGATCATCATCGGGTGTTTGTCGGAAACTGCTATAGACACCTGGCGGTCAAAATGTGGGTGTCTACAGAGCCCCCACTCTGACTGAGGCTTGGACAAGGCGAAAGTCAGAGTAAGCTACCAGGCAAATCAAAGTTTAGACCTGGCAGACTTCCGGTCGGGTCGTTTAAGGTCCGTTAGACCTGCGTGGAGGGCCCGCCGGCCGAAGACTAGAAATGTACCTGAGTTTGATGATGATAACTCCGTGGGGAACCGGACTTGTCGTATAAGCCTATGCCGCTGGGGAGTTGTTTGCACGGTTTTGCTTGAGTCGTCCTGTATAATGATTTATGCCAAGTTTGCATGTAACGCATTTTTAGGAGAAATGACTCGTGCTGGGGAATAAAAATTTGAAGAAGATTTTTTGAATATTTTTTGGATGGAAGAATTTTGAAGGATTAAAGAATTTTTTTTTTTTGACTCTGAGAAGGAGTAGGAATGCTCGGGATGTCTTAGCTAGATCCTAGGATTAAAGGCCTGTATGCTAAATCCCATGGGATTAGGAATCCCAAAGTGAGGAGGAGAATCCGATTTCATGCTATAAATACTCATCTCTCTGCTCATAATTTATTCATAATTCTCACAACTCCCTTCCTTCCTTTTAAGAAAAATAAGTTCTGAAAAAAAACTTAGTCCTCTTTTTTTAGAAATTCATTATGGGAATCGATCGATTAGTCGGAATGCTGCAAGATTAGTCCCGAACCTTCAGAGATGCTGACAAGGTTATTTTGAACCAAAACGGCGTTGCCCAGTTATCCGTTATTCGGCAGATGCAAGTGGATCGTCACTTTCTGGATGCTTGCCTATCTTATTGGGATGATACCTATCATGTCTTTAGGTTTCCTCGAGGTGAAGTCTGTCCTATTCCTGAGGAAATAGCTGCTGTAGGAGGGTGGAATCCTATTCTTCGTCCTGCTATCCCCTTTTCAGTTCGTGATCCAAGGAGGAAATTAAGAGAATTTTTAGGGCTTTCTCATATGGAGGTATCCCGTATGCTAGAAGGGAATACAGTCTCCTTGATCGATCTGGCTGAAAAATTTATGAATCAAGATGACGTTCGGGTCAGGCCGGTATATAGCCGTAGGGCCTTCACTTTTTGTATGCTCCATGTTTATGCTTTCGAGGGTCATTTGGATTGGCTATCCTGTATGGGCCATGTCAGACTTCTTTCTGTAGCGGATGGAGACCGAACACAGCCCAGCCTGGCTGATTACCGGGGAGATTATCCAAGGTTTAGATAATCGTAAGAGGGATCCATCGATCAAGCTGTCTGGTAGCACCCGTCTTTTACAGGTAGGCTGATTTTTTTTCTTGATTTTCGCAATTTTTGATTTTTTGCAATTTCCGAGTTTTCGGGTCTTTGATTTTTGCGCGGTTTTCGCGTCTTTTCTCGATTTTCTCGGTTTTTTCCGATTTTTGCGATTTTGCGATTTTTTTTTTTTTCGAAAATTGACATTGACTTTTTTTGCAATTTTGACTTTTCCGCTATGGCTTTTTGAGAGGTTATCGATCCTGGATCCTCCTCTAGACGTAAGCCGATATCGCCCAGATCAGGTGATGACAAGAAGACGGACTGTTGACTTTTCTCGCCTTACTACCCAAAAATTCTGGGACGAGCTGCTATCCTTCCATGGAGGCCCATTGATCCGTTGGACCGTACCTTGGTGGCCTATTTATGCCTGGACTGGATTAGAGTTGCGAGATAGGGCCCGTTATCAGCTAATCCTATCTTTTAGGCAGACGATTCACCTTTATCCCGATCGCATACTTAGGCAATACGGTCGGGCCCAGAGAATCCCGGAGATTGAAGCGGTCGTGAGTGAATCTACCCAGCTAACGGACGTGATGTGTGACATTTGGGCGCAAAGATGGTATACCCGGCACACTTGGCCCGTTTCTAAAGCTTCTCCCTCGATCTGGGTATCGGATTCCTACACGAAGTGGACCCGAGCCGATTCTGCTAAAGCCCGCGCTGCTTTAAAGACCGACGAAACCTTTGACTTGCTGCGCCGAGAACAGGTTAAGGATAATCGAGGCTTCTTTGATGATGGCGATACCCCGGCTACGATGGTCCGATTGATGTCAGGCCAAAAGGGGAAGACCAAGACTTTGACTAAAGGGTCCAGCTCTAAAGGTACATGGGGGAAAACGGGCCCCCAGACGGACTTAGAAAGGAGACTTGGTCCAAGACTGGCAGCTAAGGACCGACTTGGTCCTCGGGATAGACTACCCGAGCGCATCCGGGCTCGGATTGAACCCGTGCAGAGGGCGGAGAAGCCGAAGTCGAAGAAACGGGTTCGAGCAAAGGAAGTTCCACTCGTGATTAAGGAAGGTTCGCCCCCGCCTCGCCGGCCCCGGGATCCGCGTGACCCGAAAGATAAGGGGAAGGGAAAAATGTACGAGTAGTCTTTTAAATTTTATTATTTAAATATTACTACTATTTTTGTGTGATTTTTGTGATTTTGTTTTTTGCGTGAGGCATTTTTTTTTGAAATAATAAAAGACATATTAGTGAAAACCGTTCCTGTCTTTTCGTTATTGCAGTGGTTGTACCCTTTTGAGGGGTTGCCTACGTATCCACGATTAGTGGAATCAAACCGACCGTAGTTCAGACATAGATTTTTGCAATCTTCGAAATACATCAAGACTATTAGTTTGAGATGTGCGACAGTAGGATCAGTAATCCTAACTCATTGACTTGCTTAATTTTTGAAAATTTTGTATAAAAAGATAAATTTTTAGCAAATGACATTGAGATAAGGTTAGGGGTAGTAGCGCTTCAGCTGGTCCAAGTTGGTTGGGTTGACGAATTCATTCCCATCCAAGTCTGTCAGCATTACGGCTCCTCCTGATAAAACCTTCTTCACTAGATATGGTCCGGCCCAATTAGGTTTGAATTTTCCCCTTGGGTCGACTGGTAACAACGCTCGGATAGATTTTAAGACTAGATCGCCTTCTTTGATGTTTCTGGGCCTAACCCTTTTGTTGAAAGCCCGTTTTATCCTTTTTTGATATATCTGGATGTTGTTAAGGGCTCGAGATCGTCGTTCGTCTAAAAGAATCAACGAGTCGTACCGGGCTTGAACCCAATCTGCTTCAGGTACTTGACTTTCGAGTAAAATCCTTAGAGATGGTACCTCAAGCTCGACGGGCTGGACCGCCTCCATCCCATACGTCAGATAGTATGGAGTTGCTCCGGTTGCGGTTCGGATTGACGTCCGGTATCCCCATAAAGTGAAAGGAATTTTATCGGGCCAATCTCGGTAATTATCTGCCATCTTTTTAAGTATGGTGACAATGGTTTTATTTGCTGCCTCTACCGCTCCGTTTGTTTGGGGACGGTAAGGTGATGACGTATGCCTTTGAATTTTATATTTTGCTAGCAAAGTAGCGGTTTCAGCTTGGAAATGGGTCTCGTGATCACTTATGAATTCGTGCGGGATCCCGTATCGGCATATAATTTTATCTTGGATAAATTTTGCAACGTGCTTGGCGTTCAAGACACGATATGACTCGGCTTCGACCCATTTAGTAAAATAGTCAATAGCCACTAGAATGAAGCAGTGACCTCCCGTGCCGGACGGGTTCACTTTCCCGATTATATCAATTCCCCATGTTGAGAATGGCCATGGTGATGTCATGGTGTATAATAGGGATGACGGCATATGTTGGACATTGCCGAAAATCTGACAGTTGTGACAGTGCTTGACGTATAACTGACAGTCGGTTTCCATGCTATTCCAATAATACCCGAGTCTTGCGATTTTTCGAGCTAACATATGGGCATTCATATGCGGGCCGTTCTCGCCATCGTGTACCTCGGCCATGACCTTTTCGGCCTGTGTTTTGTCGATGCATAGGAGTAAAGCCCCATGTGCTGTTTTTTTGTACAACTGTCCATCGTTCGTGCGGATGAACTGAGTGGCCCATCTTCGTAGGGCCTTCTTGGCCCGGTTTTCAGATCCCGGAGGATATTCTCCTGACGTCAAGTAGGTAAGAACAGCCTGGTACCAAGGTTCTGGGTCGGTTATTTCGATGTCTTGGATAGCGTTGATATATGCCGGCTCGGACCGTCTTTCGACGCAAATCGGCATGCTAGTCAGATGTTCCGGGATGTTCAGTAAAGATGCTAATTTGGATAGTGCATCTGCAAACTGGTTTTCTTCCCGGGGCAGATAAATGTATTTCACCCTTTGAAACTGCTTTTCGAGAACCCTTACTCGCGCTTGGTAAGCTACGAGATTTGCGTTCCGAGTTTTCCATTTCTGGAGTGCTTGATTAATGACTAATGATGAGTCACCGTGGACCCGGAGGTTCGTTACTCCTAGATCAACGGCGGCTTGTAACCCGTGAATGCATGCTTCGTATTCGGCTGCGTTATTAGTTACTTCGAAGTCTAACTTGATGGATAACGGGGTGTGCTCTCCTTGTGGTGAGATCAGCAAAATCCCGACACCAAATCCTCGAAAGTTGGATGCTCCATCAAAATATAGATCCCATGTTTCTGTGTCGGTATGGAATATATCTTCGTCAGGGAAGGCCCAAGTATCGGTATGTCCCCCTTCAGGTACCGGGCTATCGGCGAGGAATTCGGCTACTACCCGGCCCTTGGTGGCTTTTAATGGTACGAACTTGAGGTCGAACTCAGCTAGCATTAAAGTCCATCTAGATATTCTACCGTTGAGAATGGGCTTTTCGAACAGATACTTGATTGGATCCATTCTTGATAGTACGTGAACTTCGTGGCTAAGCATGTAATGTCGGAGCTTTTTAGTGGCCCAAACTAGAGCTAGACACGTCTTTTCGAGCATCGTGTATTTGCATTCGTACTCTAGGAACTTTTTACTGATGTAGTAAATGGCTCGTTCTTCTGAGTTGACTGTCTGGGCTAGCATAGCCCCCATGGCTGTCTCAGTCGTCGTCAAGTATAACGACAAAGGCAAACCGTGTTGAGGTGGCATTAATACCGGCGGAGATGACAGAATCTCTTTGATTTTATCGAAAGCTGTTTGACATTTGTCGTCCTATAGTACCCGTTCTCCTATCTTCAGTTTTTTGAAAATGGGCTCACATACCATGGTTAGCTTCGAAATGAACCTGCTGATATATTGGACTTTCCCGAGAAACCCCCTAATTTCCTTTTCGGTTTTAGGTGGCCGCATCTCGGTAATGGCCTTGATTTTGGCTGGGTCAACCTCGATGCCGCGCTGGCTGACGATATGGTCCAATAGTTTACCCGATGTTACCCCAAAGCTGCATTTTTGAGGATTCAGTCTCATGTTATACTTGCGTAGTCGGGTGAAGAACTTCCTAAGGGATGGAATATGCCCGTTTCGTTCTTTGGACTTGACTATCATATCGTCCACGTAGACTTCCACTTCCTTGTGCATCATGTCATGTAATAAGGTAGTGGCGGTCCGTTGATAAGTGGCACCGGCGTTGATAAGCCCAAATGGCATAACGGTGTAACAGTAAGTCCCCCAAGGTGTAGTGAAGGTGGTCTTACTCATGTCTTCTTTTGCCATTTTGATCTGATTGTATCCGGCATACCCGTTCATAAAAGATAGAAGGGCATGGTCGGCCGTGTTGTCCACCGGTATGTCGATGTGTGGCAACGGAAAATCGTCTTTTGGGCTGGCCTTATTAAGGTCCCGGAAGTCTACACAAACTCGTACCTTTCCGTCTTTCTTGGGTACCGGCACGATATTTGCGACCCAGTCTGGATATTCAGACACTTGGATAAAGCCCGCTTTGAATTGCTTGTCGACTTCTTCTTTGACTTTGAGAGACCATTCGGGCCTCATTCTTCGGAGTTTTTGTTTTACCGGCTTACACCCGTCTTTGATAGGTATACGGTGTTCGGCTATCTCCCGGTCTATTCCCGGCATGTCCTTGTAGGACCATGCGAAGACGTCTTTGAATTCGTGGAGGAGCTCCGTAAATTGTTGCTTCTCCTCGGGGTCTAAGGATAAACCTAACTTAAGCATTTGAGGCTCTAAAGGGGTTCCCAGATTGATGGAATCGGTTTCTTCGATCACTGGATCTCGGGACTCTCTTTGTTCGAGTTGCTCGACTAGATGCTGAGGTAATGGTACCTATTCGTCGGGTTTCTCAATGTCATTGCAAGTAAAGTTTTTGAAAATGTTTTGAAAATAAGACAAGTCGTAAGCAGAACGGTTATCGTTATTATTGATAGAAAGTTTTGAAAATAGCTCGAAGAGAGCTGCCATCTGATCGCTGGTCAGAGGCGGTATGGGGAGTGCTCTCGGGACAGACTCCGAGGCTCCCAGAGGAATGCTCGAAGGGAAAGGGGTTACAGACTCGACCCTAGTACTGGACCCTCTAGACTTAGACTCAGACTCCGACTCTAACTCTGACTCAGACTCGGATTCGGACTCGTCGTCTTGCATGTCTCCTTCGCCGGTAGTGAGCTTGTAGACTCGGTCCTCGCTGTCGGTCCATTTGATTGTCTTCCTCCAAGCCCGCTTTCCAGTGTCAGCACCTACTTCAGAGATCAGCTTGGTCGGATCGAATTTATTGCTATGGAGGATCAGGTTGACTAATTCCTCCTTAGGGGTAGGAATTATCTTGCTTTCCCCGAACAAGAGCCCCAGCATGGGCTCAGCTTGGTTTGAATCTTCTTTTGATTCAGCCTGGATGAGAGTGAAGATATCATCTGGGATGAAATTGATCTCATGATAGGTTATAGCGGGCTGGTAAAGGCCTGTTTGGACAGCTCCGAATACTGGAGTGACAAAGTTGAGTTTCGGGCTGTAGGAGCCCTTGAGGACGTTGCAGGCCTTCTGGATGCCGGCCCGGACCACATTTTCCGGGGTTAAAGCATATCCCAAGCCGAATTTCGGCTCTTCGTTATTTAAGACATCGATGATCTTGCCTGCCGGGAGACCATGCCTTGAAGTAGCCCCCGGTAAGTAACCCAAATTCTGCAGCATTTTGTCGATGCTGGTTGTGAAATAGGGCCTAAAAAGATATTTTTCATCGATCATTCCCACGAAGTTGAATCCTCGCGGGTCGATTGAACCGGCCGTGTTGCAGCTTGACACGGCTATTGGAGTAGCTTCAAGTGTGATGACCCCGTCTTGTAAAGGTAACTTGACCTTTCTATGAAGAGTGGAGGATACGGCCTTGACTGGGTGGATCCAAGGCCTTCCGAGTAGCAGATTGAACGATGAGGTGACATCGATCACTTGAAATTCTAGTTCTTTTTCGATTGGGCCGGTTATGATGGCTAGTCTGACAGCCCCAGCAACTGATTTCGGGCTTCCATCAAAGGCCTGGATAGTTTGTGCAGTAGGAAGATAGTCGGTCTCGGTAATGCCGAGAGCCCTAGCAGTCCTTAAAGGAAGGACGTTTACAGCTGACCCGTCATCGATTAGGGTCATGGGTAGATATTTGCCCCGACAAATCACCGTAATATATAGGGCTAGGTTGTGGGTAGCCCCAAATGGTGGTAGATCGGACTCAGAGAAGGTGATAAGCGGGCCTTCTTCTTTGGACTTGCCTTTGAGGTGAGGCAGGATGGTGGCTACCATTTCAGCGGGGGTAACCGACGAGTCCACCTTGATCTCATCGAGAGCTTTAGTAAGTGCTGCCCCATGTTCCTGAGAACTGACCAGAAGCTGCCATATGGTAAGATCAGTTCGGACCCTCTTCAGTTGCTTGACTAGGGCCGTGTTAGTGTCTGGTTCTTCGAGTATGGAGTCCGTCTTGGCAGGTTCAGTGACGGATCCCGGGGTTGAAGATCCGGCCCTGATGACATGAGTACCGGTTAGGGCCTTGGTTTTGGCCTTCCGGATCTCTTCGGCCGTGATGGGGACAGTCTCCCCCTTGGTCAGATAAACATCGTCTTCATCGTCATTCCATATCCCGTTGATTTGAGGAATGAAAGGGGAAATGAGATGAGTACAATCGATTATTTCTCCAGCAGAAATGGCATGAGTAGCAAGAGGGTTGTTTTTGTTACTGGGCTTGTCGCTGGGTAACGGTATCTTCCCACTCTCGATCAGATCTTGAATGAGATGCTTTAATTTCCAGCATTTTTCGGTGTCATGCCCGTTGCCTTGGTGATAGCGGCAATAGGCCTGTGCGTTGTAGCTTTTGGACCGTTTCTCGACAGGGACCTCTGGCATTGGGCCTATGGGTTGAATTAGGCCTTTAGAAGATAGCCTTTGTAAGGCGTCGGCATAAGTAGTCCCTATGTCCGTGAATACTCGGGCTGGAGTGTTCTTTTTGGTCGAGGTGTCTAGCAAATTAACCTCGTCGAAGATACTTCGGGCCGCACTTGTAGTTGCGGGCTTACCGGAAGATGAACTGGGTCCTTGATAACCCTTTGTAGAGGCCTTAGTAAGGCTCTCTAACCTTAAGTCGTCTTCGATTCTCGTACCCATTTCGGTTAAGGTGGCGAAATTGGGTATGATAGCGTACCGGAGATGGATCCGGTAAGATGGGAGGAGATTTTTCACAAAGGCCTCCACTAATAATTTTTCGCTGGGCTTGTCGACCAGCTTGACACTTTCGGCCCTCCACTTTTGGAGGTATTTGGTGAAACCCTCCTTCGGCTCTTGGGCCATGACCTCCAGAGTACGCATGGTTGTCTGGATTTCCGCATTGTCCGCATAGTTTCGGGCGAACTCCGTTGCGACATCGTCCCAAGTTTTGTATTTCTTGGCGTCGAGCTTATAGAACCAAGCTTTTGGGTGCTTCTCTAGCGAGGAGGCAAACAGATGTTTGAACATATCCGATTTGACTCCTTTTAGGGCCATAAGCTCCTTGAAGGCCCGAATATGTAATACCAGGTTTTCGGTTCCGTCGAACATTGGGAGGCCTGTCAAGTTGAGATTGGCAGGCAGCTGATCGGTCAGGGGAGAATAGGTTCGGGCATTCTCCGTATGGATCGAGTTGTGGGTCGTCAAATGGACTTGCTCTTGCAGTTTAAGGACTGCGCTAGTCAATTGGGCTAAAGGCCCATGAGCTTCATCTTTACCCTTTGGCTTGTCCTGTTCTATGGCACTAACCCGGGTGACAATGGCGATCTGGTCGCCCCTGATTTGGTCGAGCTGTTCTTGGATCTTGGCCAATGCGGTGTTCAGTTGATCAATTGAGTCCTTAGTCATGGTTCGAGTGTGAGGCGGCCTGTCTGTGAGAATACCACGTATCAGCGACCAACCCAAATCGTAGAACTAAAGTACATCCCGAGCAAGGAAGAGGGAAACTAGAGAGGAAATGACTCGGAAAAGACATCTAGACGGAAGACTTGTGAATAGTGGACCTCCTTTAGGATCCAGCCGTGTGGGCTGGGCCCCGTTTGAAAGAAGGTTCACGTGAGACATTCCCCAGACTTCTAGACTCGATTGTGTAGACGGGCCGTCCCTTGTAGGAGTATGTCCTACGTAGGTGGCTTTGCCTTAGTATAATAAGGTGGACTGGGATAGGGAAGAAACCCGTGATGTAAGATCGACGGAGTTTCGACGCTAGAAGACCTTGACGACTTAAGACACGACCCGACACTGCTAAATACGGGAAGTCCAAAGAAAAGGAAGTTTACGAAATTGATTTTTTTTTTGGAAGCCCGAGTAAAATCGGGAGAGAAGTCCGGCCCATTTTTTCGAAAAAAAGAAAACGGAAAGGCGGACCGGGGACGGTTTTGAAAAGTTTCGAAAATATTTTCGAGTTTGGAAATGGGCATAATACCGGCTAAAAATAGGCTATTTTGAGTAAAATCGTGGATCCTAAATTCGGTATATGTCCCGGGTTTTGAAAATTGGATATTTTGAAAAGGATGCAATTTTGAAAAAGATGGTTTTTGAAAAACGACTTGTAAATCAGGTAGCACGTAGTCATGGAAGCAGTATAATGTTAAGTGCTATTTTTAGCACTAATTGTGAGTATATATCGTCGGATTTTTGGTGTTGAGAGTCAATGTTGGGGCGATATAGTGATATTTGAGTGATTTCCGATGATCTCACATGGTTTGAGTGAATATGTGATTTTTGATGACGGTTCTAGCTATTTTGAAGAGCCGAGAAATTCTTGTATTATGCCCGGGTTATATTGGTGTTATGTATCGAATGCCGGGTTAGATCGAAGATCACATGAAGAAAAGAAAAGAAGAAAATCAAAGGAAAGCAAAGAAGGAAGAATTGAGAGTTTTTAAGTGCCGCTACTAGCGGATGACGAAGGGCAAAACTGCCGCTAGTAGAGGCATAATCAGAATTTTACCAATTTGTGGAGCTTTCAGAGTGCCGCTAGTAGCGAAATGTGCCGCTACTAGCGAATAACTACCCGTCCATGACTCTTGATCTCCCTCTATTCTATCCTACTTATATGTGATGCTTATTTTTATTAGAAGAACCATATTATTCCTAGACTATAGAAACACAATACCTATGCAATTTTATTAGTTTTATGCATTTTAGTTTTATTATTCCAAGACCTTGAAGAAACGATCGTTCATCATTTTGTTCATCAATCAAGACTAAGTTTCTCTAATTCTCTACTATTTATCTTATTTGTTGATTGTTATTTTGATTATGAATTGTGAGTAGTTCTTTTATCTAGGGCTCGGTGAGCCGATAATATGCGTTATTGATGCTTTGATTTTAATCGCGCTTTGTTGAATTATTGAATTGGGTTTGTTTCGGTTGTGCTTAATAATTGATCGATTTGTTTGAATTGCTAGGTTTGAGTCTAGATTATCATTACAACGAGAGTTGAATGTTTTCATATGAATCATGCCTAAAAGTTTGTATCTTTATCGATTAATTTCTACTCAATTTTAATTACGACGAGAGTCGGGTTTTAATTTAGAGAACCGAAATAAGATTTGAATTTTCACATGAGAATAGTGAATTGGAATAATTGGGACATGTTAGTATCGGTTCTTAATGCATCTAGTTTTGTTATTCGTGCCATGAAAATAGGATTTATAACATGCTAGATAGGCTTTTTATGTATCGACGGAGAATTTAAAGTATTGATTAAAATTGGAATGCTAGTCTCACCCAAGACGGTAATTTGACAAAGTTGTGTCACATTTGATTTCATTAATAATCCATGTTAATGGTGAACCATTGCCCTAGGTCTTTCTATTATTGATTTCATCTTAATATATTACATTCCGTACTAGTTTGTTAAAAATTAGTTAGACAATCATCATTTCGATTCCGTCTACGTAGATAACTTGAGTCAAAAATTAGCTAGTACTTAGTCATTCACCTCCCTGAGATCGACCCGTATGCTACAATACCCGTACGCTTGCGGTACTACAAAATAAAACGTAACAAGTTTTTGGCGCCGTTGCCGGGGAGGTAATGGATTAATATTAGCTTAGTTTTTTTTATTTGTTAGACTACGTTATTTTTCTTTAATTATGTTTTATCTTGGTTTTCCACAATATGAAGATGAAGAATTTTGGGCTTACCTTGATCGACTTAAACAATATCTTGTCTCACTGGATGGTCATGGCTTTAGCGACGAAGAGCTATGTCTAACAATAGAGAAAGGTATCAATAGTTGTACACAATCAATGCTTGACTTTTCTAATGGAAATTTTCCTTCTAGGTCCGCTGATGAAGAATTGAAATTCTATGACTGGCTATCTCGTGACGGTGGTAAGCCAAATTTATCTTTTTCTTTGTATGTTAAAGACAATATTTATGTGGAAACTAGTGATAACTGTGAGCTTGTAAATAATAAAATTGAGCATGATAGGAGCGTGAATGAAATTTACCATCCTATCGAGGGATTTTTGGCCGAGGAGGAAGTTGAGGATTGTGATTACAGGGAAGAATTTGTTCCTCACAACCATTCTAATATCACTCTTTATGGTTGTACTTCATATCCATCTTTCAAATATAATCCCCTTAATATGGTTCCATCTTTTCCTCTCCTTTATCCTCCACCTTGTCTAAGCTCATTACCCTCTTATAGTTCCATATGTATGAAGGAGTTTGCTTGGTGTCGATCACCTTCTCTTTGCGATAGTTTTGGAACAGATAAAGGTAGGCCTCCTGAAATTTCTAAGATGATTATTAATGATATTGTGCCTTTACTTTGTGATATTGAGGATGGTGTCTCATTCTCCAAATCTCATGCTACAAAGTTTGATGAACTCAGGACTCTAACATGGATAGATGTGTTTATGAATGATAATAGTTCCTCAAAAATGTATGATAAGTTCCTACGATCTTTTGTTTGGGTCTTAGTATATTGTTTAACATGTTGTTATTCACAGCTATCTAAGTCGCATTCACAGGTTTATGATCGACTTCTAAGAGCTTTGACTGCATCTTCTAAAGAATTACACTACAAAAGTATGCATCAAGCTAATGATGTTAAACAAGCGCTTCTTGGGAGGCAACCCAAGTTACGTATGTATTTTTTTTTTTCCGTTTTATTTATGTAAAGGAAAAAAAAAAAGAAAAAAAAAGAAAAAAGAAAAAAAAGGAAAAAAAAAGAAAAAAAAGGGAAAAAAAGGGAAAAGGAGAAAAAAAAAAAAAGGGAAAAAATTGTGAAGGTGCGGGGAAAATGGAATGGCTTAATTACTTGTGAGTGTTGATGCCCGAAGCTTTGATGGTGCCTGATTGGGTTGACCTGTTTGTATCTAGCTGCCTTAAGTGTAGGAAGAACGTTAAAGGAAAAATTAGCATGGGTGGCATGGTTACATTAATACTTACCCATTTGGGAGTCACTATTCCTAGCACAGTTACACCGGTGACGGGAGGTCATTTGCTCGATTTTGATACATTGGAGCGTACATTTATGCTTCAAGATTCGGTGGCCCGTGGTTATTTTTTATGGCGTCGTGGTCCGAAAGCTTCACCTTACTTACGGTTGCCTCGTTCCACGGAGCAATCTATTCCTACCGGGCCAAGGACCATCGATTTATATATACCACGTGACCCACTTACTCTCTTGGAGCCGGGTGACAAAAGGGTAGCGAAGCGTGTTCTAGAAAATGATGATGATGCTATGGATGGCAGTGATGATGAAATTGCGACCGAGAGACCCTCTCCCTCATTCACACATGCTTCATCTTCTAGGGAGTCCGACATGTGGAGATTAGAGGTCGATGATTGGCGGGCGGAACAAGGGTTAGCTATGCGGGAAGTGCTAGAGTTGTGTCGAGGTTTCGACAAGTTTTTATCGGCTAGACATCCTAACACATACACTTCCCCTTCGGAGCAATTTTATGCAGAGTTGGCGGCCGAGAGGAGCGCTATTAACAGTCGTCGGGAGGCACGTAGTGGCTCTCGTCAACCTTCTGGAGACTCCTCTGATTCTTCATGATAGGTGATTTGTCCCCTCTTTCCTATTTTTGTCTTTGTCGCATTGAGGACATTGCTCGATTCAAGCATGGGGGAGGGATATTTCACTTTTGTATATATTTATTTTCAAAAAAAAAAATTTTAAAAAAAAAGAAAGAAAAAAGAAAAAAAAAATCCCGCTAAGTCGAAAACCTGAAAGGGCGGCTTAGGCAAAAAAAAAAAAAGGGAGGCCTCGCTAGAATGAAAATCTGCAAGGGCAGACGTTCTAGGCAACATTGAGGTTGAGAGTGGAAAAAGTGAGTACATAAAAAAAATAAGAAGAAAAAGCTAGGTTGAAAACCCGAAAGGGCGGCCTAGGCAAAATGAGGGATTAAGAAAAAATGAAAAAAAAAAGTGAAAAATGAAAAAAAAGAATAAAGAAAAAAAAAAAGGAAAAAAAAGAGCCGCAAGAAAGAAAAGGGGCCATAATATCCCGTACTATGGGCAAATAGTAAACATCATGGCGGTCGGCGACATAAGAAGACGGCGTTTGGAGGTAAGGGTTAGGATTAGGATCATTTTTTGGCGTCGTAATTTTGTGTTGGAATTGGATTGTGTGTAGGGATCGTTGGTTGCTGTGATCCCGTTTTTGGATATGCTTGTGAATTGATGTTTATTAATGTTGATATTATTGGCTTGTGGTTAGAGAGTGTTTTTGAGCTAGCATGGGGGAGTCATACACTGACTTGACTCTTTGATTTATCTTTTGGTGTTGACCATGCTAAGCTAGACGATTTCGGAGTAGGTAGTGAGGGCGATATAAGAAGGAAGTTGTGAGCTAACTTTTTGTGAGTGAGGGAGTTCGCTAGACCTTGCATTGGTATCGTCTTATGCCTTTTGAGTTTACTCGAGGACGAGTAAAGGTTTAGCATGGGGGAATTTGTTAAGTGCTATTTTTAGCACTAATTGTGAGTATATATCGTCGGATTTTTGGTGTTGAGAGTCAATGTTGGGGCGATATAGTGATATTTGAGTGATTTCCGATGATCTCACATGGTTTGAGTGAATATGTGATTTTTGATGACGGTTCTAGCTATTTTGAAGAGCCGAGAAATTCTTGTATTATGCCCGGGTTATATTGGTGTTATGTATCGAATGCCGGGTTAGATCGAAGATCACATGAAGAAAAGAAAAGAAGAAAATCAAAGGAAAGCAAAGAAGGAAGAATTGAGAGTTTTTAAGTGCCGCTACTAGCGGATGACGAAGGGCAAAACTGCCGCTAGTAGAGGCATAATCAGAATTTTACCAATTTGTGGAGCTTTCAGAGTGCCGCTAGTAGCGAAATGTGCCGCTACTAGCGAATAACTACCCGTCCATGACTCTTGATCTCCCTCTATTCTATCCTACTTATATGTGATGCTTATTTTTATTAGAAGAACCATATTATTCCTAGACTATAGAAACACAATACCTATGCAATTTTATTAGTTTTATGCATTTTAGTTTTATTATTCCAAGACCTTGAAGAAACGATCGTTCATCATTTTGTTCATCAATCAAGACTAAGTTTCTCTAATTCTCTACTATTTATCTTATTTGTTGATTGTTATTTTGATTATGAATTGTGAGTAGTTCTTTTATCTAGGGCTCGGTGAGCCGATAATATGCGTTATTGATGCTTTGATTTTAATCGCGCTTTGTTGAATTATTGAATTGGGTTTGTTTCGGTTGTGCTTAATAATTGATCGATTTGTTTGAATTGCTAGGTTTGAGTCTAGATTATCATTACAACGAGAGTTGAATGTTTTCATATGAATCATGCCTAAAAGTTTGTATCTTTATCGATTAATTTCTACTCAATTTTAATTACGACGAGAGTCGGGTTTTAATTTAGAGAACCGAAATAAGATTTGAATTTTCACATGAGAATAGTGAATTGGAATAATTGGGACATGTTAGTATCGGTTCTTAATGCATCTAGTTTTGTTATTCGTGCCATGAAAATAGGATTTATAACATGCTAGATAGGCTTTTTATGTATCGACGGAGAATTTAAAGTATTGATTAAAATTGGAATGCTAGTCTCACCCAAGACGGTAATTTGACAAAGTTGTGTCACATTTGATTTCATTAATAATCCATGTTAATGGTGAACCATTGCCCTAGGTCTTTCTATTATTGATTTCATCTTAATATATTACATTCCGTACTAGTTTGTTAAAAATTAGTTAGACAATCATCATTTCGATTCCGTCTACGTAGATAACTTGAGTCAAAAATTAGCTAGTACTTAGTCATTCACCTCCCTGAGATCGACCCGTATGCTACAATACCCGTACGCTTGCGGTACTACAAAATAAAACGTAACATATAACGACGCCATGTATGCTCTAATTCTAAGTCTCGGTCAGTCTGAAAGGGTCTATACCAGTGTACACAGCCTATCGAGAATCGGGGCGGACTTCCTAAGTCGAGTTGAGCTTAGAACATGCCGTAAAACCCATACGAATCGGCTAATGGACACCTTCGACATATCCAATTTGGACTACATCGATAGTATAGTGGGACGTCGGTCACCAGTACCGACCCGGGAAAATATGGTGTTATGCATGAACCGTAAAACTAAAACGCGTATTGTACTAGTCAAACGATTTCTATTCGAGTCTCACCCTGAGGATGCTGAAGGTCAGTAACGTATCAGCTTATCCCCAGCGGAGTCGCCAAATTGTGGACATGACATAGGTCCACCCCGACGCGGCCACGCGCGGGTTTGGGGAGGCGAATGAATCTCCATGAGATGGTCAAACGGAAATTTAAATCGAAGTCGGAGTCGCCACCGAATTTTATGGTTATTCGGAACCGTTCGAGCCCACTCTATGTCGTAGTGGGCCGTATACAAAATACGGCCCATTTCCGATGTCAGAGTTTATTGGGCTCGTCCCTTTGCATATCGATATAGATGCCGACTTGAGCGGTTAATCGTATATTGAATGACTCTCGTTGCCAATGGGTTCGGACATCCGGAAACCACGGTTCTGAGTAAGGGGTGAGGGTACGTGTTGGGAAGTTCACTAAGAACACCCAACCCCGCCCGCACATTAGCGGCCTCTACTAGGATATCGAATGATGTTTTAATACGCGCGTTAGTAATACGATGAATGATATGCAAACATTGTTTTCCTAAACATGCGAGGAATTGAATGGGTTGCTAAGTCGGTTTAATGCAACTAAAATTAACGTCAAAGTTGAATTTAGCATGTGAGATTCGTTTTAGTATAATAAAACAAATGATGAAAAAGATATGAATTTGCTACAAAAGATGAACAAACGAGTTAGTATCGATTTGTAAATAATAATATAGCAAATAAATATACGAGATCGAAAAAATAAATATTAATCGAAATCTGAAAAATATTGTTAAAAACGATGTTTTGTATAAAAAACGAAGTTCGAAAAATAAAAAAAAAACGAGAAAAAGGAGGGTCGAGGCAGCCAGCCGCGCGGCTCGCCCGGGATGCCGGCGAGTCGCGTGTCGGTCTGTTTTTGGAGACGGTTTTCGAAGACTCGACTTTTTTATTAAATCGCGTATGAATATTGGATAATTCATACTCGATTTAATATTTTCGATATTCGTCATATTTGATAATTAACTACGAAATTAATATCAAATATTTCGAATAGTTTTAGAAAAGGTATAAGTTTTAAAATCGTTTCGTAGAAGAATAAAATAAAACGAACGAAAAAGCTAAAAAAACGTCTCGGATTTCAGGCCCGTGCGCGAGTCGCCTGGGCATGGCGCGACTCGCGTGCGGGTCTGTCCGGTTTTTTATTTTTTGTTCGAAATTGCTAATTTTGATAAATTGCGTACAAAATATGAATTAATTTGTATTCGATTTTATGTTTTCGATATTCGTCGTACCCGATATTCGATTATGAAATCGAAATCTAGTATTCGGAATGAATAAAAAAAGGTTTTGTAAAAAGAAGTTTGAACGAAAAAAAAAAAGATGTAACGATTTTTAATATCGTCGAGATTTAATTTAATTCTTTTCGATACAATATTCGATTATAGAGAATCGATATCATATTTTTAAGAATGTTGTTATATGAAAATAGTTTTTTGATATTATCGATATTAGAAGAAAATAAAAAAAGACGACGATGACCCGTAATAAAAGGACCGACGCGAGAAGAGGAGAAGAGAAAGGAAGAGAGAGAAGTCGGGTT
This sequence comes from Agrostemma githago, assembly GCA_958450325.1. Lineage (NCBI taxonomy): Eukaryota > Viridiplantae > Streptophyta > Magnoliopsida > Caryophyllales > Caryophyllaceae > Agrostemma > Agrostemma githago. The sequence goes on along the minus strand of OY288252.1, from coordinate 68,346,282 downwards.
TGGTACACCCTCAACCTACATGCTTTAGTCTACTCGGATCGGGGCTCGTCGGGATGCGGCTTGGGCACAAGAGCGTCGAGTGTACGTTGGTGAGGTGGTGGCTCGGTTTGGACGAGTTTCGGGTGAAGGGTTTCGGGTTTAAATGGACCGGTTTTCCTTCGGGAATATTATTGATTTGTCGATGTTAATTTTTGATGTGTAGGGATGCTAATGATTTGATGTCGTTGTTTCTGAATATGTCATTCGTTCTTGAAAGTGTTGTATGCAAGGGGCTATTTATAGGAAATTCCCGACCTTGGCTAGGAGAGTTTGAACTACCGCTTAGGATAGGAAACGTAGAAGTTGTAATGCACGAGAATTCCGCTTTCTTGTCAAAAAAGAAAGGGGGCACGGCTGGTTGTGTGTTGCTCGGCCGAGTGTTTGTACTCGGTCGGGTGTTTGAATCGGTTTTTGGATAGGAAATGCAAGAGTTCGAAAGGAATGCAAATTCCGTTGCTTGGTGGAGAAGCCAAAATCTCGGCTGATTTGAGGAGTATTTCGGCTGCCTTGGGTGTCTTGGCCGAGTATTTGGTGCTCGGTCGATATCCGATTCGGTTTCCGGATAGAATTCCTACTTGAGATCGAATTCTATCCTTAAACGGATTTGTTTAATATTTTGAAAAATTGATTTTTGTAGGATTAGAGTGAGGAATCAGCCGTGTGAGGTGTCACGGCTGACTCACGTGTCTCGGGAAAATCTTTGACCGGGTTTTGACTCGGTCGCTAAAAGACGGTTTTACCCCTGGTGTCGGAATCGACCCAAATTAGTCTTATTTGACTCGAAACGACCCACTGGGCCTGATTTTGAGGTTGGTTTTGTGAGATATGTACTCCATAATGAGCCCAAGCCAAATGCCAATGATTTTGAGTCCGTTTCTGAGTATTTAAAGCACGTTTGCGTCCGATCATCATCGGGTGTTTGTCGGAAACTGCTATAGACACCTGGCGGTCAAAATGTGGGTGTCTACACAGGGCCTAAGTCAAAATTTATTTGCTATTACACTCACTACTAAAAAGTATAAGTATAGAAAATAGCAAAGATAATAAAAATGCGTAAAGTAAATAACACGGGCAATTTTAACGTGGTTCGGCCCAATTGAAAAGTCTACGTCCACCGGTGTCTTTATTTATAAGAGTACCTTCTCCGGATTACCTTACAAATAAATGCTCTCACGATTAACTCTAATCGTGATAGTGAGAGTGATGTGAAGCACTCGATTTGAGAGATGTTAAGCTCTCGGTTTGTGGGATGTTAAGCCCACGACTGTGAAGGATATTAAGCCTTCGGTGAGAGGGATGTGAAGCCCTCTGTGGTTGAACGACGTGAAGCGTTCAAGGTGTGAACGAGATTAATCGTTCGATTGAGCAAACCACTACTGTACTCGACCCGTATACTTTACTGTACTTCTAGTTTACAATATTTCCCTAGTTAATATTACAATTCAATTGTCAAGAGAAAATAGAGAAACTATATGACTTTTATGTATAAACAATAAAACACGATTTAAATAGCCAAGACTTTTTCGAAACTTTTTGCAAAAACCTTTTAAATAGAAAATGTAGTGAACTTTTGAAGAATTTATTATCAATTAAGATAAAGAGAGTATATATCAATCAAGATAATATATTCAAGTTTCCTTTGTTAATGATTTTCCAATATCTTTTTAAAAAAAAAGATATTATTTGAGAATCATTATCTTTGAAGACTTTTATTCTCTTGATACATAGTTCCCCTTGTAACATTATCTCTTGCCCAGAATATCACAAAAAGATCCGACTATATTATTATGAAAATATTTCGATTTCAAGTCTTGACACGTGTCTAGTTATTTACGAGTAAGGTTAATATAACCTCAATCAAGATTTATACTTGTCATATAATTGCTTTATTCTCTTTACATTTAGATCTAGACTTCACTTCCTCGCGTTTCTTCTTCCGTCATATATGAAGCCTTCTTGAATCCTGTCTTTGTCTTGTAATACTGAAAAACATATTTGCAAACTACCAAGTAATACTCATGGCACTTATCTTGACATAATCAAAACCAATATAAATATAATCAAGGCATAAATATAAAACCAAACCGTAGGTTCCACAGTGTTTCTAAATGACAATTTTATTTTACGAGATGAATCTCAAACTTTAATTTTTATTAAAATAAATACTTCATCTAGTAGCAAATGATTGTCTTCTTTGAAAATTATACTACTCCTCGCATGTATTACCTAAATGAATCAATAATTTAAAACCGGAGGGAATATATAATTGGTTCATTTTTCGCGGACCAAGTCGACTCAATCAGTTCAACTCATCCTCAACGTGGGCATGCCGCACGCGCGCGGACGAAAAAACGTCAAATTTTTAAGAGAAATAAAATAAATTGAAGTGAAATGTGAGGAGTGAAAAAAAAAACTAACCATTTTACCTCATTCGTATATTACCTTTATAGAAAGTCGATTTTAGTTTAATACGATAATAAAAAAAAATGATTTTACCCGACTTAAACATATCTCACCTTAATTTAATTAAGAATAAATAAAATTTTGAAAGGTGAGACTATGCCATCATTAGTTTTCCCTCACCTTCCTCCACTAGTACAGTTAAAAGTGTAATAGTAACTTAATCAGTTAATTGCAGTGCAGATCTCTTGTCTCATTTTCGTGTTTCATCCTGTGTGTTACACCATATACGGGATGACACATCGCATATTGCATAAATAAAATATATAACAAATATTATACACGTGATGACACCTCATCTATGGTGTGTCACACAGAATGGGGACACGAAAATGGAACGGGAGATCCGGACTGACCTAATTGAGCCTCAGCCACCATCCAACAAATTGCTAATAAAATATAATTGCCATCAATTACGTTGTACTAATTTGTTTGCCACTAATTATTCACATTAAAAAATGAAATAATAATAATCACACAAAAAAAACGTGACGAATAAGGTGGCCTTGATTGCCCTATAAAAAGAGCCCTAACAAAAACACAATAACACAAACCCTAAAAACAAACATAATATCAAAACAAAGAAGCATATATAATGAAGTTGGCTAACATTGTGTTGATAACATTGGTTGCCCTAGTGGTCATGGTTTGCACCATGCCTCACATGAGCATGGCTGGTGTCCGACAGTTTGAACCACTGTCGAACATAATGATGCAAGCCTTCGAGGCCAAACCTCTGGCTTGCGTTGGCTTATTCCAACCTTGTGGCCCGGCTTACCCATGTTGTGAACCATGTGGTTGCGACTTAACTTGGAGTGGTTTTCAGTGTAACCCTAATTTTGGGCGAAGCTGTTGATCCGTCGACAAACTAAACTACTACTCCAAACCCCAAAATAAATGTTAAGTTGCTCTAATATTGTCATAAAAATAATGAATCATCGGATTAGATCGGATAACGTTTGTTATGTCGACGTTGTTTTTACGTTTTAAATTTCTTTGGAGCTAAGAGGGTGTGTAGCGCTTGATGACCAAGATTTCTATCTTTTAAGTGTGCTTTGATTGATTGTCTTGTTTTATTTTTTTGGAGAAAAACGGTTGTTGTCAATAAATAAATAAATAAACGAAATGATGAACGATGTCTCTCCAACCCTAAAAAACACTTTGTAATGTACAATATATATAATCCGATGTTATTTGTGTGTTAATTACTCGTATTGATTTATATCTTACTAAATTGGTCCCCTCCGTTCATTATTTTTCAATTTTCGCCTATTTCATGAATATTTATGATGAGTATTTTAATGAAGTGTCACAAAAAATAGTGAACAGAGGGAGTACTCTACAATTGATCATTTTTGTCCTTCTAAAATGCACACATACATTACTATACATGAATGGAAAAAAAAAATTCATGATAAATTAACAACTTTGATCTTTAAATTTCGAATATGAAAACAATTTGAGAAATTTTTAACACGATAATCATGAGCTTTATAGTGAAAAAGTATATTCGGTCCATTTTTTCTAAATGATTGTCCTCTTTGAATATTATACTCCTCGCATATATTGTCTAAACGGGACAATAATCCCTATTTTATTAAAGTAAGGTTTTTTTAAGCCTTCACATTCACTCTCAACAAATTTCGCTTACGTGTCAAGCTCTCAAATTTTTGGGGAATATTTTATTCCCAAACTTAACCACCACCAATTAACCACACTACTTAACTCAACTTTCCAAAATTTAACCACCACCAATTAACTACAATTAATTCAATTTAAAATTAAAATTAAACCAATTTTAACTACAGTTATGCGCTTAAACTTAAATTAATTTATTACTTCATTTTTAATTGACTTATGTGAAATATGTACTTCGTGTCTTTAATTTAATGAAGGGCACTTATCGTAACTCGATGAAAATCTAAGAATTAAGTAAAATTATTCCATATCGAAGAATTATAATAGGTGAACGAATTTTATTTATAAAAAAAAACAATAATTCATCATAATTATGATAAAGTGATGGAATTTCATCGAAAAATTATAAAAAAATTATAAAAAGTGATTTTCTACATGGTACCCGTGTTTTTAGCTTTTCTATATGGTATCCATGCATTTTTATAATCACATATGGTACTCCTCACTTTTAGGGACAGCAAATGTCATTAAAGGTATAGAGACATAATACATTAAAAGTGAGGGTACCATATTTGATTATGCATATTTGACTTAAAAATGTATGTTAGTATGCATGCTATTTCTTTTGCAATTATTTTGACGATAATCAATGCTTTTTTTTTTTGTACGAGGGTTTATTGACAATATAGGAATGTGATGATATTTAAAACATAAATCGCAAAACATTTTTTAGCGATCGCCCGTGCATGCTATGCACGAGGTTAATACTAGTCATTTTAAAATCAAAGGGAGTATATATATAACTGGTTCATTTTTCGCCGACCAAGTCGACTCAACCAGTTCGACTCATCCTCAACGCGGCCCCTATCCAGGACCAAGTCTTAATATATATCTTGGTCCGATCTAGGTCATTATCGCGTCTTTGCTTAGTGAGTACTAAGACCATCTCCAAGCAAGACCGCCTTAACTAGGTCAGGACTCATACTTTTCTCTTAATCTCACCTTATTTATTTTGACTTCCTCTCCCAATCAGAAGGTCACGACCTAGGTGACCAACCCAATCATACATTTTTCCATCTTCCAACATTTTCAATCAATGCATGATAGACGTACACATGAACTCAAAAAGGTCACAACCTAGGTCATAATGAAGCTAAGGTCACAAACCTCAAAGGAGGTCATCCCATGACGAATTTAATTTTTTCATATTGGATCATGTTAATTCTTTTTTAATGAACGATTAAGGTGACCCACCCCCTCATGACCTTTGCTTGGGGGTGGTCTGTGTAGTAGTGAATAGTCATGCATACTAAATGAGTAAGAACTTTTCAAATTTGTTCACTTTAAAATGCATAATATAAATACAAATAATACTCGTACTCCACAATGATAAATTAACAAGCTATACTCTTTCTATCTCGATCATTTGTTTACTTTTCTTGCACTAATTAAAGCCCTCCCCCAAATGCTCGAGCAAGTAATTAAGCACCTCGCTTCTATAGTTCTATCTCCTCTTTCAGTGACAATGGCGGGCAGTCTTCCGACCAGGCTTGAACCATGTATTCTGTCCGAAAGCGAGTTAGGGAAGTTTTAGCTTCTGTCGTTACGTACATTATTTTACCCAAAATTATTTAACCCCTAAATTGTTTTAGGGGGTTTTCTATTTGAACCGGGTTCCCACGTTACAAATGTCGTCTTTGCTTGAATAATGACTTAGTGAGTAGACGAGTAGTGAATGAATAGTGAATAGACCTCCCTTTAGTATATGAATGATAAACTATATGAACCGTAACATACATTTGTACGGGTTTTATACTGGTTGGTATCAGTAGTACGAAGACAAATTCATTACACTAAGACATTTCAATAATTAAATTCACGGGTAGTCGCTCGTACATAAAACTGGTGCATGTTATGATAATTTAGTAGCTAGGCTAAGTACGCTATCAATTAATGCCCATAAACAACACGATAATTTTATAACACCAAGTACAGTCCTTGTTCGTTGTTGAGCTCAATTAATATTTAATATTTTAATACGGAGTAGTTCTAGATCGCCTCGAGTTAGGCTTGAACACGACTATAATTCACATTTTAATTTAGCTCACGAGTTTGTTTCTGAGCTCAATTTTTCAAGCTTGAGATTGACTCAAGTTCGAATTTTGCTTAACGAGAGCCAGCTCAGCAAGGTCAGTTTCGTTTCGATTCGACTCGTTACCACCCCTACTCCTGGCCTATTTATATGTAATATAGGAGTACTTATTTGATACTGTATTAAGATAATCCATTGTAATTCTTAGTACTGTATTTATCTTTTCCTTAATTTAACTCAGTGTAAATAAAATATTGAAAGGTGATCGAGACTAAATTAATCCTTAATTTGCCCTCACTATTCCTCCACTAGTACAGTTAGAAATGTAATAATAATTGAATCAGGTACCTGCTGAGCCACCCTCCAACAAATTGTTAATAAAATATAACTAATTGGAGGATTATACAATTATACATAATTTTATGTACAACTGGTTTTAAGATTTTGAGTCTTATCCTAAATATTTTAGTTTTGTTGTAAATTTTCTGAGTTTTAATGTAGATTTAACCGTATATTGAAATGAGATAATCATTTAACAATTAATTAATCCTCCTGTGACGGAGATATCCGTTATTTTTTTATAACGGGTTAAATACTACTCTGTATCCATTTATGTAGAAAAGGCATCCCATATTTTTGTTATGTTTTGTTTTTCTATGTAAATGGGTCATATTTAACCCGTTTTAAAAAAAATGATGGATAACTTCGTCAGAGACCAAAATGATAAATATGACAATCATTTAAAAATGCACATGACATAGTACTTGCTATCAATTATTACCTTGTACTAATTTGTTTGGCACTAATCATTGAAGGCCTGTCCATAAGATGATCCATTCGGTTCTAGGAATCGGGGTTCAAGTAGGTGAAGGACCTCAGTATTTATATTGATTACACAAAATTAACAAAAGTGGTACGAAGTACATTAGTGTAGTGGTTAAGATAATTAAGGTTGGTCTTGAGATTTTGGGTTCTATTCCTATATTGCTAAGTTGGAACAAGGTCTCCGAATTTCATTGGTCGATCCTATATTGTTAAGTTGGAACAGGGCCTCCGAATTCATTAATCGGCCATGATATTATTGACATTAAAAAATGAAATAATATTAATCACACAAAAGAATCCAAAAAAAACGTGACACATGAGGTGCCTTGAATCCCCTATATAAAAGAGCATATGCATGGCCTTAACAAAAACACAACCCAAACTCAAACCTAAAAAAAAACTAATTACAAAACAAAGAAGCATATATAATGAAGTTGGCTTACATTGTGTTGATAACATTGGTTGCCCTAGTGATCATGGTTTGCACCATGCCTCAGATGAGCGTGGCCGGTGTCCGACAGTTTGAACCACTGTCGAACATAATGATGCAAGCCATCGAGGGCAAACCTCTGGCTTGCGTCGGCTTATTCCAACCATGCGGCCCTCTTTACTTCTGTTGTGAGCCTTGTGGTTGCGACTTAACTTGGGAGGGTTTCAGGTGTAACCCTAATTTTGGGCGAAGTTGTTGATTTATCAACAAACTAAACTAAACTGAACTATTACTTCAAACCCCAAAAAAATGTTAAGTTACTCAAATATTGTCATAAAAATAATGAATCATCGGATCAGATCGGATAACGTTTATTATGTCGACATTGTTTTTAAGTTTTTAATTTGTTTGGAGCTAAGAGGGTGTGGAGCGCTTGATGACCAAGATTTCTATCTTTTAAGTGTGTGCTTTGATTGATTGCCGTCTTGTGTTTTTTTTTTTTATTGAAAAAAAAATGTTGTCAATAAATAAACGAATTCATGAATGATGTCTCTCCTTTGTAATGTACGAAGAAGTACTATGTAATTGTTGTCAATATATATATATATATATATATATATATATATATATATATATATATAGAGTCAAGATCCGGTGAGAACCTATATTATAATGAGAACTGTGAGAACTTCTCCTAACCATTAGATCTTCTAAGATCTAACGACATACATCAATTGAAATTCATCCCAACTCTTAAGCAAGTCAATTGGCTCATATTCTTTTACCCAAAAATAGAATCTGACATCTTGTCAAGTTGCTCATTCCCTTCCTCCACTCAACTTCATTCAAACAAAAAAAATTGTGAAATCAGACAATCACAAATGAAGATTCAATTCTTCAGTGGAAACAATAATTATAATTTCTCTTAATAAAAATGTATACTTGACGAGATTTGTTAAATTATTTTTCTTTATACGGGTTTTTATTAACATAAAATTGGGGATTTTGTGAAATTAAGGTTTGTTCATCGAATCACGTATTATCGACATTCATTAAATTTCCTTACATATGTGTCAAAAGTAATGTTTTTCTAAATGTACGCTAAAATTAAGGTTTTTATTAAAATTGAGAAAGAGTACGCTAAAATTGAGAAATGGACGCTAAAATTCAAAAAGAACATACTAAAAGTGAGAAAAGGTACGTCAAAATTGAAAAATGGTACGCTAAAATTAAAAGAAAGGTACGTTAAAATTCAAAAAGGATACGCTAAAATTGAGAAATGGTACGTTAAAATTGAGAATGGGTACACTGAAATTAAAAAATGGTACGCTAATTTTATTTTTTTTTAAAAAAAGGTACACCAAAATTTAAAAAGGATACGCTAAAATTCAGAAAGGGTACACTAAAATTCAGAAAGGGTACACTAAAATTGAAATAAGATCATATGGGCATGTATGGTGTACGGGAGTATTCATCTTTGGATTGCTGGAAGTTGTATAACAATAAAGACTGAACAATGAAGCATTGTTTGTTGGAGTAGGTTTAGATTGTTTATACTTAATTAAATTCGATACGATTTCGTTTATTTACATTCTACCCTGTATGTTTTTTCATCAATTCTCCTTTCTCAAAATCTCGTGAGATTTCTCACATACAAGATACGGAGTGGTTACTTTTATTATATTCTTTATATTTTGTACGGAGTATTAGTTTGTCTCACGTAATGTTCTGCGAGACAGCCCACAAGAGAATTAATAATGTTTGTTTCGGTTCTGTTGAATTCGAGGAGATTGTTTTATACTCTGTGGTCACTATTTTTTGTTATATAGGATAAAATATAGTGACAAGAGGAAATATCACGGAGTACAGTATTTAATACTCGTAGAAGAAGTGTAGCAATCAAATGATATTGGGGTGAATGAGTGATTGGTGAGGGAATAAATTGGGAAATTTGCAGTTCAATGAGGATGCATGCCATGGCTTTTATTCTGTGGCATATGATGATCGTGGATCTAAGGGCTAGGATTAAGTTCTCACAGTTCTCATTAGAGGAGGGGTTCTCACATGATCCTAAATCTATATATATATATATATATATATATATATATATATATATAGAGATGGGTTCTAATGAGTCCCTATATATGTGTTGAGTCCTTGAGTCCTCATCCCATCCGTTGGATGGGAGATGGATCAAGGGACGAGATAAAATCATTGTTTTAATGAAAAAAAAAAAAAAAAGATACTGAATCCACCAAAATAGGAAGGTGAATATTTCAGTAAAGTAACATTCTCATTCAATCATTCATTCTCTCTTTCATTAATTCCGTTTCAACCACCTTCTTCATCGTTCTCTCGCTCATTCAATCATTCATTCTACAAAATCACATTCAATCATTCATCATCTTCAACGCGCCGCTGCCATTTATTTCAATACGACACAATCAATAACACATTCAGTCAATAATCGTCTTCATCGCGCTGCTTTTCATTCAATCCGGCTTCTACTTTTCATTCAATGGCTGATATGCAAATCGTGGAAAAAACAAACTGTGAGTATATATTGTAGTTTATACTTGAAAGGATATGGGAGTCATTAAGATGATACTAAATTTTTAGTTTCTACTTTTCTACGTTGAACTATAGTAATGTTGCATTTTAATCACATGATGTCTGCGCACAGAAAAGGTATTGGGTTATTTTAGTTCAGATACTGTGTTACTTTAGTGTAGAATGTCCGTTATTTTAATGACAAACTTTTATTACTTTTATGATATGTTACTTTAGTTTATCGAAGACGTTACTTTAGTTCTTAAAGTCTGTTATTGTAACGCGTTAGTGAGTCATGGGGATATTTGAAACCGCCATTGCTAAATAATAATAAAAAAAGATATTGTTTCCTATAATAGTGGGAGTCATTAAAGATGATACTAAAAAAGTTATGTTTCCTATAATAGTGGGAGCCATTAAAGATGATACTAAATAACTCCCATGATTTTAGGAAACAATAACTCCCATAATCACAATCATTTCTCATTCATTCATTCACGTTACAGGTTCATCAAAACCTTAAAAAAAAAAATGCTCCCATCGATCATCACGTTCATTCATTCATTCAATCAAATATGTGCTCGAAATTCCGTTACCATGAATTCAATGATCGCGACATCTTCATTAACCGTTGATAAGCAATTTATCGAGTATAACAATGGTGAGTTTCGATATTGCTTTCATGTTTTGCGTCAATTTTTATTCATTATCTTGATTAATTTGCGTCAATTTGTGTTCATGTTTTGCGACAATTTTCATGTTGATATTGCTTTCAAGGTCGTGTCATTCATGTTTTGCGTCAATTTTCATGTTGATATTGTTTTCATGGTCGTGTTATTCATCATAGATTCATATGCAAATCGTAGAACACACAAACGGTGAGTATATATGTTTTGTAATTTATACTGGAATCGCCATGGAAGTCGTTGAGATGCTACTCAATTATTAGTTTTTACGTTTACAATATATTGCGTTACTTTAGTTCATATACTGCGTTACTTTAGTGTAGAGCATCTGTTATTTTAATGTCAACCATCTGTTACTTTATATGTCGTGTTACTTTAATACACTCCAGTTGTTACTTTAGTGTTTTTCATCTGTTATTGTAGTGCATTGTAGTGTCCTAAGAATTTAGGAAACTGCCATATTAAAAAAATAATAAAAAAAAGATATTGTTTCCTATAATAATGGGACGTGATTGCCACCAAAATAGGAAACAATATCTAGAGTAACGTCATATAAAAAAAGAAAAAAAAAACTACTTCCTATAATTATGGGACGTGATGACTTCAAAATAGGAAACAATATCAAATAGTAAGATACTGCGTCATACTCTCATTTTTATCATTATATGAATTTTTTGCACTAACTTATATCTGGTGTTATTTTAATGAACATTATCTGTTACTTTAATGTCTGACCTCTGTTACTTTATATCTGGTGTATAAGCATACTCTGTTAATTTAATTCAATGTTACTTCAATGCACTTCATCTGTTACTTTAACTCTTGTTATCTGTTACTTTAATCCACGTGAATGATGTAGGGATGTGGGTGAGAGTTTCCTCCATTGTGCGGTGATGAGATTAAATCAAAGCTTCTGAGATGATGATGAAAAAGATGAAAAAGAAGAAGACGGAGAGAACGAGAAGGATGAAGAAGAAGCAGAATTATAAGTAGGACATTATGAGTAACAAGTTTGAAACATTGGAATTGAAATGAAGTTGATTTAGTTGGAACCTTGTACCACTTTTTGTTTTGGAGTATCTTAATAAAAACATTGTTCTTTTTGTTAATTGGAACTCCTGTTTTTGCAAGAGACTACTATGCAACGTAACTGATTTTATGAGTTAAAGTAACACAGTTCATGAATTAAAGTAACACATTGTATTAGTTAGAGTAACAATTTTTGCAAGAGATTATGCAACGTAACAGATTTTATGAGTTAAAGTAACACAGTTCATGAATTAGAGTAACACATTGTATGAGTTAGAGTAATAGTTTTTGCAGGAGAATATATTAAACAACGTAACAGATTTTATGAGTTAAAGTAACGCAGTTCATGAATTAAAGTAACACGTTATATGAGTTAAAGTAACATAGTTTATGGATTATGGCAGTAACATAGTAATATACGTACAATGACAGTAAGAAAATAATGATTTTTTGGTGAAAATGAAAAAAAACTTAATTTTGAAAAAACTTGTTGTGTGAGAGAAAAAACATTTAAAAAGATTGATAAGAGAGATAAAAGATTTGGATTGAGATAATTAAGGAGGAGAGAGAGAAATGATATATTTACCAAATTTGTTAGTTATTTCCTTAATTATGAGATTAAATCTTGTCCATTAATCTAACCTTGAATCAAGGGTTAAGATGGGGACTCACGGACTCAACATATATAGTTGGACTCACCTGATCCCACCTCTATATATATATATATAATCCGATGTTATTTGTGTGTTAATTGACTAGTGTAAAACCCGTGCCTATGTACGGTTTTTTAAAATTTTGTATACACAAATAGTTTAGTGACTTACAAAAATATATTCTCTCGGTCTAAGTCATTCATTTACATTATTATGTTTTTAGTGTTTCAGTCAACTGTTTATGCGGTAAATTTTACCCTCAACTTTTTGTTTTAAGCATAATAAAAATAAATTTTATCTCACTACCTTGTTTTTATGTATAGATTAACATTATTCTATTAGGACAACATGAATATAAAATTACTAATATGATTAGTCATATAATAAGTACAATATATTCTTTACGAATTTATTTTCTCTTTATATGACATTCATAATTTATAAAAAAAAAAGTACAGTATATTTTTGACAAATGAATCAGGTCAGGTCTAGTTTATGCCACATAATAAGGTCATAATATAAGTAAGAAATAATAGTATTAGATGCCCTTTTTTACTTATTTTAAGTTGGAAAAAAAAAATTAGATCACATTCAAAATTAGTATTCTTATTATGCTTAGTATAGTATTCTTATTATGTAATTGATTTGTTTCTAAATTTTCGTAGATTATGATAAGATAGGGGATCTTTAAATTAGTAAATAATAATTTGTCAAATTTCGATTCGACTCATAAACTCGACCCATTTTTTTTAGGCTGAAGAGTCAAGACCCTAAAATTTTGACCCGCGACCCGTTTGGCTTAAACCTGAAATAATCTGTTAATTATAATTATTACAATATTACTTGCTCTTCGTATTTATATGAGTATGTTATATTTTAAAATTATCAACTTTAATATTGTAAACTACAAAAAAAAATTAAAAATAATAATTAATAGCATTTAATAATAAAATATTTTTTAATAATAAGTTAAATATTTTATTTCAATAAGTTTATGCCTCATTCTATTGACCAATATGTTTTATATTGAATTTTATACCATTAGTGATATTTAATGTGATTACAATATTAAAAAATTAATTTTTAATTGATAAATTGTAAGGCGTCATAAATTATGAAGTATAAGTCTAGTATTCTAACCCTAATTGACCCGTGACATGTATTTAACCCAATTCGTATTATGTCCAACACAGATAACTTGACCCGTCCGACCTGTTTCACATGGCTATTAAAAAGTATGAGATTTTTTTGTTATTATGTTACATTTTTTTCTTCAAATTAGTATAATTGATAAAAATTGATAGATGTAATACTTTTTGGTTATTTTATGAATGGATATTGCAGAACTGGGCTTGTAATGTACTTGAGTATTTGGTTAAAAGTTTATTTTGTCAAGCCCAATTGAGATAATGAAGGGTAGATTTAGGCGGGAAAGTTGAAATGACGTCTTTGCCCCTTGGTTTTTGTTTTAGTGAATAGGGGATTTATATCTTACTAAATTCCCTCCGTTCTGATGAATTTTTCGGCACAAAAATCAAGGAGGGCAAGATCAAATGATGAGGTGACATGTGGAGCCAAATTCATGAACATGCATGATCAAATTAACTTACATACGAGTATAAAAAACATTCTTAAATGGTAAGACAAAGAATTCATTGAGACACCTCAATATAGAATAGACAAAGAAGTTATCGGGACAGATGGAGTCCTCCACAACGTCAATTTTCTCCTTCCAAAATGCATATTACTACTTGTATAAATGGATGGAATTGAAGAAAATAATTAAATTTCATGATAAATTAACAACTGTGATCTTTAAATTTCAAATATGAAAACAATTTGAGAAATTTATAACATGATAATCATGAGCTTTATAGTGAAAAGAAGTATATTCTGTCCGTTTTTCTAAATGATATTTTATTTTACAAGGAAAATCTCAAACTTTATTTTTTACACAAAAAAAAAAAAAAAAAAAAAAAAACTCTCCGATCCGATTGTAAATTATTGTCCTCTTTGAATATCATAGTCTTCTCGCATATATTACCTGAACGAGACAAACATTTAAAACCGGAGGGAGTATATAATTGGTTCATTTTTCACGGACCAAGTCGACTCAACCAGGTTGAATTGACTCATCCTCAACGCAGCCCCTAGGACCAAGTCTTAATATATCTCGGTCCAACCTAGGTCATTATCGCGTTTTCTCTTAGTGAGTACTAAGAGAATACAGTAACAACTTTTCAAATTATTCACTCCAAAATGTATTAGGTCTAAAAATAAATACAAATAATACTTGATAATGATAATTAACAAAGCTACTTTTTTCATCTCGATCATTTGTTTACTTTTTTTGCACTAATTAAAGCCCTCTCCCGAATGCTCGAGCTAGTAAGCATCTCGCTTCGATCTGCTCTTTCAATGACAATGGCGGGCAATCTTCCGATCGGGCTTGAACCATGTCGTTAAAAAAATTGTTCGGTATTGTTTTTCATTTCTTTCCTTATTCGCACATAACATAATAACTTAACGTCGTTTTACCCAAAATTATTTAACCGGTAAATTGTTTTAGGGGGTTTTCTATTTGAACCGGATTCCCAACGTTACAAACGCCTTTGCTTGAATAGTGACTTAAAGTGAGTAGTGAATGAATAGTGAATAGACATCCCAACCAATTATACGACTCATCATATGAATTTAGCCAACAACAACCAATCTTATACACACCGTCAAATTAATTTAAGAGGTCATGTTCTATAAATCAAAGTGAGGTCCTAATAATTTCGAATTTCGATTACTTGCTCGTAAAGTTGTAAACATTAGAAAATGAATAAAGTATAAAATATGTTAATACTGTATAAACTTTGTGCCCATGTTAAACCTATATATATTGGACCCTTTGTTCACTAAGCCTTATTCTTATAACGACGGTTTGAACATACATGCTGTTAGACGACTCTCCCCTCATCATACATTTATAGTTAGATAGGAATGACTCAAAAATATCCAAAAAAAATTGTGGTTCTTGTTGCTAGTATAGTCTCCAATCAGTCGAGTGTGGATGCATGCATGTTTATTGTATAGCTAGTATTTAATTTAGTGACCGCATACCTCGTACTAGTTCTTCAAAATTTATCAACTAACAACTATATTCGCCCATCATAAATGCAGTGAGTCTCCATTATAACGTAAATATCGGTCGTGATGTTATAATGGGTCAAATATTACCCATTTTGATAGAATATGACGATGTATAATTGAACTTTCTTAGGGTGTATGTTATTATTTTCTAGGTAAATGAGTAATATTTAACCTGTTACAACATTACGATAGATATCTCAGTCATAAACAAGAATATGCGTAATAAATGAGATAACAATGACTCAAAAGTAGTCACCTATATAAAAGGCCTATGTATATGGCCTCATCAATCACACAACACAAACCCTTTAAAAAAACACAATAACAAAAGTAAGTGTTAGACAATAATATTGTAAATATGTAAACCCCTTATCTCTCCTGTTTCTCTCCTAGTATAGCTCCCCTCATTCTCTCCTAGTATAGCTCAATTTCCTAACTTAGTCGATATCTTCCCCTAATTATAAGGATTGCTAGTAGGATATGATTTGTGGATACACTATAAGTAACAGCTCATGTAATTGACATTACTCAAGGAATTACGTAAGATAACATGGTATCAGAGCGGGTTTAAGTCTCGATCCATTCCCGACTCCGTACGTGTTTCTTCCTCCTATTTTTCGAAATAGCCTCACGCACAAAAACAACATGCCTGACACTGAAACTAATTCCCAAACAACCAAAACCAACCTCCATGCCGTATATGCCGTGACGAACATCCAACACAAAGTTCGTGTCCTCGAGGGCACGAAAATTACGTATGCATCGTGGGTTAGCCTATTCAAACTTCACGCCCGCGGTTACAAAGTGATGTCCCACATCGATGGTACCGCCGCACCGGCCAAGACTGACCCCACGTATGTCGCGTGGGCTGAAGTCGATGCACACGTCCTTCAATGGATCTACGGCACGCTAAGCGAAGATCTCCTGCAGCGAGTTCTCCTTGAGGAGGAGGAAGACACCACCGCACGAGATGCATGGGTTCGCGTCGAAAAAATATTCAACAGTAACAAGGGCGCTCGCGCTACTGCTCTTGAACAGGAGTTTAACACTCTCCGTCTCGAGAAAATGTCGTCGTTGGAGGCATATTGCCAACGTCTACGTGAACTTGCCGGGATGCTCAAGTATGTTGACGCCGCCGTCACCGACCGTCGTCTCGTGATTCAACTAGTTCGCGGCCTGACAAGTGAGTATAACACCGTTGGTGCTTATATAAATCAAACCGCGCCCACTTTCGAGACGGCCCGAAGTATGCTCGAACTTGAGCAACATCGCCAGACCAGCGTCGACGACTCAACAACAGTCTTGGCGGCACCTGCCTCCGACTCCTCCGGCTTGAACCCCCAGGCCCGACAACCCAATAACAGAAACCACCGCCGCCCTAACCGCAGTAACAATCGGCACCGTGGTGACCGTCAATCAAACCAGCCACCACCCTCGTCGTCTCAATGGCCATCCTCCGGCCCCTGGCAGACGTGGACACCACCCCCTGCCCATATCCCGCCTACCTCGGCTGGACCCAACCTTGGCCGGCCACCGCCACCTCGTCTCACCGGACTTCACCTTCCTCTAGCCGTGGTGGCCACCAGCCCCGGACTCAAGCACATGCATTTGTTTTTTGACACCCATACCACAACTCCCGTCGTAGCTCAACCCACCCCAACACCACCCACCTCCCCTCCTCCGTCATCCCCACCTGTCGCCCAGTCTCCGCCCACGTCACCCGCCACACAATCCTCCGCTTCCGCTTCCCCTACCTCCCCTTCCCCTTCTCCTCCACCACCACCACCACCACCTCCACCACCCCGTCCTTCCACACACTCCATGTCCACCCGTGCCAAAAACGGGATATTCAAACCCAAAGCTCTTACCATCTCCGGTCCCGTGTCTCCCATTCCTAAATCACCCCACCTCGCCCTCCGAGACCAACATTGGAACCGTGCTATGCATGACGAGTTTGACGCGTTACGGGACAATCATACTTGGGACTTGGTACCCCGACCTCACAATGCATCTATTATTCGTTGTATGTGGTTGTTTCGACATAAATTTCATGCAGATGGCTCCCTTCAACGATATAAAGCCCGTTTGGTTGTTAACGGGAAAACCCAACAAGTTGGTATCGACTGTGATGAGACATTTAGCCCAGTGGTCAAACCGGCCACGATTCGAACCGTTCTCAGCTTAGCCGTCTCAAGCTCATGGCCTATTCACCAACTCGATGTAAAGAATGCATTTCTTAATGGTGACCTGGTAGAAACCGTCTATATGCATCAGCCGCCCGGGTTTGTTGATCCGTCCGCTCCTTCCCATGTCTGCAAACTTCGTAAGTCGTTATATGGCCTGAAACAGGCGCCCCGGGCCTGGTATCATAGATTTGCTACGTTTATACTGTCTCGAGGCTTTGTGAGTAGTGTATGTGACTCATCTTTATTCATTTACAAGACTAATACAGCTACTGCCTATTTGCTCCTATATGTGGACGACATAGTCCTAACTGCATCAAGTCCCGACCTTCTACGATCCATTATTGCTCAATTATCCGCCGAATTTGCTATGACAGATCTCGGTAAGCTAAACCACTTCCTCAGCATCGCAGTGACACGCTCTGTTCACGGTCTGTTTTTATCCCAAACCACCTATGCCAGAGACATACTTACTAGAGCAAAAATGGCCTCGTGTAAACCGAGCACTACACCAGTCGAACCCGGCTCAAAGCTAAGTGCCGAGTCTGGTCCTCCCGTGGACGACCCGTCCCTTTATCGTAGCTTAGCAGGGGCACTACAATACCTTACTATAACCCGTCCCGACATTTCGTATGTAGTGCAACAAGTATGTTTATTTATGCACGATCCTCGGGCTCCCCATCTTCAATTCCTTAAACGGATCCTTCGTTATATTCAGGGTACTCTTGAGCTCGGTCTTACTATCCGTCCCTCACGCTCCCATGCCCTAACGGCCTACTCCGATGCAGATTGGGCTGGATTCCCTGATTCTCGCCACTCCACCTCCGGGTATTGTATCTTTCTTGGTGACAACTTAGTCTCTTGGTCCTCTAAACGACAACCAACAACATCACGGTCTAGTGCCGAGGCCGAGTATCGTGGCGTAGCAAACGCCGTCGCCGAAACAAGCTGGCTACGTAATCTTTTGCTCGAACTTCACACACCCTTACAACGCGCCACTATCGTGTTCTGTGACAATGTTTCAGCTGTTTATCTCTCCGGGAACCCCGTTCAACATCAACGCACTAAGCATATCGAGATAGACATTCACTTCGTTCGAGAAAAAGTCCGTATTGGTCATGTTCGTGTCCTTCATGTACCCTCAGAGTATCAATACGCCGACATCTTCACCAAGGGCCTACCTCGACACCTATTTACAAGATTTCGAACCAGTCTGAGTGTCCAACCTCTTACCGCTCCGACTGCAGGGGCGTGTTAGACAATAATATTGTAAATATGTAAACCCCTTATCTCCCCTGTTTCTCTCCTAGTATAGCTCTCCTGATTCTCTCCTAGTATAGCTCAACTTCCTAACTTAGTTGATATCTTCCCCTAATTATAAGGATTGCTAGTAGGATATGATTTGTGGATACACTATAAGTAACAGCTAATGTAATTGACATTACTCAAGGAATTACGTAAGATAACAGTAAGAATAAGAAGGATAATGAAGTTGGCTAACATTTTATTAGTAATGGTTGCCCTAGCGATGGTTTGCACCATGCCTGAAATAAGCATGGCTAGTGTCCGACAGTTTGAACCACTGTCGAACATAATGTTGCAAGCCATCGAGGTCAGACCTCTAGCTTGCGTTGGTTTATTCCAACCTTGTGGCCCTGCTTACTACTGTTGTGAGCCCTGTGGTTGCGACTTAACTTGGCAGGGCTTCAGGTGTAACCCTAATTTTGGGCGAAGTTGTTGATCCGTCAACAAACTAAACTACTACTCCAAGTCGAACCCAAAATGTTGCTCATATATACGGATTATGAATCGTCAAATTAAATACGTTTTATCGACATTATTTTAAGGTTTCTTTTAATGTGGATTCTAAGTGTGCTCCTTAGAATCTTTTGTGTTGTTTTTTTTTAGTAATGAATAATTTCTCGCCTACCCTATGCAGGTGCTTATTATAAGCATAATTAGTATCAGGGATGAGATGTATATGTTCTACTCTATTTGGATTATGTAATGTACTAATTGGCATTAAGATAATCCATCCATTATTGTTGTTTGTGTGTTAATTTATATTTTCAAAAACGGAGGGAGTATAATATATTCTCTAATACACCCCAGTCAAAACGCTAAGTAACGGAAGCCGTGAATGGACCAAAATATAGTTGTAGATATTGCTGGAGAGTGGAGATGAGCCAAGTTGAGATTTTTACGTCAGAACCGCAATTACGTGCCTTGTATGCATGTCTAGAGTTTAGCAGAATGCCTAAAACAAAACTACCGCTAGTAAATCTAATGATGCACGAGGTTGAAGCACGCAAGTCGTGACACTTTAAAATAAAAGGGCGTCGAGTGGCTTACCACAAGAGACCACAAAAAAATTGACTACAGAGCCGTAGCAACCCGTAAAACATCACAACTCGTGTGGGCCGAATTGAAGCAAACTCAACCGTACGTATCTCTAATTAATACGTATGCCTTCCGTTTCATTCATTTGTTTGCCTTTTATATTCATTGTGAGGAGCATTTTAATCGAAGACAAACAAATGAACGAGACGGATGGAGTATAAAATAAGACTAAACCAAATAATCAAACACTCATCCGGACTCTTTAATTCGATCCTATGGCGACGAACTGAAGGTTGGCCTTGCGGCTCAAAGTCGGCATAGTCAGACCACCCGAACCATTAGGCGGAGAAGGAGGTTTAATTAGTATGGCTCCGGTTGTCGAAACAAACTTGACAAATATATATGGTTGTCGTAGCAACAACGTCGTACAAGTGTGAGAGCGGTATAGGGAAGGAGTGAATCAATTGAGAACACAACGACGACATAGCAATGTGAACAACCCACTAGCGGACCTGGGTGGGCATGTGCCCCCCAATCAGTTGTACATAGCTCTATGTATACAATTAGTTTTAAGATTTTGAACCTTATCATAAATATTTCGAGTTTTGCTGTAAACTTTCTGAGTTTTAGTTCAAATTTGTTGAGTTAAATCACATAAATGTAAAGGCTCAAAAACTTGCAGTTTAGCTCATAAATTTTTATAAGCTCGATAAATATATACAAAAATTCAACAGATTTGTACAACCAAGTACAATCAAGTATATAATCCTATTTTTCGAGGAGTATTACTCCATATATTGAATTGAGATAATCATTTAACAATTAATTAATCTCCCTTGTGACGGAGATATCCGTTATTTTGTTATAACGGGTTAAATTTACTACTTTGTATCCATGTAGGTACAAAAGACATCTCATATTTTTGTTATGTTTTGTTTTTTTCCTATATAAATGGGTATTATTTGACCCGTTATAAGAAAATGACGGATAACTTTATTTGTCGGAGACAAGAATTGGGCATCATTTAAAACCGCACATGACATAGTACTTGCTATATCAACTATTACGTGTACGAGTACTAATTTGTTTGGCACTAGTCATCGATCAAGTCGATTCTAGGAACCGGGATTCAATTAGGTGAAAAACCTCAATATTTATATTTGTTAGTAATAATGATGAATGTGTCATGACATTCCGTCATTAGTGTCTAGCTTTATATATTCCTGTCATTAGTATAGCTCTAGATTCGTTGTACCTAGTTATTAACAAAAGTGGTACGTTAGTGTAGTGGTTAAGATAATTAACGTTAGTTTTGAGATTGTGGGTTCGATTCCTATATTACTAAGTTGGAACAAGACCTCCAAATTTCATTGGTTGGCCCTATATTGCTAAGTTGTAATAGGACCCCAAATTTCATTGATCGGAAATGTAATTATTGGCAATAAAAAATGAAATAATATTTATCACACAAAAGAATCCAAAAAAAAAAAAAAACGTGACACGTGGGTGAGGTGCTCTTGAATCCCCTATAAAAAGAGCATGTGCATGGCCTTAACAAAAACACTACCCAGGCCAAACCCAAACCTAAAAAAAAAACTAATTACAAAAGTAAGAAGAATCATATGTAATGAAGTTGGCTAACATTGCTTTAACCATGGTTGCCCTGGTCATGGTTTGCACCATACCTCAGATGAGCATGGCTGGTGTCCGACAGTTTGAACCACTGTCGAACAAAATGATGCAAGCCATCGAGGCCAAACCTTTGGCTTGCGTTGGCTTATTCCAACCATGCGGCCCTCTTTACTTCTGTTGTGAGCCTTGTGGTTGCGACTTAACTTGGGAGGGCTTCAGGTGTAACCCTAGTTTTGGACGAAGTTGTTGATCGGTCAACAAAACTAGACTAAACCAAACTACTACTCCAAACCCCCCAAAAAAAAAGATGTTAATAAGTTGCTCAAATATTGTCATAAAAATAATGAATCATCGGATCAGATCGGATAACGTTTGTTATGTCGACTTTGTTTTTACGTTTTTTATTTCTTTGGAGCTAAGAGGGTATGGAGCGCTTGATATATGACCAAGATTTCTATCTTTTAAGTGTGCTTTGATTGATTGTCGTCTTGTGTTTTTTTTTTTTGTGAAAAAAAATATTGTCAATAAATAAACGAAAGGATGAATGATGTATCTCCTACATACCCTAAAAATCACTTTGTAATGTACGGATTACTCAGTAATTGTTTTCAATATATATAATTCGATGTTATTTACTTATTTGTATGTGTTAATTGATTTATATATTATTGAATTTTCTCTGTCCGATGAATTTTTTGTCTTTGTTTTTGACACAAAGATCGGGAGTTCAAGGGAGAGGTCCAATGATGAGGTGATATGTGGAACCAAATTCATGACAATGATCAAATTACATACGGAGTACTATAAAAAACAATCCTAAAATAGAAAAATAAAGAATCCATTAAGACGTCCCAATATAGAATAGACAAAAAAATCATAGGAACAAAGGGAGTACTCTACAACGTCAATTTTGTCCTTCCAAAATGCACACATTACTACTAGTATAAATTACAAATTCTTGTATGAGACGGTCTCACGATAAATTTATCATGAGAACTCTCACATACAAGGTGATTACTTTTATTATTATTTTATTTCTATTAGTATGTCTCACATTAAATTACGGTAAGATGGTCTCACAAGAGACTTCTACGGATGGAAGAAAATAATTAAATTTCATGATAAATTAACAACTTTGATCTTTAAATTCCGAATATGAAAACAATTTGAGAAATTTATAACATGATAATCATGAGTGTTGGGGTTTTAATACCTCGCAAGCGCACGATATAATCGTAGCACAATAGAGGGTCGATCCACAAGGAGCGTGGTGATTCCTAGTCGTTTTAATCCTAATTGTTTATCTAAGTCGATAAAGATTGGTGATAGAAGACTAAAGCTAGATGAATGAATATTAACTAAGACAAGAAACTATTAAAAAGAAGATGAAACTAAATTAAGAAAAGATGATAACTATAGAAATAACGATTAATCAAGAATAAAAAGGACTAGGGAACGATGTCGCTTCAATCCACCTAAATCACACCAAAGTACATCGAGTATCGAAGGAATCGGGAATAAGGGCAAAGTTGTATCGTCTAGGTCGGCCACCTTCCTCCCGGGTTCGTGTCCGGCTTAATTTCCCGCCGTTTACCTCCCTCCCGGGTTCGTAAAGCGGAATCCCTAAGTCAAATCCGAGGGTCACTCCCGTGATAAATCCCAAACCGACTCAAGTCAAAAAGGCACGCATACTAGTGTGAAGGATACCCCGCTAGACACCACTCCCGTGTTCGATCTAGTACGGTAAGGCAAGATAGAGGGTCAAACCGGTTACCCGTCCTAATCGACTCCCATCGATGACCAAGGGATCGGGACCGTCTTAAACTCCTAAACCAAGGCAATCCAAAATCCTCAACACCACTTCACCCAATTACCCAATTTAATCGACACAAAACATACAAGAGGCACAATTTAGGCGAATTTAGGCTTCATCGACCCCTAGTGGGTGACTACTCACTAATCATGGCTAAATTGATGGAATTAGGCATAAAGGTGGAGTTTTTAACTATGAACATTGTTGTAAATTGAATTATACTAGTACTAATCATGCAAGAATGGCTAATTTGGGAAATTCTAATTGGAAGAACAAATAAAAATGGGAAATAAGCAAACTACAACAATGGAGAACTTGAAAAACAACAAGGATGAAGATGAACTAAGGTGAACTAACAAAATGAAAACAAATAACAAAATTGGTCAAATTGGGGATTTCTAATTAGGGGTTTCTATATCTAACATGAATAGGCTCATAAATATGAACAAATGATAAGTGCCATTTGTAGTGCCTATTTTGTAGTGTTTTGGTCCTATTTTCCTTGTGGAATCGCTCCTTGGGAGCGGTTTATGGGTTACTTATGCTTCCTTTAGCTCGTTTTAGGTTCCCGAGACCGTTCATGAAGAGTTGGAGCGATTCCGACTCGATACATACACTTTTTGGAGCCAACGAAGCTAAGGAACGATCACTCGATGCCTTGGAGTCGACTCCGAGACCTTGGGACCCAATCCCAAGCCTCCGAGACCCGATCCCGAGTCTCGAGAATCGATGGGAAGCCCATGAGAAGCAAGGAGGGACCAAAAAGTTCATATTGGAGGCCTACAAGGCTCATCCCGAACGGGTATGGCCTCATCCCGTCCGGGATGAAGGAGGAAACGAAGATGAAGCTACTGAGGGTCCATCCCGACCGGGACCGACCTCGTCCCGACCGGGACCACCCCGTCTCGGCCGGGACGGGCCTGCTGCAGCTCCGCCTTGTTTTCTTTCTTCTCCCTTCCACTTGTAACCCTATATATACCTTTCCTCTTGTAATCTTATGATATGCACTTCATTAGACATTAAACCCTAGACTACTTTAGGTTAGATTAGATTAGATTAGTGTAGATTAGTCCTTAATTAGTCTTTAATTTTAGTTTACTCTTGTATTATTGGATCTCTTGAAGAATCCATCCAAGATTGACAACCTTGGTGGAATTATTTGGGTTTTCTTCTATGCATGTGTTCTTTTTTTCATTCTTCACTAGTTTGGTATAATCTTCTCATCCTTTTACTCTTAATCTTTGTTTATTTCATCCAAGTTTACATCTTTGTTGATTGTTATGTTCATAGTTCATTGTTTTCACTAGATTGTTTATATATGTTTTGATGTTTAAGTTGATTCATCTTGTTATTGTTGGTTTTTTTTCTTTTAGATATGTTTGAGTAGAGTTTTGCTAGGGTTAGTAAGGTGATTAGGGTGTTAATTGGATGATTAAGGGATTGTTGGAGATGTTGGTGGAAGATTTGGGTTTCCTCTTGGTTTGATGCATATCACATGTTTGTTGAAATGCTTGATTGACTAGTAGTTGCAAATACTTGTTTTTCTTGCCTTTTCTTTTGTGGGTGATAATTTGTTTGTGGGTTTGGTTCCCTCACTACGTAGCGAGAGCCCGGTGAGGACGACCCCTAGGTCGGTCTACGTAGCGAGAGCCCGGATGCAACCTAGGCCACTATAGCGCGCTAGTAACCCCGTTTGTCATGTGTATCGCCAAGGTGGGTTTTAGGTGGAACTGATAACTCCGTTATTGACCGCTTTTCTACACCCTTTTGACGTTTATTTAGCCTCGATTAATCGTATTTTCTTTGGCATTCCGGCTCATTTCGCCTATATTTTGTATTACACGGGTTTTTGCGTTTGTTGTTCGTTTTTAGGCATTTCCGTGACGAAAACGATGAAACTTGAGCATGCCCGGGTAAAAGGAGGTACATGACCCGAGTTCGAGCCTAAACAAGCGCATAGAAGACAAGAAACGGGAAAATGGGCATAGGAAGAGAATAGCACGGTCCACCGTGCGATTCTCAAGTCAGGAGGTTAGGACCGTGCGATTCTCACCGTGCGAAACGCATGTTTCGTGCGTTACTCCGGTTTTGCCATTTCACTTCGTTTTTCGACCGGTTTTCTATGTAACCTAATTAGAAGTATAAATACTCAAATTCTTATTTTTGCCTCTCAAGTTTTCATTACACAAGATTTTATTTTGAATTATTTGGGGTTTTAGAGAGGCTTTGTAGTTTCTTGAAGATCTTCATCTTCCTTATTGTCCAAGATTCAAGCTTTTTATGATTATTATTATCTATTCTTCCTAATCTCTCCATCATCTTTAAGTGGGTAATTTTTGCTTCTTCCTTTGCTTTAATTTTGTTAATTTCTCATTTTTGTTAGTTCATCTTAGTAGTTTACAATTGATTAGTTTTCTTTTGGGTTGTTCCTTCTTCCTCTTGTTCATGTTTGTGAGCCTTTTCATGTTAGACATAGAAACCCCAAATCAAAAATCCCCAATTTGACCAATTTTGTTATTTGTTTTTATTTTGTTAGTTCACCTTAGTTCATCTTCATCCTTGTTGTTTTGCTAGTTCTTCATTGTTGTAGTTTGTTTATTTCCCATTTTTATTTGTTCCTCCAATTAGATTTTTCCAAAGTAGTCATTCTTGCATGATTAGTAGTAAAAATCAATTATTAAGAATGTTCATAGTTAAAGATTCCACCTTTACACTTAATTTTACTAATTTAGTCATGTTTGGTGAGTAGTCTTTTTCTAGGGGACGATTTGACCCCGACATGCCTAGATTGTGGGTTTGAATTCCGTATTTGGATTGTTTGGGATAAATGGGAATTGGGTAGTTTGGGGGATCGGGAATCGACTTGGCATTTGGTTGTGTTTGAACCCTTGACCCTTGTCCACCGACGGGAGTCGGTTAGGTCTAGGTAGTAAACCTCGTCTCTTGTCATGCCTTGCCCCGCCTAGTTGAACACGGGAGTGAGAACTTGGTAGGGTACCCAAATTATCGGTTTAGACTCTTCACCTTGGGAGAGGGGAGAGAAAGGACCGGGATTAGACACAGACTTAATGAGCCGACTCACGAACCCGGGAGGGAGGTGATCGGTTTTAGCTTAGTTGGATTACGAACCCGGGAGGGAGGTAGCCAACCCCAAGAGGCGTTCCACTATTCCTATCATCCCTAGCAATCCGATGCTCGGTATTCCTTACCCACGATTATGACATGTTGGAGGTTAAGTCGAACCCTAGGCCTTTCTCTATTGAGTAACCGTCGTTTTTAGTTTTCGTTTGTTTCTTATTTAGTTTTCTATTTTCTTTTTGTAGTTGTAGATCACCAATCCTACCTCTCTTTCGACTTAGATAAACATTTAGGGTAAACACGACTAGGCATCACTTTGCTCCTTGTGGGATCGACCCTCTATTGTGCTACGATTACATCGTACGCTTGCGAGGTATTTAAAACTCCAACAGGAACCTCTAGGTCGGTCTACGTAGCGAGAGCCCGGACCTCACCTAGATTACCCTATCTACCCTAGTTAGGATTAGCCGGTTTATTTATTGATCGGTTGGGACGTGACAAATCCCTACCATCAACAAACCAAAAGAAAACTAGTCAATTGCAAACTACTAAGATGAACTAACAAAAATGAGAAAATAACAAAATTAAAGCAAAAGAGAAGTAAAAATTACCCACTTAAAGAGGATGGAGAGATTAAGAAGAATAAATAATAATAATCATAAAAAGTTTGAATCTTGGACAATAAGGAAGATGAAGATCTTCAAAAGATTACAATGCTTCTCTAAAACCCCAAGAAATTCAAAAGTATGAAACTAGTGTAATGAAAACTTAGAGGCAAAATGATAGAATTCGAGTATTTATATGTTGCAATTAGGTTACACAAAACCGGGCCAAAAACAGGGGAAAAATATAAAGCCGGAGTTGCGCACGGTCAGTGGGTTACGCACGGCGGGAAACGCACGGTGCCTTCCTTCTGTTTTCGTTACGCACGGTGCATCGTGCGTAACTCTCTTCTCTTATATTTTGCCGTTTTTGGTCATCTATGCGCTTGTCTAGGCTCGAACTCGGTCCACAAGCTTCGTTTTGCTCGGGTGCTCTCGGGTTTCACCGCTTTCGATACGAAAACGCCTAAAAACAAAGAGAAAACACAAAAACCCGCGTAACACAAAAGATAGACGAAACGAGCCAAAATGCCTAAGAAAATGCGATCAATCGAGGCTAAATAAATGTCAAAAAGGTGTAGAAATACGGTCAATAACGGAGTTATCAATGAGCTTTATAGTGAAAAAAAAAAGTATATATTCGGTCTGTTTTTCTAAATAATAATTTTATTTTACGAGAAGATTCTCAAACTTTAATTTTTACAAAAGAGATACTTTCTCGGAGTACAACTTACCGAGTATTGAAATTTAGTTGCAATAATTGAATTTAATGTACTAATATAATCGGGAGTCCTCCTCCATTTTTAAGTGGTCTCGTAGTATATAGACAATCAATTTTATCATACGCAACAATATAATGTACTCCTATATATATATAGCCTTTAGATAGGGGAAATTTTATGCTACTTGAAAATAGAGGCGTTGAAAATCTTAAATCAAGCTTCCAAAAATCTTAAGACGACCATGTTAATTACTCTGTATTATCTTTGAATTGAAACACACCCAAACCTTGGCCTTGCTATAAACAAACCTAACAACATAAAAGAATACTTCGTATTTTAAAAATACTCCTTCCGTCTTCTTGAATTAGTCTCATTATTATTTATTTATGAGAAAAATGTGTGCTTATTGGGCTAATTCAATAAGAAGGGATACAATAAAATAATAAATATAGTACATGTATTAAGTACACTACTTAGTATTTTTTTTTCCCCCAATTTTAGGTCATGTTCTTTCTAACTTCTTTTTATCTCATTCAGTTCGATCAGTTCAACTTAGAAGACTCATTTTATCTCAGTACTTCAGTGCACTCCTGTTTAGTTCAGTTCAACCTATTTCTATCCAAAAAAATAGAACTTAATTCTTAGTACGGTATGTATCGTTTCCCTAATTTAACTCAGAGTAAATAAAATATCGAAAGGTGATCGATACTAAATTAATCCTTAATTTGCCCTCACTATTCCTCTACTAATACAGTTAGAAATGTAATAATAATTGAATCAGCTACCTGCTGAGCCACCCTCCAACAAATTGCAATTAGAGGATTAACCAGTTGTACGTAGCTCTATGTACAACTGGTTTTAAGATTTTGAACTTTTTCATAAAGATTTCGAGTTTTACTGTAAATTTTCAGAGCTTTAGTGTAAAGTTGTCGATTTAAATCACATAAATGTTTAAACTCAAAAAAACTTACAACTTAGTTCAGAAACTTTTATAAGCTCAATAAATATACACAAAATCTCAAAAACTTTGCCTTGATTGTACAATGTTATTGTACAACAAGGTGTATAATCCTATTTTCCAACAAATTGTTAATAAAATATAACCAATCGGAGGATTATACAACCAGCTGTACATAGCTCTATGTACAACTGGTTTTAAGATTTTGAGCCGTATCCTAAATATTTTGAGTTTTGCTGTAAATTTTCTGAGTTTTAGTGTAGATTTAACCGTATATTGAAATGAGATAATCATTTAACAATTAATTAATCTCCCCTGTGACGGAGATATCCGTTATTTTGTTATAACGGGTTAAATACTACTCCATATCCATTTATGTAGAAAATACCTCCCATATTTTTGTTATGTTTTGTTTTTCTATGTAAATGGGTCATATTTGACCCGTTATAAAAAATGATGGATAAGTTCGTCAGAGATCAAAATTGACAATCATTTAAAACCGCACGTGACATAGTACTTGCTATCAATTATTACGTTGTACGGAGTACTAATTTGTTTGGCACTAAGGGCAACAACAGCGGGAGTTCATAATGGGTTTCATACTATAATGGACGAACTAGTATTATCATTGTTGTACAAAGTTCATTGTCAGTTCGTCCATCTTGGTTTGAGCAGACGGACAAGTTCATGCAACACAAGAAGGAAGGTAGAGAAGGAAAGTAAAGAGTGTAGATTGTGCACGTGATGACAATGCCTATGCAAAACAAGAAAGGAAAGTAGTGTATCACACTCTCCACGTGAAATCATGTTAATTGTTTATTAGTCTTGCTTGCATTATCAATATGAATTTATTATTTGCCTATACTTTAGTTTTTAATTATAATGTAAAATTTGTGTGATACAAATAAATGTATTTTTGTTTCTATAATGTTAAAATTATAAATTAATAATGTAGTTTAAATTAATATTTAGTTATTTAAAAGTGTATCGATATGACCTGGCGTTAAGTTTGGGCTGAAACCCGACCAACTCGGTATGAACTATTTTCGACCTAACAAGACAAATAAATATCTTATTAAAATAATTAAACAAATACATTAATTATTTTTATTAGTTAATTATTAAAATAATCCAAAAAGATTATTAATTAAACATATGATATTTATGGGTAGAAATTAAATGTTGGGAGTAAATAATTGTGAGGGGATCATTTATGAACTTGGATGGGACTTGTATCATTATTGATACAAGTTCATAAATGTTGGATTTGTAAGTAAATTATGTGGCGGTGAAGTGACGGCAAATGGACCACAATGGAACCCAAAGCATCGTGGTTGCTCTAATTATTGAAGGTTAGTCCATAAAATGATCCATTCAGTTCTAGGAACCGGGGTTCAAGTAGGTGAAAGACCTCAATATTTATATTGATTACACAAAATTAACAAAAGTGATACATTAGTGTAGTGATTAAGATAATTAATGTTGGTCTTGAGATTGTGAATTCTATTCCTATATTACATGCTAAGTTGGAACAGGGTCTCCAAATTTCATTGACCGACCCTATATTGCTAAGTTGATGTGTCCCTTGAATTCCCTATAAAAAGAGCATGTGCATGGCCTTAACAAAAACACAACCCAAACCCAAGCCTAAAAAAAACTAATTACAAAACTAAGAAGCATATAAAATGAAGTTGGCTAACATTGCTTTAACAATGGTTGCCCTGGTCTTGGTTTGCACCATGCCTCAGATGAGCATGGCCGGTGTCCGACAGTTTGAACCACTGTCGAACATAATGATGCAAGCCATCGAGGCCAAACCTCTGGCTTGCGTTGGCTTATTCCAACCATGCGGCCCTGCTTACTACTGTTGTGAGCCTTGTGGTTGCGACTTAACTTGGGAGGGTTTCAGGTGTAACCCTAGTTTTGGTCAAGGTTGTTGATCCATCAATCTACAAAACAAAATAAAATTAAACTACTACTCCAATTCCCAAAAAAAAAAATGTTAAGTTGGTCAAATATTATCATAAAAATAATGAATCATCGGATCAGATCGGATAACGTTTTGTTATGTCGACGTTGTTTTTACGTTTTTACTCGTAATTTCTTTGGAGCTAAGAGGGTGTGGAGCGCTTGATGAACAAGATTTCTACTCCGTGTCTTTTAAGTGTGCTTTATTGATTGTCTTGTTTTTTTTTTTCTTTGAGAAAAAATGTTGTCAATAAATAAATGAAATGATGAATAATGATGTCTCTCCTACTGTAAAAATCACTTTGTAATGTACGGAGTACTATACAATTCATATAATCCGATGTTATTTGTGTGTTAATTACTCGTATTGATTTATACTCCGTATCTTACTAAATTGGCCCCTTCCGTTCATTATTTTTCGTCTATTTAATGAATACTAGTGTAAATCTCACGCATTAATGTGCGGTATATCTAGAATTCTTTATTTATTTACTGTATCACTTTTTAGTACTTCGTATCTAATTGACAATATTTTAGCTTTTCACATTTTTAAGTTTTACCTTTTAATTTTAGAAAATAATTTAAAGTTTCAAAGATAATCAAGATAATCGAATAATTTCATTTAATATATACTTAAATAAATATGTTTTTTTTTGTTATGAAGCTAATAATAATATTTTATAATTTTTAACCTAATTAATTAATTAAATATTTTGTTCTTATCGTGAAACAAAGCCTCTCGAATAAAAAAAAAAAAATTATATATTTAGATTAGTTAGAACTTTTTCCAACAAATTTAAAGATAACATAATATACTCCAAATATTATCAGATTAAATTTTTTTATTTATATATTAAAATCAAAAATTGAAAGTATTTTATACTCCATATATTTCTTCATCATCAAATATTTTACAATATTTATTTATGTCATATATGATCTCGATAGTCTGTAACACTTATATTTGGTTTAAAAAAAATGTCTCATAAATGTCTTTTTTTAATAACTCATACATAATAATATTATTTATTGTCTTATGAGTTTTTTGTCAAAAGGCACCTAACATTACGCCCTTTGTAACTATGGCACCTATAGTTTTTTTTTTGCCCAAAAACACCTTAAATGTTTAATTTTTTGTTAAAAGGCACCAATTGCCAATTTCCGTCAAAAAAAATAGAAAGAACCGTTAAAGTTGACGGCTTTACTCTTAAATCATCTTCACTCATCATTAATGCACCATCCTCCCCTTAATCAAAACTCAATCAACTCTTTCATCCCTCTTCCTTCACACAAATTATCTTTCTTTCTTATTCTCTTTATTCCTCCAAAATACTTCATTTTCCCTCCCAAAAACTTTATTCCCCCAAAATACCCCATTTATTCCCCTTAATTAAAACATGTTGTGGGATATTCGTTTTTTAAGTAGGTTGATATTGATATGACCTATTTGCAAAGGAGTGTGATTAACAACTTGATAAATGAAAATAAGTTGCTCAAGAATAAGATTTTAATCAAGTGAAACAAGGATTTGTTGTTGATCCTCGAAAATTAACAATAATTAACATATACTCTGTACTTCAAAATTATACTCGAAAATTAGGGTAACTAACATAAAAAACGAAATTGAACTCAAAATTAAGGCATTAAATTTGTTGTTGATGATTTAGGTTATTAATTTACTTAAAGGATGAAGAATCATAATGATAAATCGATATTTATACATATTTTTACCTCTTTAATATTATTATTATTATAATGTCGTCTTTCATATTATTTGAGCTAATAACGTATTTTTATGACTTAACGGGTTAATATATACGTTAATATTATTTATATGCTAAAATAAGTTTTATTACCTATTTTTAAATTATTTAGAATAACCCATTTAATTTGAAGGTCAAATAATACATATATTCTCGTATACATTGTGTAGGTCTATCTTAAGACGATGATATCTCACTCATACGATATCGGAATCAGGTGATTCAGGATGCGTTGGAAAGCTAAGTTTGAGACCTACAAGTTTGTAGAAGAAAGAAACATCAACTTCCGTCATATACCGAGTCGAAATCGAGCTTTAAGACAGCAGGCCAGCAGATTTCGATACCAAAACAAATGAGTTGAAGTCTATTTTTACAAGAGATGGGTTAGGAAATAAGGAAACAAAAGGAAAAAGAAAATTAAGGGGTTTAGGAAAAAAAGATCATATGTTTCTTATAAATAATAAATAAAAAAATAGAAAGAGAGGAGAATATAAAAGGAAGAACAATGCAGGAGGCAAAAAAAGATAGGAGAAGGAAGAGTAGGAAGAAAGAGAATAGGGAGGAAGATACAAAAAAACACGCAGGAAAAAAGAAGAAGAAGTCGGCCAACGGACAAACAACACACGGCCCGACTCCGTCTAAATCAAATTCTGTCCCGATTTTTATGAGCTTTTCTAATCTTTATCTTATTTTTACTGTTATTATGTTTAATTTAGAGTAATTTTTCATTGGAGTATGTAATTGACTATGGATGTTAGGGTTTATGAGATTATGATATTGTTTTGATTGATTAATTAGTTTGTTGGATATTTATATAAGATTCGTTATTTGATTATCTGATTCGTGTTTATTAATTTCGTTTGGCCAACTTAATTGTATTCAGGAATCGATCGTTGAATTAATAGTAATTTAGGTTAGGTTGCAGCGTTCTGGTCTAATCTTAATTGCTAGAATCTTGTGTAATAGTTGAGTCAGATATAATTGCAGCGTTCTGGTTATATTTTATTCATCTGATTAGTGATCTTAAAGCAACTTAATTTATTAATTTGATTCATGCGTTCATGGTTAATTTAATAGATTGGTTAGGATTAAACTTGCGTGCGTTCACGGGGTTTAACGAGTCAGAAAGATAAAATTGGTAATTTACTTGCGTTCAAGGATTAACCGATTAACTAATCTATCCGATAATTAATTAAGAGAATCGATGATTTTACCCGACATCTATAGAAAATTACATATCTCCTATTTATTCATTATAAGAACTTTCTACTTGTTTATTGCGATCATTAGTAGTATTTCGTTTTATTTATTTAATTTTAGTTAGTTTAGTATAGAATCAACCCAAACAAACCCCCCATTATTCTATTTATACTTATATAACTATATAAATTAAATACTACTAAATTAATCCAAGATAATATCATTAGTCCTTGTGGTTCGACCCTTACTTGCCCTACTACTAGTTAGTTAGAGTCTTGTAAGTGAATTATAAATTTAATTTTGACTGCGGTTACGACACGCACCAAATTTTGGCGCCGTTGCCGGGGACTGATTTGTTTATTATCTTTGATTATATTATATTAGTTAGTTAGTAAATTAATTATTTATTTATCTAGTTAGTTAGTAATTTATTTTATTTTATATACTCTTTAGTTAATATTTCAGGTACTTATTTACAATATTTGAGATGTCTGCTGGAGCGGAGAAGAGTCTAAGGGAGCAATTATTTCTTGCGGAGACACCTACTAGTATTATTTTTCCTACTTTGGAAAAATCATTTAAGCTGAGTCCAGGTTTTATCCAAATTCTCCCTAACTTTTATGGTCGATCTAATGAGGATGCTCTAAAACATATACAAGAATTTTATCTTGCCTGTTCTACCTTATCTTTGGATGGTATTGATGATGATTGTATTAAATTCCGAGCTTTCCCATTCACTTTGCATGAATTAGCTAAAGATTGGCTGTTTAATTTACCTAGTAGATCTATTACATCTTGGGATTGTTTAAGAAAAGTTTTTCTTGATAAATATCAACCTGTGAGTATTACAAGGGCAATAAGAAAACAAATTATGAATATTCAACAAGATGAGAATGAATCTTTAAATGACTATTGGGATAGATTTAATCGATTATGTAATTCTTGCCCACAACATGAATTTAGTGAAAAAATCTTGATTGAATGTTTGTATGATGGTTTGCTAGATGATCAAAAGAGGTTGATAGACATTGCTAGTGGTGGTTCCTTAATGGATAAAACTCCAACTGAAGCTAGAAAATTGATTAATAATATGGCCATTAGCAGTCAACAATATGGAACCAAGAATGAATGTGATTTGAAATTACAAAAACAATTAAAAGAACAAGCTGAGCAGATGAAAGAATTGAGAGATGTTGTGAATAATCAACTTAAAGTTATGGATAACCAACATCAATCTTTAGAAAATATGGTAAAACAATTGGTAGTTCAAGTAGGACAAGTTCACTCTCAAAGCCTTAGTCGTCAAGAACAAACTGATAATAACTTGTGTCACTTGGATAATCAAATGAAACTGATTTGTACCACCCTTGCCAACATTGAGAGCAATTTTGTTAGACAACCTGAACCTAATTTGTTGGATGAGTCTAAGGCAATAACCTTAAGGAGTGGTAAGGAGCTTAAAAATAGACTTGATGTTGAGGAAGAAATTGAGGTTAGACCACGAGGTACAAAAGAAAATGATATTGAAGAGAATCGAGTTGAACCTCGTATTAGTGAGAGTGAAAAGGAAATTAAGGAAAATGGTCCAGAATTAGAAAAGGAGAAGGTTATAGCTAAATCTATCCCAGATGTGCCTACTTTTAAGACCAATGTTCCATTTCCCTCCAGATTTGCTCAGTCTAAGAAGGAAGAGAAAGATAATGAAATTCTAGAAGTATTTAGAAAAGTTGAAATAAATATACCCCTCTTAGATGCTATTAAACAGATGCCAAAATATGCTAAATTTTTAAAAGAGTTATGCACTAATAAAAGAAAGATTAAGAGTGGGGAAAAAGTGTTGATAGGAGAGAACGTATCTGCGATAATTCAAAAGAAAATACCTCCTAAATGTAAAGACCCAGGAATGTTTAGTATTCCTTGTAAAATAGGAAATAGGAAATTAGATAGATGCATGCTTGACTTAGGAGCATCTATTAGTGTTATGCCTAAATCCATATACGAATCACTTAAGTTAGGACCTCTTTCTCAAACTGATGTAGTGATTCAGTTAGCGGATAGATCACATGCTTACCCTATAGGAGTTTTAGAAGATGTTTTAGTTCAAGTTGATGAGTTAGTATTTCCTGTTGATTTTTATGTGCTTGATATGGGTAATTCTTTCGATGCTAAGGATGCACCATTATTACTAGGAAGACCCTTTCTTAAAACAGCTAGAACTAAAATTGATGTCTATGAGGGAACTCTTTCTTTTGAATTTGATGGTGAAACAATTAAGCTTAATATATATGATGCTATGAAACACCCCATTGGTACTACTGATGATGCGAGTTGTAGAGAAACTATTGATGTGATAGACACAATTACACAAGAGAAACTCGATAGGGTAAATGAATTTGATACATTTGATGATGATAATGATTTGGATCCTATGTTATCTTTTGAGGAAAATTTTGATTCTATTCATGATAGTCATCTAATCACTAATTTTGAGCGTGTTTCTAGCCTTGAATTACCTAAAGTGGTTCCATCTATTAAATGTCCGCCTGAATTAGAATTAAAACCCTTGCCTAATAATTTAAAGTATGCTTTCTTAGGTGAACATGACACTTTACCTGTAATTATTTCTAGTTCACTTTCTGAATCGCAAGAGTTTAAATTGTTAAATGTGCTTAAGGAATATAAAGAGGCGATAGGGTGGACAATTGCTGATATTAAGGGTATTAGTCCTACATTGTGTATGCATAACATTTTTCTTGAGGATGGTGCCAAACCAGTTAGAGAAAATCAACGTAGACTTAACCCGTCAATGATGGAAGTTGTGAAAAAAGAAATTCTTAAGTGGCGGGATGCGGGTGTGATATTTCCTATCTCAGATTCAAAGTGGGTTAGTCCAATCCATGTAGTGCCTAAAAAGACCGGGATTACTGTTGTTGAAAATAGTAAAGGAGAACTAGTTCCCACTAGAGTGTGAAATGGATGGAGGGTTTGCATAGATTATAGAAAGTTAAATCAAGTCACTAGAAAAGACCACTTTCCTTTACCATTCATAGATCAAATGTTAGAAAAGCTTGCGGGACGTTCTTACTTTTGTTTTCTAGACGGTTATTCTGGGTATATTCAAGTTCCTATAGCACCCGAGGATCAAGAAAAGACAACTTTTACATGCCCTTTTGGTACTTTTGCTTTTAGAAGAATGCCTTTTGGACTTTGTAATGCTCCTGGCACATTCCAGCGTTGTATGATGAGCATATTTTCAGATTTGCTTGATAATTCCATAGAGGTTTTTATGGACGATTTTACTGTTTTTGGTGATGATTTTGATTTATGTCTCCATAATTTATCTCTCGCTTTAAAAAGATGTGTCGAGACCAATCTTGTCCTTAATTTTGAAAAATGTCATTTTATGGTGGAAAAAGGAGTTGTCCTAGGCCATGTTGTCAGTGCTAAAGGGTTGGAAGTTGATCAAGCTAAAATAGATATTATTAGTTCGTTACCCTATCCTAGTTGTGTGCGTGAAATAAGATCATTTTTAGGGCATGCTGGATTCTATAGGCGATTCATACAAAACTTTTCCACTATTGCATCACATTTATCTAACTTACTTGCTAAAGATGTACCATTTGTGTTCGATGATAAGTGTAAGGAAGCATTTAATACGTTAAAAGATAAATTAACTTCCGCACCAGTGATTAAACCTCCTAATTGGACATTACCTTTTGAGATAATGTGTGATGCTAGTGATAAGGCGGTAGGAGCTGTATTAGGGCAAAAAGTAGGTAAAGAATCTCATGTTATATATTATGCGTCAAAAACTCTTGACCCAGCCCAATGCAACTATACTGTCACTGAAAAAGAATTGTATGCTGTTATTTTTGCTCTTGAAAAGTTTAGATCGTATTTGCTTGGTACTCATGTGGTAGTATATTCCGATCACTCTGCTCTTAAATATTTGTTGAAAAAGAAAGAGTCTAAACCAAGATTGTTACGATGGATGTTATTGTTACAAGAATTTGATTTGGAAATCAAAGATAAGAAAGGAGCAGAAAATTTAGTTGCTGGCCATCTTAGTAGGATTATTAAAGAACAAGATATAACTTACCTCTCTTCTGATTTGTTTCCTGATGAACAATTGTATGCATTAAATGTGAAATATCCTTGGTATGCTGACATTGTTAATTATTTGGTATCAAAGGAGTTTCCTAAGGAACTTACCAAAGCCCAAAAAGATAAAATTAAGCACGATGCTAAGTATTATATTTGGGACGAACCTTATTTGTTTAAAATTTGTTCCGATAATGTTATAAGAAGATGTGTGCCTGAAGAGGAAAGTAAATCTATTCTTGAATTTTGTCACTCATTTGAGTGTGGGGGTCATTTTGGTCTGAAACGAACAGCTCATAAAGTTCTAGAATGTGGATTCTTTTGGCCATCTCTACATAAAGATGCTTATACTTTTGTCAAAACTTGTGATCAATGTCAAAGAAGTGGTAATATTTCTAAGAGAGATCAAATGCCTCTTACTTCCATATTTGTAGTTGATGTTTTTGATGTTTGGGGTATTGATTTTATGGGACCTTTTCCATCATCTTTTGGGAATACTTACATTCTTTTAGCAGTTGATTATGTTTCTAAATGGGTAGAGGCTAAAGCTACTAGAACTAATGATTCTAAAGTGGTTGCTGAGTTTGTTAGGGATCAAATTTTTAATAGGTTTGGTATTCCTAGAGCTATCATTAGTGACAGAGGGACTCACTTTTGTAATCATATCATTGAGGCTTTATTTAGGAAATATCATGTTACTCATAAGGTTTCTACTGCTTATCACCCCCAGACTAATGGACAAGCTGAGGTTTCAAATAGAGAAATAAAATCAATTTTGGAGAAAGTTGTGAGTCCTAATAGGAAAGATTGGAGTAAGCGTTTAGGTGATGCATTATGGGCATATAGAACTGCATACAAAACTCCAATAGGGATGTCTCCTTATCGCTTGGTATTTGGAAAAGCTTGTCACCTTCCAGTTGAATTAGAGCATCGAGCATTCTGGGCGATTAAGAAGTGTAATTTTAATTATGAAAAGTCTGTTGCTCACAGAAAATTAGAAATTCTAGAATTGGAGGAGATAAGGAATGATGCATATGAAAATTCTCGGATCTACAAAGAGAAAACTAAGGCGTATCACGATAAAATGTTATCTAGAAAAAGCTTTAATATTGGTGATAAAGTCCTCCTTTATAATTCTAGGTTAAGATTATTTCCTGGGAAATTGAGATCAAGATGGATCGGTCCTTTTGAGGTTCTTAAGGTGTTTGATCACGGAGCGGTAGAAATTAAAGGATGCGAATCAGGAAAGATAATTAAAGTGAATGGTCATAGACTTAAGCCATATTATGATGGATTCGAGGCCAATTGGGTGGATATTATTGATTTGGAGGATCCAACGTATGAAAATTGAGAAATAGTATGTCGAGCCACGACGTAAAATAAGGCGCTTCTTGGGAGGCAACCCGAGCTTGTATATTTATTTTGTATGCGTGACTACTTATTTTACTTATTTTTATTTTTTCCTTTATAGTTCATTTCCCTATTTCACTTGTCTTGGTCCAGTGTTGGAATTTTACAGGATCCTTTGCTCCTTTGCTGAACATGTGATAGCTGTTAATGGGATGACGTTTTCAAAACCAATGTGGACAAGATGCACATATTTCTACTTTGCTAGACCCGCTAAGTACCTTTATCCCTATTATATATTTATGTGTGCATATTTTCAGTTTTTTTGATGTCTCTTTTGACATTGAGGACAATGTCGGATTTAAGTGTGGGGATGAGGTAAACTGAAAACTGGATGGATTATTATAGAAAGTGAAGTTGGCGGGTGGCCATTACATTGAATGTGTGTTTTATAGGCTATTTTAAATTTTGAGTTATGTGAATATTTAGGGGAAGTGCTGTCGAATTTTTTTTTAAAATTTTTTTTGATAGAAATTTAAGCTTAAAAGTTTTAGCCTTTGTTTTTATTGAACTGCCTAAACTTGGGAAGTTGACGACAAATTCTAACCTAACTTTTTAAAAATAATTTTTATTAATGATATTAGTGAAGAAAAAAAAATGTGTTTTGAAGTGATATATGCAATTATTTTTTCTCCCGATCAAACTTGGATTAATTAATTTAATAGCAGATAATATTTTAAGTCTCTTTTAAATTTGAGGTATAAGTAAATTATAAAGAATAGCTCTTGTTTTAACTAACTTAACTACTTTTTTCGTTGACTCTAGAGGAACGAGCGGTAAGCTGGTCTTGTTTCAATTAATTTACTTTCATAGGTGACTCCTAATTAGGGCGATAAGGAAGATTAGATACCTCAAGAGTGAGTGAGTCGTTCTTGTGACTCGAGTTATTAAACCTGAGGGGAACCTAGTCCTAATGGGATTAGGAGAATGCCTAATGCCTTGTCCGGAAGGGCGGGAGTCATTGGTTGAAAGCTCGCTACATGGGTCACTTGATCGGGAAAAAAAAAATCTTGAAAAAAAAAAGAAAAAAAATTGAAAAAAAATGAAGGAAAAAATCATACGAAGAAAAGAAAAAAAACGAAAAAGAGAAAAAGAGAAAAGAAGAAAAAAAAAAGAATAAGAGCGGAAAAAGTGAGACGGGGTATCTAGTTTGACTTATATGCTCGGGAGAACGATCCTCGTACTGAACTGGTAATAGGAATGTACATGAAAGTAAATCCCCTTCCCCTGAGACCTTAAACTGCTGAAACCCGTCTTTTTGAGTCAATACAAATATATTTTTCGAAGGTAGTTAAACCGAGTGTGAAGGATGATGAGTTTATTTATAATTTGAATTTAGAAACGGTTTAACATGTTATATGTTGTTAAATTAGTTAATTGAATAGTTTAAGGGAGGAGAAATTTTATGTATATATTACTTGCTAATCTAACTCAAAATTATTTTCTTAAATTTACTAACTTATAAAAAAAGTTTTCTCAAATATTTTTAGTTTGTCGTTGATTGTACCTAGTTGGGTTGGTTTGAAACATTTGAAGGTTAATTTTTCAATTTATATTAGCTCTTGAGTAATCATTGTCGAGGACGTCAATGGACTAAGTGTAGGGATTTTGATAAATCGATATTTATACATATTTTTACCTCTTTAATATTATTATTATAATGTCGTCTTTCATATTATTTGAGCTAATAACGTATTTTTATGACTTAACGGGTTAATATATACGTTAATATTATTTATATGCTAAAATAAGTTTTATTACCTATTTTTAAATTATTTAGAATAACCCATTTAATTTGAAGGTCAAATAATACATATATTCTCGTATACATTGTGTAGGTCTATCTTAAGACGACGATATCTCACTCATACGATATCGGAATCAGGTGATTCAGGATGCGTTGGAAAACTAAGTTTGAGACCTACAAGTTTGTAGAAGAAAGAAACATCAAATTCCGTCATATACCGAGTCGAAATCGAGCTTTAAGACAGCAGGCCAGCAGATTTCGATACCAAAACAAATGAGTTGAAGTCTATTTTTACAAGAGATGGGTTAGGAAATAAGGAAACAAAAGGAAAAAGGAAATTAAGGGGTTTAGGAAAAAAAGATCATATGTTTCTTATAAATAATAAATAAAAAAATAGAAAGAGAGGAGAATATAAAAGGAAGAACAACGCAGGAGGCAAAAAAAGATAGGAGAAGGAAGAGTAGGAAGAAAGAGAATAGGGAGGAAGATACAAAAAAACACGCAGGAAAAAAGAAGAAGAAGCCGGCCAACGGACAAACAACACACGGCCCGACTCCGTCTAAATCAAATTCTGTCCCGATTTTTATGAGCTTTTCTAATCTTTATCTTATTTTTACTGTTATTATGTTTAATTTAGAGTAATTTTTCATTGGAGTATGTAATTGACTATGGATGTTAGGGTTTATGAGATTATGATATTGTTTTGATTGATTAATTAGTTTGTTGGATATTTATATAAGATTCGTTATTTGATTATCTGATTCGTGTTTATTAATTTCGTTTGGCCAACTTAATTGTATTCAGGAATCGATCGTTGAATTAATAGTAATTTAGGTTAGGTTGCAGCGTTCTGGTCTAATCTTAATTGCTAGAATCTTGTGTAATAGTTGAGTCAGATATAATTGCAGCGTTCTGGTTATATTTTATTCATCTGATTAGTGATCTTAAAGCAACTTAATTTATTAATTTGATTCATGCGTTCATGGTTAATTTAATAGATTGGTTAGGATTAAACTTGCGTGCGTTCACGGGGTTTAACGAGTCAGAAAGATAAAATTGGTAATTTACTTGCGTTCAAGGATTAACCGATTAACTAATCTATCCGATAATTAATTAAGAGAATCGATGATTTTACCCGACATCTATAGAAAATTACATATCTCCTATTTATTCATTATAAGAACTTTCTACTTGTTTATTGCGATCATTAGTAGTATTTCGTTTTATTTATTTAATTTTAGTTAGTTTAGTATAGAATCAACCCAAACAAACCCCCCATTATTCTATTTATACTTATATAACTATATAAATTAAATACTACTAAATTAATCCAAGATAATATCATTAGTCCTTGTGGTTCGACCCTTACTTGCCCTACTACTAGTTAGTTAGAGTCTTGTAAGTGAATTATAAATTTAATTTTGACTGCGGTTACGACACGCACCACATAATAAAATTAAAAATTTATCAAT
Organism: Agrostemma githago; assembly: GCA_958450325.1. Lineage (NCBI taxonomy): Eukaryota > Viridiplantae > Streptophyta > Magnoliopsida > Caryophyllales > Caryophyllaceae > Agrostemma > Agrostemma githago. Next base: position 68,303,756 of record OY288252.1, on the reverse strand, counting down.
TGAGGGTTTGATTGAAAATTCGAGAAGCATATAAGTGAAGAGGAAGAATGAGGGCTTGAATGAGTTGATTTGGTTAATTAAGAGAGGAGAGTATAACAAGAGTTTAAGATGATTAGAGCCGTCAATTCTAACGGTTCTTTCTATTTTTTTGACGGAAATTGGCAATTGGTGCCTTTTAACAAAGAATTGAACATTTAAGGTGTTTTTGGGCAAAAAAAAACCTATAGGTGCCATATTTACAAAAGGCGTAAATGTTAGGTGCCTTTTGACAAAAATCTTTGTCTTATTGCATTTTTTTTATTGATTTTTACATCAATATTTATTTTGTCTTGAATTTAGATTATTATAAGTTTATAACTATTTGAGTTTAATGTTTTATTTATTTCCTTATTTGAATGATATTGTTTGGAGGGAAAATTTTTAATGAGGTTGTGAAACCTCATTATCACCTCCTATCCTTTTAGTAGTAAGAGAATTTGTGATAATATTTTAATGAAACGTGACAAAAAATAATGAACGGCGGAAGTACTCTACAACTGGTCAGTTTTGTCCTTCCAAAATGCACACATTACTATAAATGGATGAAAAAATAAAATAAAATTTCGTGATAAATTAACAACTTTAATTTGATCTTTAAATTTCGAATATGAAAACAATTTGAGAAATCTATAACACGATAATCATGAGTTTTATAGTGAAAAAAGTATATTCGGCCTGTTTTCTAAATGATTGTCCTCTTTGAATATTATACTCCTCGCATATATTGTTTAAACGGGACAATAATCATTTTAAAATCGAAGGAAATATATAACTGGTTCATTTTTCGCGGACCAAGTTGACTCAACCCCTTCGACTCAACAAGTTCAACTCATCCTCAACACGACCCCTATCCAGGACCAAGTCTTAATATATATCTCGATCCGATCATCTAGGTCATTATCGTGTCTTTGCTTAGTGAGTATTGAGACCATCTCCAAGCAAGGCCGCCTTAACTAGGTCAAGACTCATACTTTTCTCTTAATCTCACCTTATTTATTCTGACTCCCTCTGCCAATCAGAAGGTCACGAGACTCACGACCTAGGTCATCAACTCAATCATGCATTTTCCACTTTCCAACATTTCCAACCAATGCACGATATGATAGACATAAACTCAAAAAGGTCACAACCTACGTCATAATGAAGCTAAGGTCGCAAACCTCAAAGGAGTTCATCCCATGACCAATTTAATTTTCTCATATTGGATCATGTTAATTCTTTTCTAATGGATGAGTAAGGTGAACGTGACCCCACCTCCTCATGACCTTACTTGAAGGTGGTCTGAGTAGTGAACAGTCCTAACTCCCAACCAATTTTGCCAACAACTACCTCCAATTTTTGGCAATAATTCTCCTGACTGAAAGAGTAACAACTTATCAAATTTGTTCACTTTAAAATGCATAATATAAATAAATACAAATAATACTCGTACTTCACAATCATAAATTAACAAGCAAGCTACTCTATGCTCGAGCCAGTAAGCACCTCGCTTCGATCTGCTCTTTCAATGACAATGGCGGGCAATCTTCCGACCAGGCGTTAAAAAAATTGTTGTTTTGACTAAGGACTTATATATGACTCTCTTTCATTCCGACATCTAGATAGCTCTTACAATTACAAAACCGCTTAATTCCCCATTCGACTCGAATGTGTGTTTTAAGAATCTAGCTAGCCACCAGGCCAGGCCGCGCCAGTTCAACTAAAGGAAGGAAGTAGTAGCTTACGGGATTTCCTAGTGATCGATAACAAGGAGCAAATCGAAGGTCAGGCTATTACCATGCATTCGATCCGTCCAAAAGCGAGTCAGGGAAGTTTTAGCTTCTTTCGCTATGTACATTTACCCACGTACAATTAATGTCCACAGTACAAACAACACGATAATTTTAGAACACCAAGTACTGTAAAGAAGAGTCCAAGTCCAAGTCTATTACTACAAAGGAACACCACCTCAGTGCACAGGCACAATTAAGAAGGGTGCACTCTTATCAAAGGAAAAGAAGAAAATGACACAATGATAAAGACTAATGCTTAGTTTAGGTAAATAGTGTATGTAGTAGAGTCTAATATAGACTAAGATGTTTCCTTTAGTCCATTGAATAATAGCTTAGAATGTTGGTCATTAACTAAGTCCACTTGTAGTATATACCCCTGAATCATCAATGAACTGCAACTTACTTTTTCACCACCATCAACATAGCTCAACTAAAACTCTTCTGTCTCTCTCTTTATCTATCTCTTTCTCTCTACATCAGATTCCTCGATTCACTCAGCTTCAACACAGTCTTCTAATTCCTGAGATGAATTAAACTTAACAAGTACAGTCCATGTTCGTTTGTGAGCTCAATTAGTATTTAATACGGAGTAGTTTTAGATAGCCTCGAGTCGACTCGACTATAATTCACATTTTAATTTAGCCCGTGAGTTTGTTTAATATGTGAGCTCAATTTTTCAAGCCTGAGATTGACTCGAGTTTGAATTTTGCTTAACGAGAACCAACTGAGCAAGGTCAGTCTTGTTTCGATTCGCTTCAACACAGTCTTCTAATTCCTGAGACGAATTAAACTTAACATGGTATCAGAGCCAAAGGAAGGAGGAGACGGATATCCAACCCTTGATGAGCATTAAATGATATTTTACGGCACGGGAGCAATACTTTGCCTATTTAAAGATCTCTTGCATCCTGCTAAGTCCAAACCAACCCACAAAACTTTTTCTCACCATAAATATGTCTGAGTTACTAGAAAATCTCTTCTCAAACAAAAACAATGGAGGATACAGATCTGGAACAAATAGAGGCAGGGGGAATTCAGGATACAACAAGCAGGAGAGAATGGCTGCAAATGTGGTGACAGAAGGAAGCCACAGTGACAGTGGAAGTGCTATAATCCTGACCACCCAACAATTTGCTAACTTATGAGCAACCAGAAAGGAAAGGAGACAACCTATCCTGAAACTAAAGATGAAATGGAGGCAAATTTTGCAGGTATGGCCTACCTAAACTGTAACTATGCCTCTAAAACCCCTCATGAATGGATAATAGACTCAGGAGCCTCTAATCACATGGTTTACGATATAACCATTATGACTAATACAAGGGAATTGAAAAACAAACCAAGGATAAATCTACCAAATGGAGAAACTGCTGCTGTCTCACATGTAGGCTCGTGCACTTTCACAAATGGTCTCACCCTGAACAATGTTTTATTTGTTCCTGCCTTTAGACACAATCTGCTGTCAGTCCAGAAATTAACAAAGGATGAGAACTGTCATATAATTTTCTATGCAAATATGTGTGTTATACTGGACTCTCACAACAAGATTACTAGGGGTATTGGAAGAGAAAACAAGGGAGTGTACTACTTATTAGATAATGACAAGTCTAGACCTGATGTAACTCTTGATTTGAATGTTGTCAGCAGCTCCGCAATATGTAATGAAGCGGTAAGTAGTAGTGTGTATTCTCAAGAGAGTGACACTATATCTAATTCAAGTAATGGAACTAATAATCTATGTAAGGAAGTGCCAATTTTCAATGAAAAGAACTCTCATATCTGGCATTTAAGGCTAGGACATGCTTCAAGCAGTAAACTGAAACATATACCAATTGCGGAAAAATTGCAGCAAGATACAACCAGAATATGCATGGTCTGTTCAATGGCAAAACAGACAAAGTCACCCTTTCCCCTTAGAACACAAACAGCTACAGAAGTGTTTGACTTGGTTCATGTCGATGTATGGGGACCATACAGGAAAGAGACCAGAAATAAACAAAGATACTTCCTTACTTTAGTGGACGACCACAGTAGAGCAACCTGGGTGTATCTCATGGTATACAAGTCAGAAGTGTCACAGTTGCTAGTCAATTTCTACAAATTCGTCAAAAATCAGTTTAAAACAACCATCAAAGTACTCAGGTCTGATAGTGCTTTGGAAATAACAGAAGGTGATAGTAAGGCATACCTACAATCCAAAGGGATATTGCAACAGACCAGTTGTGTTGACAGGCCACAACAAAACGGGGTAGTGGAGCGAAAACACAGGCATCTCCTTGAAATTAGCAGGGCTATCAGGTTTAGCTCAGGACTACCACTGTTATTCTGGGGTGATTGTGTATTGGCAGCGGCTTATATTATCAATAGGCTGCCTACTCCACTAGTGAATAACAAGACACCATATGAAGTCCTATTCAACAAAGCACCAAATTATGAAACAATGAAAGTGTTTGGATGTCTCACTATGGCATATAATCCAAGTAGGGAAAAGGACAAATTTCAACCTAGAGGTATCCCATGCCTTTTCATAGGATATCCTTTATCTCAGAAAGGCTACAAGGTGTATGACATAGTAAAGAAGACGATATTTGTCTCAAGAGATGTCAAATTTTTCGAAGGAGTGTTCCCCTGCAAAATTAAAAATTTTGCACAACATATTCCTAGTCTACATTCAGGCAAGTTTCAAAACTGCTTCATTCCTAATATTGTTCATCCCACAGATTTTATGGAGCCTGAAGTTCACTCAAATGAACTTGCTGATCTCACTAGTGTTGAGAACAACACAATCCATGAAGAAGATGAAGACAATACTAATGATGAAGACAATACCGACCCTCCTGAAACTGAACAACCTGCTAGTGATGAGATAGTAGAGAGACCGAGGAGGGAAAGAAGGGCTCCAGAATGGGCAAAAGACTATGTGGTTGACAATCCTGCCATGGCACCCTCAGTGAGCATTGCAAATGTGGTTCAATTACATTTGGATAAACCTTTTGCGGGTCACACAAGCTTGACATTAACTACTACTGATCCCTTATCTTATCTGCAGGAAGCAAGTAAGGATCCCAAGTGGGTTCAAGCAATGCAGTTGGAGCTCCAGGCTCTCCATGACAACAATACATGGTTCCTTACACCATTACCTAAAGGCAGAAAAGCTATTGGGTGCAAATGGATTTACAAGACAAAATTTAATCCAGATGGTTCCATTGAAAGACACAAGGCAAGACTTGTTGTGCAAGGGTTTAGACAAATGTATGGGATAGATTACGATGAGACATTTGCCCCAGTGGCAAAAATGTCCACAGTAAGAGCTCTTCTCTCAGTTATTTCTATCAACAATTGGGAGACTTGCCAAATGGATGTGACCAATGCTTTCTTACATGGGGATCTTATGGAGGAGGTGTACATGAAACTACCTCAAGGGTATTGTGATGAAGTTCTACGGGTTCCTACAAAGGGGGAGCAAGTTAATCCTGAAGGGAAGGTTTGCAAGCTAACCAAGTCATTGTATGGGCTCAAACAAGCCCCCAGACAATGGTTTTCCAAACTTTCTCAAACACTCTTTACATGTGGTTTCCGTCAATCCCATGCTGATCACTCTCTCTTTGTGAAACAACAAAATGCTCACACCACTGTAGTTCTCATATACGTGGATGATAATGGTCATTGCAGGAGACAACTCTCTCGAAATTCAGACCCTCAAAGATCATCTCAACACTTCGTTTCACATGAAGGATCTAGGTGAACTCCACTATTTCCTAGGATTAGAAGTAACTAGAAGTGAAGCTGGTATTTTCATATCTCAGCACAAATATACCATGGATCTCTTGAAAACATTTGGAGTCACCAAATCTAGAACCATTCAACTACCTGTTAATCCTATAATCAAACTCGAACCAGGGAAGGGAACCCCACTTCCTCAACCAGATCTCTACAGAAAACTGGTGGGAAAACTAATCTACCTCACCATCTCGAGGCCTGATATTGCCTTCTCAGTTCAACTACTAAGCCAGTTTCTACAACATCCAACATCTGACCATATGCAAGCAGCCAGAAGAGTCCTTAGGTATCTTAAAGCAGCACCTGAACAGGGTATTTTATTTGCAAGCAACTATGCCGTTCAGCTCACAGCTTATTGCGATTCTGACTGGGCCTCCTGCTCGTTTAGTAGACGTTCCACTACTGGTTATTGCATTCTACTTGGTAATTCACCCATATCATGGAAGTCCAAGAAATAAACTGTAGTGTCGCGCTCCTCAGCGGAGGCAGAATATAGGGCGATGACCATGACAACGTGTGAAGTCACCTGGTTGTTTCAGCTCCTGCGGGATCTAGGACTCAAACACTTAATTAGACCCTGCTCACCTCAAGTGTGATAACCAGGCTGCCCTGGCCATCGCCGCAAATCCCGTATACCATGAGCGTACTAAACATATTGAAGTCGACTGTCATTTCATTCGCGAAAAAATACAACAAGGGTTGTTAACAACTTCTTATGTGAACACCAAGGATCAAGTGGCCGATGTATTCACCAAATCTTGTCCGATCAGTCAACATAAATATTTACTGTCCAAGATGGGAGTTACGAGTATGCCTCACTCACATCTTGAGGGGAAGTGTAAAGAAGAGTCCAAGTCCAAGTCTATTACTACAAAGGAACACCACCTCAGTGCACAGGCACAATTAAGAAGGGTGCACTCTTATCAAAGGAAAAGAAGAAAAGGACACAATGATAAAGACTAATGCTTAGTTTAGGTAAATAGAGTATGTAGTAGAGTCTAATATAGACTAAGATGTTTCCTTTAGTCCATTGAATAATAGCTTAGAAGGTTGGTCATTAACTAAGTCCACTTGTAGTATATACCCCTGAATCATCAATGAACTGCAACTTACTTTTTCACCACCATCAACATAGCTCAACTAAAACTCTTCTGTCTCTCTCTTTATCTATCTCTTTCTCTCTACATCAGATTCCTCGATTTACTCAGCTTCAACACAGTCTTCTAATTCCTGAGATGAATTAAACTTAACAAGTACAGTCCATGTTCGTTTGTGAGCTCAATTAGTATTTAATACGGAGTAGTTTTAGATAGCCTCGAGTCGACTCGACTATAATTCACATTTTAATTTAGCCCGTGAGTTTGTTTAATATGTGAGCTCAATTTTTCAAGCCTGAGATTGACTCGAGTTTGAATTTTGCTTAACGAGAACCAACAGAGCAAGGTCAGTCTTGTTTCGATTCGACTCGTTACCACCCCTACTCCTGACCTATTTAGGAGTACTTATTATTCGATACTGTATTAAGATAATCCATTGTTTGTGTGTGCTAATTTACCAAAACAAAATTATTCAAACACCAAAATATATAATGTAGAGCTTATTTTATTCTTGTAAGCTTAATTTGACTAATATAAACAAATAATTAAGATGACAAAGTTTATACAATAATCGAACAACAAGAGAAGAAGTTTGTCCGTTGGAAGAAGCACCAACTCGACATATCAGTTTAAAGCTCCGAAATGTCATCATCAACAGTATAAAATCGGTACAAGGACATGAACCAGCTTGGTAACAAGGAAAACCAAGTACGAGTTATTGCCGGATGGTCAGACGTACTGTCATTGCATATCAGTAGCATACATCACCAGGGCCGAGACCTGAAAGCAGTCAGAAAACATGACATGCATGCATACAAGAAAGCCTTGATGATTCTGATCAATGTATCCGTTTCTATATGAGGGCAGTAAGTCTGCCTTGTGACGAGTATAATATATTCATCTCGGGCTTGTGACGACAGGTCAAATATCACCCACCTGCTCCCTCGGCATTCTATTTTTTTGTCTCATCTCATCTATCCTGTTTAAGCCATCACAAGTTTGTAACACTTGTGTTTCTGGTTTTTTATTTTTTACGACCCACGTGGATTACTTGATCCAGATTTACTGCCTAGTATGGTAATTATGGGTTAATATATTAATTTTTCGTGATATTATCAATTTGATTCTTACCGTACCTAGCTTATTAAGATGTGTCCACTGAACACACGTTAAAAAAAACGTTATTATAATTATTCTGGTTTAATCATTCAACCAATTGTTGATAAAATTTTGGCACATTCAATTATTGGCAATTTGACATTAAAGAAATATCAAGGGGAAAAAAACTTGACGGATCAAGTGTATGTGTCCTTGAATCCCCTAAAAAAAATTTTTTTTTTTTTTTTTTTTCATCGTACTTAGTCGCATTACAATATACTCCGTAATATAGAGGGAAGACCTAATGCCTCATAGCATCGGTCCTTAAAAAGATCTATCTATGTGCATACATATATCATATATGGCCTTAATCAACAATTATCGGAGCATCTAACCGGGAGGGTAAAGTGATCCACTAAATATTTAGACCTTATTCTATAGATGTACGGAGTATTGAAATTTAGTTGCAATACTTGAATTTAATGTACTAATATGATGATCGGGAGCCCTCCTCCATTTGTAAGTGGTCTCGTAGTATATAGACAATCAATTTTATCCTACGCAACAATATAATGTACTCCTATATATATATAGCCTTAGATAGGGGAAATTTGATGCTACTTGAAAATAGAGGTGTTGAAAAGCTTAAATCGAGCCTCCAAAAATCTTAAGACGATCACGTTAATTACTCCGTATTATCTTTGAAACACACCCAAACCTTGGCCTTGCTATAAACCTAGTTCGATCCGTTCAACCCAGAAGACTCATTTTATCTCAATATTTCAGTCCACTCCAGTTCAATTCAACCTATTTCTATCCAAAAAAACAAAACCTAATCCTTAGAACTGTATTTATCATTTCCTTAACTTAAGGAACGGTAAATAATAAAATATTGAAAGGTGAGACTATGATATCCTTAAATTAATCCTTAATTTGCCCTCACTATTCCTCCACTAGTACAGTTAGAAATGTAACAATAATTGAATAAGCTACCTGAGCCACCCTCCAACAAATTGTTAATAAAATTCTCCGATTTTAAATAATTGTTACGTTTGTATAATACTCATATGTGACTATGTGTGGAGATAGTACTCCGTATATTGAAATGAGATAATCATTTAACAATTAGTCTTCCTTGTGACGGAGATATCCGTTATTTTATTACAACGGGTTAAACACTACTCCGTATCCATTTATGTAGAAAAGACCTCTCATATTTTTGTTATGTTTTATTTATTAAACAATTAGTCTCCCTTGAATCCCCTATAAAAGGAGCATATGCATGGCCTTAACAAAAACACAACCCAAACCCAAACCTAAAAAAAAAAAAAAAACTAATCACAAAAGTAAGAAGAATCATATATAATGAAGTTGGCTAACATTGCTTTAACAATGGTTGCCCTAGTCATGGTTTGCACCATGCCTCAGATGAGCATGGCCGGTGTCCGACATTTTGAACCACTGTCCAACATAATGTTGCAAGCCGTTGAGGCCAAACCTCTGGCCTGTGTCGGCTTATTCGAACCTTGTGGCCCTGCTTACTACTGTTGTGAACCATGTGGTTGCGACTTAACTTGGCAGGGCTTCAGGTGTAACCCTAAGTCAACAAAATTGTACTAAACTAAACTACTACTCCAAACCGAAAAAAAAAAAAAAAAAAAAAAATAATGTTAAGTTGCTCAAATATTGTCATAAAAATAATGAATATCGGATCAGATCGGATAACGTTTGTTATATCGACGTTGTTTTTACGTTTTTAATTTCTTTGGAGCTAAGAGGGTGTGGAGCGCTTGACATATGACCAAGATTTCTATCTTTTAAAGTGTGCTTTGATTGATTGTCGTCTTGTGTTTTTTTTTGTGAAAAAAAATGTTGTCAATAAATAAACGAAATGCTGAATGATGTTATATGTGTAATTGTTGTCAATATATATAATCCAATGTTATTTGTGTGTTAATTGATTTACAGTATATCCTACTAAATTCCCTCGGTTTTCGATGAATTTTTTGGTCTTTGCTTTTGGCACAAAGAACAAGGAGGGGAAGGTCCAATGATGAGGTGACATGTGAAGTAAAATTCATGATCAAATTAAATTACATAAGAGTATAAAAAAATATTCCTAAAATAGAAAGACAAAGAATTCATTGAGACGCCCCAACATAGAATAGACAAAGAAGTTATCGGGAAAGAGGGATTACTCTACAACGTCAATTTTGTCCTTCCAAAATGCACACATTACTTCTCGTATAAATGGATGGAAGAAAAAAAAAATTCATAATAAATTAACAACTTTGATTTTTAAATTAAATTTCGAATATGAAAACAATTTGAGAAATTTATAACATGATAATCATGAGCTTTATAGTGAAAAAAAGTATATTTGATCTGTTTTTCTTAATGATATTTTCATTTTACGAGATGACCCTCAAACTTTTAAATTTTACAAAAAAAATACTCCATCAGTAGTAACGGATTGTTTTCTTAGAAAATTATACTCCTCGCACATATTACTTAAATAAAGCAATAATTTAAAACCGGAGGGAATATATAAATGGTTCATTTTTCGCGGACCAAGTCGACTCATCCTCAACACAGCCCCTATCCAGGACCAAGTCTTAATACATCTCGGTCCAACCTAGATTATTATCGCGTCTTTGCTTACTGAGTACTAAGAGAATAACAACTTTTCAAATTATGCCTAAATATAGATACAAATAATAGTACTTCATAATGATAAATTAACAAGCTACTTTTTCCATCTCGATCATTTGTTTAATTTACTTTTTCTGTACTAATTAAAGCCCTCTACCGAATGCTCGACCTAGTACGTAAGCACTTCGCTTCGATATGCTCTTTCAATGACGATGGCGGGCAGTCTTCTGACCGGGCTTAAACCATGTCGTTAAAAAAACTGTTCGGTTTTATTTTTCATTTCTTCCTTCATTCGCACATAACATAGCTTCTTTTGTTACGTCCGTTTTACCCAAAATTATTTAACCGTAAATTGTTTTAGGGGGTTTTCTGTTTGAACCGGATTCCCATGTTACACGGGCCTTTGCTTGAATAGTGACTTAGTGAGTAGTAGTGAATCTATAGTGAAAAGACATCCCAACCAATTGTGCGACTGATAATATCAATTTCGCCAACAACTACCAATCATAACGTCGAGGTCATATTCTATAAATAAAAGTACGGTCCAAATGATTTCGAATTTTCGATTATTTGATCGTAAAGTTGTAAACATTATAAAATGAATAAAGTATAAAATATGTTAATTAGTATATAAACTTTGTGCCCATGTTAAACCTATTTATTGGGCCCTTTGTTCACTAGGACTCCATTCTTATAACGGTCTGAACATGCCGTTAGACGACTCTGCCCTAATCATAGGTTTATAGTTGAGATAGCTATCGATCACTCAAAAATATCCAAAAAAAAATGTATGGTTGTGGTTGCTAGTATAGTTTTCTTCAAACCCCCATAAAATTTGTAATAATACAATGTTTTGTCCTCCGAAATGGAAAATAGGATTATACACCTAGTTATACAATGGTTTTCGAGTTTTTGTATATATATTTATTGAGCTTACAAATGCGCTGAGTTTCAAGTTTTTGAACTTAAATATTTATGTGATTTAACTCGACAATTTTATACTAGAGTTCATAGAGTTTACAACAAAACTTGAAACCTTTGTGATAAAGCTCAAAATCTTAAAATCAATTGTACATAGATTATGTACAACTGGTTGTATAATCCTCTAATTATTCCGAAACGGTGAAATATCGCATGAAATGATAAATAACTCCAATCAGTAGATAGAGTGTGTGGGATGCATGTTTATTGTATTATTGTATAGCTACCATTTATGGGTGAGTGATATTTAATTTAGTGACAGCGTACAACTATATTTGGCCATCATAAATGCAGTGAGTGTCGACGTAAATATCGACTCTAATGTTATAACGGGTTAAATAATATCCATTTAGATAGAATATGACGATGTATTATTGATCTTTCTTAGGGGGTATGTTATCATTTTCTATGTAAATGAGTAATATTTGACCTGTTACAACATTACGATAGATATCTTAGTCATAAACAAGAATATGCGTAATAAATGAGATAACAATTGACTCAAAAGTATCCTATAAGGAGTATATCCTTGAGTCACCTATAAAAGGCCTATGTATATGGCCTTATCAATCACACAACCCAAACCCTATAAAAAAACACAATAACAAAAAGTAAGAAGAAGGATAATGAAGTTGGCTAACATTTTATTAGTAATGGTTGCCCTAGCGATGGTTTGCACCATGCCTGAAATAAGCATGGCTAGTGTCCGACAGTTTGAACCACTGTCGAACATAATGTTGCAAGCCATCGAGGTCAGACCTCTAGCTTGCGTTGGCTTGTTCCAACCTTGTGGCCCTGCTTACCACTGTTGTTCACCCTGTGGTTGTGACTTAACTTGGAGTGGCTTCAAGTGTAACCCTAGTTTTGGACAAAGTTGTTGATCCATCAACAAACTAAACTACGTACTACACCAGGCCGAACCCAAAAAAATGTTGCTCACATATATAGTCCGTATATCATATTACGAATCATATTAATGTTTCTTTTAATGTGGATTCTAAGTGTTATCTTTAGAATCTTTTGCGTTGTTTTTTAGTAATGAATAATTTCTCTCGTACCCTATCCATGTGCTTATTTTAAGCATAATAAGTATCGGGGATGAGATGTATATGTTCTACTCTATTTGGATTATGTAATATTGTAATGTACTGTACTGTACTTGTTGGCATTAAGATAATCCATCCATGGTTGTTTGTGTGTTAATTTATATGGAGTATTTTACTAAATTATTGCGAATTAATTCATCTATTGGTCTTTAATAAACATAATATTATGGTTTTTATATAGGCTTTACAAACTATTTAAATTAATGCTTAAACTTAGCCACTAATAAAGTACGGAGTAGTAATTATATTACTATAGTAATAAAAATAAAAATTAAAGTGGTAACTATTTTATTCTTTGTATATGATTAATTTTGTTAGATAACTGAATGACTGGTATTATGGATAAATGGTTACATTATAGATAGAGTGCACCGTCTTGGAGACTATTCCGTACTAGAGAGTAGAGACTCATATGGAGTATTATTTTCTAATCTTAATATCCGTCTCGTTTATTTGTTAAAATATATTCCTCACGAAATAAATGAAGGGAGTATAATATATCCTCTAATACATCTCCAGTCAAAACGTTAAGTAACAGAAGCTATGAATGGACGAAAATATATTTGTAGATGTTGCTGCCTTGCTGGAGATGAGCCAAGTTGAGATTTTTACGTCAGAACCGCAATTACGTGCCTTGCATGTCTAGGCTACTAAATCTAATGATGCACAAGGCTAAAGCACGCAGGTCGTGACACTTTAAAGTAAAAGGGCATCGAGTGGCTTACCACAAGAGACCACAAAAAAATTGACTAGAGAGCCGTAGCAACCCGTAAAACATCACAACTCGTGTGGGCCGAATTGAAGCAAACTCAACCGTATGTATCTCTAATTAATACGTACTCCATCCGTTTCGTTCATTTGTTTGCCTTTTATATTCATTGTGAGGAGCATTTTAATCGAAGACAAACAAATGAACGAGACGGGTGGAGTATAAAATAAGAGTAAACCAAATAATCAAACACTTCTTCGAACTCTTTAATTCGATCCTATGGCGACGAATTGAAGGTTGGCCATGCGGGCCAGAGCCGGCATAGTCAGACCACCTGAACCATTTGGCGGAGAAGGAGGTGTAGTACGGCTCCGGTTGTCGAAACGAACATGACAAATATATATGGTTGTCATAGCAACAACGACTTACAAGTGTGAGAGCGGTATAGGGAAGGAGCGAATCAACTGAGAACACAACGACGACATAGCAATGTAAACAACCCACTATCAGTTGAGAAACTTATTTTATTCTTGTAAGATTAATTTGACTAAATATAAACAAATAATTGAGACGACAAAGTTTATACAATCGAACAACAAGAGAAGTTTGTTCGTGGGAAAAACATGGAAGAAGCACCAACGCGAAGAATCAGTTTACAGCTCCGGAATGCCATCATCATAGCAGAGTAGCAGACGCGTTTTTCCCATCGACAGTATAAAATCGGTACAAGAAAGACATGAACCAGCTTCGTAACAAGGAAAACCATGTAAAGAGGTTGATAAGACATGTTATTGCCGGATGGTCAGACGTACTGTCATTGCATATCAGTAGCATACATCACCGCGGCCGAGACCTGAAAACAGTCAGAAAACATGACATACAAGAAAGCCTTGATGGTTCTGATCAATGTATCTCGTGGCTGTACGAGGGCCGAGGGGAGTAACTCTTCCTTGTGACGGGTATATGAGTATCTTCATCACAGGCTTGTGACGACGGGTCAAATATCATCCACCAACTCCCTAGGCATTCTGCCTTTTGTCTCATCTATCCTATTTGACCCGTCACAAGTTTGTAACACTTGTGTTTCTGGTTTTTTATTTTTTACGACCCATGTGGATTACTTGATCCAGATTTACTGCCTGGGATCGGGACAAAAGGCGAGATAAAACTCTCAACATAAACTCCGGATCCAGTAATTTGACCAGAAAAACGAGTACCCTCGTGAATTTCTTCTGAACAATCCCGACTTGGATCGATTACCTTAAGTTGCTCTGTAGTTTGAACCAAACATTTTCCAGTGTCGGTAAAATTAAGGAAAAGCATCCCTCCAAGGTCAACAGAAAACATTTTCTCCCACGAATTCCAATCCCCATATTGCTTTAACACCCAAACATCGGAACCATGTTCACCACGACAATGTAACGACAAACACCCTTTCATCCCAAAGAAATCCGCCCTGTTATATTGATTGAACCAATTCATCCATGGAATTTCTTTCAACTTTTCATTAATCAAATCAAACCCGACAATGCATTTGGCTTTCTGCCAATCCTTAAGATTCTTAAGAGGCCAATAGAGAGTATCATTGATCACAACCGTCCCATCATCTAACGACAATGCAGCATAAAACCCATCAAGGCCATCGATTTTTCTCCATTCCCCGCTTCTCAATGAAAACACATACAAATCACCAAACCCATGTTTCCTCGGCGAAAACAAAGCTACAATCCTATAATCATCAATCGACGATGCATAACCAAACCCGTAATCCAAAGCAAAAGCTTCACCATCAGGGTTCTTAATTTCCCTACATTGTCGCGTAACCGGGTTCCACACACAGAAATTACCATACTTAGTTTCTTCTTCAAGATACAAGCAGAACAACCCGTTACAAGAACCCGCGATCTCTAAGTTTGTAAAAACCCAATTATCATCCAAATCCAATCTAACCAACTCTCCAACACCATTAATTTGATCATAAGGTAACAAGAACAACTTATAATGCTCATCTAAGCTATGATCTTCACTAAGAACGGCAAATTGGGGGAATAAACATGAGAATTTGAGATGGGATTCTGCAAAATCGGAGCTAGAAATGATTGAATTCCAAAACTTACAAACAGTTTTGAAACGAATTAGGGATTTTACCGGAAGTCGAGGTAGAATATGCTCGATTATAAGGTGTTCTGGAAGAGAATCAGAAATTAGGGTTTGATGGGTATTGATTTCTAACCTTCTTTTCTTCATTGATCTATCAAATTCATCATGCCCACTTCCCAAAGTTATCATCTTTTTAGGTTAATTGTATGAAAATCTGGGAATTTGATGAAATAAATGGTGGGTTTTTGGTTGATTGTAGATTCAGTAACATTCAAGGTTGTGGAGAAAGGAAAGAATGTGAGGAAGATGATGATTGTAAATTAGGTTAGTTAATTGGGGATTTTTAGGATCAACCAATCTCTCAGGTCATCAATCATCATTGACTGATTCTCATTTAGTTTACAACAATTAAACAATCTTGTGGTATCAAAAGTTAACCCGACTCGAGAAATTTTTGACTCAAATCTAAAATCGGACCCATAGAAAGTCGAAGATTTGATGAACTGCCACCGACTTTGCCCGTCAAAAGTCTAAGAGCATGTACAATGGAGAGGATTTACCCTCCTCTTAGGACTCTCTCTCAGAGATCCTCTCCATTGTAGCTTATGTATTGTTCATCCTCTTGGTAAGAGGATCAGGTCACTTTCCTCTAATTTTAGAGGAAAATGATTCTTGACCCTTATACAAAATATATATTTTTTAATATATCATGTTTACCTTTTATCTTTTATAAAAATTGGAAATAATTTTATTTTCTATCATTTTATATGTTTTCATTTTAATTTCTTTTCTTTTATTATATCATGTTGTTTCATAGTTGCACTTATTTTGTCAAAATAATTAATATTGTTGACTTAAAATTTATTTATTAATGCATATTAGTTGGTGAGAAATGAATGTCTCGATAAATTTGATATTGCAAGTATTTTATTCCGTTAAATGTTGGTGAGTGTATGTGAGACATTGTATTTTGTAATGAACTTCTAATATGCTAAGAACTACTTGAAAATGACGTTGACTCATGTACCTCTTTTCCCGAGTCATTTGTTGCTACTCCTTAAATATATGCGGAGAGAAATTTAGACAACTTTATGGCTAGGAGGGAAGAACTACATGACAAACAAAACACATGTCTTTAAGACCATCCCCAAGCAAGGTGGATGGGGGAGGTCATGACCCCCAAGGTCATCTTAAACACTAATTAGCTTAGAAATTAGCATGACCTAAGTCATGAGCCAAGAGGAAAAAGGTCATGGAATGACCCAAGGTCATGACCCTCTTCCATATGACCTCATGTGTACTATTATCATAGATGGTCCACAATAATTGCATAAAAGAAGATATGATTGAAATAAATAATGTACTCCCTCCGATTTTTATCTATCTTCCCTATTTCTTTATTGGGCTGAAACACCCTTTCTTCCCTATTTCTATTTTAGGTCATCAATATGTGGTCTAGAATCACCTTACATTTCTCTCTCTTCCTTCTTTTATTTTGAACCACACATTCCTACACCCTTATTTTCTTCCCCAAAACCAAAGGGGAAGATAGATAAAAATCGGAGGGAGTAGAATATGAATTAATTAATGAAAAAGTGGTAAATAATGAGGTTGATGACCTAAGGTCATGACCTTCTGGATGGGAGGGTGTAGAAGGGTCAAGGTAAACAAGGTGGAATTAAGAGAAAGAATGAGTCACGACCCAATTAACTTGACCCTTGCTTGGGGATGGTCTAAAGAACGATTTGGTCGAGCATATGTGGACTATGTTCCAAGGCTCGATCATAAATTAAAGGTCTACGTTGTACCCTCCTGTTTTTCCGTTTTCTACCATGTACCCCTCCTATTTTCAAAACCCTCACTAATACCCATGTAGTTGATTAATTTCATAATATGTGACCTAATCACAATTATTCATCTAATGCTCCGTTAATTAGATGACATAACAGTGACTCTAGGCTATGACATAACCAGTTTTGACAACCTTGACTTTTATTCCCTCCATTTTCCCCAATTTTTTCTCCATTTCATTAATTTTTCCCATTTTTCTCATTTTATATGTCAACTTCTTATTCTTTTTTTACCTAATTGATTTTCCTCCACTTTCACCCCAACTTATTCTTTAGCTTAAAATAATGATATTTTACTGATTTCTAACAAAATTAATTTAATCGCATTAACAAATTAAACAAAGTATTAATGTTGCACTTAAAATAAAGAGTGAAATAATTATGATAAAATGAAGAAAAAATTCAGAAATTATGCATGCAAAATTAGAATTAGAGAAAATATAGGAGACGGAGATGGAAATTAATAAGGGTTTTTGAGTAGAATAATTGTAATTAGGTCACGTTTAATAAAATTAATCAACTACAGGGGTATAAGTGAGGGTTTAGAAAACAGGAGGGGTATATGGTAGAAAACGGAAAAACAGAATGGTACAACGTAGAAAAACCCTAAATTAAAATCAAAATTTTTCTGTTATGTTTCATGTATTTTCATTTAATGTATTTTATTACGATTTTTATGTTACTAGATTTAATTTAATTATCACATTTTAAAAAAAAAATAGCTATAGGAGTAATTTGTATATTATGAAAACAATATAAAGTAAGTCAACATTAACTATACAATCATTAAGAAAATAAGAAAAATAATCTAAGAGGATGCTCTCTATTGTGGGAGAAAAATTGAAGAAGAGAAGAGGAAGAGGATGTAGATAGTGAAAAAGGTAATGGAGGAAAGAGAATATGAGATGTCAAAAAAATAGAGGGAGAGAGAAGAAATAAGAGGATCAAAATGTCCTCTCTATTGTACATGGTCTAACCGATAACTAGTTGTACTTGAAATGCTATTGAATGAAACCTTTGAGGGTTAACCAATTAACAACCAACGAATCCGAAATGCTGTGAACTAAAGTTGATGCGAGATATTTGATACGGAGTATTAGTCTTGGAGGATTGTTCAGGGATACAATATAATTGATGAACCGACTCAAAAATTAACTGATACAATAATTGGTATTTAGACTCGAAGGCTAACCAATAACTCGAAGATCAAGTTTTTTTTAGGCTTTCACTTATTACGCTTTTGCTATAATTCTCATGGAGTCATGTACAATATTAGAGTATTAATACTATTAAAGTTGATAAATTTATGTAGAGTCTAGCGATACTAGGGAATACTCTAGAGGGGGTGAATAGAGTATTATGGTACTTTTAAAAATCTAAACGATATATTACACCAAAATTTTATTAGGAAAGATATAGTGTAATATTACGTTAGTTGAGTGGCTAAATAAAAAGAAGTACAAAAGTGTTTGCTACTATACTTACTACTAAAGAGTATAAGTATAAGAAATAGCAAACCTTAATAAAACGTAAAGTAAATAACACGAGCAATTTTAAAATGGTTCGGCCCAATTGAAAAGCCTACGTCCACCGGTGTCTTTATTTATAAGTGTACCTACTCCGGATTACCTTACAAATAAGACAACCACGATTAACTCTAATCGTGATGGTGTGAGTGATGTTAAGCACTCGATGTGTGGGATGTTAAGCCCACGACGATGAAGGATGTTAAGCCTTCGGTGTGAGGGATGTGAAGCCCTCGGTGTTTGAACGATGTGAAGCGTTCAAGGTGTGAACGATGTATGTCGTTCGATTGAGTAACCACTACTTGACTCGTGTGTCTATACTATCTTAAGTTTACAAAATTTCTCTAGCTATGAATACACTTCAATTGTCTAGAGAGAATGATGTAACTATATGACATCAAGTGTAAACAATTTAAGCACGATTTATATAGCCAAGACTTAACCCGAAAAGTATTTGCAAAAACCTTTTAAAAGAAAAACGTGACTTGATTTTGCAAAGGGAGAAAATGTGTTTCAAAGTCGTGCCTAGATAGTGAGGAAGAACCAAGTATTTATAGGTGTACCATTCACTTTAAAAAAGGAAATGAGACCACCTTAACTGATATACTTCCTCACTTAAAGAAGATATGGTAGGTGAAAAGATAGTCAATCAAGCTAATATCTTTTAGTTTCCTTTGTTAATGATTTTCTAATATCTTTGAAATATCAAGATATTTTAAGAATCATTTATTTGAAAACTATGATTTTCTTGATAGATAATTCCCTTCTTTATCCTATCTTTTTTAAGGACTGAATTTTTCGAGATATCAAAAAGATATTTTGGGTTTAAATCTTGGCACGCGTGTGAGATTGTTCACTGAGGTTAATATAACCTTATCCAAGGTTATACTATCCTTGTCATACAATTTCTTCATTCTCTTTACATTTGTGGTCCTATGCCGATATTCTTTCCTCTTGATCTCTTGACAGAATCCTTCTTGAGATTTTGCTCCTTTTATATCTGTGCTCATCAATCTGATTGCGTTACTTAGAAACAATTCGAACTATGATATAATCAAAACATATACGGCATAAAACCAAGGTATAACAATTTAGCTTTTATTTTAAATGGATTCATAAAATGTTTTCAGTTTGAATACGGTATACTCGTATTTTATATGGGTGTACTGTATATTTTAGCTTTACGTTTAGCCTTACCGTAAACTTTATTTGAAGATGTTTTACTCGGTAGCTTTTATACTGTAGCTTTACGTTTGCTTTATTAACTCATGTACATCGATACACATTTTGTTTTGTCCATATATTAAAGTTTGATATTCATAAAGCATTCAATTAAACAATTAAAATAATAACTACTACGTATCTTTTACGAAGTATGTTATAGGAATACTATATTATTCATTAGAAGTTATACTCGTATTGAGGATCGATTTTCTTAATAAAGTTGACTCGAAGGGTAGTCAGAATTGACTTCAACCTACCATTCCTCAAATAATGGAACATATCAACGTCGTTATACTCGTATATTTGTGAAGTTGAGCCGCGGTTGGTCCGTATGACTTAGTATTATGAGAACATCGTCAACCACTTTGATTATATATATATTTGTTCCATCCTCACGGATCTATACTAGCTACTCAATCAAGGTGGGAAATACTAATGGGAATGCATGCATGCATATGCATGCTTAGTGTGAACTTACAACTAAAACAAGTTAAATAATAATGTCTACTAATTATATAGATTAATTAGTCTAATATCAGAGTAATATATTAAGACCCTATTTTTTTGGATTGAAATAGGTTGAACAGGCAAAATAACGTTCTTACTTCTTAGGGCCGAAGTGAAATGAACTAAACTGAACTGAGTTGAAAAAAAATTGAGATAACAGAGAGAACTTTATCCATGAAAATTAAAGTGTAAATCTCTTCTTCTTTGTTATACGAGTAGTAATCTTTCCGTCTCGGTCATTTGTTGTTATTTGATTAAAATATTCCTCGATCACAAATACTCGCAATATAAAAGACAACAAATAATCGAGACGGAGGAGAGAGGGATTACGATAGAAGAATTAGGCAGCGTTCCAACAAAATACAAGCCTAAAGTGACGTTTTAGTTTCTTAATTAATCAATGTATCATGTGCACGGAATTCTTAATTCGGATTTGATTCCGATCATAACAAAGCAAAATTTCATACCGAGTATTTATACTTATTTATCTGGAGGACGGGAGTATACCACTAACTCATTTTATAAAATCAATTTATATTCTCTTCGTTGATACGAATAATTAATTGACATTTTTATTTTACGATTGGTTGAAAAATAATTAAAATTACAATATGATTTTTTTTAAGAGTTTTAATATACTCCATAATATGTATTCTGAGAAATGCTAAAGAGAAAATTCGAAAAGTGGAAATAAAAATTAAAAGATAACATAAGGAATTATAGTATGGGACCGAAAAAAGAAATAAAATTCAAGGGTAAAAGTTAAAATTAACACTCCGTAACAAGGAAGTTGATTTAATTATCAGGTGTTGGGTCAATATTATCACGATTCACGAGTCATATTTATACATGATATTTGGAAATCCGTGCAGTATGTGGTGGCTATATTCGTGGTACCACATCATTGTAATTCTCAAATCTCAACCAATTAAAATAATTCAATTAACAAAGACATAATTCACGTGGAATTAAATTACTCCGTATTATATACATTTTTCATTGACTAGGGTGTACGATTCTACACCGGACCCACCACATAAATTTTTCATATATATATACTCCAATACAAAAGGGTATTGGATGAGAGAACATTTGATATCAACCCTTAAAAAAAACCGAAGACGACGAGGAAGAGGAAGAGGAAGAAGAATAATAATAATAATGCCGGCGTTTCACGTAACCACGAATGTAGACTTGGAAGCGATTGATGTCGATCCTATTTTCAAAGAAGCCACTTCCGCCATTGCCTCCATTATTGGTCGTCCTCAACATGTATGTCTTCGTCTCTTCTCATTTATCGCTTTTCTTCATTACCGTTATGTTCTGTTAAATAGTTATCTACTTTTGACATGAAAACTCTAAATATGTAGATATCGGTCAATTAAACTTGGTTCGATGTAAATTCATTCGTAAGAAGTGGTAATAAATTAAAATTGAATCCCGTCAACATCATTATCCTCCTCGTGGATGAGTGGCTTTGAAAAAAGAGAAGAAAAAACAGAGCTTAAGTATGGATTGTGACGTAATATGATTATGCAATAATGGATGTATTATTCATTTTTTAAATGTTATAATAAGATTTTATTACTACGAGTATTTTCATGTTAGAGCAACTACAATGGTTAGCAACAAACCGGTAGCTAGAAATTGTCACCTCATTTTTTCAAGCTACTCCTCGTCTAAGCTGCAACCATACCCAATGGTGAAACAAATGTCCTTGTAGCGAAAATGGTCCCACAATTTTTCAACCTTTTTTTTCGCTTAGTTTGTGCATTACATTGTATTTTTGATAATTGTTAGCCGGTCCTTTAGCAAATCTATTGAACTTGCTCTTATTTTTATTGTTTTTATAGATTCAAGTTTAGTTTTAATAAAATATCTGAGCGATTGTTTCTCACTAAATTAGTGAGAGAGATATCATGGAAGATGGAAATTAAATAATTTTCTCAATTAGAGATATCTTGATAATATTTTCAAAAGACCATTTTTCTAAAATCTTTGTTAATAAATTAAATATCCATCGGGTCATTCATAGAGAATTTGACCTATTTATCCGATACACCCTTATTATTATTAGTTGACTTACTTAAATTCCATGTTGTGTGTGAATGTACCCGAATTATCGATGAAAATAATGGACTTGTGATTTGTTTGGGCACAAAAACTCATAGGTAGGTTAAGGTTGAATTAATCTTGAATCTTTGACAATAATTTTTAAACAACGGTTACATACATATGCATATGCCTACCACATTTGTCTAAGTATTTTTTAAAGTTTGAATTTTTAACTATTTTATTTGGGTATAAGGAGAGGCACGAGAGTCAATATAATATGACAGATGACGATGAGGTTTGAACTCGTATTATAAGTATCACCTCTGATAGAGTAGTAAAATATGTGATGTGAATATATAAGTAAATATATTTAGAGTTTGTAGAGTAGTAAATCGGAGGAAGTACGTGTTTTATAGAGTACTCCCTCCACTTCTCTATAATCTTCCACATTTTCTATTTGGGTAACTTCTCTATTATCTTTCACTTTCCTTTTAAGTACATTTTTTGTGGTTCTTATTCTTTGTGACTCCACTTTCTTTTTTCCCTTTCATTTTCATCCACATATTTCACCTTTCTTAAATATCTCCCAAAACTCAATGTGGAAGATATAAAAGAAGTGGAGGGAGTACTAAAATATTTAGAGTTAGTTTGCATGTATAAAGTCGACAAGTCGTCGTTATGATCAAAGAACTGTCTTTTTTTGTTATACCGTCCCTTTAATAAATGGTACGGAGTACTACCTCTAAATAATGTGAAAGATCGAGAAAAAACAGTGGAAGTACTTTGCAACTATTGCACTTTCATTTGTTTTCTTCTACTAATAACACTTCCTTAAATGTCAATTTTTATGTCTAATGCTTAAAAATAACTCTCTTTGTTGGCTTATATATGCGAATTTTCAATCATTTATACGGGTAAACTTACCCTCAACAACTCGACTTCAAAGAATTGAATATACCACCGTGAAATTGAAATAAAAAAACATGTATAAAAAAAATGAGTACAATTATCTTTTTAAAAATAAAATTGAAGAAAAACTTAAGCAATTAAACTTCGGAATAGAACAATCAAAGAATCTATTGAAAAGTACCTGTACCACGTAATAATCATGGTAAAGAAAACACATGTGAAATGAAAGCACACGATAGGTAGGAAAGATTAATAGTACCACGGTACGATTACAATATACAGTATTATTAATAAATACTCGCTCGTACACCTGGATACCTCTAACATTAATGAAATAACGGTTGGTCGTTCTTAAGATGAGTATATATATCTATTTTTAAACTAAAACATGTCAAAGATATCCTACTCGACTAGATATGAAACGTTCTTTTTGATTTATCTGTACTATTTTAATCAATTAGAAATTTGCAAGAGGTATTACCTATCACCAAGAAGAATTTGCACCGAAATAAAGAGAGTATCCCACATTAGATCGATCAGCTAGTACGAACTAGGAAAGCTGGAAGAGATAGAGATAGGACACAATTGAGAAGGACGTCCTTAAAATTGGAGGGACAGTAACTTTAAGTCTTTAATTAATGCCCACTCATCCCTTTAATTTGTCGCACTATCTAGCGACCCAACTAGGTGCATGTGGTGCATCTTTGATTATTCTGTGTTACTTTCATATACGGAGTACTACACTTGCCTTTAATCTCCTTTAATCTCATGACTTGTGACTCGTATTTGCCATGTCCAATGATTGGATAGTCGAGTTTCAAGTTCAATACGTTTGAGTGAGTGAGTGAATGGATTTAAACAATACGTTTCAGTGACTCATATCTGTCCTGTCCTGTCCTATGATTGTGACTCGTATCTGCCCTATCTAACGTTTGAGTAAGTGAATCTAAACAATACGGAGTAAAAGATCTCAACAACTCACCTTTCCCAAGTCTGGACTCGTTATTGTTGAGATCTCAACTTCAAAACTCACTCTCGTTTGAGTACTCTGCGTGCGTGACCATCTTAAAATTTTGGAGATCGGTTCAGATTTTAAATATGATGTCTTTAAATAAACATTAGTGGCTAATTAGTGAATACTGCATAAGATTAAATTGGTTGTCTCGCCTGTCATTCTGTCAATACAGTATGACATGGACTCGGGAACTCAGTTATCTATATACTCTCTTCGTATCGTTCATTTATTTTTTCACTGTTACGTTAATAAGTTAATAACATGTGCATGAAAGTAATTCAACGGTCGATATGGACACACCAAATTTAGGCTTGTCCTTCATCCCTACGCCCTATCCCTTTCTTTGTACTCAAAAGCCCCAATCATAATAACTAATGTACGTACTATAATGATGAGTGGTGACTATCGTATGGTGTTCACGATATTAATATTATTTTGGTTCGACAGTAAATTTAAAAGTTTTCTAGAATAGGGTCTCTAATATAACACATCTGTAGACGTCACAAGAAAGATCAACTGATTGTAATTTTGTGTTGGTTTTACATGCAGTTGGTGATGGTAGTGTTAAACGGGTCAATACCCATATCATTCACCGGAGGGAAGGACCCGGCCATTTTCGCACAATTGATATCAATGGGTGGGATCGACTCCGTTGTCAAGAAGAAGCTTATTACGAGTTTAGGTGCCATTTTCGAGTCTCATCTTTCAGTTCCTCCTTCTAGATTCTTTTGTCACGTTGTTGATACCACCGCCGGTCGTCCACGTTCTAAGTTGTGATCAACCACCTTTTTTTCCATAGTATATCCTCGGAGTATTTTAATTAAATACAAACAAATGAACGAGAAATAGAGAGGAATATTTGTGTATGAGATATATCTTGAATAATGTAGGAGATATATTTTGTAATTCTAAGGGTATTATAGTTGCACTTAATGACTGATAAGAATGTCAAATGATTGGTATCATTCCTTATACTCCCTCATTTCAATAGGAAGTTTACCTTTTTTTTAAGTGAAGATCAATTTCATTAATAATTAGTCATCCGGTATCTACAAACGATGTCAAATTGAACTGAATATAGATTTGTAAAAAATAAATAAAGAACACCTTTGAGACAAAGATCGTTACTAGAGTAATGCGCTTCTGCATAGCCTTCTATATATCGCTGTTTATTGACACAGCCTCTCGCGAAGGAATCTATAGATCTGATTAAAAAGTCTTCGAAGGGGGTGAATTTTCTCTATTTCGACAAATAGTAGACCGAGATCTGACCTCAACTGTATCACCGAACGTCGAAATTTCATTGCTCTCATGATCTTGCACATAAATCTTGTACCTCTCCCAAAGAGGGAGCAAACCCACCGAAAACATAGGAAGGAGGAGGCAAGAGTTATTCATAATTATCTAAAAAAACTAAATAAGATTAATAATAATACTATAATAAAGATGAAAATTTGGGGCTTACCACTACCGAAATTGGTAGATAGCAGCCCCGAACGAAGAATTTTTTTCTTCTTTTTTACGGTTTTGGGAGGGAAGCCAATAGGAAGTTTACCTATTCTTTAAAAATATCAAATACTCGTAATTGCTTTAATTAATTAAATTAGTATTAGTATTGGAGTATTAAATGATAAAGTGATACTACTATAGTTGTTAAAAAGATTATGATATATTTTGTAATATACCGTAATAATTGAATTAATATAAAATAAGTTATACAGAATATATCTTACCAATAATAGGAGAGATTGCGATTTAGTTTAGATTTTTTTGGTACTATAAGTATAGTATTATTGTGATATGACGGACGAACAATTGAATAATATAAACCCTTTATCTTCACGACTATTAATAATTTACAAATACCCTAATTCAAGAAATCTACCCTCAAAAATATCATGGAGAAATTACCGGTTGACATTCATATCTCCATAATACGATGTATGGATTTGGAAGATGCCCGAAAAACAAGTACCCTCTCAAAAGCTTGGAGAAAATTGTTCGTGGATTATTATTCGGATTTGAATTTTAATGGACGCCATAAAAATTCAAGATTTACCACGGTCGATAATTTTGTTGAATCGATCAATGATGCATTGAGCTGTCATAAATCGTCTTTCTTGGGTCGTTTCAAAGTATGTTTCCCGTTGAATTCCCCTTGTAGTGCATATAATCATATCGATGAATGGCTTATATGTGTTATTCATCATAAAGGGGTGAAAATTTTGGAATTAGATTTTGACTCCTTTATATACAAAAGAGTATTACTTTTCCGAAACAAAACTCCATATACTTTATCTTGTGATAATAATACTAATTTTCTGACGCATCCTTCTTATAAAGGATGTTTCATCTCGGTATCGTCCTTATGCTTAAAGTGGGTTAACTTAAAGTGACTTAAATTAAGTGAGGGATTTATCGAGTTACTATTTTTGAGATCTAATCTCTTAGAAAAACTACATCTTGAATATTGTTTTGGTTTTCGAAATTTGAAAATTAATTCAAAAAGGTTAAAAAATCTGGTTATAAAGCCTTGCTTTGATTTGCTTAAACTTGAGATTGATGCCCTAAACCTAGTTACATTGGAATTGCATGAAACGGTAAAAAGGTAAATATTTGTGCTCCAAAACTTGTGTAATTGTCCCTTGGTGGTGAGCTTTGTGATCGGTTTTTCAACGGGAAACTATGCACGCAATCTTTTCGAGGGAATTTATCCAAGATTTGCCTCGAACTCGATCTGTTTGAGGATATTTGTCCATCTTCGATAATATCTCATGATCATCATCGATTCTTCATCAACGTCAAGGAAGTGGTGTTAAGAGTTAACATTACACAAGATGATGTCAACTGCTTGCTATATTTGTCAAAATGGATATTTGTGGCGAGGGAATGGTTAGAGGCCGATGATAATGAAGTTGTACCTACCTTACTACCTCGACTGAGGACACTAGAATGGCGTGGAGCATTCCGACATCACTTTGATGATGACGTAGTATTGGTGTTATATGTGTTGAAAAATGCAGTCAATCTCGAAAAAATCGTATGTGATCCGTGTTGCCCCTTGGACAATGTATCCAATGAACGAGATGACATTGCTAGGGAGGATGCGAGGAGGCTAGCCAGAGTTCTTCCTAATAATGTCGATTTTCACATTCTATAAGCATAGGAAGATTACGATATACTATTATGTTTAGATTTTCGGGGTAAATGATTGAATAATACAAATCCTTTATTTTGAATACTAGTAGTATTTCATTACTCTTTGGTTGATTACTACGTATATAATTCAAAAAGTTAGTTACGCTGTCAAAATATATACTCCGTACTCGAGTCATGCAGAAAACACCAAAAAAGATTATTCGTTTGCTGTAAAACCGTCTTACCAAAAAACACGTTCACGACTTCACGTCAACACCCTCATCTACAACATCAACTATTCTAGCTTCCGACAAATGATCTCAAAAAAAACTCTAATGGTGGCTTTATTTGTCTGTAAATAATACTCGTATTACACTATTGTACATTTTTCCTTTTTATAGAAAAAAAGGATCATAGTAAACATGCTTTAAATCCCTTTTCAAGTTCCTGGGCATCCAACTTCTTCCCTATAAATACAATCTTGTTGATCCTAGGCTCATCGGGGCCCCATGCCCGGTCAGGCGATCCTTGGAATATGTCGTGAACTCCCTACACATAATAAGAATGAAATATGCCTTAAATTGCACTAAAATTGCAAATTTTACTTGAGATAAAAAGGAAATGAAGGCCCTATATTCAGACACGTTTAGTTTCAGTTTAGTATGCAAGGATATGGAAAGGGTTCGTATGTACCTGAAATACAAATCGTTCATCCATGCCATCAACTGATAGAAGACCCTTCATCCGATAGATGTCTTCACTTCTTTCGATTAGCAAAGTACCGAGCCACATGTTCGCCTGAAAATACAGCAGTAAACTGATGTTATTTTGGTGTCAACTCAAAAATGTTTTGACACAACTAACTTGTATAAAACTATAAAAGTTTACATGTATGAAGATTAAGTCAAGTTCAAAATTTCGAAATACCAACCTTATCGAGGTCTAGGCTCCCTTCACAAACAATGCTGACGGACGAAACACCAGGATCATGAGTGTGATCGTGCCCATGGTGGTGGTCATGCTCATGATCATGCCCTGTACCAAGTGACATGGTTTCACATTCATGCTCAACGCAAATGACACCGAAGATACTAAGAAAGAAATGATTTTTTGCAAAATGAACATAGATTATATACTCACCATGCTCATGTTTGTGTTCGTGGTGGTGGTCATGTTCATGATGATGTTCAGGGTCATGACAACCGTGATCTTCCTTTGGAGCTTCTTCCGTGACTGCACTCTCTATCCTGTTCATGCAATATCTTTAATACATATGCCTACGGGCTAAGATAGTGAGCGTTCTCGAATTCATGATACAATACAACGCCCTGAGAGCTAGTGCCCTCGAATTAATCGTCAGTTTTTTTATCACTAGAAATAAGCTTTGGGGAAAGCAATATAACCTCTCTAGGTCAAATCCTCCGATTCCAAGAACATAATCCAGATCAACGTTTCCAAATTGTGTTTGTTTCAAATTTGCCATGCGGTTAATTTTCTGCATAAAATAAAACGTCAGGCGTTCAAATAAACTGAGAACCAACATATAGAGAAAACCAAATGAGATATCTAGGATGACAGAATTACCCTTATTCGTTGCACAAGAGAACTAATTTGTGATTCACTAACGAGATCAGTCTGCAAGGATAAAAGACATCTGAATGAATATACATTCATCTTACTCGAGAAAATTGTACCAATTGAGGGGAAAAAAGTGGAACTCTAGTTATCTAAGAGACGAGGATGAGAAAAATACCTTGTTCAGTATGATACGGTCTGCATAAGCAATTTGCTCTACTGCTTCGTTCACAACTCCTTTAGGTTTGACCTCATTCAAGTGTAGTTCAACGTGTTTGGCGTCCACCAAAGTGATAACACCATCCAGCCTAACATCATTAAAGACTGAATCTTCCGCATAAAATGTCTGAATAATAGGCGCAGGATTAGCCAGACCTGTGCGAATAATATGACGCAGGTTAATCACTATGTAACAAATGATGCATGCGTGTATTAAACTTAAAGTTAACCATACCTGTTGTTTCGATAACAATATGATCAAATTTTCCTTTCTTCCTGTTAACCAATTCTGAAATCATCCGCACCAGATCACCTCTCACGGTGCAGCATAAGCACCCGTTATTCAGCATAACAATATCTTCGGCTCCAGTGGTTTTAGCAGCAACCAAAGAACCATCGATGTCTACTTCACCAAACTGTGATAAAAAGACGATAGCCCACGATAAGAAAACAAATGAAAATGCATATTACTCGACAAGCCAGAACTACGCACTTCACATCAGTTTTTCCATAACTAGGTTATGTGAAATCAAAACCGTACCTCATTTTCAATTACTGCAATTCGCTTTCCATGATCCGCAGTCAATATATGGTTCAGCAGCGTTGTCTGTTGGAAAAGATGTGAAAGTTAATTCTACAAGACAAGTTTCTGAACTTTCTCGGATAAGCAAATCTATAGCAAGACTAATTTGACCAAAGTCGTAGCTCACTACATCATTAAGGAATAAGGATGAACCTCATCACTAACAGAAATACTCAAGTGTCATTAGTTCGAAAACCCGTAATCAATACTAGTCACAGCTTAATCTATCAAACAACACAAAGGATGTACCTTCCAACTCATCTCATAATCGAAGATTCCATCTTTTATCTTTTACTCATATCTTTTATCACCATCATGTAAATGGCATCGACTTGTAGCAATAGGTTCGATTTAGCTCAACGATGTAATCATGTTCACAAGCAAAAAAGACATTCCTAGTTAATGTTCCATGGACAATTACTTGAAAAACTAAAACCAAGCATAGAAGCATGATAATGTACAGAAAGCAATACTCTCAGTTGTCAGCATCAATCCACTTTGGCTCAAATTCGATGAAAAAAGCGCGGTTTTCCACTCGATGCAATTGAAAAACTCCATCTTCCATCAACATTTCCAGCTACCAATTCGTATGCGCCGGTATAGTGCACAAAACTACTACTGTATCAATTTATAATTACCAATAACAGCCTAAGCTTTCAAATGCGTATACCTTCTAATCCAAATCAATCGGAGAACTCCATTACCAGTAACACGAATCGACATTAAACCCCAGAAAAGGATTGCATCATTCAATTCAAAACAATCAAGAAAATCCATATTTTATCAATTTGCCTAATCACCCACAAACAATAATATTACCAGTAAAAGCTTGCATCTTTCAATTCAAATTAACAAAAAAACCCAAACATCATAAGATTAAAGCTAACAAAATTGAAACAGCAATTCATATGAGTATGAATGAATTCAGAATACAAACAATAAGAACACCTATCCAAACCCAAAAGTATTTTAATCAAAGGACAACAAATGACCGAGACGGAAAGAGTACAATGAAGCAGCAACTGATACTCATATGAATTGAGAATAGAAGCAACAAAGGGAAAACCTTTCCAGAACCCAGAAATCCAGTGATGATAGTAGCAGGAACCCTATTATCAGGAGGAATTTTGGTAGTAGCAATATCAGCATCAGAATCAGCTTCAACAGTTGAAGAAGAAGCAAGTGTGGAGAAAGTGTGAAGGGTTTTGGGGAAATAATTGAAGGGTTTTGGGGAAAGTGAGAGCAGAGATGAAGAGAGATGGGTTTTGGAAGAGTAATGGTAAGATGGTGGTCTGAAATGGTGGTTATTGAGTAAAAATGGGAACTTTGGAAGGTGTTGTTGAGGTTGTCTTCTGGCAATGGTGAAGAAGGTGGTGGCTATGTCTATTGACAGGGATGATGCCATTTTTTGTGGTGGAATTCGGAAGGGTGGAGATTAATCGAGCTTTTGTTGATTAAAAGATGAGAAGGTACTTAATACTTCAAAAAGTGGTCACCCCTGACCGACTCCGGTTTACTAATTTCAGTTCACTTCAGCTCAGTTCAATCTTTGAAAGTTCATTCTTTTTTAGTACTTCAGTCTATTCTAGTTCAGAGTACACTTCAGTTCAATTCAATCTCATTCAATCCAAAAGAACAATGCCTAAATCGAATCAACCTGTGTTCGGTCTGGATCGGATATATGTCTTGTTTCCTGGTCTGATCTTAAGCTGAACTGAAATAAAGTGAAGTGAAATTGAACTGAAGTGAAGTACGGATGAATTACGCGCTTAATTACTGAGACAAAATAAACCTCCTGGGTTGAACTGAAATGAACTAAACGACTGAACTGAACGTATTGAAAAGAATAAGGCCATATATCGGTCTAGACCTAGAAAAAGTGACCCAACCAGAATAACCCACCCAAACCCGACCTGACACCCAAATTGAAGATTCAAGTTTGACTCGTAACCCGAATTGACACGGCCTAACCAAGAACTAATTAGAATGTTTTCATAGAAAAAAAGTCGATATCACTTAAAAATTGTAAATAATCAACCCGAAAATGTTCCGCTCGACCTGACGTCAATCCAATTTCCCGACCCCAAAGTGACCTAACCTGACCTAAAATTGACCCATCGTTCCACCCAAACCTGACCCGATTGACCCATTTATCAGGTTTATACTGATCTGATCCCTAGGTTTCCAAAAAATTGGACTCCGATCTCTCCGTCGGATCCACACTTTACAAAAATCCCAAGATTTATCGATTTATCCAATATGAATAAACTTTATATTAAAAAAATCAAGTGATATAAGTACTTCGTAGGAGTATTACATTTGTATGCCTCATTGAGTCATAGCTATTACGACAGTTTCTTAATATAATATTTCTTCAAATTCTAAATGATTACTCATTTTAATCATTTAGAAATCAGTTAAACCACAAATCCTAACCTATCTCGATGTATGTATGTGTCCATTCTTGTAGAAATCCTAAAATTTAATCAATTCTCTTATATACACTACATAAACCCCCTTAACATCACCATTATACTAATACCTAAATTAAATACATGAAAATGGCATTATCATCGGTCTATAACATACCCATACCCATAGGTTACAAGTTCAAACCGGATAGTGAACAACTTATAACCTTCATCCATGCTCACAAGCTTAACCCCAAGCTATTACAATCAATCTACGGCACCTTACTCCTCGATCACGACGTCTACTCCGATCACCCCTCCAAAATCATGGATTTAACCCCTACAAACCTAGACGAAGACGGATGTAGACACGGTTATTTCTTCACTCGTTTGAAGAAGGCTTCTCGCAATGGCAAAGGTAAACGGGTTACCCGTGCTATCCCGAGTCATGGGACTTGGTTAGAGAAGTCGTCTGCTAATTACGTGTACGACGAGGAGGGTGGCAGGGTTATTGGGGTGTACCGGTATTATAAGTTCAACCCGTGTCCTGAGTCGAAGGACGACCCGTTGAACGAGGAGCAGTGGAAGATGCGTGAGTATTCTCTCAAAGACGACGATTTGGTGTTGTGTCATATTTCTAGTAAGAAAAATTGTAGTAAAAAGGGTAGTAGTTGTAGTAGTATTAGGGTTTGTAAGTTGAACGAAGCGGGTTCGAGTCAGGTAAGTCGGGTTGAGGACGCGGTTGATCCGTTGAATTTAATATCTTTCGATGAGATTGATAATGGGGATAATAATAAGGGTGGGTTGTCTGCGAACGGGTACATGAATGTTATGGAACAGATAGCGGGACAAGAAGATGTTATTAATACGGGCGAGAAGGTAGGGCCGATAATAGAGGCGACGGTGGATCCGTTATTGTCGTCGAATGAAGAAGGTGATGAGTACATAAAATTGATAAATGACTACTTCTAGTATGAATTAGTATGTATCTATATATCATGTATGTGTATAAGCCCTAGCTTAGCCCTAGTTTCTTGCATGGCTCCTAATCCTATATGTCCGGTACTCTGTGTTAGACGGTTTCACTTTGTACAAGTTCTCTTAGTATAAAAGGTTCAATCATTTATAAATAATAAGCGAAGTTATTTTTCATAGAAGTGGACCATCTCAAGCGTGAAACCGTCTATTATGTTAATTATGTGAATCCCACTGCGTAATAGAATAAGGCTAATAGCTTTATGTTCAAGCAACACGCACTAATTAGGTTATTCTAACAAACTTAATTACCTTGTAATAAGCTTCCTTAATTATAATTAATCTTCGCAAAATATCTAATTAGGGCATATAAGCTCCTTTTGTCTTCCTTCTATATATATCTCATTATTCTCATTACAACAACAAAAAATATTTCACAAAAAACTCCCAAAATTCATACAAATATTAACTCAACATCATATCATCGTTTTGTTAAAGAAACAAGAAATGGCAGCTTATAATGTCCCCATAGGTTACGTCTTCAAACCAAGTCGAGAAGAACTTATCGGTTGTTTCCTTACTAGTAAGCTTAATGGCGAGGCATTGCTACCCTTCTTCGACGACGTACTCATTGATTACGACGTATACACGGATCATCCATCTAACATCATGGATTTGACCCGAAGAAACGAAGATGAAGACGGGTTTAGACAAGGTTACTTCTTCACCCCCTTGAAGAAGACGTCTCGATCTCTCAATGGCAAACGGGTTAGCCGTGTTGTCTCGAGTCACGGGACTTGGCTAGAGAAGTCGGCGACCAAGGAGGTGTACGACGAGGAGGGCGAGGTTATTGGAGTTCACAAGTACTACAAGTTCAAGCCGTTTCCCAAGTCGAATCACGACCCGTTATTGAATAAGGATGAGTGGGTGATGCATGAGTACTCTCTTGTTGATAACCAAGAATTGGTGTTGTCTCATATTTCCAACAAGAAAGATTACACTAACAGTAATAGTAATAAGGGTAGACGTACTACTAGGGTTCGGAAGATGGATGATTCTATGTTGACGGATTATGAAGCCGGTCCGATGACCAAGAGAGGTCGGGTTGACACGATGATGAATGAGAACGTCGTTGTCGATCCGTTGGAGTTAATCTCTTACGACAACGTTGATGATAATAATAATGGTGATTTGCTTGAAAACGGGTACACAGACGTGATAGAAGAAATAATGGGACAACAAGATAATATCCTGGAGATAACGCCGATACAGACGTTGGATCCGTCATCATCATCATCGAATCAAGAAGATATCATGAAATGGATGGAAGAGTTCTTGATGTCTTAGTTTCTTGCATTGTTATCGAAACTTAATTACTATGACTTTATGTATCATTTAATTTATATATATGCCCTAATGCCCTACGTACAAGGCAGGCAGTATTTATTTGATGTATATAAAGTTTCATGCAATATTTCAAGTCTAGCTATGATCATCGATCTATATATATGTCCTTAATTGAATCTTGATGACATAACTCCATATGAATGTCTAATTTTAAGAATATGCATGAACAAATAACTACGGAGTATGAATTAATAATGAATTATCTATCACGTGTGTATGCGGTATGCCCTAGCTACGTACGTACCTTTTGGGTATAAAGTTCCATGCAATGTTAGTTTCAATAATAAGTATGTCAATGTTGTTCTCAAATCGTGATGACAACATATGATATTGATTTGTTATTGGTTTTGAAGACAATATAGGTGAGCTCAAACGAAAACAATACATCATCTGATCTTTTCACAATTCACTGATTTTCTTGGGTTTTTCACACATTAGAATCCTCATACATATATTCTCCGTTGATAGTATGTCATTATTATCACCTCGTGCGATTTTCGATCAATTTTTGTTTTGGACCTCTAAATCTCGGAAAACAACGTGTATTATATACTTCAAATTTAGCCGTTCGAAGGGTCCCGAACCAGGTTTCATTTTGTCTTGGATTTTGCCACGCGTCTGGGCCCGGGGCTCTACAGAGGCCCAAATGAAAACAATACGTCGTCTTTTCACGATTTACTGTTTTTCTACCAACGTTGATTTTTCACACATCGGGACCCTCATATGGTCTCCGTTAATGCTCAAATTTTGTGTGGTCATTTTACATGACCTTATTATATTAGCACCTCGTGCGGTTTTCAGACATTTTTGTTTCGGATCCCCAAACCTCCGAAATTTCGTATATTATACACTTCAAATTCAACTGTTTGGATGGTTCTAACAGACCAGGTTTATTTTGTCCTGATTTTTTTTGCCACATGTTTGGGGTCGCTACAGAGGCTATCCCGTCCGATTTCAGGCACAAACGAAAACAATACGTCATCGTTTCAGCATTTACCGATTTTCTACCAACGTTGGTTTTTCACACATCGGGACCCTCGTATGCTCTCCGTTGATGCTCAAAGTTTGTGTGACTATTTTATATGACCACATTAGCATCTCGTGCGATTTTCGGTCATTTTTGTTTCGGACCCCAAATCTCGGAAAAACGTGTATTATACACTTCAAATTCAGTCGTTTGAAGGGTCCTATCGATCGGACCAGGTTTGATAACTTTGATTCCATCCCGATTTTATTCCACATGTATGGGATCGCTACATAATGTATTATCATTTGCGATTTCAGGCTCAAACGGAAACAATAGGTTGTCTTTTCAAGATTTATCGATTTTCTACCGACGCTGATTTTACACACATAGGAACCTTCATATGCTCTTCGTTGATGTTCAAATATTGTGTGGCCATTTTATATGACCTTATTAACACCTCGCGCGATTTTCGATCATTTTTGTTTCGGACCTTCATATTTTGAAAAATTATGTATTATACCTTTCAATTTTAGTTGTCCGAATAGTCCAACCGGACCATATTTCGTATTATCCTCTTCTTCTTTTTTTCCACGTATTTGGAGTCGCTACAAAACATTACTACGAATACTCCGTACTTAAAATCTGTTTCCGCTATTAGCCAAACTGATTGTTAAGTGACGGGAAAATATTCTTGATAACTGCCTAACAAATTGAGTCATGAACAAAAGTAAAGTCCTTGTAGTTTAAAACTCTACTGTTGTACTTAAGTACACTTTTTCACCTAATCTCCAAAAAAAATGAAAATCTTTTATTCCTTCCAATTCACACGTGTCATTCTCTTATTGGCTAATTCATACCTAGTCAGCATTTCACCAAATATATACTCACTCTGTTCACTCTTCTCTTCCTTGAGTAACTCTTCCGTCACCTCCATTAACTTCACCCTTATTCCTCTGAAATGATCATCATCTTACTTTAATCCACTGTAATTATTTCATGATCAGGTAAATTCTCCAAAACCCACTACTTTTTTCACTTGTTTTGCTGAATTTTACTTCTGGGTAATTTATTTTTTCAACATAATTTTAGTTATATGCACTCAAGAGTCAAGATTTTACCTTTCATGTTCCTTTGATCATATCATCCAATTATAGTAATAATATGGTTGGTAAATGGTAATTTCTCTGTAAAGTAAAGATTTTGGGAAGTGTTAATTCATTAATTACTGTACCCATTTGGAAAGTTATTTTTTTTTTGTTCAGAGGAATTTGTAGTTGTTTGATGAACTTGGTGATGTAAATTGAAGAAAAAAATCAATTGGGTTTGTTAATGTGAGGGTTTGGATTTTGGAAGTTGGGTTTTTTTTGTAGATTGGGTGTGAAAAGTTGGGCCAAGTGTTGATTGAGCCTGTATTTGCTGTTACTGATTTTGCCCAAATTCTCAAATGAGACGGTTTCACTTACTAAATTACGCATTAATACATTGAGAATCAAATCCAATCCTTATAAATATGAGACGGTCTCATGTCGCGACATTTTGACAGTGGAGAGCTATCATCATCATATATCTGGCAATGGGTGCTAGTTGCTCTAGGAAGAGGGACATAGTTATTGAAGAACCTATTGTGCATAGAAGCTTTTCCAAAAGCGGAAGCACGAAATGGTTAGGAATGACATTTGTTCGCTCGTGTCGTGATCATCAGCAGGGAACAACAAAATGCCCGTCCCTCATGGACTTATGCTTGCACACAATATGCCGGGTAACTTTGAACTCAAATTCTCGTATTAGACTGTATCACGATAGTTTAGGGAGCTGATCTTCACCTTTTATAATGACAGCAGGATATACAAAGATATACGACCTTTTCCATGTTGCCAAGGGATATCAGTCAGCAAATTTTCGATGAATTGGTTACTTCCGGACGTTTAACAGACGTTTCCTTAGAAGCTTTCCGAGAATGTGCTCTTGAGGTACTATCCTGCTATCCATATTAAATGTAACCTTCATTGTTTTTTTTATGGGAATCGTTGAATTCATTTTGGTGGGCGATTGTTGTGCTTTATGCTCATCTTCTTAGGATATGAACTTGGGAGAGTATTTTGGAGTCAATGATAACTGGATGGATGTCGTGTCATCGCAAGGGTCATCTCTACTCTCTTTGGATGTTTCTGAGTCTGATGTTACTGATTCTGGGCTGAGTCGCCTCAAAGATTGCACAAATTTGGAGACGTTGAACTTCAACTTTTGTGATCACCTATCCGACTTTGGCCTAAAACATATAAAAGGTGGAGTATCTCCAATTAAGAATCGGTGTCTTGATTCATTTCTATGGTGTATGTGTACTCTATTGACTCTATATTTGAGCTTATAAATTTGATGCTGATTTTCAGGTTTTTCGAACTTGACTAGCCTTAGTTTTAGAAGGAATCGCGCTATCACATCTGATGGAATGAGTGCTTTTGCCAGCTTGACCAACATGGTAAAGCTGGACTTAGAGCGGTGCCCTAGAATCCATGGAGGACTAGTTCACCTCAAAGGTAGGTGCTTATAGATTACATATTCATAAATCGTACTGTTCCCTAAAATTGCAACATTTCAATTTTCTCAATATTTTGTCTGTCGTCTTGAGCCGATATGTTCTTTGGGTTTGGGCAGGTTTGAGTAAACTGGAATCTCTCAGCGTCAAGTGGTGTAACTGCATACAGGATTCAGATATGGAGCATTTATCAGGTAGTCTTTTATCTCGACTCGATTCAGCTGACAATAGAGACATTGAAATTTAAGCAAAAACCAAAACGAAAGCTATAGTCGTATTCTCTGTTTCTTATTAGACTTCAATCTACTGAGATTCCCCAAATCATCATTGAAATAGGCTTTTGTCAAAATTATAACTATATGGTTCTCTATTGTTCGCGCAGGGCTTATGAATTTGACATCTTTACAGATTGCATGCAGTAAGGTTACAGATAACGGCATTACTTACTTGAAAGGTAACTCCTTTTCATCGTCATAATTATTATTCTGTTGTGCAAGTTATATGAATTAAGTTCCACAGATTCTTCAAAGTCGAGTGAACCATTTTGTAAATTGTGGTCCACAGGATTACACAAGCTTGTGTTATTGAACCTGCAGGGCTGCCCTATCACTTCTGTAAGCTTGAACACACTCACAGGTTGCAAAATTAAGTTCTGAAAATACATGCCAAATTAATTATAAATAAAATAATATGCGTTACGACATGTGAGACCAACCGCTTAAATTCAGTTCCTCTCCTGTGCAGCACTTAGTTGCCTGCAGTACCTGAATCTTGGCAGATGCAACTTGTCTGCCAGTGGATGTGAGAGCTTCTCTGGTAACAGTTATCAACCTCTTCCGTTGGGATTCATCTCGATCCTTTAATTTGTTAACATTTGCTTACATGACATCGTGACTGATTAATGTCTGTTTGGGTGCAATAGGACTGAGCAGCTTAAAGATATTGAATCTGTCGTATAGTAACATTACAGATGAATGTCTGGCCTACCTCAAAGGTTCTTTCCGTTCTCCCTTTAAATGAAAACAGTACGAATTAATGTGAATGAAGAGACATAGTTATGCTTTTCTTTACCTCGTCTATAGGTCTTTCTAATTTGGAGAGCTTGAATGTTGAATCTTGTAAGATTACTGACGGAGGCGTCATTCACTTAGCAGGTCAGTCTTTACTCATCCTGTTAAATTTGGCGAGCGTGAATGTTTAATTCTTTAGTTGTTCCTCTTCAAATGGTTGACTCAAAGTTTAGTTGATTGTTTATGCGCAAGCAGCCTGATATCAGTGTATTCATATATTTCAGGTCTATCCAAATTACAACATTTGGAGTTGTCTGATACCGAAGTGGGAAGCAATGGACTTCAGCATCTCTCTGGTGAGATATGTTCTTAGCATCTTGCTCTACAGTTATCGATACTTTTTAAGTTATCAATGTTTCATGCAGGACTGACCAATCTGGAAAGCGTAAATCTCTCATTTACCAAAGTTACTGACATAGGAATGACCAAGCTGTCTGGATTGTTGTCTCTTACCTCACTTAACTTGGATATACCCCGACTTACAGATACTGGCCTTGCTGCTCTTACAAGTAAAAATATTACGTTAGCGACCTTTGTCTCTATATGTCCCAGTGTGGTCTCTCTATCTTTGCTTTGTCGTAAAACCTTAAACTGAATGAACTTAACAGTGATGTTTTGAAAATTATGAAATTATGATTCAGGCCTAACTGCACTGACTCACCTGGATCTCTTTGGAGCTAGAATCACAGATCGTGGAATGAGCTACATAAGAAGTATGTTCTTCGATTTTCTGTTTTTTATCATCTCCTTGCTAAGAAGCTTATTTTTTTACATGTATCTTATATGTTTCCTTCGTGTGACTTTTTTTCTTCTGATAATTTTTTAAAATCAGACTTCAAAAACCTTCGACTATTAGAGATATGCGGAGGAGGCATAACTGATAATGGTGTGAAGCATATCAAAGATCTGTCCTCCTTGACATTGCTGAACCTATCGCAAAATCACAGCTTGACTGACAAATCCATGGCAATCATCTCTGGTATGACTCTGCATCTATCTTCATAGTCTTCTTTTTTTCGGCCATCTTCATTTTTTCCCCATTATTGTGCCTTTCTCATTGTTTTAAGTCACATCGACAGTTCCACAAAAAGTGCATGTTAACCAGCATCGGATTTTTGGTTTGCCGTGCAGGGTTGACAGAACTGGTATCTCTGAACATCTCAAATTCACGGATAACAAGTGGTGGACTGCAGCATTTAAAGTCTCTTAAGTATCTGAAATCTTTGTCCTTGGAATGCTGCAAAGTTACTGCAAGTGACATCAGAAAGCTTCAGTCCACGCACCTCCCCGACTTGGTTACTTTTCGCCCACATTAATGTCTGTCCTGAACAACGAGAAACCCTGAACATATATGAATGCCTGGTATTTATTTACAACTTGATTCGGAAAAATGAAGTATACCTCTTGATGATTTCTACATAAGCTGCTTTCAAGGGAAACACTCGGTTTGTACATAAATGAATAACTACTTTCCGTCAAGTGTTTCAGATAATAAGCCTGTTATCTTCAAGATGCACAAAGTATTGACTGCATTTGTACATAAAGAAGACTGCTTTCATGTTGTCACATCTGCCCAATATTTGACACAGATGATACATTGCAACGAAGCTCGTATGACCGGTATAAACCAGACTGCATGACAAGGTCATGTTAGCCATATTGACAAGCACTCCGTATCTGTTTCAGTCGGAAGTTGAAGTTAATGGTCTTTTCCGGTCATATCAGCCATATTAACCAGACTGCAAACTCGTATCAGCCATATCGATATGTGTCTCCAAGCATAAGAATATAGCATTATGATGACATTATGGTCTAATACTAAAACATGAAGAAGCTAGTATTACATTAACATTAAAATAAAAAAATAAAAGGAACTGATAATAAATACTCTAATCCTACTCTATATACTTCTTACACAAACACACTAAACTCTAAAACAAACCAACCGTACGATGGAAGACATTACATTAACACGTCCAAACCCGAAACCTGGATGTTAGTTTAATACGATGGATCAAAGTCATCATATTTTGCGACAAAGAATGAATTTGATCGACGGAGTGATGAGCCATATGGGAGAACACTGTAGAAAGCGGGCTTGGATCGGAGAATTAAGTAAAATGGATGCTGAATGCATCATCATCTTTGTTGTTGATCAGAAGCTGAAGCTCCTACTGAAGGTGTGTTGGGGATGCTGCCGCCTGAACCGTTTTCTATAGGAGGTGGAGCGCCCCATTTTCCTTCAGACTCGAGAGGCTCAAATACATGAACGCCACCATCTGACAATCCTACTGCAAACTGGTTCGCTTCTTGTGGATGTGCCGCAATCACAAGTGGATGCACATTAGAGCTACTGCAACAACGTATATTTGTACACGACTCAGATAACCAACCAAGCACAACTACAGGATAAAATAAAAACGTTAGCGTACAAATGAAGTATACCTGACGCTTGCCGGGAGGTAAGCAGAAGGATTGATGCGACATCGTAGTCTGAGATTTGAAGCATTAAATACACAAACAGTAGCGTCGAGGAAGCTCGCATACACAAGTTGACTATCACATGAAAATGCTGCATGAGAGATGGGAGCAGACGACTCGTGTGGAACCCACTGGAGATAACATTTAAGGCAGTCCCCATTAGTTCTATAAAACACGGTTAATAGGGTGATTTCGTACCACCAGAGAAATGAATTACCTGTTTCACGCAATCTAACTGTTTTGTTTCAAATATTGCTAGTTGAGTCTCATGAACAACAAGGAAATGTGTCTGATCTTGATGAAACTGTACACGTGTATCCGATACTGATGTTGGTGTTCTTCCTTGTGGAAGCTGCAGAAACTTTGATCTTTGCTTTTCCCACACATCTGAACTCCACACACAGATCTAAACACGGCAAACGAAAAGAGATTTTGACTGTTTCAAATTATCCGTTATAATTGTGTAAAGAATTGCATTATATGAGCTGCTGCATACCTGGGAATCTGCACCCGATGAGACAAGAACATTTAGCAAATGTGAGAAGGCCAAACCCGTTATTCTTTTAGAGTGACCTTTTAACTTGCTCTTGACCTGTAAAAATGATGAATCGAGGCATACATCATCAACCAAACATTCTCAGAACAGCTATCATGAAGTAAAGGTGATGAATCGAGGAGTACCTCATCTACTCGAACGTTATATATCTGTATGCTAGAGTCATCCATCCCAATAGCGATTATATTATTATCTTGGGGATGGAAGGCAAGAAAAGTTGCTGCTGGAGGCGGAGGCATGAAGACTGTCATTGTCTACACTCAACCACGGAAATTAATCAATAAATATAATAAGAAATCGAAGCAGATAAATTAAGAAATGTCGAATGCTGTAAAATGAAACGACAGTCGATAGATAGGTCACATTAATACCTTGAATGTCATCATGTTGAAAAGGGAAATCTTGCCTCCGGATGCAGACATAACATAAGAATCGTTTTTGGACAAAGCAAAGCAGGGAACAGCTTCTTCAGAACTTGCATCTGACACGTCATTTGTCATGAGAATGCCGCTTGATGGCTGCCACAGCTGAGGTGAAACACTAGCCGTTGCCTGCAGTGATTGCATTAAATATTACGTAAAACCAATAATAATAGCGCTTGTACTTGATGACTTGCATTCAACAAAAGAATGTCTGTCGTACCTTTCCACTTGCATTACGTTCATTCCTCTGCCATTTCCATAGCAGGTGAATTGCATTTGAAGCTAATGCCAGGATAGCGTTACCTGAATTAGTATAAATCAATCTTGCAATCTGTATCAGCACACAAAGAAACGCCTCAGTGACAATTAATAAGAGTCGGCATTTACGTAAATA
Organism: Agrostemma githago; assembly: GCA_958450325.1. Taxonomy (NCBI): domain Eukaryota; kingdom Viridiplantae; phylum Streptophyta; class Magnoliopsida; order Caryophyllales; family Caryophyllaceae; genus Agrostemma; species Agrostemma githago. The sequence goes on along the minus strand of OY288252.1, from coordinate 68,260,602 downwards.
ATGAAAACATTCTTTTTCGTGACAGGTATAGCCACTATACCTTTGCAGCTCTCATGTGTTCCGGGAGTCTCGAGGAGCGGCATTGGGAAGGTTCATTTAATTCAGTAAGCTTCCAAATCTTTGATTTATCATTGCTTTCTTCAAGAATTCTGGACTTTACATCTCCCATTGTTCTAGAATCCCCATTCTGATATTAAAAGAAATACGAGGTTACAAAAGAACAAAAATAATCTCAAACGCCCAAGTTAACGTCTAGAAAACAAAGAGGGAAATCGCACCGTTCCACCCATGGAGGCTTGGGGGGTGCCTCTCTCCGGAAGTCCAGAACTAGTGGCAACGTTTGCAGCAGCAACGACAGCAACGGCAGAAATGGAATTTATTGAAGGCTGAACAGAATAAGAAAAAAATTATTAGACCTCTTGGCCTCCTATAAAATATCATACCTTGGTCGGTCATAGCCCAACAAATATAAACTTTAAACATTAATTTTTCAAATATCATAGTTGATATTATCAGTCGAAATATGACGTTAGAGTATCAAAGTTTAACGGGAACAATATAAAAGGAGATGGATGGATCGGAATATGTAACACGGAAAGAAACGTTGAATACTTTACCTTGGTCAAAGATTCAGGAGCTCTCGATGAATCATAAGCTTCATACGTCCGTAATAGCCGTAGTCCATCAGAATTAGCCAGAACTTTGATCCCGTTCTCACTAGCAGAGATGGCTAGAAGAGTGCCATCTTTGTTGAACCGTATACGAGGACTTGCTGGAAGCCCACCATCGGCATCAATGGAAGTCAGAAGCTGCACATTATCCATATCCCAGAACTTTACGGAGAAGTCATCGCCAGCAGCCAAATATCGATTCTTAGTAGTATCAAACTGAATGACACCCAAAGATTTTTTGCGAAATCCTAGGTAGGTTCTCTTCACAGCACCTTCACTTTCATTCCATTCAACAATGTGTGATTCTCCGTCTTTACTCGTGCCACAAGAAAACAGCCTAAATACCCATAAAAATAGAAGGCAGCATTAGCTCTGCATATATCGAATATAATCCATACAAACCAAACACCTTCAAGCAAAGAATCGAGAAAAATAACCTGGTTCCATCTTGACTATAAGCCATAGTTGTGCACCAGCGACCTGGAGCTTCATAGTCAACGCGAGAGCCCAGGTTGTCATATAACCATGCTTTTATTTTACCATCAATAGCAGTAGAAAATATGAACTGAAACATAGTTACGCAGATGAATAAGAGCGTGAAACACAAGGCAAACAAAACATAGCAATCAATCACGGAGTATTTAAGAATTTTAATGAAGTTCCACCTGAATGCTTTCTTTGTAGTGTGGGCACACTGAGTAAACAGGGGCCTCGTGCCCCTCAAAGGTATACTGCTTTGAACCGGTAGCAGCATCCCACACCTAGTCGAAGAGAAGAAAAGTGAAATTAAATGAAATTTCGGAAAATGGGTGGATACAAACTGTGAAAGTAGAGTACCAACCTTAATAGTCTTGTCATCACCACAGGTGATTACACATAGTTGCTTATTGGGAGTGGAAAAGGCAATATCGTTCACTCCACCAATATGAGCATCAATCTGAAATTAAGACGTAGAGAATACTCAACGTACAAAAAAAAAATATAAATCCAAATAAGTGGAGAAGAAGTGATGATAGTTAAACTCGAAATTCTAGCTGCTATACATACTTCCAAATGTTGTCGAACGTCTTCACCACCATGATATGAATATATTTGTACAATGTGCCTTGAATATGCAACTCCTGTCATATCAATGAACGAAGCTAGATAAGATATCGTTCACTCAGAAAAAACTTCTTCATAAGAAATTAATTTTTCCTGATTTTCTTACCGAATAAGGATCCATCAGGACTCCAAATCACGCGATTAACAGAAACAGCTGGATCTTTCACTAGAGCTGCCTAAAACCCATAAGGATAGGCACGAGATAAACGTGGAGTATAATAATAACTTGAATCCTAGAATATTTAAATATGCTAGAGCCACTAAACAAACAGGAAAATTACTACAAATAACAAACCTGCAGAGGCATTGAACAGGTACTAAGATCCCAGACTTTAAAATTCCTTAAAACCAGCCGTTCCCGGGAGCCAACTTCCCACAATGCTATGTCCCCGACATTTGTACCGACTGTACAAGGAGCAGGTCAGCAGTTGAACCAGTAAAAGGATGTAAAGATGAACACAAATTATCATACACTGAAGCTGATAACAGACCAAGAAGTAGAGTTAGTTGAGCAGGGTGAAAATCCATGCTCATAGGAGACGATCCCTGATTCAAAGTCCTGGTGACTGTCTTGGGCAAGTCATCAGGTATATTAAACGGCTGACCATAACCATGGCCGGGGAACGATACTGGCATTACATTCACAGGTAAATTCACCTATATAACAAAAAATAAACACATCATGAACCTATAATCTAATCGCGACAACTTTCTCTGCATCTAACCACCATAAGTAAACGAACATCACAAGTGTAGTTAACAGAAATACCTCATCACCAAGGCCTAGGGGTCTTGTTCTTTTGGCAACATGATCAGAGTCGCCAGATGGATAATCCATGGACGAGTTAGCGGGTGGGGTCCTTGGATGCTTTAGTGCAGCTGAAAAGGAGATGAAAATGATATAATGCTAAGAATAATCCCCATTCCCATATGCAATAGAGCAGAAATCCGTTAATATAACAAATCCGGAGATGTTTTCAGAGGTCAACCAAAGAAATACCTGAAATTGATGGACCGCCAAGGCCGATAGGTCCACCAGGAACTGGAGAGTGGTTCACACTACCACTAGACATCCAACTAGCAAGTGGAGCGGGAGATTGCCCGGGTGTGTGCGTAAAAGGCTAAAAGCATGCAGAGAACCATACCAATAAGCTTAAAGCATGATAATTAATAAGAAAATCAAACGGGGAAAAGACATGGATGAGGTAACCCACCCCATGAGCACCCAATGGAGGAAACCCTCCTGCTTTAGGCAATCCCCCCAAAAGTGGATTGTTCGCAGGCGATGGAGCTCGAGCACCATTCGGTTGTCCTACTTGTCCACATGTATGATCCACAAATAAAGTTTTTATATCTGGATTCGGCCGAGGGTTTTTACAGAGTTGATGCTGCCAATTCAGGCTGCAAATAACGACGAATCACTTGTTTAGTGAAAATTTCAACGAGTAAAGTGTATCCAACTTAACAAATAAGAAAAACAAAGAATGTAAACATTCAATGCAATCAAGGTTATTGAATCATGTACCTCTGGTTGATAAGAGTCCGCAACCTAGAATTCTTCAGGTTCGGGAACTGTAACTTATCACGAAACAACGGATTGGCTTCAATGAGCTTCTTCAGCTCAATCAACATGATAGCTCTCGCAGATTTTGTATCTCCGTACTTGCTAAGCTGCTCGTTCTCCCTGCAGTGACATCGTAACCCAGTTTCAACTCATTGTTCTCGCAAAACTCCATACAGAAACCACATCAAGGAAAAAAAACTCCACCACAAAAAAATTGCACCAGTACCTGAAATTTTCTAATGTCAACAGCTGGGTAATCTCCTTAAAAAGCTCTTCGTTAAACGAAGCAAAAACCTTTAAATCCTTCACAAGTATTTCCACAGCTTTCGGACGATCATTCCTACAATTATTTAACACCCAATTAGCCACAACACAACAACAACGACAACATTTCACCAATGCCTCATCCAATTATCCCTCAAATGCACACTCAACTAGTAATTCAGAAGAAACCAAAACTAAAACTCACTTGTCCAATGCCTCCAAATACTTCTGCTTTCGGATTTCAAAGAATATCTTCATGGAGTATCGATTATCATCCACTTTAGTAAACCCAGAAAGGTACTTCTCAACATCATCCCAATTACCATTATGAACCTCATCCTCAAAGTACTTCATATTGAAGAAAAACCCCGATTCTTGTTCCAGCCTATTAACAGTTCCACACAACAACAACAACAACAACAACAACATCAGACTCATTTTCCATATACAATCAATCGCATTCTCCATCACTAAAACCGCATTCACAGTTGAGTAAGACAATATAATAGCTCCTCCGTCACAATCATTTGTTTATCTTCGATTAAAACATCGCTCACAACGAACTCAACAACAAAACAAAAACAATTGATTGGGACAAGGAAGTACTATAATGAAATGAAAAAAACACCTACTTGTGAACAGTTTCTTTGAACTTTTCTTCATCTAAAAACTGCAGAATTAGGAAGACAAGCTCTCTACTAAGAGAAGACATATCTTGGTTGCTCCAACTTTTCTCCACCAAACTTCAGATGCTTATTATACCTCCAGATCTGTCATACCCATCCAACAAAAACAGCTGAATTATTCAATACCACTTAAATCAAATTAAATAATTCAACTAAATATAACACTGGATTATTATCCCAATCCCAATAAACTTATCGTGAAACTGTCTCATTCAAACTCTCACGAACCCTGAGCAAAATTACAGACCAGTAAATAAAAGTGGTAGCTTTTTTTTCCCAAAAAAATTCAAAAATAATTCCACCCCAATAAAACAAAATAATTAAAATTTAAAAAGTTAGGGTTAGATATCCAAAACAAAATCATATCAAAAAATTTAAAAACATAAAAAGCATCAAACTTTTTTTGAAACAACACAAATGAAGTCTAGATGCAAAACCCATGAACTCCAGCAACAACAAAAAAAGGGATAAAAAAGTGAAATTAAAAAGTTGGAAAAAAAAAAGAATTTTTTTTAATTATTTTCTAAAAAAAAAATGTTGAAATATTTACAAAAAAAATTTAAAAAAATTACAAAAATAAAATCTTACCAAGAGAAATGAAGAGATCAATGAGGGAGGTTTTTGGGTTTCTCTCTCCAAAAATCTCTCAGTTTCTCTCTCTAGATTGAGGGTTCAGACTTTTTTTTTTTTTTTTAGAGAGAGAAATTCAAAGAAAAATTAAATAAAACTGGATTTTCTTTTAATAAATATACCCACCAGATTTGTGAGGAAATTCATTTTTATAAGGAGACAGAAAGTGTGGTGATAAGCAGGTTTGGTTATTTGGTAATTGGAGATAGGGTATCAGTTATTAAGATGAGTGATAAGTTGATAAGCTTATAATTTAAGTGGACCCCACGGAGGGGAGCTTATCTTGACGAGTTTATCGGAGCGGAATCTTTGGTTCACACTTCACAGGCTGTACTTGTAATTACTCCCTCCCCTCCTCCTCCTCCTCCTCCTCCTACCCTCTTTATTTCGGTGACACATTAGAGTTTGTGTTACTTACCACCATTATTTTACCATTATTTGGACATTATTTACCCCAGTAAATATTACTCCCTCTATTTATTAATGTTCTACCCATATTTCACTTTGGGTCATTTATTAATGTTCTACTCATTTCTATTCTTTCCATATTAGTCTCTCACATTCTCATTATCTAATATTTTCTACTATGGCCCCACTTGTATCAACTTCTCTCCCATTTTCATTCTTTATTCTTATTTCTTAATAAACGTGTATAAAGCATATGGAAAGAACATTAATAAATGGAGGGAGTACTCTGTATTTACAACCGTTGTACCATGCGATAATGATAAACAATTATTACAATTTATGATAAAAAAAAATGATCATTTTAGGTTAGTTGGTTACCACTTTCAGATAAATAGTTATCAGTTTTTCATATTAAAACATGTTCACTAATTAACTTAGACTGGTCACTAAATAACATAAAGTGTGGTAACTTTTTACCGTGAGTTAGGTCTGTCGCGAGGTACAATGGTTATATACTATAATTTGTGTATTTATTCCTGCAAGTTTACAAAAAAAAAAAGACCTCTTGGACAACTCAAATCGTGGAGTATAACACACGGTTTTCGAAGATCCGGGTCTTCGGAACAAAACTTCGCAAAAGTTGAATTGTTTATTCCTTAAACCAAATAACGTGTCCTCCCAGATTCATAGGACCAGTGGAGGAGAAATGAGAGTATCGAAAAACGATAAACTCGCGTCAGTTAAAAGTCAAAAACTCGTGCAAAATAGATATAGACATGTATACTTGTTATTTGAGGATGGAATTGAAATTAAGATATCCTAAATAGTCCACGGAGACGTTTTAAGAAAAAACCAAAAGCACATTGCCCAACAGAACCACCCGTACGGCTCGAATCGTAGTGTAATACACGGATTTTAGATATCTGGGATCCCATAGCAAAATTTGCAGAAAATAGATGGTATATTCCTTAGGGCAAATAATGCATCATACCATATTTATAAGACCAACGGAGAAGAAATAAAATTATCGAAAAGCAATAACTCGCATCGGTTAAAAGTACTCATAAGGCCTCTAATGTCTTTATTTTAATCTATTTTCCCTTTTTATTACAACGAGATTTATGTATATATCATGTAATAAACATTTAATTTCAGGACCTAGTTTGACCAAAAAACGAGGATATTAAACTTCAAAATCGACAATTTTCGACGATTTTTCTGAGTTTATGATGTTGCTTGCTAAAACCATTTAGAAACAACCGATACGCGTGGAAATGACTATCATCATCTAGCAAAGATTCGAAGATGACTTAGAGTCAAATATATGGCTTGTTCCGTCCTTTTTTAGCACGACTCAAAGAGTACTCATAAGGCATCTAAATCTCTTTATTTTAAACCAATTTTTCATCTTTATTACCACGGGATTGAGGTATATATCACGGAGTAATTGTGGTGAGAATTTCAAGACATTTAATTTCGGGACCTAGTCTGACCAAAAAATGTGGATAATAACCTTTAAAATCGACAATTTTCGACGATTTTTTCTGACTCTATGATGTTGCTTGCTGAAACTAGGGATGGCAACGGACCGGATCCAGACCGGATCCCGATCCAGATCCGCACCCCTAGTGGCGGATCTGGATCCGCTGTCCGGATCCGACGGATCCCAAAAATGTAGATCCAGATCCAGATCCGTCGGATCTGGACCGGATCCACTGATCCAATTTCTTACTTAAATTCTACAAATTTTTTAATTAATACGTATTTGAAACCATATTAATTTTCATATTTACAAATAAAATCGAGTATAAAGATTCATAATCAAAGATTAATAAAAGAAAAAAGTCTTAGAAATAACCCAAAAAACACAAATTAAAGTTCTAAGTTTTTTATTATTGTTAATTTTTTTAATAAAACAGATTTGCGTATCCGGATCCGGATTTACTTATTAATATACAGATCCAGACCCGTTAAAAAATAGCGGATCCGGATCCATATCCAATGGATCTCAAAATTTAGGATCCATATCTGATCCGTGCGGATCGGATCTTGCGGATCCAGATCGGATCCCGGATCTGTTGCCATCCCTAGCTGAAATCATTTACAAACAACCGATGTGCGTGGAAATGACTATCAACATTTAGCAAAGATTCGAAGACGACTTAGAGTCAAATATATGGCTTGTACCGTCGCTTTTTATAACGACTCAAAGAGTACTCATAAGGCCTCTAAATGTCTTTATTTTTAACCAGTTTCCGTCATTATTACCACGGGGTTGATGTATATATCGAGGATCAATTGTGGTGAGAATTTCGAGACATTTAATTTCGGGACCTAGCTTGACCAAAAAAACGTGGATAAACCTTCAAAATCGACAATTTTCGACGATCTTTCAGAATCTATGATGTTACTTGCTGAAACCATTTAGAAACAGCCGATATGCGTGGAAATGACTATAAACATTTAGCAAACATTCGAAGACGAGTTAGAGTCGAGTATATGGCTTGTTTCGTCAATTTTTAGCACGACTCGAAGAGTACTCATAAGACATTTAAATGTATTTATTTTAAACCATCTTCCGTCTTTATTACCACGGGATTGATGTATATATCATGGAGTAATTGTGGTGCGAATTTCGAGATATTTAATTTTGGGACCTATTCAGACGAAAAAACGTGGATAATAACCTTCAAAATCGACAATTTTTCAACGAATTTTCTGAGTCTACGATGTTGCTTGCTACAACCATTTAGAAACAACCGATATGCGTGGAAATGACTATCAACATTTAGCAAAGATTCGAAGACGACTTAAAGTCAAATATATGGCTTGTTCCGTCGTTTTTTAGCACTACTCGAAGAGTACTCATAAGGCCTCTAAATGTCTTTATTTTAAACCATTTTCCGTCTTTATTACCACGGGATTAATGTATATATCATGGAGTAATTGTGGTGCAAATTTCAAGACATTTAATTTCGGGACCTATTCTCACAATTAATTTTAAGATATATTACCTTTAAAATCGACAATTTTCAACGATTTTTCTGACTCTATGATGTTGCTTTCTGAAATCATTTAGAAACAACCGATATGCTTGGAAATGACTATCAACATTTAGCAAACGATCGAAGACTACTTAGAGTCGAGTATATAGTTTGTTTCTTTAAATTTTAGCACGACTCATTGAGTGCTCGTCTCTGAATTTTTTTATTTTAAACCATTTTCCCCATTATTACTAGGGGATTGATGTGTATATCATGGAGTAATTGTGGTGCGAATTTCAAAATATTTAATTTCAGGATCTAGTCTGACAAAAAACGTGGATAATAACGTTCAAAATCGACAATTTTCGACGATTGTCGTTTGGGCGTGTAATCGGTCCGGATACATCCTTAAGACAACGTAGTCACGTGGTATGAAAATCAGATTGATTCGAAACGTTTCCCAATATGACCTCTCGAGCAGCTCACTCTGTAGTGTATGATGTCCATTTTTCAGAAATTTTGGTGTCCGGAATAAGAAAATGGCTAAAATACACGAAGTCTTATTAGAGTCAGTTGGAACATCCACACAAAATATGAGAAACAACAGAGAACATGTGGATTCCAGTGTTCCTTAAGTCACCCCCACATGAAATCAAGGTTTTCCTATGAAAACAACTTATACTTGTCGTTTGGGCATGCAATCGAGCTTGACATATACTGAAGACACCCTAATCACGTGGTATGAAAATCATGTTGATTTGAAACGTTGTCCAATATGACTTTCTGAGCAGCTCTATTCGTAGTGTATAATATACATTCTTCAGAATTTTTGAGTCCGAAATAAAAATGACTAGAAATTGTAAGGAGTCTTCATTGGGTTATTAGGAACGTTAACTCAAAATACGAGAAGTAACGGAAAACGTTTGGAGGTTTCGATGTGCTTTAGATCACCCCGACCTGAAATCTCGTTAATCATGTAAATAAAAGCGACTTATACTCCACTTGTCGGTTGGACGTGAAATCGGCATGTGTACATCCTATAGACAGATTAGACACCCTAGTCACCTGGTATGAATATCAAGTTCATTTAAAACGTGACCCAATATGACATCTCGAGCAACTCAATTTGGAGTGATACAAACTTAAGGAATATCTATCTCTCAAGTCTCAAATAAGGCAGTAACCCAATTGCGTGAAAAGGCATCAATCACCATCAGAAAATGTCACTCATTCAAGTTGGGGTTTTACCCTTTATTTACTTGGCCTAAAAAGTATGAAAATCTATACATATATGTCCAATTTGTGGTCAGCCATAGCATGGTCCCAAATACTCTACTCTCTATATTGGTCCGATAACATTCACATTCGATTTTTTTATATATCAAGGACGATTATGATGCCAACAAGGTCGTGTCAACAGGTATCTAACAGCATCGTATAAAACTAAGAAATGAAATAACTCGAGGCTGGAATCATAAGAAAACTACTCCGTATTTCATTAACACATACAGTAGTAATAAAATAAAGGAACATCTGATAATAATAATAAATACTCTAAATCCTAATTCTATATACTTTTTTTTAAGTTGCTGCTACCCAAACACACTAAACTCTAAACAAACTGCACAACGGAACCACATTAAACACATCCAAACCCTAGACCCTGCGAATTCGGGCTTGGGGTTGGATAGAAAAACAAGTAAAATGGGTGCGGAATGCATCATCATCTTTGTTGTTGATCAGAAGCGGAAGCTCCGACTGAAGGTGTGTTGGGGATGCTACCTCCTGAACCGTTTTCCATAGGAGGCGGGACACCCCATTTTCCCTCAGACTCGAGGGGCTCGAATACATGAACGCCACCATCTGACAGTCCTACTGCAAACTGGTTTGCTTCTTGTGGATGTGCCGCGATTACAAGTGGGTGCACATTGGAGCTACTGCAACAACGTATATTTACACACGACTCAGATAACCAACCAAGCACACTACAGGGTTCAAATAAAAACGTTAGCGTACAAAATGAAGTATACCTGACGCTTGCCGGGAGGTAGGCAGATGGGTTGATGCGACATCGTAATCTGAGATTTGAAGCGTTAAACACACAAACCGTGGCGTCCAGGAAGCTAGCAAACACAAGTTGACTATCGCAGGAGAATGCTGCGTGAGAGATGGGAGCAGACGACTCGAGTGGAATCCACTGTAAATAAATTTAAGGCACACCATTAACAACATTGCACAACATGTTTGGTTTACTACTATTGTGATTGTGATTTCATACCCGGAAAACAAATTTTTACCTGTTTCACACAATCTAACTGTTTCGTTTCATAAATGGCTAGTTGAGTCTCGTGAACAACAAGGAAATGTGTTTGGTCTTGATGAAACTGTACACGCGTATCTGACAAAGATGTCGGCGCTCTTCCCTGTGGGAGCTGTAGAAACTTCGACCTTTGCTTTTCCCACCCGTCTGAGCTCCACACACAAATCTAGACACGGCGAAGGGAGAGATATTCAATGAGACAAACCGTTTTCAAATGACCCGTTAGAAAAATGTGATGAGAATTGCATTATACCTGAGAATCTGCACCTGATGAGACCAGAACATTTAACAAATGTGAAAAGGCCAAACCAGTTATTCGTTTAGAGTGACCTTTTAACTTGCTTTTGACCTGCATATAGATAGAGTGAGCAACTCATCAATGAGACAATGATCAACCAAACATATTTAGAACTTTTATCTTGGAAGTACAAGTGATGAATTGAAGCATACTTCATCTACTCGGACATTATATATCTGTATACTAGAGTCATCCATTCCGATAGCAATGATATTGTTATCTTGGGGATGGAATGCAAGAAACGTCGCTGCTGGAGGCGGAGGCATGAAAACTGTCATCGTCTGCACGCAACCACGGAAATGTTACAAAAATGATAAGAGATGTCAAATACTGTAAAATGAAACGACAGTCGAGAGGTCATATGGTACCTTGAATGTCATCATGTTGAAAAGTGAAATCTTGCCCCCCGAGGCAGACATAACATAAGAATCGTTTTTAGACAAAGCAAAGCAGGGAACAGCTTCTTCGGAACTTGCATCTGACACATCATTTGTCATGACAATGCCACTAGACGGTTGCCAAAGCTGAGGTGAAACATTAGCTGTCGCCTGCAATTCCGTTATTTTTGTTACTAAATCAATAATAACTCGCACTTGGTGAATTGCATCTCTTGCTAGGCTACCAAGCTGAATATACAAAGTTTTACCTTTCCACTCGTATTACGTTCATTCCTCTGCCATTTCCATAGCAGGTGAATAGCATTTGAAGCTAACGCCAAGATAGCGTTACCTGAATTAGTATAAATCAATCTTGCAATCTGCATTACCACACAAAAAACGCCTCAGTGACAGTTAGCAAACGTAAGGAAAAACATTGCGTATGCATGTATAAGAAACTGTATCACACCTTTGCTGCTCTCATGTGTTCGGGGAGTCGTGATGATCGACATTGAGAAGGTTCGTTTATTTCAGTAAGCTTCCAAATCTTTGATTTGTCATTACTTTCTTCAGGAACTCTAGATTTTACATCTCCCAGTGTTCTCGAATCCCCATTCTGAGGAAAACCAATAGAAAGTTAATAAAGAAAAAAAAAAATCACACTTGGTTGGTATCTGTAAAAATAACAAAGAGGATAATATACCATTCCACTCATGGAGACTATAGGGGCGCCTCTCTCAGGAAGTCCAGAACTAGTGGCAACACCTGCGGCCGCAGCTGCTGCAGCAGCAGCAGCAGCGGAAATGGAGTTTATTGAAGGCTGCACATGATCAAAGTTCAAAGTTCAGATGCAATGCAAAAATGTTGTCGAGATCGATTTACCAAAAGAAATGTTTTTTATGTGAGTACTACATACCTTTGTCAAAGGTTCAGATGCCCTGGATGAATCGTAAGTTTCATATGTTCGTAATAGGCGTAGACCATCAGAGTTAGCCAGAACTTTTATCCCGTTCTCACTCGAAGAGATGGCCAAAAGTGTACCATCTTTGTTGAACCGAATGCGAGGACTTGCCTTGAAATGATTAGAAAATGAGCCAAGTCAATAAAATTAAAGTACTTTGAAACAAAACATCATCAATTTAAACACCAGCTGTTAATTATGATGAGAACTTACTGGAAGCCCACCATCGGCATCAATGGAAGTCAGAAGCTGCACATTATCCATGTCCCAGAACTTTATGGAGAAATCGTCACCAGCAGCCAAATATCGATTCTTGGTAGTATCAAACTGAATGACACCCAAAGATTTTTTCCGAAATCCTAGGTAGGTTCTTTTCACAGCGCCTTCACTTTCATTCCATTCAACAATGTGTGATTCTCCGTCTTTACTCGTGCCACAAGAAAACAGCCTAAATAAATAACCACAAAGGTAGCATTAGCTCAGGATACATCAGTTATAAGCCACACTCGTGCATTTAAGGAAAATTGAGTAAAAAATAAACCTAGTTCCATCTTGACTATAAGCCATAGTTGTGCACCAGCGACCTGGAGCTTCATAGTCAACGCGAGAACCCAGGTTGTCATATAACCATGCTTTTATTTTCCCGTCAATAGCAGTTGAAAATATGAACTGAAAAATAGATATACTTATATATAAGAGTGAAACAAAACGCAGCCAATACTCAGTGATAATTCATTTGAGAAGTTACGAAAGTTCCACCTGAATGCTTTCTTTGTAGTGTGGGCACACCGAGTAAACAGGGGCCTCATGCCCCTCGAAGGTATATTGCTTTGAACCGGTAGCAGCATCCCACACCTAGTCGAAGAGAAGAAAAGTGAAATTAAATCAAAGGATCGTCTATTTTGAGACGATTGACTTCATTTCGGAAAATATAGAGTGCCAACCTTGATGGTCTTGTCATCACCACAGGTGATTACACATAGTTGCTTATTGGGAGTTGAAAAGGCAATATCGTTCACTCCACCGATGTGAGCGTCAATCTGAAATCAAGGCGGATGGTATACTGTAATGTACCAAAACAAAAACAAATATCCAAATTCAAGTGGAAATCCTGGTTGCTATACATACTTCCAAATGTTGTCGAACATCTTCACCACCTTGATATGCATATATTTGTACAATGTGCCTTGAATATGCAACTCCTGTTATACAAGATAATGTTCACTCAGAAGTCAGAATAAAGGTACGCAATGTAGTAGGCGACGATTTCTTCATAAGAAGATGAACTTTCTCTGAATAATTCTTACCGAATAAGGATCCATCAGGACTCCAAATAACACGATTAACAGAAACAGCTGGATCTTTCACTAGAGCTGCCTAAAAACCAGGAAAGGATAGGTACATACATATAGGGTTAAAGCGGAGTAAAATAACAATGTGAACATCGAATATTGAAGTATATGACAAATAACAGACCTGCAGAGGCATTGAACAGGTACTGAGATCCCAGACTTTGAAGTTCCTTAAGACAAGCCGTTCCCGGGAGCCAACTTCCCACAATGCTATGTCCCCGACATTTGTACCGACTGTACAAGGAGCAGGTCAGCAGTTGAACCAGTAATAAAGGGGTGTAAAGATGAACACAAATTACAGCGATGCAGCTGATAACAGACCAAGAAGTAGTGTTAGCTGAACAGGGTGAAAATCCATGCTCATAGGAGATGATCCCTGATTCAAAGTCCTGGTGACGGTTTTGGGTAAGTCGTCAGGTATATTGAATGGCTGACCATAACCATGCCCGGGGAACGATACTGGCATTACATTCACAGGTAAATTCACCTAAATAACGATAAAATAAACACATCATAAACCCATAATCTAATCACAACTTTCTCGGCACAAGTAAATAAACATCATAAATGCAGTTAACAGAAATACCTCGTCACCCAGGCCTAGAGGTCTTGTTCTTTTGGCAACATGATCAGAGTCGCCAGATGGATAATCCATCGATGAGTTTGTGGGCGGAGTCCTTGGATGTTTTAATGCAGCTGGAATTGATGGGCCACCAAGCCCAATAGGTCCACCTCCACCAGGAACGGGAGAGTGACTCGCACTTGAAGCATTGGACATCCAACTAACAATCGGAGCTGTAAGTGATCCGGGTACGGGTGTAAACGGCTACAGGCATACATAAAAACCGGTAAGCTTAAAAGCATGCCACGGAAAACAAACAGGCCAACAATACGAAGGAAGTAACCCACGCCCACCGACCTGGGCACCCAATGTTGAAAACCCGGCTACTGCTTTGGGCAAACCTCCCAAAAGGGGATTATTCGCAGGGGATGGAGCTCGAGCACCATTCGGTTGTCCTACTTGTCCACAGCTATGATCCACAAACAGAGTTTTTATATCTGGATTCGGCCTAGGGTTTTTACAGAGTTGATGCTGCCAATTTAGGCTGCAGTAAACAGTAAAGTAAAACACACACTTGTTCAGTAAAAACTACAACACTGAAGCTTAAATTGAAGTAAACCTACACAGGCGGAATATTAAAGTTTGTACCTTTGATTGATGAGAGTGCGCAGCCGTGAATTCTTCAGGCTTGGAAACTGCAACTTGTCACGAAACAACGGATTGGCTTCAATGAGCTTCTTGAGCTCAACCAACATGATAGCCCTTGCGGATTTTGTATCTCCGTACTTAGAAAGCTGCTCATTCTCTCTGCAGTCACAAAGTCACTTAGTTTCAACTAGTAGAAGCAGTTCCTCCCCTAAACCCCATAACGAAAAATCCGAAACAAAAACTGCATCAGTACCTGAAATTCTCTAATGTCAACAGTTGGGTAATCTCCTTAAAAAGATCCTCGTTGAACGAAGCAAACACCTTTAAATCCTTCACAAGTATTTCCACAGCTTTCGGACGATCATGCCTACCATTATAACACCCCAATTAAACACAACATTTCACCAATAAGCCCTCAAATGCACACTCTACTAGTAACAAATTCAGAAGAAACCGAAACCAAAACTCACTTGTCCAATGCCTCCAAATACTTCTGCTTTCGGATTTCAAAGAATATCTTCATGGAGTATCGATTATCATCCACTTTGGTAAACCCAGAAAGGTACTTCTCAACATCATCCCAATTACCATTATGAACCTCATCCTCAAAGTACTTCATATTGAAGAAAAACCCCGATTCTTGTTCAAGCCTATTAACAGTTCCATATACAATCACAATCATTGCAATTAACAACAATCGACTAATATTCTCTCCGTCTTTCTCAATAGTTAGCTATAACCTACGATTAGAATCACATTCACATTGAAAAGGGATAGGTAACTATTGGGAAAGACGGAGAGAACGGACTACAATTCGTTCAACTAGTAAACAAATGCCATGTATGAACATCAACATCAACATCAACATCAATTAATATAATAATAGGAGTAAAACTAATGAGAAATAAAACCTACTTGTGAACAGTTTCTTTGAACTTTTCTTCATCTAAAAACTGCAAAATTAGGAAGACAAGCTCTCTACTAAGAGAAGACATATCTTGGTTGTTCCAACTTTTCCCCCTACCAAACAAACTTCAGATGCTTGTTATCCCCTTCAGATCTGTCATACCCATACAACAAAAAACATGTTAATAATTCAATACCACATAAATCAAATTAATCACTCATAATTATAATTATAATTATTATAATTATAATTAGATATAATATGAATTATAATTAAAAAATAAAAACCCTGAAGTAATAAATTTTAACTAATCAAGCACTAGTAATAAATAAAAAAGGTAACTTTTTTGAAAAGAAAATTCCAAATAAAGTCCACCTAAGAGAAGCATCTTGTAGATTTACATGTCTTTTTAGTAATAAAATCATAAATAAATAATAAATAATAAACAAAATAATTAGGGTAATAAATACAGTTTAAAACATAAAAAGCATCAAACTTTTTTATTTATTTTTTGAGAAAAAAACACAAATGAAGTCTAGATGCAAAACCCATGAACTCCAGCAACCCAAAAAAAAAAAAAAAAAAAAAAAAAAAAAAAAAAAGTGGGTGTTGAAAAAGATTGTTTTTTTTTTCTTTAAAAAAGTTAATTTTTTTATGGGAAATTAACAAAAAAATTAAATTAAAAAAAATAAAAACATGAAAGATTAAATCTTACCAAAAAAAATGAAGAGATCAAGGAAGAAGAAATTGAAGACCTCAAAATTTCTATAACTTTCTCTCTCTAGAGTTGAGTTTTCTCTCTCTAGATTGAGGGGTTCAGACTTTTTTTAGAGAGATAAATTCAAAGAAATTAAATAAAACTGCATTTTTTTTTTTTAACTAAGAATAAATACCCATCAGATTTGTGAGAGAACTGATTTATATATAGGGGGGAAGAAGCGACAGAAATGGGGATAAGTGAGTTAGCGTATCTGATAAGAGGGGTGGAGTATCAGTTGATGGGAGTGTACGATAATTGAGGGAACGTATAAAAAGAGGACTAATTTAGGTGGACCCCCCCCAGTAGGAGGGGGGGAGGGGAGGGGAGGGGAGAGCTAATCTAGACGAGTTTAGCGGACCGGAATCTTTGGGTTTACAGGCTGTACTTGTAAAGTTTTTAATTAGACCCGCTTAATTTGGTGATTTTAGGGTTTATTTGTGTTGTTATCGTTTAATCTTAACCCACATTTTTGTCCGTAACGGATATCGAGGGTTTGAATCTGAGATCTATTGTTTTTTTTTTTTTAATCGAAGAGCATACTTAAATATAGGAGATGGGGATTCGAACTTGAGATCTACTAGTCCCAGAGCACCTAGTCTTAACCACTGGGTTGAGACATTTTCAGTTGAGATCTATTGTTTAGCGGTACTAATTTAATCACCTGATTAATGATTTATTTGAGTATATATTACTCGTAGTATCATAATGAGCACGAAGAATATAGGACAATGATTTTCGAAGTACATATTTTAATTTATTCATCGTAGGTAATATTATTGTTTTTCTATGTGGAATAAATATTTACCTCGCTCATTTCATTTTCTCGATTTTCCTTCTCCGCTTCTTTTCATTGTCGGTACCAATGAGTTACCTTAATTTCATTTTTTTTAAAATTGTATTTAAGTATATTTTTTTTACTTAAATAACAACTTATTGCCGAGTAAGCCAAGATTGTACAAGCAATAAAATTTACAATGACTTTCTGGTGTTTGATGATATAATATTAAAGCAGATATATTTTACGAGTAGTATTTACTCGTTCATATCCGAAGTACACATATTCTTTTTTAGTCCATTCAAATATATTTGTCGCATTTTTCGTTTTAGTTAATAATTATGACAGCTTTATTCTAACTTTTTTATTCTATTTACATCAAACCCCTACGTACTATGGCCCCCTTTTAAACGGAATTACTCCGTGATAAATTTATGACACGATAAAAGAGACTATGAAGTCCAAACATTGTCCTCTCTCCGTTCAATTTAGATCTTTGCATTTACGTTTTCACAATTGTTAATGCACGTTTTCTTTTGTCTATATCTTTAATCACGTATTTTTAAAAATTATAAAAAAAACTGATATTTATAACGTATTCGATTAAACAATTTAAACAAGGTCTCACGTGACTATATTTTATCTTATACTCATATTAAAAGTTACATTGACGATTTCACTTACCTAAGAATAGTGCCCAAAGAATCAAATGGAACGGAAAGAGTGGTATTTTTTTATGCAATGCGGATCTCCCGTCCCATTTTGTGTTCCACTCTATGTGCTACACCATACACTGAATGACACATCAACAAGTGCATAATATTTGTTACTTATTTTATTTGTCGAGTAAGCAAGATGTCATTTAGTGTATGGTGTGGCACACGAAGTGAGACACAAAAATAGGACGGGTGATCCGCTCTGTTTTTTATGACACCCTAAAAATTCATGCAAAAGTAAATGTACACTTTGGATATGAAACAAATTGAAGTTTTTCCATTTTATATTTCATCCATTCCGCTAAATAATTTCTTAATTTCTGTGCCCACCAAGGCATGAAGTTTAAACTTGGTTATAGGGAGTACGTATTTCCATTTTTAATAAGTTTCTGTTACGTGTGTTGTGCGAATAGATTTTACGTCGTTCCAAAAGTAATGAATAACTGTTGAATAAGACGGAACGAGTATTACGCAATTGAGACGCGTGGATGGCTAAAGAATGAGAATTCTTTTCATCTTTTGTTTTTTTTTTGCCTTCATTTTTAAAAGTTTTGTTACAAAAGAAAACATGGCTAGAAAGTGAATCACGGCACAATATAAGCACGAAAGGAGAACCGTTAGATAATGTGAAGTACAATAGGTTTGAATGATCCGACGGCCAAAAAAGGTAGACAGT
Source organism: Agrostemma githago (assembly GCA_958450325.1). Classification (NCBI taxonomy): domain Eukaryota; kingdom Viridiplantae; phylum Streptophyta; class Magnoliopsida; order Caryophyllales; family Caryophyllaceae; genus Agrostemma; species Agrostemma githago. Next base: position 68,241,939 of record OY288252.1, on the reverse strand, counting down.
AGGTAAAACTGTAAAAAAAAAATTAAAAAAAAAAAAAAAAAAGTAAATAAAACAAGATCGAGTCAAGTGCAGAAGATATTTACTTCACCACCATGAAGATGCTTTGAACACAGAGAGTTTTTCTTGGGACTCACGAAATTTAGAAATGCCCATACCTCTAGGCTTTATTTACGGTTTCTGCCACTACACAGGTTTCACAAAATATCGTCGTACGAAAATCTCGAGATATGAGAAACCATTCAGCACGATAATTTGGTGAGGGATCATTATCACTTTTTATTTTATTTTATATTTGGTGACAAAATAAAAAAAACAAATTCTCGTTTGTGACGAAAATATTCGGATTAAGTTTATGATGGGTCAAATATTTAGGATAAGACGAATTCATGTGACTAGGCGGTAGGAAAAAGTTTTTGACATTTTTTTAGTTGAATATATTTGATATGTTTTAATGTTATGATAGATATATCCATCGTAAATAAGAATAATTGAATTTAAAAATATTGCAAAGGTTGGACCATTATTAATGGCCACAGATAACTTAAGTTTGGTTTTACTAGAAAAAGTGGGTCGTGTATCATGACATTATTCTAACATGTTAAAAGTTTTCTTATTCTATCGTAATCATGTGACGGGTTAAAATATTTGACGATGATAGATATTACTCTATAAAAAGTGTAGTAATATTTAATTCAAATACTACAGAGTAACAGATTATTCATCTTTAAAAATTTATTTGGTTAATATTTAAATTGTTCCTCCGTACAAATTTACGATAGATATATTGGTCAAATGAAATACTTTTATAAGAATTTGGATTTTTGCATTATTTGGGGGAAAGTAGGCTCAATCTCATTTCTAATGTCTCATTTCTTATCCATTTCTAATGCCTCACAAGGGAAATCTATGGATTATTATTGACATAAATATTTATGTATTTTTGGAATTGTATTTTACATTGGAGAAAGAAAATTTATAAGATCCATAGCTTATTGTTAATTTGTGCGTTTTGATTAAATTTGATGAAACTGGGAAAACGACTTTACAGCAAGAATAAATATTAGTTCAAGCCCATAAGGGTGTTGCCTAGTGGTTAAAAGACTTAAAACTTGTGGTCATCAAACCAAGGGTCTCAGGTTCAAGCCCCTGCAAGCGCGAACTTGTGGGAGTTGTATGGCTTGAGATTATGCCTCTAGACTTCGAGTCTGTCGCCCACGGGCGGTTTACCTTGCTGTGCGTGGTTTGCAGGCTATGCGTACACCCGAGGTTTTACCCAGTGCGCACCAAAAAGGTAGCGGCTGCGGGTTCCCTCGTTCATAAAAAAAAAAAAAAATTAGTTCAAGTGGTAAAAAATACTACGAGTAACTCTTACGGAGTACTCCAATTATAAGATCGGAGTTTAATTCTTATGCGGAGTATATAGTCTTACCCATGATATATTATGCTCCTTTTGAAATAACACAAAATCTTGGAAGAGCTTATTGAGAGATCGTTATTCAGTACCACTTTATGTCTTATTCGTACTCTTAAATGACAACTTTGTTTTGTACATATTTTTTAAGAAGTGTACCCTCTTTATATTTGTATACTCTTTTATGTTAATCGTACCTACTTCTATTAGGTTTGGTACCACTATTACTTCCATTATTGAGAGACCGTTTCTCAGGAGACCTACTTTTGAAATAATATTTTTAAAGAAAATTCTAACTTCTTAGTTTGAAATAAATCTCTATCGGTTCAAACCAAATGATACGTTTCCCTTTTGGACACCAGTTACGTGCATTGATATACACGTGTACATATAAAACAAACGTATGGAATCAAATGGATCGAAAACTCGAGGGTAGTATTAATTGGAAGAAGGGGTCCAGGGGAGTAGAGTTGATAAGCCCAAGAAATGAAGGTATACGTAGACGCGCCTGATTTGGGCAGTGAAGAAACCACAAGTCAATGTAAGTACTCGTATTGAGCATGTGAGTGATGTGATGTGATGTGATGTGATGGTCGACAGGTGGGCCCCGCGACACGCAACGCATGTGCCCCCCTCCCTACACTACACCACTCCATCGCCTAACCCTAACCCATGCATGCCTAATCCCCCATCCATCCAAGCAACCCCAATATACTATAACCATCATTATTAATCTTACGGAGGACTCCCTCCGTTTCTATGATATTTTTCACCTTAAAAATGACACATTTTTTAAGAAAAACAATAAAATAAGTAAAAGTAGAGAGTAAAAACAATAAAATAAGTAAAAGTATTTTATTTTATTTGTTAAATAGAAACGCATTTTGTTGTATTACTAATTTACGATTACATGGAAATCTAATCTTTATTACTGAGCTAAAACATTTTTCGATAATTTTAATATTTGATTTCAATAAAAATATTTTGAAATGAGTCGAATATATATTGATACTCCGTCCTACGGAGTAGTTTTTGTTATGTTCCCTCTTTTCTTTTTGGCACTTTCGATTATCTTTTCTCTTTCCATTTTTGGGTTGTACTTTAATCATTTCTTTATTCTTCCTTCAATTCTTTATTATTTCATTTACTCACAAACTCTACCATATTTCTACTTTATACTCCATATTTTGTTACTTTAATCAATTCTTTATTCTCTTTTTAATTTTTGTGCGCCAAAAAAAAGAGGGAGGATAAAATCAACTAGGAGAGAGTAAAACTTTTGATAAAAGATTTTATAAAAATTTATCCCTATATATATATTTTTCCTTTCTTCTCATTTCAATAAAAAAATTGAAAAAGGGAAAAAAAAACATAGGCAATAATGCAATGGTCCTTCCGTTTCGGTCAAAAGTTCACACTTTTCTTTATTGGATATGTCAGTCAATAATTCAAATTTTTTTTTTTGATAAGTTTCACACTCTATTTTTTACGATTATCTTTCGGTCCGATCATTTGGTTACCACTACTTTTTGTACAAGTAACAAAGAAGGAAAGTGAGTCGATGACTACTCTTTATTTACTCCATTAGTCCATGTTATTTGATGACATGTGTTGATGGGTAGCGAAATGTAGAGTGGTAATCATATCACTCATAAATTAAAAAAGTTGTCTCATATACTGAAAAGTACTCTTAACGGACAAAACTGACCCGAATGATTCCACCAAATAACCACATCCGTCACCTGAATTGAAGATCTAAGTTGGACTCGTGGTTATAATTGATACTCGGTCTAACTCGAAATAGACTCGAATGTTTTTACATAAAACAAGGCGGCATCTTTAAAAAAAAGTTGAAAATAATAAACTCGAAAATGACTGAATCCAAAATGACCCGGCCATAAGTTAAACCATTTTTCCCGAACGAAAGAAGTCTGACCCAGTTAACCCATTTACCAGATCTACTTGAAACTACTCCGTACATAAAATGAGATGATCGAAAGTCGGAACGGATGAACATGTCACTATATGAAGTATATAAATTAATTTTAAATAAAATAGATATAATCCGTTACAAAGAAGACGTTAAGTAACTTACAACGTCAGTGTGGAACAACTTTCAAGATTCAAAGTGTGGCCTATATAAAGGACTATGGAACGAACCAGTGGCTGTCGGTAATAGACATATTTTTTTGATTTTTTTTAATTGCACTGTGTCTTTCAATAATTAGATGTACGAGTATCACTTATTGGTTGGAGAATTATTATTACTATTATTCTAACTACAGGACTAGAACCAAATTCGCTGATGAATTAAATCAAAATACTCGTATAGTTTAATCACTAAATAATTAGTGACTGACACGAACATGATTTAAATAAATTGATTGGATATTTATTTATCACAAATTCGTGTATGAGACGATCTCACGATAAATTTATTTATAAATATATGGTGATAATTCATTTTTTTTTTACGGTTTCATCTCTAAATTTAGAAATACAATTATTAAGAAATGTACTCCGTAAATCGTTTTTTTTTTGTTGTAAAGAAAGTTACACTGCAGTACGACTACGACAGTACGATGATGACGGGATTTCAATCCGAAATCATGATTTCATGAGTACTAATTCTCATAACCTTAATAAGTACGGAGTACTTACCAAATAAATAATAACTATTCGAAGTTAACATCTACTTTGAATCGTAATGACTAATGAGTAATATAACTGTACATAACTAGAGAGGAAAAAGGCTGATGGCCAACTGGCCATATACATGAGAGAGAAGCGAAGAAAAATATGAATCTCAATAATTTTAGGGCTTTTCTAAATTGATTCACTAGACACGTGTTAAGATGTTACTCCGTAATAAGAAACACATTTGTATGTATATGATGGATAAAACAGATTGCGTGCAGGTGCCTAAGCATTCCCGAGTAAAGTGCTTATCTCATTTATCTAAATATGGATCTTAACCATGTACGAGTAATTATTATGACCAGATGGAAATTTCTTAGGTCCACCGTGCATACATGTGACCGTACACCCTCGCCAATAGGAAATTTCGATTGTTTATTTGATTATTTCGATATATCCCATTTGGGGGCAATCGTGATCCTGTTTACATGATTCTACATTTTTCATTGGTTAAGGAGTACAATGAGATCATACACCCTAAGATAAGTCAAAATTGACAACGAGCAGATTCAATGAATTGAACTAGAATAGTACTCGTAAGATACCTAAATGCCGAGTAGTATAATTATTCAAGTTGAAATATCAACATTACATGGAGTATTCAACATAAACAGGACATGACTTTTTTTTGGTACTGAAAATAAACATGATTGTAGATTACGTAGAGTACCTTAAATGAACATATAAAACCAAATGTAAACCAAGGACTTTAATGACTAATTTAAATTGACTAAACAAGACACACAATTGGCCTAAAGTCCCGTACAATTTGGTTTTTTTGTTGATAAGACCGACCGTTTTATGGTAAGGAATTAATTAAACACGAGCTCTATTAAGGTGGTATGTATTTCCTTCATTCAAATACTCCTATAAATTTTCACCCGGATGATTGAGATCCATTGATATTTTTTGTATCCTATTACATTTTCTTTACTTCATTGTCCATCAGGTTCGAATAGTTGTTAGTATAGTACACAAACCCCTGCCGTAGGTTCGTTGAAATTTAATTTGTTAGTAAAGTTTCCTAAAAAAGAAATGTGGAACATCTTAGCGAAGAAGATGGAGTACTTTCTTATTTAGCTTGCTTGTGACAGACATATCTGCCGTAAGTGTGTGACAGGTGAAATATTATCCATGTAAATAGATACGGAGTAAGAAAAGAAGTAAAATGCCTACAAAATGACAATCAATTTTGTCTTTATCTATCTACCTACATAAATACTCTAGTATTACCCGATCACAAACTTTTAACGAATATACCCATCTCAAGAAAGACTTCCCGGTAACACGGGTATCCAATTAGTGGATGAAAAAAAAGGGAAATGAGGTAGCATAGTCTCGTAGAGTCGCAGCCTACTAAAAAAAGTACTCGTAGTCCAGTCATAGAGTGTACTGTACGTGTTTGTTAAGATAGTTGTTGGATGCCTTGTACAGTACAATAGGTTTAACTTGGAATCCTATTCCATATTTTTGTCATTTTAACTCAAAAATACATTAATTAGCTTGTAGTACCAAATACTCCATCCGTATCTATATATCCGTCTACTTTATTTAATACTCCCTCCGATTACCTATGTTCAGTGGCGAATCCAGGAATTTCGAGATGGGGTGAAAAAAATTAACGTAAAAAATAACACACAAATAATTGAGTTCAGCTTTGTTTCGATTATGCAGTTTAGTTCTTCAGTTCAATTCAGATAGATCAATTCAGTTTCGATCAGTTCAGTACTTCAATTCAGTTTATATCTATTCAGTTTAGTTTAATTCAGTTCAAATCACTTAAAAAGAATTCGTCATAACTGATTAAACTAACTCCAAAAAGTAACTAAACGTAACAAAAAACTCAAAAACTAAACGCAAACCTTTATTTAAAAAAAAATCAAAGTATTATCGACTAAAATAAAAGTGTCAATACATACTAGTAATACATTATCAAATTAATTTCTCAATTTCACATAATCACATATATCATACTAATACATCATTAGAATATTAGTATGTTCATATTTTCAATTTTTTACGATTATTAATTTCTCATTTGTCCATTTTTCTTAATTCTCTACACAGGCACACATCTCAATGGTTTTTAATAAAATAAAAAAATATCTCTAATTCTTGAGTTAATTTCCTACACAAGTACACATCTCAAATGCTCAATAAAGTCAAAAAAAATATTTAAAATGGATTCATGTAGGATCGGGTATGAGTAAGTTGTGGTTCGGTTTGGAAACCGCTATTTCACGTAAGTGGAGAAACTAGCAACACGGGTATCCGTGTAAAAAGAATTCAAGGTTCAATTGGGGATTTGAACCCATGACCTCATGAGCATAGGAATCAATGTATTCAATTCTACCACTACACCCAAATAACTATTCTGATCTTTATATTCATGTATATGTATTTATATGTCCTTTTTTAACTTGAATTTTTCCTAAAATAATGGGGGTGAGGGGTCACCCCATCACCCCCTTTGAAATCGCCCTTGCCTATGTTCTTCCCTATTTTCTTTTTGGGCTGAGTTTGATTTTCTTCCCTCTTTCCATTTAAGGAAAGTTTTACCTCTTTATTAATTAATATAATTCATCTCTCCTACTTTTTCACCACACTTTTTCTCATTTAATTAATATAATATTCTTTCTCCTACTTTTTCATTCTACTTTTTCCCATTTAATTAATATAATATTTCTCTCCCTTACTTTTTCATTCCACCCCCATTATTCTACTAATATAATTACTCACTCCTTATTTTCTTCCCCAAAAAGAAAGGGGAAGAACACAGGTAATCGGAGGGAGTATATATGAGGTGTATTATATTAAAAGTTGACAAATATATAGATACGGAGGGAGTATGACATACACGATAAAAAATTGTGTATATAATGTTTTGATAATTACTTAGACATGCACAAATCATCGAGCCAATTGCGCTTCAAATTTATTCCCCCGGGATTCTCACATTTACAATGCAAGTCTCTAAATAATTCATTGACGTTAACCTGCCGTCATTGAATGACTTAGCGACTTTAAACCGAGTTATAACATCTCGAGATCGATTTTGAAAACCAAGCTATATAAGGGACGAATGATGATATAAATGTAGTGACATGAAAAAAGAGAGAAAAATGGAGGTAAGGTTAAGGTGGTAGTGGGAAGCATCATATATATATAGAAAAGGAAAAGGAGCTTTTGTATGAAAAAAACATCTTCCCCCTTAATCCCCCATTAATTCCATAACCATGGATCCACCATACATGTCCAAATTTGAAAGTAAACATGGTCACTGGGTCCTCCCTTCCATCTCAATCTCTCATTTTTACGTCTTACTCCTCCCGTTCAAATTTAAAGTCACACGTTTCTTTTCGTTTTTATACTACTGTATTTACAAATGGAAAAAAAATCTTTAATATTTTCTCTCTCTCCGTTCAAGTCGAACCTTCCCCCTTTCTTGTTTTGACACTATTCATAATCAAGGATCATTTTTGATATTCACGACAATCTATTAGAGAAAATATATCCATGTGAGATCTTGTTTAATTCGTTTTTAAGAAAGTACATTATTAATATCTAATTTTCATAATTTTTACTAATATGTTACGAAAGATATTAACGACGTAAAATACGGGTTGACAAACGTGAAAAAAAACAAAAAAAATAAAAATAAAAAATATTTTATTTGAATGGAGGGAAAGAGGGTGGCTGTTTCTTTCTTTACTCCATTTGCTCTTGTATTTTATCGTCGTTTTCAATTGTCAGTTTGATATTAGTGGTACGAAGGTACGATATACAATCATGTACGAGTAAATCAAACAAATGTTATATCGTATCGTATCGTATCGGATCATTTGATTATCTCGTATAACGTACTCCTTCTAAATGGAAACATATATTCAATGTCCCCCCACCCTTCCACCTTATTCCAAGCACTACGCCTCATAATTCATTTATTAATGTTCGTTCTCACTTGTAACGAATATATCTGTCACAAAGTTATAACAGTTCAAATATCGTTCACATAATTAAATAAGACAAAATGGGTCCCTACTACTCTTGCGTGTCATACTCATAGTATTATTCTCGAGATAATCTCCACTCTGACGATTTATTCATCGTATGGTTAAAAATGGGTCAATTATTAATCATTTAGTTACATAAAAATACTGAATAAGACATTATTTCTAGGGAATAAGACAATTAAGACTATGTTCTTTCCAATTTATTTTCAGCTCTAACCAATAATATTCATTCTTATTTAATACTACTCGTATATTTAAGCTAAGTCTAGTCTCGTTAATATGAAAAATTTGTAACTATTTATCTGAAAGTGGTAACTAACTAACCTAAAATGGTCACTTTTTATCATAAGTTGCAGACTTTTACTATTGTCGCATGGTACAACGGTTGTACACAATAATTACTAAAATCTTAATCATTTCAAATCACTTAGTTCATTTTTAACCAAATCCCATCAAATGAAATTAAGTTAGATTAAATCCCTCTCATTTAAATTCAGTTCAACCCGTTTCAGTCGAAAAAAATAGGGCCTAACAACGTTTTTTTTTTCTTCTTCATTTTCTACTTAAATGGACGAATATTTAACTCGTTATAAAACTATACTTGATATCTCCGCCAAATTTGTGTTATTCTTAAAAGCTTGCTTGGGATGAAGTAGTTATTAAGGTAGTTATGGAAGTTAAATTGAACTAAAGAATGGAGAAGAGTAATGACGTTAAGCGAAAATGAGAAGGAAAAAAAAAAGTGATATAGTCTCTTTTGAAGCATTACTTTACATACTCTCCTCTTCTCCTAAGATATGCATTACTCATTTCCTCCCGTACGAGCCAGTTGTTACTTTATCATCTCCCCTTTATACCATAAAATTTCACCACTAACTACGTAGGTAACATATCTAATCTTCTCAATTTTCTTCTTGTTTTAAACTCCGTCACTTTCCAATAACTACCTTTATTCCAAGCGAATCCCACTAATATTCGAAATATAACATCTCCGTGTATTATCACTAAAATGGGTAAATGGATTACAATTTATAATGGATGGGTCTAACTTTTGACGTTATTATTAATGTGATGTGATGATGCATGTAGAATTGTGGATATGTCATTGTCGAAGATGGGGCGGCCCAAAGATAGGCCCCCAAGGAGAAGTAACGTAGTGGTGTCATAACTCACAAGTCACAGGCCTATTACTATAACGAATGAGCCACGAAGATGGCGCCACTTTAATTTTATGACTACAAATGTGAAAACAAAGGAAAGGAAAGCTCAACCTAACGTTACGTTAGGCAGTTTTATTAGATTAGATAGATGTTCCCTCTAACACTACTTGTTAAAGTCTCCGTCTCATTTTATTCTTTACGTTTGTTTTTTTGATATTATTTACAAGTGAGTAGAATCTTCAATATAACTTCTAATATACCCCCTCCGTCCCAATGAATTGTTTGCCTATTTCATATTGGGACGTCTCAATGAATTGTTTGTCTTTCTATTTTAGGAATGTTTTTTATATGCAATTTGACATTTTGTTCCACATGTCATTTACTCATTGGATCCCTTAACCTTGGTGCCAAAAGGAAAGGCAAACAATTCATTTGAACGGAGGGAGTATAAAATAAAATAAAATACATATCCTTATGCACGTAAAGAAAACGAGCATTAACTTACGTGGATAAAGCAAACAAACGTAAAGAATCGGAGAATATAAAGTTAAACTATTACTATCTATATGCCCCCCATGCACTCTTTCACAATATCAACATGCCCATCCTCTATTATTTGTCCCTTTTCTTACTCTAACGCTATCCACCCTCCTTTTCTCACTTATCCTAGGTTCATGTTTCAAATTGGATTTGACTAAGCTGAACGAAATACATAGAAGAAGCTTAGCTGAACTAAAGTGGATAGAAATGTGTTGAATTGACTTAAATTAACTAATGAACTTATTGGGATTTGGTTGGATAGAATTAAAGCGAGTTTAATTGAAATAAATTGAACTGAATATAATAAGTGACACAATAAATTGAAAAGAGCACGGTTTAAACCTTATTAGCTTCTATTATGATAAACACCGGAGTAAAATTTAACACAAATTCTTAGTTAAGAGTATTTTTTATAACTAATATGGACAAAGTTCTTATACATGAATAACCTCTTTCAATCTTTCTCATCGGTTCAACACACAAATCACTCAATTGCTCTTTCGTTCTCTCTAAGATCATACAGAGTATATGTATCATGAGAATACTTTTGGCAAAAAGTTCTTGGTTCTCAATTGTCATTTGTTTAAACACGAGGCATAATTGACTACACCGAAGCAGTAGAGATTGTGTTAATATATATTGGGGGTCGAATGAATGTTGAAGAGGCGGTGTGTAATGAATGAGGCATAATCGACTTCAAAACAAATAGTGACCTCACATCACGTTACAAGTTACTACAACCTTTCCTTCTAGATAAGTTCGTTTGTTTACTTTATTCATACTCGTAGTACTTAGACAACAAAAGATGATGGTGTGATGGTGGTACCGGTGGTGTACTATGCTGGCGATGGATCGCCAAATGCATGCATGTGGTTGGGATTAGGGGAGGGACGATTTGGGGAAGGTGGTGTTTAGACTCTGTTTGGCACACACTTTCAGTTTCAGCTAATTTATTTGACCAAAATTTCAATTATCTGCAAAATAACTTACGAATATTTCACAAATAAACTAGCTAAAATAAAAAGATTACTCGTACTAGCTTGTGAAAACAAATTACTCCGTACCTGAAAAGCTTTTTGATTTCTTTTTACAACAATGTTTGTTTACATCATTTTATCAAATACCAGCTAGTTTTTCGTGATTTTGTCAAACATTTTCAATGATTTCAGTTAGCGTATGAATTACTACTAATTTCAGACTACCTTTTCAACTTTCAACAAGTTTTTCATCGATCAGCTAAGTTATCGTTTAGTTTTATCAAACTTCGTAGAGCATATCTTAAATAGTTTTTTTATATTCATGAAATGAATGGGTGATGTATACTCGTATATACGTAGGTAGGTAGGGTATGGAGCAGCAATCAAGCAAGTCGTTATCCCGTGAACAACTCCAGCTCGTGTTTAAAGCTAATAACTTCAAACTCCTACTTATACTTATCAAAGAATTGAATTGGTCTTATATTATATCTCCACTAATTACTTTTCTTAATTTCTTAATAATAACAATAACAATATTGATAATTTATCGGTAAAATTGATTTGATCCATCAATAAAAGTTCAAATTATAATTAAAAAAATAAAATAATAAATAATAATAATAATAATATCTCGATTCCCGCTAATTTCTTGTAATTTGTTTCGATGTTAATACAAGTTTTGATTTTTTTTAAATATAATAATAATAATAATAATAATAATAATAATAATAATAATATCGGCTACCCACTAACTTCTTGTAATTTGGTGCCCAGATAGTATCTCGGCTACCCACTAACTTCTTGTAATTTGTTTTCGTTATTAATGCAAGCTCCAGTTGATAAAAAAAAAAAAAAAAAAAAAAATTTAATAATAATAATAAATAAATAAATAGATAAATAAAGAGAGGAGAAGTCAGATCAAAAATGAAATAAGTGAGATTTATAATTGAAAGCAATGTGACAGATGAATAGGACATTAAGACATTACCGACAGTGATCCAAAGCCATGATATATCCCGACCCTCAAAACAACCTCGTGTGGTGGACACTAACTTTCCAACTATTTCTCCATTTTTTTTTAGTAATAGTCGGTCTCTCTTGCGACGAATATAAAGTAGATATCACTTGAGGGGAAAAGGACAAAGGTTCCACCAACCTCACTTTTGTCTTATTCCACTTACTTGGTACCTATTTGACCCGTTATATGTTTGTGACGGAGACAAACAAGAATTTATGTTTTAGTAATAACAAAAACAAGAAAAAGACTAGATCAATTATATATATAATATATTCCTACTTATAATCTACGTAGTACCGAGTACTAAGTATAGAAATACTTCGGAAATATTCCGTATTAAATAAATGTAATTTAATGATTGATACAGTATTGTTTTATATAATTGATTTCATACTCCGTATAAGATTTTGTATCGTACACAAATGTTTTGTAACAAATGTATTACTCTCTCTCGGGTACGCTTTCTTTTTGGACATCATTCACAACTCAAGAGAACCATTAATATTCTCGATAATCTATTAGAGAAAATATAGTTATGTGAGATCTTGTTGATTCGTCTTTATGAATAGACGATTAAGAATATCAAATTTTTGTAATTTTTGTTAACGTAAATTGAAAGATATTGATGACGTAAAACACGTCTCGGCAAATGTGGAAAAAAACGTACCATTTGGATTTGAACGGGGGAATACTTTGCAATTTTGTACTCCCTCTATTCGAATCCAAATGGTACGTTTGCTTTTTCATACTTGCCGAGACACGTTTTACACCGTCAATATCTTTTGTTTTACATTAACAAAAATTATAAAAATTTGATATTCTTAATCTACTAATAAAGACGAATCAAACAAGATCTCACATGACTATATATATTTTCTTTTACAGATTGTCGTCGGGAATATTAACAATTCTCTTGAGTTGCTTGTGAATAGTGTTGAAAAGGAAGCATACCCTATGGATTTGAACGGAGGGAGTGTACTCACTATTCAACATTTTGGGATTTTGTGTTGATTGATAACGTGTTTTCTTCGATGATTTGAATTGATTCGTGAAGCTAAACTCAAATTTTAAGAATCGAAGTAGTACTGTTATTTTACTCTCTCCGTCTCAATAGAAACTTTTCGTTTGCTTTATACATAAAGATTAACGTGATAAAGATACATGATGATAGAATTTTTTTTTTGGTTAATTTAAAAAACCAAAAAATAAAGAGTAAAGTTTACTCAAAAAGAAAAAATATACCGTAAACTATTGACTGAAACACGAAAAAAAAAAAAAAGGTAAACTAATGGTTGGAACGGAGGGAGTATTATGATGTATTGATGTGTCATTTTCAACTATTATTGTGATTTTATAAAATCAAGGGTCTCTTTATTCCATGTGTATGTAAGCATAAATATTACGTGTACACTTTTTATCGCTTGTATACGGAGTATATTTTTTGTGATAACCCTAATTTAGAGAAACACAATTAGAGAACCATTTTTACATATACTCGATAAAAGAGAAAATGATGATATGGATTATGGATCGGAGTAACCCCTTTCGATGAACTAATTTTTTTTCCCTAAATAAGATTGAATATTCTAAACCATTTAAAGAAGATTGGTCCATACACCATTGCTTTTACGATTGACATGTCTAGAATAACTTAAAGTCGAAGAACGCCTCAATGACTTTTTAGTATTCTCTACTACTACGAGTAATTTGTAAGTGTAATTTAAAAGTGAATGACATGTGGTACGTTGTTGTGAAATTTTTCCGCGTAAAAATATTTACATTTGTTAGCTTTGAATTTTCATTTGACCCAAAACATGAATAATTTGAAATTACCGTAGCTTATTAGCCCAAAAAATATGTGAAAAACATATATCCTCGTATACAAATTGCATAATAATTTTATTCTCAATGCTTGAAAACGACGTGACTGAATTAAGTTAATTTGCGATGTAATAAAAAAATCACTATCTAAGTAGCGACTGTCACGACAAATAAAGTAATATTTAATTTTAATTTTTGTGAAAATTGTTTTACAAAAATAAGCCAATTTATAATAATCAACGATAATACTCCGATCCGTGTGTAATGATGTCGTTGTTGATTCGTATATATATGTCTTCCTGTTCTTTGATTATTGTCTACTTATAGAATTTGGGTTCACTCATAATACTCCAATGCTATGAGATAAATTGCTACTCCCTCAGTTTTTTATTTATTGTTCCGTTTTATTAAAATACTCCACCTATATATTAATAAAAAGGGTAAAAATTTAAAATCAGAGGGAGTACTCATCATAAAGACCTTGTATCACAAAGTAGTTTATCCGTTGGTCTTCCATATATCCATTTTACGGAGTATTAAAATAAAATGAATCAGATACTCCTTATATCCTTAATTAAATCCATTTTGTTTGTTTTTTTACATTATCGAGGTTCATTTTTGTCCACCAATATCTTTTATTTTGGAATAGTAAAAATCATTAAAAAAAAAATTGTTATTCTTAATATATTTTGGATTGGAAGACGAATCAAACACATCTTGCCCGACAACATTTTCTTATAGATTGTCATATTGACCATTCTCTATGATTGAGTTGATGTCAGAAAAAATAAATGTGCAGTTTGGATTTGAACGAATAAAATAATATTCGTATCACTTTGTTACGGAGTACAAGTACTTGTTTTAAGTTTAAGAGTAGGTGTTGTGAGTCACCGTCTTTTGTAAAGTTAATGCAGACATATATCAAAAAATAAAAATTAAATTAATAGAATCCGTCATTATGTCACAGTTCTCTTATTAATGAAATTAGGAAATCGTTTTTTATAAATTTAAAGGGATACGTACTTGGTTTTGCATCTTTGGGAGGACAATAATTAAGAGAAAATGGCGAATGGTGGAAGAATGAGAAAATGAAGATATGGAGGAGAGCAACCTTGTAACGACATTTTGATTATCTCACGATAAGAGAGAGAGAGAGAGAGGATGATATTTTGATTATCGCACGAGAAGTGGCGAGATGTAAAAGAATGCGTGTCGTCAGGAATCACGAGGGTGTAATGCTCTCATACTCCGTATTGGAGTATTGAATAATATAATAAGGTGAGGGAGAGGGAGGGTGTTTGAAAGGACAACAAAGTTTAAGATAATGGCGCTTTCATTCTATATATTGATAAGAGTTGATTTGTATGATTAAAGTAACACACCATTTTGTTTTGGAGTAGGTCTCCTGAAAGACGGTCTCTCATTAACTTTACTGAGAGACTAAGTACAAATGGAAGTAACAATTGTTAAGAGTTGATTTGTATGATTAAAGTAACACACCATTTTGTTTTGGAGTAGGTCTCCTGAAAGACGGTCTCTCATTAACTTTACTGAGAGACTAAGTACAAATGGAAGTAACAATTGTACCAAACCTAATAGGTGTATGTACGATTAACATAAAATAGTATATAAATATAAAGAGGATACGCTTCTTGTAAAAACAGGTACAAAACAAAGTTGTCATTTAAGAATACGAATAGGACATAGAGTGGTACTGAAGAATGGTCTCTCAATAAGTTATTGAGAGACCGTCTCTCCCAAGAATTTGTGCTTGTTTTAATGGGTGATTATTATGTGAGACGATTTCATTGTCTAATATTCGAAAAGTTACTTATTTATCAATAATAAATAAATTAAATTATTTTTTCTAAATATAAACGGATTGTTTGACATAATAAAAATGTCTAAGAATAGTAAAAGTAATTCATCTCTTTGCTTATTTTATTAATTTTTTGTATGATATTGTTTCAAATTCTTAGTGTGTGACACATCCATAGAATTTTAGATAACTTCACAATATTTTTGAATATATATCGTATATATAGGAGTATTTTACAGAAATTGTATAAGATGATGCCATATTACGGAATAATTTATATTGAGACTACTCATAAGACAAAATATGATGATGACTCTTTCGCAAATACTCCTTAATACACACTCCCTCATTTCAACTCCAAGTAACTTTCCATTATTCCGTTTTGAACTTTGAATTTCAAGCTTCTTATTTCCAATTTATCTAGTCATTGTTTTAATTGTCATAGGAATCTGATACATTAAGAATATCAAACTCCTTATGCTTATCTTATCCAATCACACTCCATTATAATTTGACTCTGTTACTAATTTATGACAGATATATCTACACACTCCACCGACATAAAGTTAGAAAAGTGATTGGGAGGGAGCTATAGATGTGGGAATATAGGCATCAATTGAAAGCTTTACTAGGAGTAGCCTTTCTTTATTTAAGTGGGTGCTACTCCTTTTCAAGGAATTTCATTTCACACAAACTTGTATTGCATTGCCTTTCGTGTGACTATTAATTAAACACAAATTAGGAGCATATATGAATATGAATTAATTCATTAATTAGGTAGGCCATTTCTAGCTCTAATTCCTTTCGTTTTGACTTATATAGACACACATGCATACATACATGTCATTAACATATACGTTATCACTTATTAATAATTTATTATCAAGCATGATGGCAGATAATATCGATAATGGACTAAGATCCTCTCTATTACCTTCTCTTTGTTATAGAGTATTTTATTAACGGTTTAGATGTAATTTTGGAACAATCCAACAATTCTTACATTGATTATCTGAAGTATATGAAAAGTAACAAAATTAGTACGGAGTATATTAATAAAATGGGAGAGAAAATGGAGAGGGGTAATGAAAATAATTTTTATGATCGTTTGTATCATGTAAGCTCAATATTGGTAATGATTATTGATCTAGACAAAGAGAATCCACTATTGACAAACAATATAAGCAAATTTATAATAACGAATAACTTTTAACATAATACGATTATTACTATATTTAAATAGCATGTTTAACTAAAAGTATATACTCCGAATTTGATAATTAGCAGATTATACGACAAATTATATTATTTTCATATGCGAATTGAATATGTTCTTCTAATATGTACCCCTCAAACCCACTATGATTTACCCAATTATTATTTTAATCTCTCACATTTGAATAAAAGTGGGTAAATCATTGTGGGGCGGAGGGAGTAGTAGTTAATACTCCCTCCGGTCATTATTTTTCGTCCCACTTCATGAATATATGTGAGGAGTATTTTAATGTAATGAAGCGAAAAATAGTGACCGGAGGGAGTAATAATATATTCAAAATCAGTAAATTACGACCAATACTTTCGAAATGACATTTACTCTTACCAAACCGATTATATTATTTCGGAATGAGTAATAAATTATTGATCAATTTTATTTTTAATTTAAATACGAATAATGAATTGAATTGGAGTATAAAGAAGTTGTCCTATAGCCAGCCAGAAAAGAAATACTCCCTCCCATTCTTTGGATTCCTACCCTAAGTTGATTAGATGTGAGTAGTATTTTAATCGAATGGTAGGAACCCAAAGAATGGGAGGGAGTATGTGTAGAGACAATAATGATTTGTCGTCCACCACCACCACCACCACCACCACCATTGGTGTTTGTTGTATTTTTGATTCTTTTAGTTTTAGTGCTCTTACCCTCCTTTGTTTGGGTCCATTTAGTGGGCTTTCTTCATCTCATGGACTGTTTTTGGGTGTACATCCAAAACAATTATTTCTATTTTATTCCCTCTGTTTCTTTGTTCAAACTTCTAAAAAAGTCGAGTCAGAAAAATCTGAAAAGTGTCGAGAAATTTAATTCAAAGAATCAAACAGAACCGAAGATGAAATAATATCCATAGTCTTAATTACTCCCTCCGTCCCAATGAATTGTTTGCCTATTCCATATTGGGACGTCTCAATGAATTGTTTGCCTTTCTATTTTAGGAATATTTTTTATATGTAATTTGACCATTGACTTCACATGTCACTTTACCATTGATTCTCTTTCCCTTGGTGCCAAAAGTAAAGCAAACGATTCATTGGAACGGAGGAAGTATTTCTTTTTGACCCAATCAGATTGGTAAACATGCACGTGGTTTCCACTTGCAAGGCCGAAGACGGGATTGAAAATTTGCTGAATTAATTAAAACTAGCTTGATTTGTTAAGGAAAATTAAAGATTAATCAAGTTTTTTTTTTTTTTTTTGAATCATAGATTAATCAAGTTAATCATAGGATAATCCAGAGAAACAAGAACCGAAAAGGAAATTAAAATGATCGCCATGACTTAAAAAAAAAATCTCATTTGCTCTTTTAAGTAGCCTTCTTAAATTAGAAGCAAGTCTTGATAGTATTACATTTTACACTGTTACATCTGAACGGAAAATGAAATTATCTTATTGGAAAATTTACCGGGGGTTCCAAGCTTGCAACCAAAATTCCCAGATCGATATCCTTGTCCTCGAACTTTTTAATGAATGGATGCATCTGTAACCAACCAATAGAGTTTCTTAGTATAGATAACCAACATCATTGAAGAAATCACAGCAATATTACTTTTGATAAATTCGGAGTACAAACCAGGAGGTCCGAGGATGTCCATCTCTCGCTTGGGTCTTTCTGTATGCTGCAGAAGAAACCACATGTTAAGCTAAAACCAAGTAAATGCACACATCTTTGGTTCGGTGCATAACATAAACGGGTAATGGCATTCAGCAAGCAATGGTGGATCTAAGAGCAACACATACGAGCCAAGATTTGAACACCCTAACCACATAACCATGTAAAAATCCGTCACAAGCAGCCAAACGACACATGGGCTTATCGCTTGCCACGGAAAGAGGTTGATAGATATAGGGTCTTACCAAGCAGATATAAAGGAACAGAACTCAGGGGAAAACTGATCGGATGGGGCAGTGGGAGCTGGACTTTCCACAACTGCCGCCAAAAGCTCAAAATAGCTTGGTCCGCCTTGTTGATCTTCGGAATGTAGATAAGGAAACCGTCCAATTGCACACTCTAACATCACCATACCCAGGCTCCATATATCACAGCTATAATCATATGAACTGCCGCTAATTCTCTCTGGCTGAAAATACAAACAATAACTGTTAATCCATGGTGGCGAGAAGGTGCTACAGGCATTTGATTGAAATTCATTCTCCAAGAAATTGCCTAAACCCATCGGACAAAAAAGACCTTGTTAACTTACCGACATGTAATTATAAGTTCCAACAAATGTATCGCGTTGGCCCATAGAGCTTGCTAACATGGCACTAACTCCAAAATCTGTAATCTTCACCTCACCTTTGTGGTTTACCAAGAGATTTGAAGGCTTTAGGTCCCTGTGTATGACATGCCTCTCATTATGCAGGTATATAAGGCCTTGCAACACCTGTGTACAGAAAACAAATTGTCGGAAATTCACCAAGAAATAGGAAAGGAAAAAGGCCTTGGTTTGGTATTTTGTCGAAATAAAACAACACGTAATCATACATTCATACCTGTTTGCATAGAACTGCCAGGTATGGTTCAAGAATAGTCTTGACTTGTTTAATTACATCCACAAGAGATCCGCGATCCATGTACTCGAGAACAAGGGAAAAGGCTCCGTTGTGATAAAATGAATGGTAGCATATCACAACATGAGGGCATTGAGAGGATTGGTTGATTTTCAACTCCTGTACAATTTGTTTACGAACCTCCTCTTGTATGTTCATTTGGATAACCTATAACATGTCAAAACAACCTCTTAGAGAACCAAATGCCCTAAATCATGTTCATAGAACAAATACAACAGCACCTACACAATTATTTCTCAAGATTTCAGTTTCCAACACTATAGTCCAGAGTCCGGACAATCCGTACTTTAGTAATGTACTGTGCAAAAGACTAGAAGAGTTACCAAAAAACCATCTTTCTATTCTTACTCAAGAAAATCTCTAGTTCAAAATATACACTACAACGAATGTTAACTCACAGACGTGATCATGTGAATGGAAATGGACTAATTGCATTCACCGGAAAAGAGCTACAAAAACACAATTACCTTCAAAGCAAACAGCTTTCCAACCCACTTATGACGAACAAGTTGTACTACTCCGCCACTTCCTTTGCCAATGACCTTGACGGTCTCCAGGTCGTCCAATGAAACTTCAAAGTCAAGCTCCCTAGAATCTGAATGCTTTAAAAGGAGATGAACAAAGCTCATTCAGAAAGTCTGAAGACAAAGATTGGCACAGAAGTTCTCTGATCGTGAATAAGAATTAAGCCAATCGAATCAGATTGGCAGACAGTGCATCATATTGGCATTAAAAAACCGTCAAGAACCTTCAAGACATCGATAAAAATGTGATAAAAATGAGACAAAGCTTCTCTATTGATAGTCAGTCACCCTGCATTCGATTACCCATGCTTTGATTGAAGTTATTCACTAATTGACACATTCGCAACCAGAAAACTTGTACCCGTCATTCCATCAAAACTGTCACACTTTTAAACATTCGACAGATTGTCGAAAATAGGGCCACAAGAATCAAGATAGATGGCAATGCTATCCAAATGAAAGTGACAAAGAACCTAATTTGGTTCAGAACTTGAAGATAAATTCCACGACTTGATGAACACAAAACGATACGTAATTAAGTAGAAATAAAGGTAAAATTGAAATTGAATGCAACGACGCATACAGAAGATTGCTTATTATCTTGAGAGATAAGACGGGATCCTTTGTGATTAAGCATCAAATCGCCATCTTGAAAAGTTCCACTTGCCGTCCTATATCAAATCAATCAAATTCCATTGAAAGAAACATCAATCGCAAGTTGAGCATGAGAGTAAAAGTAAATAAGAAGAGTAGTATGAAGGGGGGGGGGGGGGGGGGTTTATTGAATTGACATACAGGAAGGTGGTGATAGGAGTTTGTTGAGCAGGAAGAGAAAGCTTGAGCTGCTTCAATGGCGATTTCATCTTCATCTTTTGATTTGGATTGAAATTGATTGATTAGGCAAGTTTGAAAGTGGTGGGAGTTTTTAGGGTTTGAAAGAAGTGAAGGGGGAAAGATGGAAGAAGAAGAAGAAGAGTGTTCAAATAAGGAGGAGCGCCAAAAGAGATGCACACTTCCTCTCGTATTTAAATAATTGTCATTCTCGCTTTTCAAAAAATATTTCTTTAATATCTTTCAAAATATATACCTAAATAAATTGAAATGTATGTTCATATCGAAGTTATTTTCATAAACATTTTTATGGTGCAATTTTTTTTAAAATTTTTCGACCAATATATTTCTTTAAAAATCAAATTTAAAGGACCGTTTCGTAAAATGAAAACGACAAATATTTCGATACTGAGGGAGTAAGTAAATTAAGGGTTTATTTCAGAATGTTGTAGCTAGTATTATGTACGGAGTATTAATTACTCGCATTAAATTACCGTATCTAATTTGTTTAGGTGATAGAAAAGTTTCAAAAGTCCCTTTTTTACGGAATAGCCGTTTTTTTATTCTATTTTGTTTGAAAGATTTTGACTCATTTTCACCACATTACATAAACTAAACTAAACTAAGTTGTAATTCTATATCTCACACAGTAAAATTGGTTAATACCCACCCTGATTAACCACAACGGTAAATTTTAGAGTTGCAAGAAGTAATTAAATCAGAAAAGCCGGGTTTTAATTAGATGTCGATTTTTTAGTAGAAAATTACAATGGAAATGAAAAAAAGGTAGACTAAGAGAGAGAAACTAATTGCCCGAAAAAGTGATTGTTTTATTGTCGACTTGAGTAACACAAACATTGGTGAGAATTGCCTGAAAAATCTAAGGGTTCCTTCGCAAGGTTCGTCCACAAAGGGTGAGTCAGGGCCTAAGGGTTCCTTCGCAAGGTTCGTCCACAAAGGGTGAGTCAGGGCCTAAGATCAGGTCGAAAGGCGTAGTCATCGATGGACAACATATAAATATTTTTGTACTATCCCTTGTTGGTCCCGAGATGGCCATTTACATACAAAACAATTACTCGTACTTATTTCTATTTTATATATTCTCTCTGTTTAATTTCTTTGTTCAAACTTCTAAAAAAATGAGACGGAAAATCTGAAAAGTGTCAAAGAAATTAAATTCAATTCAAAGAAACCAGTTATTCTTGGTTATTGTTTGTAAACCTACGGTAAAGTGTTGGATCATATGCGTGTAGATTGGGGTTCGAACCTTGACAACTACTACTAGTCATTAGTTCAATATTACTCCGTACTAATTAATATACGAAGTATAACCTACTTCCTTGGTTCCATTTAATTTTTTACTTTTATTTTTTTGGACACTATTCATAAATCATAATTCAGTAAAATCTTCAATTGAACAACTTCTATATACGAGTAATACTCCGTATATAAACATAAAAGATACTCAGTGAAATCTTTGTTAAATTGTCTAATCGAGTGCATTATTAATATCAAATTCAATTAGATTGGTAACCATGCACATGGTTTCCATTCTCAAAGCCGAGGACGAGATTGAAAATTTGCTGAATTAATTAAAACTAGCTTAATTGATTTGTAAAGGAAAATTAAAAATTAATCAAATTAATCATAGGATAACAAAACTAGGTTTTTAAAATCAATAATATGAATGCAAAATTTTACAAATCTTTTTGGCCCATTATACCATCACTTGGTTTCATCAAAAATTCAAGATTTAATGCGACTAAGTGAGCTATTGAAAAATTCAATATAGCCCTAATTAGAGCTTGTACGTACATAGGGGCGTAGTAGGGCTAGGGCATATATACATTAAATGATACTGTACATAAACTCATTATAATTGATAGTTTGGATTAATTACAAGAAACTAAGACATCAAGTAGTCCTCCATCCATTTCATGATCTCGTCTTGATCCATTGATGAGGACGATAATGGATCCAACGTCTGTATCGGAGTTATTATGTCATCGGTCAGGATATGATCTTGTTGTCCCACTATTGGTTCTGTCACGTTCTTGTACCCGTTTTCAAACAAATCGCCATTATTATTGTCATCAACGTTGTCGTAAGAGATTAATTCCAACGGATCGGCAACAACGATCTCATTCATCGTGTCAACCCGACCTCTCTTGGTCATCGGACCGGCTTCATAACCCGTCAACATAAAATCATCCATCTTCCGCACCCTAGTAGCACGTATACCCTTCTTATTATTACCGTTAGTATTATCTTTCTTGTTAGAAATATGAGACAACACCAAGTCTAGGTTATCAACAAGAGAGTACTCATGCATCACCCACTCATCCTTATTCAATAACGGGTCGTGATTCGACTTGGGAAACGGCTTGAACTTGTAGTACTTGTGAACTCCAATAACCTCGCCCTCCTCGTCGTACACCTCCTTGGTCGCCGACTTCTCTAGCCAAGTCCCGTGACTCGAGACAACACGGCTAACCCGTTTGCCATTGAGAGATCGAGACGTCTTCTTCAAGGGGGTGAAGAAGTAACCTTGTCTAAACCCGTCTTCGTCTTCGTTTCTTCGGGTCAAATCCATGATGTTAGATGGATGATCCGTATACACGTCGTAATCGATGAGTATGTCGTCGAAGCAAGGTAGCAATGCCTTGCCATGAAGCTTTTCAGTAAGGAAATAACCGATAAGTTCATCCCAACTCGGTTTGAAGACGTAACCTATGGGGATATTATAAGCTGCCATTTCTTGTTTCTTTGATAAAACGATGATGTTTTGAGTTATTATTATTTGTATGAATTTTGGGAGTTTTTTGTGAAATATTTTTTGTTGGTGTAATGAGAATAATGAGATATATATAGAAGGAAGACAAAAGGAGCTTATAAGCCCTAATTTAATTGCGACACTGAGATGGATTAGGATTTGTTGTAAGCAAATTGTAGATATTTTTGCGAGGGTTAATTAATTAAGGAAGCTTATTACAAGGTAAGTTTGTTAGGATTAAGTGTGTGTTGCTTCAATATAAAGCTAATTATATATTGCGTAGTAGGGTTAATTAGGATTTACGTAGGATCCATGCAATATGCATGCAGGAAAATTACGAAATTGCAAGTTACGAATTACGTAAAATATGATTTAACAAGGATAAAAGTGCAATATTAATTACAAACGAGGCACTCAAATGTGTAATAAATTGCACAATAATTTTTTCTATCGGTTCCAAGAGTTTTTCATGGTGTACTTTTATCGAAAGATACGTAAATACATACGTAGTATATCTTTCACAATTATAATTGGTAACTCCGTAAATATTTTCAATCCGTGGCGGACCTTGAACAAATTTTGATTGGGGCCAAGTTAATTCTAAATTTAAAAAAATGCATTTTTTTAAAACCATTTTCTTAAGTGGGGGGCTCAATCTTATTACAAAAATGTTATGAGTTGGCTACCCTTCACTGTCTAGGACATCGAGGGGTCAGTTGGACAAATGCCAGTGTGTACTGTCTAGGATATCGAGGGGTCAGTTGGACAAATGCCAGTGTGACCCGGGGTAGAGTGACCAAAACCGGAGCTTATTAATTTATTAGGGTTATTGTGGCGTGATGTCGTATCGAGCAACCCCTCGTTGTTTAGGATAGAGATCAGATGGGTGAGATGACCAAACAGAAGGCTTGTGTTGTACTTGTGCATGTGTGGGCTTTGTGTCAAGCACCTCCTCGCCATCTCAGACAACGCTACTAAGAGTAAGTGCAATAATGATAAGCGACAAGCTAAGTTTCCGGTTAGAATTTGTCACCTCAGATTTCCAAGCTACTACTTTTAAAGTACAGCATCACAGTACACAATGTTTTAAACAAAAAAACATTTTAGTTTAAATAGATGCACAAACTTAATGGAAAATATATAAAAAGAAAAAAGAAAAATTGGATACATACATGAGTCCACAAGAAAATACTCATAACCTTGGTCAAAAAAACTTTCGTGGAGTAGGTTAAGGGAGTAGCTTCATTGAGCTATAGCTCGATCGAAATTAGTTCAAAATGAATGTAACAATAGTTAGGTCATACAAACAAATCCACAAACCAAAGTTACCAAACCATTGCAATTATCGGAGATTTGAACCTGATGAGACATATTATTTAGGGTAACTAATCTTAACCACTAATTAAGCTGATCAAAACATGTCCGTTATTGTCCTTCGTTCTCTAATTTCTGATAACCCAACTGTCCTACTTGCGACAGACATATCTATCTTAACATTAAAAACAGACATCCAATTGATCTTCTCATTAATATTTTACTTTAACCTTATACATGAAATTTATCTTAAACTAACCATTTAGTACATCGTAAATTTAACACAGAAATAAACGGTTTAAACAGGATTCGTGAATGTTTAGATCTAAAGACTTTTACGCTTTTAGCTAAGGCAGTGGAACAAGAAGTCTCCTTTGCTTAAGAGAGCAAACACATACACATACTACATGTGGAATGTGGACTCATAAAAGACGGTGAGTAACTTAACTCTACCTTCAATCAATTTTGCCCAATACAAACTCCTCCAATTGTCAAAATCAAATCGTATCATACAAGAATCCTTTCACTCAATTTCCAGTAATCTGACCTCTTAGATCTAGCCAGATAATCAAAACCCCATCTTTCTTCCCAATTCGATCCCGCCTAAATTGAAATTTCAACCATTTCTTCATCTTGTAAGTCTCAATCTCTCAACTTTTCAATCTGCAAATTGGAGCTGTTGATTGCATTATTATTGTTATTTGAGTAATGGGTAATGATAATAGATATAAAGCTGTCCCCTTTCAAGATAAATTTGTTGAATTGCAATTGCAAAGTAATGATTTTGATGATAAATATGCATCCCAAATCCCAGTTTCTGCACAACCCGTTTCATCAGATTTGATTTCTGGAAATGGGTATGCAACACATTCTAATGAGGTTGATGATTTTGATGTTGATCTTGATAATTACCCTTTAATTGTGGGTGGAATTGGGAAAGGATCAGGGGTTTCTGGTGCTGTTTTTAATCTTACAACATCAATCATTGGTGCTGGAATCATGGCTTTGCCTGCTACAATGAAAGTTTTGGGATTAGGGGTAGGGTTAGTTTTGATAGTTGTAATGGGGGTTTTGTCCGAAATCAGTGTCGAATTGCTGGTGAAATTCGCGGTTCAGTGTAAGGCAATGTCGTATGGGGAGGTTGTTCAGTGTGCACTTGGTCGTCCCGCTAGGGTTTTGTCTGAGATTTGTATTATTGTGAACAATGCAGGGGTTTTGGTTGTTTATTTGATTATTATTGGTGATGTGATGTCGGGTTCGTTTCATCATGAAGGGGTTTTTGATCAGATGATGGGTACCGGGGTTTGGGATCAAAGAAAGCTTGTGGTTTTGGTGGTTTTGCTTGTGTTTCTAGCGCCTTTATGTGCGCTTGAAAAGATTGATTCTTTGAGCTTGACTTCAGCTGCTTCGGTAGCTCTTGCAGTTGTGTTTGTTGTTGTTACTTGTACTATTGCATTTATTAAACTCGTTGAAGGGCGGATTGAGGCTCCACAAATGACCCCCGATTTTAGTTCTAAGAAAGCAATTTTGGATTTGCTTGTCGTGATTCCGATCATGACGAATGCATATGTATGCCACTTCAATGTACAACCGATATACAACGAGCTTGACGGACGGTCTCCTCAGAAGATGAATCGTGTAGGTCGAATCACTACAGTTGTTTGTGTGGCGGTTTACGGGTTTACAGCCTTCTCCGGGTATTTGCTTTTCGGAAAGGACACAGAATCTGATATTTTGACCAATTTCGATAAAGATCTCGGGATTCCATACAGTTCTGCCTTGAACTACATAGTTAGAGTAGGATATATTCTTCACCTGGTTCTCGTTTTTCCAGTTATTCATTTCTCATTGAGGGAGACAGTTAATTCGCTGGTATTTTCCAATTCTGCCCCACTTTCAGAGAGTAGAAAAAGGCTTTACTGCCTCACCGTTGTCTTGTTAGCCTTGATTTATCTTGCGTCGACTATGATCCCAAATATTTGGACTGCATTCAAGTTTACGGGGGCAACAACAGCCGTATCCTTAGGGTTCATATTTCCTTCTCTTATTGCATTACGGTTAAATGGGCAAGGAGAGACATTGACCTCTGGGGAGAAACTTTTTTCTTGGATCATGCTCGTTGTTGCAGCAATGGTTAGCATTGTCGGAGTGGTGGGTAATGTCTATGGGCTTCAAAGTCAGTGAGGATGAATTTCATTAGTTTTTAGTCTATTCATCGTCGATGCTCTTTACGATTACAGAGTATTTTTTAGTGTAGAAGGAGACATTGACCTCACGGATACTGTGTTACAAACCCGAAAAAATGGAGACTCTGTGTTTTCGCATTACTGAGGATCTGTGTTGATCCTTTGGATTTGAGGTCCTGGCTGGCTCATTGCAGAATTGACCTTAACGACTTGACACACGCCGTGGAATGTATCAGAAAGGCAGCAGTATGTTTAGGAATCGAGGCTCAGGAAATGTATTAATGTAAGTGTGCTCTCTTAGTAGGAGTTACTTCTACTGCGGCTTTTATGTATAATCAAGTATTCTTATACCGTCGATCATGTCTTGATTTGTTAGACATAGATTGAAGAGTTGAAATGCAATGTCTGTATATTAGCCTGATTATTTTGACAATATATTTTTTTGAATAAAACGATTCTTAGCAAAATCATACTTTTGCAGAATGCTTCAGCAAATCAGCCTGTGGCTGTGGTTTTCTTTACTATCAGTTTAACAGGCAGAATAATTGAACATTGTGACATACTGAAAATTTGGAAGATGTCTGGTGTTATTGTTTTTTTTGGCTTAAAGGGAGCCACAGCCACGATGATGAATTTGATGCTGATGTGGTTAGAACTTGAGATCATGAGTACCATGTGACGGAGTATGTAGGGTGCACATTGACTGTGGTGATAACAATTGCAGCGATAGAGAATTCACAATATAAACTTAGTATGACTACAAGACGGTGTTTACATTTCAGAACCTTGAGTCATTTTAACACAATCACCTTCGATGGTATAGCTAGAAACGTCGAACTCTACATTGCGTCGTGTTACATGACTTTTGGGGTCACCATTGAAAATCATAGTATCGAATTCAAGTGAACGGAGTGAGCAGTAAATCCGAGGAGTTTACAGTAGGGTTAAAATGCAGTGAGTTTAAAGTAGGGGAAGTTGTAGGGATGAGGAGCAAGATCCAAGAAGAGGCACGTGGATTAACCTTGACAGTCGCATTGGTCTTACTCTTAATTTAACCAAACAAGGTAGAAACAGTGGAGTATTGAATGCTACTACAGTCTGTCAGTCAGTGATACTGTACTCCATATGCATTTAACAAAGGTAAGTGAGTGAGTGACATGCATGAACAATCAACTGACTCACACAGATCCTATTTATGACCCCTCCCTGTCCTATGCCAATCCATTATCTCTCATGTCCTCCCCTTTCTTAAGAGTTAACGACACGACCCTATAAAATAGAGTAATCTCGTCCGTCGAATTCGGTTATTTTGTGTGTAATTTTCAAATTTTTTGGTCTAAATTGAAGTGTTAAGTCGTGTTGGATTCGATAGATGTTTCACTGTGAGTAACGACATGACACCTACGTGAAGTGTCAGAGTGACGATGAGTGCAACTTGCAAGTATTAAAAAAAATCAAATAAAATTGTTTAAAGTTGTTTGACGGAGTTAGAAGTGAAATTTAATGAATAATGATAGTAATAAATGTAAATATGTTATGCTTCATACATACAAGATTATGTATACTCAATTTCTGAAGGACTCTAACTCTATGACCAAATCCGTTCAAGTTAGAGGATGTTTGTAAGTGATCGATCTCCTAGATCCCTTACATTAAACTTCGATGTATCGTTCACAAGTCTTCGATTTTTATCATTAGGCTACAGTAAAACCTTATCAGGTGTTTCAACTTTTTTTTAGAGTATATCATCTCGTGTTGTCCAGATTCGAGTAAGATAAGATTATAAGGATAATAAAATTGTCACTCATGAATTAACATTTGCAATGCACAAATCCCAACTTTTAGTTCTAAATTGTACTAGTATGAAGGTTGTTATTTCGTGATCTTATTAATTAACCAACATTTGCGGCCCCTTAACTCTGCCTTACCTAGCTTAGAGGGCTAAAGACTATACCTTTATTTTTGTAAGTCAACCTCCCTCAAGTTTCCACTTCCCTTTATTTTTTGCAAGTGGTTCAAAAAGTTGGCAAGTCACTTCACCAAAACATACACCCCCTACATATCCTCAACTAATTCAAGCAATCTACTCCCCAAAACCCTCCATAATCCCTTCACATGCATATCTCAAACAACCCCCAACTCCCCCCTTTGAAAAATCTCCACCATTCTTCATAAACAATACCAATACACACCCTTATATATATAAACCCTACACATCCTACCCAAAAACTTAGGGATTATTCCAGCGACGGGTCGGGTCAGGTCAGGTTAGGTGAGGGTGTACGATGGATTGGTACGCGTGGCTATCGAAAACAAGGTTAGACCCTTCATTAGTGAGTGAATATGGTGAATCATTTGTTAACAATGAGCTAGAGAAAGAAGACATTGCCTACTTCAACCATGAGTTTCTTCAAAGCATGGGCATTTCAATAGCTAAACATAGGTTAGAGATCCTCAAGCTAGCTAAAAGAGATCTTCTTCATCATAACAACAACAACAACCACCACAAAACAACAACAACAACAACCCATAATGTGTTCAAACATCCTATGTCAAAACTCCTATTTGTGTTGAAAAAAACAAAGAAATCATTGGTTAATTACATTGCAAGTTTGGTGCATTATCAACAACAAAACCCTAATAATGATTA
Organism: Agrostemma githago; assembly: GCA_958450325.1. Lineage (NCBI taxonomy): Eukaryota > Viridiplantae > Streptophyta > Magnoliopsida > Caryophyllales > Caryophyllaceae > Agrostemma > Agrostemma githago. The sequence continues at coordinate 68,212,361 of OY288252.1, read as the reverse complement.
TGATAATGATCATCATAGAGGGTTAAGTCTTGTTCCTAAGAAGAAGCAAAAGAAGAAGAAGAAGATTAATGAGAAGATTAGTAAGGGTGGTGTGATTAGTTATAGCTCACGGTGGAAGAGAGCAATGATGATGAGAAACAATAATAATACAAGCACTAGGAAATTTGTGTTCGTTAATACTAATACTGGTGCATACGTTAGAAAAACCGATAATAATAGTAATCAAGAAAGGTTAATGCTCACTAATGATGATTATTTTGGTGATTATTTGGGTGATGATCCTTTGGTTGTTTCCACATCTAAATTTGGTAGTTTTACTACTACTTGCCCTTTGATACATGATGATGTTCAACAAACCATGGATAAGAAATTTCCTGATTATCCTGAGGACGAAGACGACGATGATAATAATAACAATAATAATCAGGAAGATGAAGATGATGATTATTGGAGTCCAGATCTTGAAGAGATCAAATGGGATGCTATGTTTCATGATTTAAAACCCACTTAAGTTCTCTAATTTTTCAGTTTTTTTAGTTTGTTTCATTTTACTAGTAGTCGATAAGAGCGAGAATTACCAGATGTTGGTTCGAGATTTTTATAATATTATTTTCCAGTCAGATGAGTAATGTAATACTAGTCGTACAAACTTATTTTCCGTTTTATTTATAATTTATATAGGTAATATTGTATGAAATGATGATTTGGGTTTGTATCATTGTATGCTATTTTACATGTGACATTTAAAAGTAGATTTTGACACTTTTTTTTCTCACTTATTACTCACTCTTTCATATTTGGTTGATTGATTTTTGTTGCTTCAAATGGTGGGCTTTGCTGAAAAAGAAGATTGCATTGTTGCAAATGTAATCTTCTTTATATGCACCTTTATGCAAAAAAGTGCACCACAATCATGTATTCATGTGACTGACTGATTTTGAGTCCTGTATTACACTCACTGCTCATTAGATTTGACGTTTCTTGAGACCGGTTTATCTGTCACAAATCCATGACAGACTGACAGATTAGAACAAGAAATTATACTTGTATATATATTACAAACTCATAATCAATACATGAACACCCTTAAAAATCGATGATCACCTAATAAATCGCGCTAATGAACACTAAATGAACCACTGCTATACAACATCTGGTAAACAGGTCTAATCCTGGCAGTAAGCAGTAGACCTAAACCCGCACCCACCCCACAAACCCCGGCCAAAACCAGGAACGTGAACCTGTAACAGTCCGCACCATAGCATGCTGCTACTCCCTGTCGTGCAGCCTCTGAGTCATACACGGACCCTGCCAGCAGGCTTGAGAAGAGTAGCGCCCCTACAGGGTTTCCTAGCATCATGAAGTTGTAGATTACTCCGAAATTCTTAAGCCCAAAAAGCTCGGACGCAGTTGGGATCATTGTCGTGAACTGGACTCCGTAGCAGATGCCTATTAGCCCGGTTGCAATGTAATGTGTGTGTTTGAGGTTTGATGCGTATAGAAGGAAGGATACGAGCATTATCAGTTGCGTGAAGGACATCCACAGCGACCGAGGTATTGCTTTGGTTCTGCATAAATAGTCAGATTATGCAACCAAATTACATGAAGAAATAAGCAGTTAAGTGAATTAGCATAAAAAGTACAGTAATTACCTGCAGAAGTATTCAGGAACAGAACCACCTCCAAGGCGACCAACGAAATAGCAGAAGGAAAACAGAGAAAGCAGCATTGTGGTATCATTACCGTTCCCTTGAGAGTACCCGATTTGTGACAGATTATTCACGACAGTCACACCAGAACCCGACCCTAGAAAATAAACCACCCAAAGAAGCCAGAAATCGGCCTTAACCATTGCCTCTCGGAATGTAAAATCCTCGCCTCTTCTAGGCCTCCGCTTTTTACTCTCCACTGCGCCTTCTCCAACTGCTAACAACATATTATTCTGATCAGAATCCGACCCCTCTGAACCATTCTGCTCGCCCTGTGATGCCAAAAACGACTTTGAAGGCAATAAAGGCTCCCTCGTTTCTGACATGCTGTCGATTTTCTTCACGGATGGGAAAACCGTCATTCTGACAGGAATCGCGAGGGGTGCCAGCATCAACACAACCATTACAGCAATGAAAGAGTAACACACAGATCTGTCTAAGGAAACTGTACTGTCTAGAACCTGAGTCGCGAGAAGAAAGACGCCTAGGACGACACCTGACATCTGAACAAACAGGAAGTTCTGCGACGTGTCTTCCAATGCTGTTGCAGGAGAACACAGTCTGACAAGTGTCATCATGGTGAAACAGATGACAGGAAGGCCGAAGGTGAGGAATAGAAGTAGCGCAGACGTGGATTTGTGTAACACCATGCTGTAAATCTCTGTGTAGATTCCTGCAGCTAGAGCCGAGTATCCCTTCATTAGGCCGGCTACCAGGCCTCGATTTAGAGGGAAGTTCTTCATGTTGGTTACAATCACTGCTGTACTGAACCATGCACTGCTATTTGCTGCTGTCAAATGTGCTATCCATAACTGTCATTGTCGAACATGTCGTCACACAGGTTAGACCCTAAAACACGAGTTATGAAAATTGTGTCGATACGTCTTACAATCTGTCGAAATACTGATCACTACATGAGTTTCAGGAGTAAACAAAGTCTACAGAGAAAGATCATACAATTTCTGGTAAATCTAAGTGATGTTGACTCAAAGAGTATTTTATTTGCATTACAGCAAAGTCATGTCATACAGTTCAATATGAATGAATCCTCCCTAACTTGCAGACATTATGCAAATCAAAGAATGATGTTGACACAAAATATATTCACACAGTTTCGATGACATAATCAAACTTTAATTAATAGCCTTCATTGATAACACGATGATGAGACGATGTGGCGCTGGCCTAATGGTTGAAACTCAATCAGTGGCAGAATCGATCAGAAAAACTTTTAACTGTTTTTTTTTTCGGGACAGAGATCGAACCTGAGACATACTGTCTAGGGTACGTCTGTTTTAAACACAAGGCTAAGACATTTACGAAAAATTCAGATTTTGAGTCAGATCACAACTCATGATTAATGATGCACTAACTAAAAACAGTAGTACAGTACCACTATGTTTCATGATAATAGCAATGCTGTACCAGTCAGGAAGGAGACAGACAAGTTTAGAAGACACAATGCAAGTTAATTGCAACTTTATTATTGGACCGTCTCATATATAAGACCGTCTTACTCTATAATTTGTGGGAGCGCGATTAAAATGGGTACGTGGGTGTGGTGGAAACTGGAAAATGACAAAAAAAATTAAAATTGAAGGCATTGAAGGTAGGGAAAACTAGACAGTAGACAGTACATCCAATCATTTAAGTACCTACCTGTGAGTCATTGTTCACTCAAACCATTTACCAATGATTAATTACACACTTCATCACTCATAATTGAATGTAGCCAAAGCCTTAAATATACTCCCATTTTCAATCATTTGACTACAAAGAGAACACAAGGGTCAACTAAGTGGTGGTAACAAGGATTAACAATCACGAGGTTAGTGTTTCGATTCTTATCCGTGACTTCAGACCCAAAAACAGATTGCATAAGATAAATTGATTGACTTAGCCACTTACATGAGCCACTGTTGTTATAAGTAAAGAAACATCAATAACATAGTCCCATAGACCTTAGTCCATACCCATGACTCAAAAACGAGTACAAGAACGATAGTTTCTGCATGTGTGCACAGACAACTAAACAAACACGGTCGATCAGGTCATGATCCTAGCGAGAATTTGAACAAAAAGTGTATGAATTAACATTTTCTTACAAAAATAAATATAAACTGCACGTAAATTTGAACCTAGTTTCGTCCATGCATGTAAGACCGTTGTTCTAGACATTTTTTTTTGAGATATCCAAAGGTTTCCTTTCATTAGAACATAAAAACACGTTCCACGTATATTCATATATTTCATCGGATGACAGCTACTTCACAACATACAAGTACCGAAACATAAATAAATAAAAAGTGATGAAACATGAAGATAATTTACCAGCCAATAGGGTAAATTGTGCAGAGTTTGAGTAACAGAGAGCCAAATAAGACCATAACCAAAAAAGCAAGAAAGAGCTCCAAGAGACAAGACAACCCATGGAGGAAACCTATTACAAGCAATTCCAGGCAGAATTCCTGCACTCTCACCTATATCTACTGCCACCCCAAGTAGTGTAATTTGCTGTTGATTGTACCCAAGTACTGTTTTCAGGGTTGGAGAATATAGAGGAAAGGTGTATGGACTCCCTGAACCTAGTTGTATCCAAACCGCCGCGGCTAGACCCACCCATGGTGGTCTAGTCCCTGGTTTTATCGACATCGACATCGTTTCACCGGTACCACCAAAGCTAATAAGTAACTAAATAAATTACTATCATATGTTAATAAGCTCTAAAATGTGTATTATTATAAAGTGTATATATATATGTTATATGTAGCTATATATATATATACAGAAATGAAATAAGTAAGAAACACATTGACAAATTACGACAGTGTAATGAAAAGGACATGTAAAAATGTGGAGTATATCTTCGCAAGCAGGTGTTTTTCTGTATCCGTCATAAGGTTATAATGATTTTTTTTTTTTTAGTTTTATTTTATTTTGAGAAATAGGTTATATATAACGGATTATATTCACCTACCTGGCTAAATAAGATAAAATCAGAATGCATCGATAATTACAAATGCTTTGTCTTTATCTATTTATTTGGGTCCACCGTCCACTTAAAAATATTTTAATTCATCATAAATTTGTGACGAATATACATACTCAGTAGAAGACATAAATGTTGAAATGATATAGTAATATGGGAGTATGTATATGCGGCTTTTAGGTTTCTTAAGAATCAAATATAAATCGGACTTATCCAACTAGAAATTGTAGTACGTCGCCTATGATCTACCAACCACTTCAAATGATGTTAGAAACTAGTAGTGATAAAAGATTAAAAGGACTTATTTAGAATATTCTTTTCTTCGTATTTGGGATAATAATTCGATACTTATTTAATTATCGAGTATTTACTATACATCTTATTAAATGATACTCGTAATAAATGTCATATAAATTGGAGGATACACTAATGAATTGTTTTTGTAATACAAACATGTCAAACAAGAATCGACTTCACAACTAGCCATTAGCAACATATTGTTATCATCGATACTTGGAAGGGTATATCTAAATTATACTCCGTCTAATTGAAAAGTACGAGAAAAGTTTGTCAATTTTTGTTAAGACGGACAAATTAAACAGTCGTAGGTATATACGTTCCAAATAAGTACGGACTATTATTTGTGTATATAATAAGGGTAACTTGAGTAACTTCCTAGCTAGATAATATCAAAAACACGTTTGTCTTATTATCATCAAGTATTTAAGTGATGATATTTGGACTCGTTTTACCATATAAATCGATACTGCCCGAGAAGAAGGTAAGCTCAAGTGGTAAAAAGCTCCCTTACTCCGATCGAGAAGTTGAAAGTTCGATTCTTACTTGCGACGTAGTGCGCTCTTCTCTGGACCAAAAAAAATAAAAAAATTGATACTGTCCATCAATTTTTTTTGAACTGCGTTTTAATTCGTCAATAAAACTGTCGTGCCGAGTATTTATTAGCACCAAGAAAATGTCCTATTTATAATAATAATAAAAAAAAAAATATAATAATAATAATAATGTTGAAATTGCAAGGAAGTTGAAGTTGTAGAGTGGTCGAATAATTCCAATAATTGAGGCAGGGGTGGGCTATAGCGTATTGTAATCGTGTCGATTGAATGTGATAAGAAGATCTGTAACCTTTCATTCCAAGATAATTGTTCCTAGATCGATCGATTGATCGGTCAAGTCTGTCTTCTTTTATAAAATGAGACCCGACCCTTTCACTGATCCAACAACATGTGATGCATTATCTTTATACATGTAATTATCAAACTCAAATTAGTGAATTACATTAATTATTTGACGAGTACAACGTTACTACTAACCCTACCCTGGCCTAATACTTAATGACAATACTAGTTTAGAGTTGTGATTATTGTCGTTTATCATATCGTCTTAAACTGATTACTGACTTCCTTATCAAACAAGTATTATGAACGTTAATTGAGAGACCTAGTTGGATTGGTATATATAGGTCAGAGTCACTCAGGTCGTCCTCAGTTAATTAGATGGTTAGTTCTAATATATCATTTCGACGGAATATAGACGTGTTATGTTGATACTATTCATACATCACTTGTGACCACTTGTATATATATAGATTGTTCATGTTCTAGCTTATCCTTCTAGTATTAGCAAATGTTATTATTATAGCTAGATTATTATTCTAGATACAACATGTCGTTGTCGATCATCCTTAAAAATTTTCAATCATATGTATGCGGATGTTGTTTTGTGGTTGAAGTGATTTGAATTGAACTGAACTTGACTGAATCGATTGAGACATGATTTAGAGTTGAGAGGCAATCAAGTAGCATTAGCAACAGTGCAAAACCGACAATCATAACTCAGAAGTCATTCATCAATCATCATAACCTTCATTTGTCTTCAACTTACAACAGATGCCAGACTTCGTACACATTTTGCATTATTACATGCCTACTCCATCAGCGGGTTAGGTCTTACTGTCTTACCATCTTCATTATTGGAAGCTCTCTCGAATTTTAAAAAATCATGTCGCGTTCTCAAGGATTCGAATATGAGATCTATGATTTAAGTGTGCATGAGTTATATATGACTAGTGGCGGTTATACTACCGTTTTATCCTAACATCTCGTCAATCATTATCTTTAGTTACGCTTGATATGAGATATTGAGATTTATACCTTCAGATTTAATGTTACGGTCTATTACATGAGATATGACATGATTTACTCATGTCATATGAGTATCACATCCATCATCATAGAGGAATTGACTATCTAACCCCCTACACTTATCATTTAAAATGGTTCAAAACAAGGTAGATACTCCCTTCGTCCCCCCATTTTAATACTCTATCCCATTCTTTGGATTTCTACCATAAGTTGATTATATGTGAGTAGTATTTTAATCAAATGGTAGGAATCCAATGAATGGGAGGGAGTAATAGACTAGTATAGGTCCCGTGCATAAATGCACGGTATACATAAAATTAGTACTTTGTAGCATACTAATTAAATATTTTAAATTGGAGATATATTAATGTTTACCTTCCTCAATTTTGAGAAAATAATTTCAAATTGATAAGCAATCAAGGTAATGAATAAAATTAATAAATGTATGTTTAGATGAAAATGTTGTCTACAAAGTATATTTTTATTTATGTTATTCTCATATTTCGAAACACTTAATTAATTCCTTCATATATATATATATATATATATATATATATATATATATATATATATATTACTTTTTTTTAATGAAATAAAAATTGGACTATTTCCACATTTTTTTTAATTAGAGATTCAACTCGAAAAACAAAAACGTTACTTAAAAAAAAGAATCAAATATATTTTTCTAGTGTGAAACTAAGAATGGATATACTATAAATTTATCATTTGATGATTTTATCATCATCCATGAAATATAATGGGTTACCAATTTATTTTAATAAGTACTCCTTGTTTAACTTCCATCTTTAGAAATAATGTATTTTTGTTTAACTTCCATCTTTAAAAATAATGTATTTTGGAGGGTTTTGGAAAGTTGTTATTCTTTTAGGGGCCGTTTGGTTTGGGGTCTAAAAGAAAGGGAAAGGGAATCGAATGGTTTCATTCCCTTTATCCTCGTTTGTTTTCACATTTTTCCATTCCCTTTCCCCACTTCCATTCCTCTCCAAAACCCCAAACTCCTCCATCTCCATTACCCCACCCCCTTAGGGTTTAGATTTTCATTACCTCACCATCATCATCCTCAATTTCTCACCGTTAGACACTTAGACCTATAATTTTGACCCGATCGTAAACTCAACCTACTTATTTTTAGAGACTCAAAATATTTGACATGCGATCCGTTTGACCCGAACCTGAAATCACCCATTAATTTAGGATTGAGACCTGAACCATTAATATAATATATTTGAAATAATAATTAAAAATTAAAGTTATTAGATTTAACATGTTTGAAAAATTAATTCAAAAAAAGTTATATGAATTATTATTTTTATATCATTTAGTAATAAAATGTTTGTAAAATACTCCGTAATATTATACGAAGTACTTCGTAAGTTCGTATATATATTTTTTAACATTTTTATTTTTCAACAAGTATTTGATTAATATAATAACATTAGAAATACTCAACATGAATAATATGAATAAAAAAACTCAGCTTTTTAATTGGTAAAAAGTGAGGCGTCGAAAATTGATTTGTTTCTCCTTCCCTTACATCTTGTAAACAAACAACCATTAACATCAAAGGGTGACCTTTTCCTTTCCTTCCTATTCCCTTTGTTGATTTCATTCCCTTACCCCTTCATCAACCAAACGCCCCCTTAGTATATAGGGGGATGAAACTAAAACTTCTCTCCCTAAAAAAAACCTAGTTTTTCCTCCTCTTTCTCCCAAAAAAAAAAAAACCTATTTTTCCTCGTCGATCTGGGGCCTCCATCGATGATTAATCGATGGTAAGCCCCAAAAATTGTTTAAATCTCAATTACTAGTTATCAAATCTTATTCAATAAAAGTCTCTCTTTTATGAGAGTTGTTTCGTCCTTTTTGAAGGTTTTTTCCTTTATTTCGAGGTTTCAGTCATATACATTAGTATAGGGCTTAGATTTCAAGAATTATGTGCAAGATCATGAGAGCAATGGAATCCCTACGTACGGCGATACAATTGAGGTCAGATCTCGGTCTACTATTTGTCAAAATAGAGGAAGTTCATCTTGGAGGCTATTTCAGCAGATCTATAGATTCCTTCGCGAAAGACTGTGTCAATAAACAGCGGTATATAGAAGGCTATGCAGAAGCGCATTATTCTAATAGTGATCTTTGTCTGTTCTTTATTTATTTTTCACAAATTTGTGTTCTGTTCAATTTGACATCGTTTGTAGATGTCGGATGGCTTATTATTAATGTTATTGATCTCCACTTTCAAAAAAGTATATATGGGGATGAAAGGTGAAATAAAAAAAAGTAAGAGAAAAATATTATATTAATTAAATGAGAGAAATTGAGGTGAAAAAGTAGGAGAAAAGAATAGTATTATATTAAGTAACGAGGGGTGAAAAACTTTCCTTAAATGGAAACATAGAAGAAAATTAAACTCAGTCCAATAAGGAAAGAGGGAAGAAAATAGACAATCAGGGAGTATAACAAAACAAACATTCGAGAATAATAAAAACTTTTCTGAGGACGAGTATTATAAAATTCCTAACAAAAAAAAGTTTAAATTTTTTTTAAAGATAATTTCAAAACTTTTACGAGAAATATTATTCATATGACTGGATAAAACCGAATCGAGAAATAGCCAAAAGCAGCAATGAAGATAGAAGAATTAGAAAAGGTGTAAACTTGTTGTTGGGTTGTTACCCCAAAGACCTAGCCCAATTTAAATGGGCCAATTGCCCAATTCATTATAGGACCGATCGATGTCTTAGTTCGTAGAGTCGAAATCATATTCATAATCGGGTTCAAATACTGTCACTGCACCCTGCAAGACGAGATCCTTAATCTCAGGTTAGTAATTTAATTTAAGCAATTTGGTGTCTAAAGATAACTGGGTTTTGACTGTAATTACACTGGGATTTGATTGATTGAATTCTGTAATTCCAATTTCAATTGCACATTTCTAGTTATATTTATAGTGTTCATCATTTCTGATGTGAAAGATGTAATCTTTTTCTACTTGACATTGTTTATCCAACAAATTAATTAGATGGGTATTCATATTCTTACTAATTTCATTTGGATTTTATACGGTTTAATCCAGATTCGAGTCGGTTTGTATCACACATGAATGAATTTGATCCTGTAATTCTGTCATCAATTGGGCTGTTCTTGTACTGGAGGGGATTTTGATCCAAATTTCCAATCCACTAATTCTCTAATAAGACGGTTTCATAAAAGATTTACTCGTTGGTGATTCCATCAATTACAGATTCACGGTAGATGATTGTCACAAATTATACTATAGAACCGTTATTGTGCAACAAACCTTAAAACTAGAAATTTTTGGTAAAAAATTATCACTTTAGAAAAAGTGGTAACTATTTATTTCACAGTGGTAACTATTTATTTGACAGTGGTAACTAACTAAACTAAAATTGTCAATTTTACCCTAGATTGCAGATTTTTACTATTGTCGATGATTGATTGTTATTCTTGTTGAGTTGTGGGTCTTGCTGCAAATCTGTTTGTTGTACTTAGAAAGAAAGGCCTTGTGATTTTACAGTTTAATAAAGACTTCATGGGTCCGCGATGGAAAGGGAAGAGTTCGAAAGCCAAAGCAGCTTCAGAACCCATGTCGGAAATAATTTCAGCACTTCAATCATCCCTAACCATGTCAAATTGCAAGGGACTGATATCGGGATGTAGTGTTCTTCTCGAAGTAGATCCTGAACAATCTGCAATTTTGAACCGTGCTTGTTTTGGTCGTGCAATAATCACCAGCCAGAAGGAAAAACAGTGGTACGAACTTGGTCTAGAAGAAGCCTTTTACTTGTGCTACTCTTTGAAATGCTTGGAAATTGTCGACCGTGAGAGTAATGTTAAAACTGATGTGGAGTTGTGGCATTACATGTGCTCAAAGATTGAATCTTTTCCCGAGTTTTACAAGGGTTATTCTCATTTACGGGTGAAGAATTGGGTTGTAAGACCCGGGTCTCAGTATGGTGTTGATTTTGTTGCGTATCCACATCATCCGGCCTTGGTTCATTCCCAGTATGCTGTTCTTGTTTTGTCGGACAGTGAGGGTGATTATGGGAAACGGTTGAAATTATGGTCGGATTTGCATTGCACTGTTCGGCTTTGTGGTGCTGTTGCCAAGACGCTGCTAGTCTTACATGTTCAAGCCAAAGGTGGTGAGATATGTTCCCCGATTTCTTTGAATAATTATGAAGTTAAGGAGCAGACGATATCGAGATGGATTCCGGAGCAAAATTGTGAACAAAATCCTGATGTGAAATATTTAGGTGGAACTAGCAGCAAGTCTGGTGAATTTGTTAGCAAGAAGTATCCTAATTCCTAATACTACGTCTCATCTGGGCTCGTACTCATTCAGCGGTCACAAGTAGAACTGGCAAATGGGCTAATGCGAGTCGGGTGATTTTGGATTAACAAGAATTCAGGGATGGTGGAGAGAAGGGATAAGCAGGGAGACAGGGGAAGTTTTTTATTGGTTTATTAGACACGGTGAAATAATACTAATTCATGGGTTCCAAATGTTCTTGAAGTTGGTGATCATTCTTGTCGAGCCAATTGATTGGTGAATCATATACCTATATGTTGATGTTGCCGTACGTTTTTTTTGGAAATTAGCTGTGGATCATTGTTCCTCGTGCATCTTCTGCTGTAGTGGAAGCTAAGCTTACTGTCCTTAGTGTTTACATAACAAAAAATTCTAATAGATCTCAGTAAACTTGGTAAAGATGAGCTCTTTAGGCTCGATCTTTTCTGATGTGATCAGTCTCCGCCTAGAAGGCTACTCCTACTCCTGACATTTCAGGGATGTAGAAAACTTTGAGGAGACATTTTGAATGACGTTTTTACAGTATGCTTGAGGTAAATTTTGAATGACGTTTTTACAGTATGGGATGTCCATTGTCATACATACATACCTTTCCTAGACTACATTGCATGAAAAGTATGTGTTTGGGCATAAGTCTTACAATGAATAAAGCCAGCAGCTAGATGCCAATCTGCCAGCACCTTTCCGTGGGCCCTCTTCTGTCCTTTCTGCTGTTTCTACCCACAAACTATGAAGATGATTGGGGGAGTTATGTTGAAGAAAAGTTAAACATAAGAATATTATATGAGTACTGTATGTATGTTTTAACAATAGAAGCCACCATGGCTTGTTAAATGTTTATACTCACTTGTACGCAAGAGATGGAGTGATGACGAAAGTACTTCTTTTATAAAGAAGAAACGCAACGACCGTGTGTTGCATCTGAAAACAGAAAATAAAATATGGCTACTGGAATAGTGATCTCAGTTGCTGCGAAACTGTTTGCTGTAATCCACAGTGAGAAAATGAGAGAGGTATGTTCCATGTCCGGGTATGAGCCCCAACTTGATGAGCTTAAGGTTCGTGTCTCCACTGTCAAGTCTATACTCCTGGATGTCGAATCCAAACACCATGAGCTCACTCATAGAGATTTGAATTTCGTCAAGAAGCTCAAGAAAGCTGTTTATCTGTTCGATGATGTGGTCGACAAGTTCAACACCATGGTCCTGAAGAGTAGCAACATGAACGGCGGAGATATCTCAAAAGAGGTTTGCCAGCTCTTCTCTTTTTCTGTCCACTTTCTTGTTTCGTTTGATATGTTCTTTCGAACTGAGCAACTTAGGAGCAATTTGGATAAAATTGCCACACGTTTTCCACAATTTGGGTTTAGTGATGTTTATGTGCCTACTAAGAAAAAACTCGATTTTGATGCTGATGATGATAGTATCATTGGCAGAGAGGCCGACAAGGAAGCGATTGTGGAAATGTTACTTGGAGATTCCGAGTCTTCAAGTGATGTTGGTCGCAATGTTTCTTTTGTCACTATTTTTGGGATTGGTGGGATTGGGAAAAGCGCACTGGCGGAACTAGTGTTTGATGACGATAGGATTGATAAGGCATTTGATATGATGCGATGGATCCATGTTTCTGACGACTTTGACTTGGAAAAAATCTTCCGTCAAATGCTCCAAAAAGAATGGTTTGATTTGGAGGTTTTACAACGAAAAGCTCACGATTGGATAGAGGGGGGTAGGTATTTGCTTGTATTAGATGATATTTGGAACGTAACCCGTGATAAATGGGAGAATTTAAAGTCGATCTTGGACTTGGGTATGAAGGGTAGTAGAGTTTTAGTTACCAGTCGCTCGAATAAGGTTGCAAATGTGGTTGGTGAAAATCTCATGTATGAATTAAAGGGCCTCTCGGAAGAGAATTCATGGAAATTATTTAAGAGGCTAGCATTTGAACAAGGAAAAGAACCCATGAATAGTAGTAACGATCATCTTTTTGACATCGGCAAGGAGATTGTGAAAAAATGTGCTAGTGTTCCTTTGGCCATAAGAGTTGCAGCTAGCATGTTATATGAACAGGATGAGAGTAAGTGGCTATCATTTAAAGATTCTAATCTGATGGAGATGGGACTAGGTGACAATGGTGTAATGGCTATATTGAAGTATAGTTATTATCATCTCACACCGGCTTTGAAGAGTTGTTTTAGCTACTGTGTTCTTTTCCCGAAAGATTACTACATCGAGAAAGAGTTATTAATTAGGTTGTGGCGGGCACAAGGGTGTCTTGATCAACCACATGACAGTAAGGAAGATGTCGGCGATGAGTATTTTTCTATTTTATTGCATAGATGTTTTTTACAAGATGCGACGAAGGATATGTATGGTGGAATTAAATGGTGTATGATGCACAATATGATGCATGATCTTGTGAGAGAAGTAGCCGGTACAGAGATTGTTAATTTAGATTTTCCTGAAGGCCGATTTAACACGAAAAGTTGTCATATCTCATTCACTGCCGATGGATGTTACCACTTGAGTAGTCGTCTTCCTGCATTGGCATTTAGAGAGATGAAGGCATTTCGTACCTTTCTAACCGTTACTAGATGGACCTATCCCGACTTTCCTGAGTCAATTGTCCCTCAAATCCGTGAGCCGGATGTCACCCCAATCTGTGAATGGAATGTCAATGCAATTTGTTCACATCTAAGAGGATTGAGGATGTTGTACTTGAATCCCTTGACCTTCTATGCTTTACCAAATACTGTGGGTACTCTGTTACACTTAAGGGATCTTGATCTTTCTGGGAATCGGAAATTGACTGTTCTCCCTGACTCAATTACAGAACTTTACAACCTGCAAGTGCTGAATTTGGATGGTACTGGCGTAAGAGAGCTGCCACTATCCATGAGGAAACTTGTCAATCTTAGGCACTTATTTCTTCGTCACTGCGACTTTTTGACACACATGCCTCCCGGTTTGAACACTTTGACAAGTCTTCAAACTCTAACTACATTTGTGGTGGGAAAGGGAACTTTTATGCAAGGTAAACTGAGAGATCTCAATGCTCTTGTTAACTTGAGAGGGGAACTCAATATCGTCTTCAACAATAACTCAAGTTCTGATGCGGCAAACTATAGACAAATAGAGTTTCTAAGGACTGCTCATCTGATGGAACTGAACATACAGTTCAGTGACCAAGGAGCTATCCATGAACTTCTATTGGACCGCCTCCAACCAGACAATAGACTCAAAGGAATTCAAGTCGAGAGTTATAAAGCATTGAAACTACCGGGTTGGGCGGAGTCGTTAGCCTCTTCACTTCCAAACCTTGTTAAAATCCATCTTGTGAAGTTTGATAGCTTAGAGATTCTCCCTTTACTTGGTGAACTTCGCCACCTCAAATACCTCAAACTCAAGGCTATTACTAATGTGGAGTATATGGAGAATGATTCAGTTATTCGTCCTTCGGATGACGACGAGTTTCTATTCTTTCCATCATTGGAAAAACTCGAACTGTCTGAATTTCCGAAGTTGAAGGGATGGTGGAGAGATGAGAGAAGTTGGGTGACAGCGGATGGTGGTTCCTCTTCTATGGTTTTCCCGTCATTTCCCTCTCTAAGTGAGTTGATTTTGACTGATTGCCCAAGCTTGATATGTTTCCCTTCATGTCCAAGTCTGCTTGGTTTGAATCTGCGTAGAGTCCACGAAACATTCACTCTCTTTGAGTGTAAACGAGTGGTTCATTGTGACCCAAAAACAAAACCCACATCAAGCTTGTCTTCTTGTATCCCCTCATTACACATAATATACAACGTGACACTAGATAATGTTGGAGCGCTTCATTGCTTGTTTGGGGAGTCTCTCGGGGAAATCCATTATTTGCATATTCAAGGTTTTGAGGGAAATAATTTGTTGACTTTAGCAAAACAGAATGTAACAGGGTGCGCTTCTTTTCTTAAAGAGCTCAAACTCCTTGAAATATGGGATTGCCCAAAACTAATGAGGTTGTCAGCAGCTGTAAAACACCTTACTAGCCTTCAGCGCCTGGAAATTGGCAGATGTGAAAACTTGGAGTTGGAAGACAACGAAGGAGCGTGGGAATCCCTTCACTTGCTCTCCTACTTGGGATTGTATGATCTTCCAAAGTTGGTGTTTCTGCCAAAGGAATTTCAGAAGTTGACCTCACTTCGGTCCTTGAGGACAATGACCTGTAAAAACCTGGAAGCCTTGCCAGAATGGATCAACTGCCTCACGTCCCTGCAAACATTAACGATCTGGAGGTGCGACAAGCTGAAATCGTTGCCAGAAGCAATCGCCCGCATGCCCAGTTTGAAAATTCTTGACATGTTGAAGTGTGAAGACCTCGAGAGAAGATGCAGAGAACCAGATGGCGAAGACTGGCCCAAAGTACGTCACATTCCGGTTAAATATTACTCTAGTTAAATGAACTGTGGTAGATCATAGATTCATAGGTGTGCATGCAGCATGCCTCTTTTGCTTTGTAAAACTGTCACTGGATACCTTAGCTGTGTAACATATTTCATTTATCAGTGTCTGTGTCGTTTTTACACTCTTTCTTCCATCTTTGTTGACTGTCACCAGACTGTGCTCATCGAGCCATCTCCTACCTCAGTGAACTAGACCGCCTCCAATTTCCCCATCAGGTGCGTATTTTTGCTACTAATTGTTGTATGCAATTTAAACGTTTGAATATCTCTCACTAAAATCAGTGAAGGATGGAGAACTAATCAAAATGGAAGAGAATTTGGGATACGATTAACAGTTTCCCAATCGTAGAATGGTTTTTCATCACTGTATTCTGAGACGATATCAATCGTATTTATGACATTTAACTGCTACCTATTTTCTTACTTTGACTATATTTTTCGCTTATATATACCTAGTTAATTTTCTTTACAAAATATATTTGTATGAAAATATTTTACGATAACAAATGTAAATATCTTAGTATATGCTCTTAACCATTTTGATTGAGGGTTGCTCAAATCATGAAAGATGTTTTTCCAACCAATTTCTAAAACCCTTTAATTCCAACCTCCTGTGAAAAGTCATAGTCCCTGGGAAATTTCCCTACAACTGCTCCCTAATAAAGACAGTGGGCCTGTACCATGACATAATTAAACTACTTGTATTAAAGATAATTGCTTATAAAAACCTTGTTGCTTGAATATCCTTTACACACCTAACACTTAAACTGAACAAAATGGCAGCAGGAATATTACTCATGGTTGTTGAGAAACTGTATGCTGCTCTCCACAGTCAGGAACTTAGAGAGGTTTGGTCCATGCTCGGATATGAGTCCCAACTTGATGAGCTTGCAGTCACCATTTCTACCATCAAATCAGTTCTTCTTGATGCCGAGTCTAAGCATCAAGACCTCTCTCATGAAGGTCGTCATTATATCGACAGGCTCAAGGAAGCTGTCTATGATGTCGATGATTTGCTTGATGAGTTTAACACTGTGGTCCAAAGGGAGAAGATGAAGAAAGGCGGTAAGATCCTCAGAAAGGTGCGTTGGTTCTTCTCTTGGTCTAATGACTTCCTTGTTGCGTTTAATATGTCGAGTGAGATTAAAAAGCTTACGACCAAGTTGGATAAAATTGCAAAAGATCATCGACAATTTGGGTTAAGTGATGTTCATGTGCCTCGTAGGAGACGAGATGCAACTTTCTCTTATACAAGTGATCATTATATTATTGGTAGAGACGCTGACAAAGAATCTATTGTTGCTATGTTGCTCGATGATTCATACTCTATGAATGATGGTGGTAATAATGTTTCTTTTGTCTCTATCATTGGGATGGGTGGGTTAGGGAAAACTGCACTTGCTCAACTTGTATATAACGAAAGTAGAACCGAAAACAAATTTGAATTAAGATTATGGGTTTGTGTGTCCGAAGATTTTACCTTGGCGAACATATTTAGTCAGATGCTTAACAAGAATGGGTTGCAAATAGAAGAGTTACAAAGAGAAGTTCGAAATAAAATTGAGGGGAAAAAGTACTTGCTCGTTTTAGATGATGTGTGGAGTGAAAACCGTGATGAATGGGATAAATTGAAGGTTTTTTTGGATGTAGGAAGGAAAGGAAGCAAAATTTTAGTAACCAGTCGCTCTAGGAAGGTAGCAAAAGTCTTAGAAGACGATCTCATGTATGAGTTAAAAGGTCTCTCTGGAGATGATTCTTGGGACTTGTTTAAGAAATTTGCATTTAGAAAAGGGCAAGAACCTATGAATAATGATGATCATCTCTTTGACATCAGTAAGGAGATTTCAAAGAAATGCACCAACGTTCCTTTGGCCTTAAGGGTAGTAGGTAGTATGTTATATGACCAGGATGAAAGTAAATGGTTATCGGTACTACAAAGTGCTAATTTAGCAAACATGGGACAGGGTGAGGAAGGCATATTACCAATTTTGAAGCTTAGTTATTATGAACTTAGCTCTGCTTTAAAGAGTTGTTTTAGTTATTGTTCCCTTTTCCCTAAGGACTATCGGCTGCAGAAAGAGAAATTAATTAGGTTGTGGTTGGTACATGGGTGCCTTGATCAACCACATGATTGTCGTAGCAAAGAAGATATAGGGGAAGAGTATTTCTCTACTTTACTGAGCAGATGTTTGTTACAAGATGTAACAGTGGACGAGTATGGTGAATTTCCATATTGTAAGATGCATGATTTGATCCACGATCTTGCGCAAGAAGTTAGTGGTACGGAGACAGTTATGTTGGATCATAGTGCAGGCAAATTAGATATGAGAAATCGTCATCTTTCAGTAACTGTTGACGGATGTAGGCTTTTGGGTAGTAGTCGAGGGATTAAGATGAAGAAATTGCGTACAATTATTGCCGTTTGGAATGACTTTAGATTTGTTTCTAATGTGCCTGCAGTTTGTTTCCGTTTTAAGAGATTGAGGGTGTTGGACTTGTCCCACTCTCATTTAATTACTCTACCGGATAAAGTCGGTAACCTGTCACATTTGAGGTATCTGGATCTATCTGGTAATTTGGATTTAAGGATTCTCCCTAATTCCATTACCAAACTTTACAACCTGCAGGTGCTGAATTTAACTGGTACTAGGATATTATGGCTGCCGCGGAATATTAGAGAACTTGTTAATCTCAGGCACCTGTCTTTTGGCCACTTGTTGGTTAAGCAGCATATGCCAGCAGGCTTAGAAACTTTAACAAATCTTCGCACGTTATCTCAGTTTGTGGTGGGCGATGAAACATCCACACGAGGTAAAATATGTAAGCTAAGAGATTTGAAAGGCCTTGTTAACCTAAGAGGTGAGCTTACCATCGAATTTAGCCAAAAGTCCAAATGTGATATGGCAAACTATCAAGATATTGAGTTGATAAGGGCAATGCAGCTAAATAAAGTCTGCATTCGTTTTAAACATGGAGGAGTTGTTCCTGACACATTATTGGCAAGACTCCAACCTCATAAAAAACTCAAGGATATTGAAATTGTGTTGTACAATGGTTTGGGATTACCAAATTGGGTAGACTCGTTAGCCACTTCGCTTCCAAACCTTGTTAAAATCCAACTTCAAGGTTTTAGATGTGAAATTCTCCCGTCACTGAGTCAACTGCGCCATCTCAAATGTCTTCAACTTTGGGGTATGCCAAATATAGAGTTTATTGAGAGTCGCGTGATTGTGGATCCCTCAGATAATGAATTACAGTTTTTTCCATCCTTGGAGGTGCTTAGACTGCATGCATTTCCAAAGTTGAGGGGATGGTGGAGAGAAGAGATAAACAGGGTGACAGGGGAAGCAGCAGGTTCCTCTTCTACGGTTGTCTCACCATTTCCTGCTCTACGAGAGTTGTGTCTGTTTGATTGTCCAAGCTTGACAACTTTACCTTCATGCCCAAAACTACGTGATGTACAGTTGTATAAATGTCACGAAGCACTGACCTTGTTTGAGAATAAAAGAGGCACGAGCTTGTCTTCTAGTATTCCCTTGCTATACATGAACAAAGTGAGCACGGACAACGTTGGAATGCTTGATTGCTTGTTTGGAGATTCTTTTGGGGGTATTTCTGATCTGCAAATTCATAATTTCGAGGGGGAGAGTTTCTCGACTTTAGCAGACAAGCGCTTAGACCACGCTGCTTCTGTTACACACCTGGAAGTATCGAGCTGTGAAAACCTAGTGAGTTTGGCAGGAGTTACAAAGCATTATACTAGCCTCAAGAGCCTGACCATTGGCAGTTGTAACAACTTGGAGTTGGAAAACAGTGAAGTTACCATGTCATCACTGGAATCCCTTCACTTATTTTTTCTTCAGAAGTTGGTAAATCTGCCAAATGAGCTTAAGTACTTGACCACCCTTCAATCCCTGTCGATAGAGCACTGTCAAAATTTGGAAGCACTGCCAGAATGGATCGACTGCTTCACATCCCTGCAAAAACTGAAGATATGTAAATGTGAGAAACTGAAATCGCTGCCAGAAGCAATCGGCTGCATTCCCACTCTACATTATCTAACCATTAAGGACTGTGAAAACCTTAAAAAAAGATGCCGACAGCCAGATGGTGAAGACTGGGCCAAAGTACGCCATATCCCTCATCTTGACCTTAATTAATGACTTTAATTTACGGTAGTCCATAGACGTGTTACTAGTTTGCTTTGTAAAATTACTTGAAGCTGTATATACTCCATAGCTTTCTGTCGTATTTCATGAATAATCAACTTATTACTATTATCAGACTACGTACTAGAGAGACAAACTAACATAGGATTGAATTCAGATAATAAAAGGTAAGCTCTCATCTTAATGATGGCAATTAGTTTATACATACAGCAGCTCATATTTGTGTGTTTGCCACTACCGTTATCTGTTTTATACTTTGTACATGTTTCGACAGAGTTTCTTTTTCTATTCTCTGAAAATTTGTACATGCGACTGTAAGGACTCGGAAGCCATGCCTGAATGGATAGATTAACAGCCTCACATCCTTGAAAGAACCGAAGATTTTGAACCGCGACACAAGAGGCAATCGGCCATGTGCCCACGCTGCAAATTCTTCTCATACCTGGCCTGATGGATTTGTAAAATTTAATTTGGAGCTGCAGGTATTTTACACAAATTAATGTTAATGTTATGATTGATATTTAAGTTCACATATACGGAGCATATTCTTGCTTAAATATTTACATAATAACTCAAATAACTTGAGTGTTTGAAGAGAGATCAACTCAACTTATTTAAATTTAATTGTTCTTTTAATGATCAAATTATTATGCTAAAAAGTCAATGTTCTAGGCTTAATGACTAATGAGTGGGTATGAAAAGGGGGGAACTTGGGCTTTATAAATAAATAAATGTGAACAATTAATTAATATAAAGTCAATGTGGTGTGTTTATTATTTACAACAGGAAACACAAAACTAAACAAGAGCAAAATCTAGTTTGACTTAAATCTGAAACAAAAGAGAAATGGGCACCGGAGTAGTGATCACAGTTGTCGACAAACTGTTTGCTGTGCTCCACAGTCAGGAATTGAGAGATGTGTGTTCCATGTTTGGGTATGAGTCCCAACTTGATGATCTTAAGCTCACTGTCTCCACCATCAAGTCTGTCCTCCTCGATGCCCAATCTAAGCACCAGGACTTGAGTCATGAAGGCAGAGATTACATTGAGAGGCTCAAGGAGGCTGTTTATCATGTCGATGACCTGCTCGATGAGTTCAACACCATTGTCCACAAGAATAAACACATCAAGGGTGGTAAGCTATCTAAAAAGGTACGACGGTTCTTCTCTCGTTCCAACCAGCTTCTTGTTGCTTATAATATGTCGCATGAGATTAAGAACCTTAGGAGTAAGTTGGATAAAATTGCCAAAGATCGTCAACAATTTGGGTTTAGTGATGTTTATGTCCCTGTTAAGAGAAAACAAGAAACCATGTCTTTTGTTGGTGAAGATAGTATTATTGGGAGAGATGATGACAGGGAGGCTATTGTGAAAATGTTGGTTGGGGATTCTGAGACTTCTAATGGTGCTTGTCAAAAAGTTTCTTACGTCTCCATTGTTGGTATTGGTGGCTTGGGAAAAACCGCTCTTGCTCAGATGGTGTATAATGACAAGAGAGTAGAAAAGGCATTTGAGTCTAGGCTGTGGGTTTGTGTTTCTGACGACTTTGTCTTGGAAAAAATATTGCGGCAGATGCTAGTAAGAGATGTGTTCAATATGGAAGATTTACATAAACAAGTTCGAAATCAGATAGAGGGTAAAAGATATATGCTTGTTTTAGACGATGTGTGGAGTGAGAGCCGTGATGAATGGGATAAGCTGAAGGGTTTTTTGGACTTAGGTGGGAGGGGTAGTAGAATTGTCATTACCAGTCGCTCAAAAAGGGTTGCAAAAGTGGTTGGTAGTGATTTGATGCATGACTTAAAAGGCCTCTCGGAAGAAAACTCTTGGAATTTATTCAAGAATCTGGCATTTGAATCAGGAAAAGAGCCGATGAGCACATCTGATCGTCTCTTTGACATTGGCAATGCGATTGTGAAAAAATGTGGTAATGTTCCTTTGGCCGTAAGGGTGGCAGCTAGCATGGTATTTGATCAAGACGAGAGCAAATGGATCACATTGAAAAATGCTAATTTGATGGAGATGGGAGTGGGCGAGAATGGTGTAATGCCTATATTGAAGTATAGTTATTATCATCTCACACCGGCTTTGAAGAGTTGTTTTAGCCTTTGTGCACTTTTTCCTAAAGATTTTAATATAAAGAAGGAGTTATTAGTTAGGTTGTGGTTGGCCCAAGGATTTCTTGATCAACCATGTGGCTATCAAAATAAAGAAGACGTTGGCGATGAATATTTTTCTATCTTATGCAATAGATGTTTTCTACAAGACGTTAACAAGGATATATATGGTGAAAATACATTTTGCAAGATGCATGACTTGATCCACGATCTTGCACAGGAAGTATCTGGTAAAGAGACCGCTATTTTAGATTCTTCGATGGGCCTAATTGACCATAAGAAAATTCATCTCTCAATTACATATGGCGGACTTCCCCTCTTCGGTAATCTTAATGATCAACTAAGTGAGATGAGAACATTGCGTACTTTTCTAAGCGTTGTTAAAGGAACTGGTGCAGATTTGACAGAGTCGAAAGTACTTGCAATTTTTTCACGACTGAAACGATTGAGGGTATTGGATTTGCATGACCTTTCCTTCAAAACTTTACCAAATACTATAGGTAATCTATCACACTTAAGGGATCTTAATCTTTCAGGTAATGAAGAACTGACAGTTCTCCCTAACTCAGTTACCAAACTTTACAATTTGCAAGTGCTGAAGTTGGATTATACAAGCGTAAAGAAGTTGCCGCTAGGCATGAGGAAACTCATCAACCTGAGGCACTTGTCTCTTTTGGGTTGTGACGGTTTGACGCATATGCCACCAGGTTTGGACACTTTGACATGTCTTCACACTTTAAGTACGTTTGTGGTTGGAAATGAAAGTTCTGACCAAATAGGTAAGCTGAGAGACCTCAGTGCTCTTGTTAACCTAAGAGGTAAACTCAATATCACATGGAACGACAATTCCAGTTGTGATGTTGTAAATTATAGTCAAGTCGAGTTACTAAGGACGACCCATGTAAAGGAGTTGCACATACAGTTTAGGGAGCAAGGAACTGACCATGAAACTTTATTATTGGCTTGTTTGAGGAGTTTTTTTGTCAAAAGGCACCTAACATTTATGCCTTCTGTAAAAAAGGCACCTTAAGTTTTTTTTTTTGCCCAAAAACATCTTAAGTTTCCATTTCTTTGTTTAAAGGCACCAAAGCCCCAATTCCGTTAAAAAAAAGTTAGATTTAACGGTTGTTTCATTTTTATTACTCTTAATCACTTCATTCCTTGCTCAAACTCAATTAATTCATTCATCCCCTTTATTCATTCCTCATAATCCTCAATTTTTCCTTCAAGAACTCTTTTATCTCTCCCCA
The DNA here is from genome assembly GCA_958450325.1 of Agrostemma githago. Classification (NCBI taxonomy): domain Eukaryota; kingdom Viridiplantae; phylum Streptophyta; class Magnoliopsida; order Caryophyllales; family Caryophyllaceae; genus Agrostemma; species Agrostemma githago. The sequence goes on along the minus strand of OY288252.1, from coordinate 68,189,173 downwards.
ATATCAATAAGATTACATCATAAGTTCATAATAGTATGAACCTACTCCAATTCTTCAAAGCCGGTGAATATCAACTATCCTTCTAAATTACATGCTTCTAAGCCGAAATATATATATATTACGAATATCCATCGTCAGACTTTCGCAGATTCTACTCTTCATCTCGCCATATTCCATATATATATATATATATATATATATCATTTTTTCAGAATTGATATGTAACTATAACATTCAGCTCTTTTATCACTTCAAGTGATAAAGTGCAACTTTAACACTCATCTCGTGTAACTTTAAGCACCTTTTGTGTAACTTTAACACTGGAACTTATGAACTTATAAGAGTTGTTGGCCTTATGTGAACCTATCTCTATATATATAGAGAAGGGATCAAATAAGTTCACCATATGTAATTAAGTCTATATTAAAGTTATAGATGACATACGTTAAAGTTGCATTTTTTCAGAATTGATATGTAACTATAACATTCAGCTCTTTTATCACTTCAAGTGATAAAGTGCAACTTTAACACTCATCTCGTGTAACTTTAAGCACCTTTTGTGTAACTTTAACACTGGAACTTATGAATTTATAAGAGTTGTTGGCCTTATGTGAACCTATCTATATATATATATATATATATATATATATATATATATATATATATATATATATATATATAAGCAAATGGACTTGATTATAGCATGACTGTATAGTATAATCAGTATCCTAATTTGCCTACCGGGGCTTGATTTCCTCATTACCTTTACATATCTTCTTCCGTCCATGTTTGGCTAGTAGTCTGAGAAAAGGTTGATAAGTAAACAAGTAGTTTCCTTCTATATAGATAAAGTTGACCTACTTGATACACAAATGATCAGCTTTGGAATTAATCCATTTCATAAATGTGAGGTTAAATTAAGTAGAGGGATAAAAAAATTCTTGAAGAAAGAATTGAGGATTATGAGGAATGAATAAAGGGGATGAATGAATTAATTGAGTTTGAGCAAGGAATGAAGGGATTAAGAGTAATAAAAATGAAACAACCGTTAAATCTAACTTTTTTTTAACGGAATTGGGACTTTGGTGCCTTTAAACAAAAAAAATGAAAACTTAAGGTGCTTTTGGGCAAAAAAAAAAACTTAAGGTGTCTTTTTTACAGAAGGCATAAATGTTAGGTGCCTTTTGACAAAAAAACTATTGTTTGAGACCTCCCACTACACTCCTTAGTACTCCATTGGGAGTTATAAAGGTTTCAAATTACCCGGTTGGGCCGCGTCTTTAGTGTCTTCACTTCCAAACCTTGTTAAAATTGATCTCATGGATTTAGGTAACTTAAAAATTCTCCCTCCACTAAGTAAACTTCGCCACCTCAAGTATCTTGCACTCCAGCGGTTTCTTAATATGGAGTTTATGGAGAGTGATGCAGCCGTTGGTCCTTCAGATGACGAATCACAATTCTTTCCATCTTTGGAGGAGCTTAAGCTGGATGAATTTCCGAAGTTGAAGGGATGGTGGAGAGAAGAGATAAATAGGGTGATAGGGAAAGCGAGTTCCTCTTCCACGGTTGGCTTATCATCATTTCCTTGTCTCAGTACACTGACTATATGGGAGTGCCCAAGTTTGGAAACTTTCCCTTCATGCCCGAATCTATCTATGGTGGATTTTTTAAAGTGTCACAAAGCACTAACTATCCCCTCGTCCAGCTTGTCTTCCGCTATACCCTTGTTACACCTGAATAGAGCGAGTATAGACGACAATGGAATGCTTGATCGCTTCTTTGGGAAGTCTCTAGGAGGTATTCACACGCTCTGTATTGATTTATTTATGGGAGAGTTTCTTGATATTAGCGGAAATTTGTGTACAATACGCGCCTTCGATCAAAAAGCTGGAAATAATAAGCTCCCGAAACTTAAAGAGTGTATCAGGATTTCTAAAGCACTTTAGTTGCCTCCAGAGCCTAAGCATTTCAGGTTGTAAAAAGTTGGAGTTGGAAAACGATGGGAAGGAGACAAGTACGGAGTTACGGACACCATGGGAATCCCTTCACTTCCTCTCTGAATTGAACTTATCTTCTCTTCCAAAGCTGTTAAACCTGCCAAAGGAGCTTCAATACGTGACCTCCCTTCATTCCTTGTGGTTAAGCAACTGTGAAAACCTGGAAGCTGTGCCGGGATGGATCAACTGTCTCACATCATTGAAAACACTAACATTCAGATGTTGCAGGAAACTGAACTCATTGCCTGAAGCGATCGGCCACATGCCAACGCTGCAATCTCTTTTCATAATGGATTGTGGAAACCTTAAGAACAGATGCAGAGAAACGGATGGCCAAGACTGGCCCAAAGTACGAAACATCCCTCGTTTTAGTTGTACTTAATCAGCCACATGCCCACGCTCGCTGCAAACCCTTTCCGATCCATAGAGGACTGTTATGACTACTTATGAGCAAGTAAATACAGAGGCCTCAACAATCATGACTTAAAACTTTGATGTAATTAACTAGTTATTCAATTCATACTTCCATCATTTGTCAAATTTCGATTAATTCAAGCTTTCATTGTAATCCGTTTGATTTCAAGTCCAAACAACATGTACACGCAGCTTTTGCGCAACTTGCAGACTCTCGGCCAACGCTGGTTTATTACGTAATGACACCCCTTGATTGTTCTCTTTTCCGTTAAATTTTTTTGTGTGGACGTTTTATTTGACCTGCATACCACCCTGAAAAATTTTCGATCATTTTTTATTTCGTATTCCTTAATCCCAAGAAAACATGTGCGGAGTATATTAATTTCAATTTCAACCGTCTGTGAGGTCTGAAACCGTTGCATTTTATCTCCTCCCGATGCTTTTAACATGTATCATGGATAACTCGTTCGATTTCACGCTCAAATAACAATTACGTCATGGGTAACTCTATTTTGTAGGCATCAACTTGAGGTTTTAGCAAAACACAAATAATACGTAAACTCACTAATTCAATTCACCATATCATTTTCTTTCTTCACCTCCGATATTGTCTTGTGCAAAAATGGCGGCTCAACTAAACTTAATCACCCCATTCAAGTCTCAAATTAATCAATTAAATTCTAATTGTAATTCTATTTCATCTGCGATTATAAATCGTTCAAGGTTTACATCAGTGAGGTGTTCAGCTGCGGCAACCCCAACAAAAAGAAGCTACTCCATCACTCTTTCTTCATCTTGCTGCTTCTCTCGAAGGTTTCTCCTCTATTTTTGATTAAATTGGTTTTTTTTTTTCCTGGTAATTTGGTATATTTAATTTTATGGGCTTGGGTTTTGAACAATTGGATTCAAAGATTACAACTTTGATTGGTTCTTAGGTACCCTTTTGTTAGTTTTCTGGGTTATGCCTGTTAATTTGCTGCATTTAGTCTTATGGTTTTGGATTATGAAGAATTGAGTTCAAAGATTACACCTTTGGTGGATTTTTAAAGCACCCTTTGGTTGAAATCTCATATTACTGTGATATAATGATAGATGTGGGTAAGAATGTTATCATTATAATTGAATGCTATGCTTAGTGATATTAGTGTATAACTCAGAAGATGATTGCTTGGTTGGTTTTCTGGGTACCCTTTTGTTCCAATGCAATGCTGCCTATGATTGTTGTCGATAAGAAATTGTGAATGTTATCATTATAATTTGACACAAATTCTTAAGTGGGACTGTCTTATAATAAGATATCGTGAGACCGTCTCTTATGATAGGGTAGTTATCTAGGGTTGTAATGGGTCGTTAATCCTTATAGCTTACTCCTACATTATTTATCACAAGACCGTCTTTCAGGAGACTAACACTTAATTTTCATTGTTATGCCTGATGTTTGGAAAGTTATGGTTATTAGCTTGATTTAGAATTCAGAAGTTAATTGATAGCTTTGTGTATTCGCAGTATCATTGGAAAGAAAAATGATTACTTTTTCATTCGCAGTATTATAAATAAATTCTGAACTAACTTGGAAAATTTGCAATTCTCAGGCAAACGTTTCAGCGAAGAACTAGAAAATGAATTAGACTTCTAGCTATTGTAGACAGATTGTGAGTTAATTGTCAATTAACCCAATGACTTCGTTCTATAGAATAAGATGGTGTCTACTGTCTAAATCATCGACTTTAGCTTCACAATAATTGGTAATTTCCATTTTCGAATAAACATCTTTGTACATCTACATATTACTAAATATTTTTGCTTTGGCCGAAATAGGGATCGAGGTGAAGTATCAGGAGATGCCTGTTGGTGGGGCTGCGATTGATCTTGCGGGAGTGCCATTGCCAGACGAGACCCTCTCCGTGGCAAAACAATCAGATGCCATCCTCTTAGGAGCTATTGGAGGGTACACTCCTGCCTGTTTATGGTTTTAGTTTGCAATCTTTTGTGTTTAATTGTACGATTCTAACATGGCTTGGGTGAAGCCTAGATACAAGTGGGAATCCATCGTTTGCAGATTCAAGGTTTTGAGGGAAATAATTTGTCGACTTTAGCAAAACAGAATGCAACAAGATGCGCTTCTTTTCTTAAAGAGCTCAAAATCCTTGTAATATGGGATTGCCCAAAACTAACCAGTTTGTCAGGAGCTGTAAAACACCTTACTAGCCTTCAGCGCCTGGAAATCAGCAGATGTGAAAACTTGGAGTTGGAAGACAATGAAGAAGGAGCCTGGGAGTCCCTTCACTTGCTCTCCTACCTGGGATTGTATGATCTTCCAAAGTTGGTGTTTCTGCCAAAGGAATTTCAGCACTTGACCTCACTTCGATCCTTGACGACAATGACCTGTAAAAACCTGGAAGCCCTACCAGAATGGATCAACTGCCTCACGTTCCTGCAAACATTAATGATCTGGGGGTGCGACAAGCTGAAATCGTTGCCAGAAGCAATTGTCCGCATGCCCAGTTTGAACATGAATAAGTGCGAAGACCTTGAGAGAAGATGCAGAGAACCAAATGGCGAGGACTGGCCCAAAGTACGTCACATTCCGGTTAAATATTACTCGTACTCTAGTTAATTTCTACACAATTCAGTTTGGAATTTGGTATTTTTATAATGTCGTTGTTATTGCAACTTTGCAAAGTCTGTTAAAACTATTTATAGTGTGTGCCATTATGAATAGATTCTTAGAGGAGAGTTGTGTCGTGTACTCGTGTCAGGTCTGTCATTTCGAATTTTGGTCATTTTCATGTCTCTTTACTATCTAAATGATCGTGGATAATGATTTGTATGCGACACTTGACATTCAGCTTGTGGAAATTCAGCTCTTTTGATGCGAGTCGGGTCAGTTTTGTTAGGGCTAAAAATTACCCGACTAAAAATGAATAATGTTAGTATAATGTTTTGATATTTAAGTTCACATATATATTCCTGTTTAATCATACATAATGGATCAAATAACTTGATAGCAAAAAGTTTGTCATCATCTAACTAACTGAATGGAGTGTTATTTGATCCTATTTTAATTTTTAAAACGGATACTAATACGATTTAAGAGAGATCTAACTCAACTGATGTAAATTTAATTGTTTTTTTGATGATCAAATTATTATTCTAAAAAGTCAATGTTCTAGGCTTTAGCTTAATGAGTGGCGCCTATGGCGGGTACGAAAGTGGAGGGAACTTGAATAAATAAATACTCTAGTTTGATAAGGGCATGATGCCCGGCCATGTGAACAATTAGAGACTGAGACTATATGTGTGTTTATTTACAATAGGAAACACAAAACACAAAACTAAACAAGAGCAAAATCTAGTTTGACTTAAATCTGAAAGAAAAGAAGAAGAAAAGCAAAGAGAAATGGGGACTGGAGTAGTGATCACAGTTGCTGAGAAACTGTTTGCTGTACTCCACAGTCAAGAATTGAGAGATGTGTGTTCCATGTTTGGGTATGAGTCCCAACTTGATGATCTTAAGCTCACTGTCTCCACCATCAAGTCTGTCCTCCTCGATGCCGAGGCTAAGCACCAGGAATTGACTCATGAAGGTAGGGATTACATTGAGAGGCTTAAGGAGGCTGTTTATCACGTCGATGACCTGCTCGACGAGTTCAATACCATTGTCCACAGGAATAAACACATCAAGGGTGGTAATAAGGTCTCTAAAAAGGTACGCCGGTTCTTCTCTCGTTCAAACCAGCTTCTTGTTGCTTATAACATGTCTCATGAGATTAAGAACCTTAGGATTAAGTTGGATAAAATTGCCAAAGATCGTCAACAGTTTGGGTTTAGTGATGTTTATGTTCCTGTTAAGAGAAAACAGGAAACCATGTCTTTTGTTGGTGAAGATAGTATTATTGGGAGAGAGGACGACAGGGAGGCTATTGTGAAAATGTTGCTCGGAGATTCCGAGTCTTCTAATAGCGTCGATCCTAAGGTTTCTTACGTCTCCATTGTTGGAATTGGTGGGTTGGGCAAAACCGCTCTAGCTCAATTGGTGTATAATGACAAGAGGGTTGAAAAGGCATTTGAGCTTAGGCTGTGGGTTTGTGTTTCTGATGAATTTGTCTTGGAAAAAATATTCCGACACATGCTTGGAAGAGATGAGTTTAATATAGAAGGCCTACAGAGTCAAGCTCGAAATTTGATAGAGGGGAAAAGGTATTTAATTGTTTTAGACGATGTATGGAGTGAGAGCCGTGATGAATGGGATAAACTGAAGTGGTTTTTGGACTTAGGTGGGAGGGGTAGTAGAGTTGTGGTTACTAGTCGCTTGAAAAAGGTTGCAAAAGTGGTTGGAAGTGATTTGATGCATGAGTTAAAAGGCTTATCGGACGAAAACTCATGGAACTTATTCAAGAATTTGGCATTTGAACCGGGAAAAGAGCCAATGAGAACATCTGATCATCTTTGTGACATTGGCAAAGAGATTGTGAAAAAATGTGCTAATGTACCTTTGGCCATAAGGGTGACCGCTAGCATGGTATTTGATCAAGATGAGAGAAAATGGATCGCATTGAAAAAAGCTAATCTGATGGAGATGGGACTAGGCGAGAATGGTGTAATGCCTATATTGAAGTATAGCTATTATCATCTCACACCGGCTTTAAAAAGTTGTTTTAGCCTTTGTGCACTTTTTCCTAAAGATTTCCGGTTGGAAAAGAAGTTATTAGTTAGGTTGTGGCTGGCACAAGGATGTCTTGATCAACCACATGGCTGTCAAAATGAAGAAGACGTAGGCGATGAATATTTTTCCATCTTATTGCACAGATGTTTTCTACAAGACGTTGACACGGATATGTATTGTGAAATTACACATTGTAAGATGCATGACTTGATCCATGATCTTGCACAGGAAGTATCTGGTAAAGAGACCATGTTGTTAGATTCTTCAACAGGCCTAGTTGATCAGCAGAAAATTCATCTATCATTTACAAAAGGCGGTCTTCCCCTCTTTGGTAGTCTTACTGATCAACTAAGTGAGATGAAGACACTGCGTACTTTTCTGAGAGTTGCTGTAGGATTTAGCGCTGATGTGACAGAGTCGAAAGTCCTTGCAATTTTTTCACAACTGAAACGATTAAGGGTATTGGATTTGCATGGCCTTTCCTTCAATATTTTACCAGATACTATAGGTAGTAATCTATCACACTTGAGGGATCTTAATCTTTCAGGTAATAAAGAGCTGACAGCTCTCCCTAACTCAGTTACCAAACTTTACAATTTGCAAGCGCTTAATTTGGATTATACGAGTGTGAAGGAGTTGCCGTTAGGCATGAGGAAACTCGTTAACCTCAGGCACTTGTCTCTTTTGGGTTGTGACGGTTTGACGCATATGCCACCTGGTTTGGACACTTTGACATGTCTTCACACTTTAAGTAGGTTTGTGGTGGGAAAAGAAAGTTCTGACGGAGGTAATATAGGTAAGCTGAGAGACCTCAGTGCCCTTGTTAACCTGAGAGGCGAACTCGATATCACTTGGAACAGCAATTCCAGTTGTGATGTTGCAAATTATAGACAAGTCGAGTTACTAAGCACGGCTCATCTAAAGAAGTTGAGCATACAATTTAGGGACCAGAGAGCTGACCATGAAACTTTATTGGCTTGTTTGAGACCTCCCACTAATCTCCGACGTATTGAAATTGGGAGTTATAAAGGTTTCAGATTACCCGGTTGGGCCGCATCTTTAGCGTCTTCACTTCCAAACCTTGTTAAAATTAGTCTAATAAATTTCGGCAACTTAAAAGTTCTCCCTCCGCTGAGTAAACTTCGCCACCTCAAGTATCTTACACTCCAGCAGTATTTTTATGTGGAGTTTATGGAGAGTGATGCAGCCGTGGGTCCTTCAGACGAAGAATCACAATTCTTTCCATCCTTGGAGGAGCTTAATTTGTATGTACTTCCGAAGTTGAAGGGATGGCGGAGAGAAGAGATAAGTAGGGTGATGATAGGGGAAGCGAGTTCCTATTCCACGGCTGTCCTATCATTTCCTTGTCTTAATAAACTGACTATATGCCATTGCCTAAGTTTGAAAACTTTCCCTTCATGCCCAAATCTATCTACAGTAGATTTGTATAAGTGTCACAAAGCACTAACTATCCTCCCCTCATCCAGCTCGTCTTCCGCTATACCCTTGGTACACCTGGATAAAGCAAATATAGACGACAATGGAATGCTTGATCGCTTGTTCAAGAAGTCTCTGGGGAGTATTCACACGCTCTGTATTCATTATTTTATGGGAGAGAGTTTCTTGATATCAGCAGAAAATTGTGCACAGTACGCTTCTTCGATCAAAAAGCTCGAAATAACATGCTGCCCAAACTTAAAGAGTGTATCAGGAATTTTAAAGCACTTTACTTGCCTCCAGAGCCTCAGCATTAGTGATTGTCGAAACTTGGAGTTAGAAAACAATGAAGAAGAGACGACGTCATCATGGGAATCCCTTCACTCGCTCTCTGAATTGTACTTATCTGGTCTTCCAAAGTTGTTAAATCTGCCAAAGGAGCTTCAATACGTGACCTCCCTTCGTTCCATAATGTTAATGTTCTGTGAAAACCTGGAAGCTGTGCCGGGATGGATCAGCTGTCTCACATCACTGGAAAGTCTGGCATTCAAATGTTGCGGAAAACTGAATTCATTGCCTGAAGCGATCGGCCACATGCCAATGCTGCAATCTCTTGTCATAATTAGGTGTGGAAACCTTAAGAGCAGATGCAGAAAAACAGATGGCGAAGACTGGCCCAAAGTACGAAACATCCCTTGTTTTGCTGTTTATTAATCAATATGGCCACGCTAGCTGCAAACTCTTTGTGTTCCATCCGATCCATAGAGGACTGTTATGACTACTTATGATGAGTAAGTAAATACATACTGGTAGATGCATGGTGACCGAAACCCTTAGAATTGTACTCGTACTATTCTATTAGCGCAGCATACAAAATACGAGTAATGTTCTCTGCTTGGCATATAAAGAGAATCAAGACTTAAACTGTGATGTAATTTGTTATTCATACTTCCATCATTTATCACAGAATAAATTTCTATTACTTCAGGCTTTCATTTGGTCTAAGCAAAGCAATGATGGTGTAATGAGTTCGATATTCTCCCTCGTCTCGCATTCAACATTCTTTTTCAATTACAAGTATTTTGCTAATGACTCGAAGCGAATACTCAAAATAATACAGAAATTAGCTAACTTAATTAAACATTACACTACTAATAATCTGATGTATTATTCATGAAGTACTTGGCATGTACTCCTACTGTATATTGCAGAGCCAAATTAAAGTAATTTTTTTAGCATTAACAGTTTCACACAAAATAATTGTTGTTGATGTTTGTTGTCTTTATGACTTTATTGATGCAATGATATTTGTACGTATGAATCACATGGTGTCAAACAGCAGTAAGCAGAGATGGAAGTTGGCACGTGGGCCGGCGGGTTGGCACGGTCCGGCACGATTCACAACCCGCTAAGACACCAACCCACTTGAGTACGGCCCAGCACGACACGACATGCTATGGGCCGTGCCCCTGTTGCAGTTGGAGGAAAAACGCCGTGCCTAGACACGACACGGCTGACACGGTATTGGCACGCCCAAAATGGTTAGGCATGACCAACCACGACACGACACGCTATAGGGCCGCCCTTTTTTAATATTGACACAGTACGGCACGACACGAGGCCCGCTTTCCCGTGCATGGACCGTGCCATTTTTTCCTCCAGATACAATGGACCGGCACAACCTATTTCCATCTAGTACAGATGGAGTAACCCTCCACAAATGTTCACGCTTTGTACTTTACGGTACACAAAAACACTAGAACATTTTAGTATATAGTCTAAAGACTTAAAGAGGAGCATGTTGTCATTTTTTCTGAAACATTTGTGTATTTCAAGGTCGACAATTTCAATCTAATATTATAACCAGGCATATACGGAATAATAATAATCATGTGGTTGGACAACACAAATTTTATGTGATTCCATATACTCTATTGAAAATATAATTTAAAAAAAATCTAGAATTAAAGATGGGAAACATGTACTCGGTAGAACATACTCCGTATATGTCTTCTAGCAACAAATCACCCAAAACAAATACGGAGTAAATACAAGTTCAAGTTTACAAAACCTCGTTCTCAAAAACCTTACCCAATTCTAACATCTCCAAAATATCAACTAAAATCTAAGGGTGTACACAATTTATGTTCTTCCAATTTTATACCATGTGTCATGGATCGCTTCACGATCTAACTCATTCGATTTCAAACCCAGTACACATATCTTTTGCGCAACTTATAAATTTTCGACCGACGTTGATTTATTACGTAACGACACCTTCGAATGTTCTATTTTGCTGTTAAAATTTTGTGTGGACATTTTATTTGACCCATATCGCACCCCGATAAAATTTTTGTCATTTTTATTTCGGACCTCGAAATCTCATAAAAACGTGTATAATACACTTTAATTTCTTTTATCTTGTCCCGATGTTTATAATATTTGTCATGGATCGCTGCACGACGTAACTCGTTCGATTTCAAATCTAAACAAAAATTACTCATAAACTTTGCGTAACTTATAGATTATCGCCTGATGTTGTTTTATTACGAGAGGACATGTTTGAGTTTTGGAGATTTGCAAGTCATGTAGCAGCCCGAGAGCAATTGAGCAACAATTCTATTTTGTTGGCATCAACTTGAGGTTTTAGCAAACACAAATAATCACTCACCATATCATTTTCTTTCTTCACCTCCAATATTCTCTTGTGCAGAAATGGCGGCTCAACTAAACTTAATCACCCCATTGAAGTCTCAAATCAATCCACTACATTCTGCTTCTAATTCTAATTCTAATTCTATTTCATCTGCGATTTTAAATCGTTCAAGGTTTACATCAGTGAGGTGTTCTGCTGCGGCAACCCCAACAAAAAGAAGCTACTCCATCACTCTTCTACCTGGAGATGGCATTGGCCCTGAAATCATCTCTATTGCTAAAGATGTTCTTCATCTTGCCGCTTCTCTTGAAGGTTTCTCCTCTATTTTTGATTCAATTGGGGTTTTTTTCCTGGTAATTTGACACATTTAATTTTATGGGTTTGGGTTTTGAAGAATTAGGTCAAAGATTACAACTTTGGTGGATTTTTGAAGTACCCTTTACTCCTTTAGTTGAAATGTCGTAGTACTGTGATATTATGATTGATATGGGTAAGAATGTTATCTGTATAATTGAATGCTGTGCTTTAATAATATGAGTGTAGAACTCAGAAGATGACTGCTTGGTTGATTTTCTGGGTACCCTTTTGTTCCAATGCAATGTTATGATTGTTGTGGATATGAAATTATGAATGTTGTCATTATAATTCGACACAAATTCTCAAGTGAGACGGTCTTGTGATAAGATATTGCAAGCATCTCGTATGATAGGGTAGTTATCTAGGGTTTATCAGGTCGTTATAGTTTATTAGCTTGATTTAGAATTCAGAAGTTGATTTGATAGTTTGTGTGTTTGCAGTATCTACATATTACTGAATATTTTTGCTTTGACTGAAATAGGGATCGAGGTAAAGTATCAGGAGATGCCTGTTGGTGGGGCTGCGATTGATCTTGCGGGAGTGCCATTGCCAGACGAGACCCTCTCCGTGGCAAAGCAATCAGATGCCATTCTTTTAGGAGCTATCGGAGGGTACACTCTTGCCTGTTCATTGTTTGAGTTTGCAATCATTTGTGTTTAATTGTATGATTCTAACATCGCTTGGGTGAAGCCTAGGTACAAATGGGATAAACTTGAAAAGAAGCTAAAGCCAGAGACCGGCTTACTTCAGCTCCGATCAGGTCTTGACGTGTTTGCAAATTTAAGACCTGCGACAGTTTTACCTCAGGTTATCTTTCTTCTATGACTCGGTTTTCATGTTCTAGAAAGAAATAGGGAACTTCTGCCATATGTTGTCGTAATTGCTTGGTTACGGATACTTAGAGCCTTTAATACATGGACATGTGGCTCAAGAGTCTATTTTGTTACATGGACGTGACGAAAGAAAGCAGTATTTCTAATATAGAGTAGTGCTCCTTCTCTAACTAGATAGACTGATATTCATTATTATACTCGTGAATTTTCTAATGCGTCATGATGCATGTGGTTGCTCAGTTGATAGACAGTACAACGTTGAAAAGAGAAGTCGCTGAAGGCGTTGACCTGATGGTGGTGAGGGAGCTCACTTCCGGTGAGTCCTGATTCAATTATCTCGTAAAACATGTAAAGATTTTTCTATTTTAGCCTTTTATGTTGTAGAAACCTTGGTCATTCTAAAACTTTTGTCTTCATAACTGTAGGTATCTATTTTGGAGAACCTAGAGGTTTTGGTGTAAATGAAAAGGGAGAGGAGATTGGTTTCAACACTGAAGTCTACTCTGCCTCACAGGTTCTTCTCAGTAAATGTCATATCGTATATTACTATTGTTCGGCAGTAAATGTCTGTTCTGACTGTGTAGGTGACATGACTAGAAATGCAATTTCAGTCATGTGTTCTGAGCAGGCCCCGTTTACTTTACATTTTTATGAACTTTTATTTTCAGATTGACCGTATTGCTCGTGTTGCTTTCGAGACTGCTAGAAAGAGGCGTGGGAAGCTTTGTTCTGTTGACAAAGCCAATGTTCTCGAGGTGTGCATCTACCGCTCTGTAAATCCAATGTAAACGCATAGTTTCGATTCAATGACTCACACACTGCTAAGTTTCCCTTAACTTCCACAAACAAATATGTCAGGCTTCTATGCTTTGGAGGAAGAGGGTAACTGCACTGGCAGCAGAATATCCAGATGTTGAACTCTCACATATGTATGTCGACAACGCTGCAATGCAACTTGTTCGCAATCCAAAACAGGTTTCCTCTATTACTCAGCATTATTATTCTCAACAATATTTTATATTTGCAATTAGAGACTTATTTATTGGCGACTCACCTTGCAGTTTGACACTATTTTAACCAACAATATATTCGGAGATATATTATCTGATGAGGCCTCGATGATCAGTGGTAGTATTGGAATGCTTCCCTCTGCAAGCATTGGTCAATCGGTAAGGATATGTTACTTGATACTCGTAATAGCTATTCACGGGTTTTTATCGCTTAAAGTTTCACATGAATGACAACATTTTAATACGTGGTAATTTTGTGCATTTATGCAGGGACCTGGTCTTTTTGAACCGATACATGGGTCTGCTCCTGATATAGCCGGTCAGGTTAGTTTTCTAGGAAATCGTAATCTGTTATTGTACTAAATTCAATTAACATAAAAACAAAACTAATGAGAATGATCTTGTGTATAAATGAAGGACAAGGCAAACCCTCTGGCAACGATCCTAAGTGCTGCAATGCTCCTGAGATACGGTCTTGGGGAAAATAGAGCTGCAGATATTATTGAGGCTGCTGTCATGCAGACACTTGATAATGGTTTTCGAACTGGCGACATATTCTCAGCCGGAAATGTATGTGTTATAAAATCCCACTCTCTATGCCCTAAACTAAAACCGCTTCTAAATCTGGAAATACTAACCAGATTTGGATAATATGAATTTCAGAAATTAATTGGGTGCAAGGAGATGGGCGATCAAGTGCTGAAAGCAGTGGATTCTCGAGTTTCAGCCCCTGTTTGAGTTCAACCAATACACATCAAGTACTACAGAATAGCACGGTAAGTTCTCGTCCCAACAACTCTGGGATGTGTGACAAGTATAGAGATTGAATGTTCAACGGGTTCTCTTATCTTAACATCGAGATAGACTATTGTTTGCTGAAATCCATTTTTTTGAACTTTGATTCAAGGATTAATGAAGTATTGAGAATTCGAGCTTGTATCATGATGCTTTTGTGGTTTCGAAGTCTTGTTATGTTGGATCATCACACGATTTTATGAGCTAGACGATTAGGTATGAGACTAAGAGTATCTCAACCATCACCTTATATTAGAGTCAACGTGACCTTTAAAGGTCACGAGTTCGAACCCTGGCAGCATGTGAACCCCGTCACGGGCTCATGGGGATTTGTGTGATATCTTTGACTTAATCCGAGTCTCGAACCTTCAAGACTTGGTACACAACTTAGGTTAATTGCTTGGAAAATCATGTGTTAATGGTGGACCTTGCTTGCTTCATGGTGCATGAAAACGACTGCTAATTATCTTAGGATGGTATTCTTTCTATTAAAAGTGTCTTGGAGAGCAAGAATTCAAAAAAATAATAATTGAAATTTGAAGTCATAGGATGATAATAGTAATAGAGCAATTAAATTCAATAAATAGAATACTTTTGGTGGAAGACATGTCATTTAGGTGGCTTTCTAGTGTGTAGTTGAAGGGTGGATATGTTGTTGGTTTTAAATTGATTAAAGATGATGGTGACCTCTATTTCTATCTCCAATTAAGTAAAAACTATTCTAAATCTTCCAAAAAAAAATTACCTATATCATTATTTTTATTGCGAAAGTTGAAAAAAGAGTCGATCTAAACTAGTACGGAGTAGTGTATCATTTATGTGACTCTGTGAGACCGTCCTATACTATAGGACGAGCTCAAATCAGAAGAAACTTAGTACGAGTATAAAACACCGAGTTTTCAACTCTAGGTTTGGAAGCTATTGTTCACCTACTAACATTTGGGTTAGGGTTATGTGCGAGACATGATGATAAATTCTTGTTTGTGAAGAGAAATAGAGAATATTTATCATAAAACGGGTCAAATAATATCCATTTGGTTAGATGAAGACAAATAATTTGTCAGGCTGTAGGTTTGCTTATTATCTTTTGTCACTAATTTCTATGGATATATTCGTCAGGGAGTCTTGATCAAGTGTCACGTAACAATTAGTGAAGTATCAAGTTGCAACACACCATTACAAAAAAATTAGGCGCCACAATTGGACACCTATTCTTGTTGGTACTCGATTGAAGTTGCAAAAGCCAAATGGTGGTATAACCATGATGTCACAAGATTAGAAGAGTCGTTTAAATGAAAATAAAAATGTTAGGATTTGAGTTTTTATTTAAAAAAAAATAAAAATGAGGAGTCACAAATATGAAGAGTCGTTCTAATTAAATTGAAGAGTTGTTTCAAAATGAAAATAAATTTTTAATTATTCGTACCGTTAGTCTTGATTGCGAAAGTGATTACCTAAGTAATCCCCGAGTGATTGTTTAGTACTTCATATTGTCACAAAGATTGTTTCATGATCGAAATATTTTAGCTTACTGGTTAAGACTATATACCTTCTTCTCTTATATTGTACTCCCTCCGTTTCTATGATATCTCCCACCTTAAAAATGGCATAATTCTTAAGAAAAATAATAAAATAAGTAAAAGTAGAGAGGGAGTAAAGTAAGTGGGCCACCCAGGTAAGAGAGAAGTGTGATAGAAAAAAAAGGAAAGTGGAAGAAATCAAATAAATGGTTGAAAAAGGAAATGTGGAAAATATCAAAGAAAAAGAGGGAGTAATACGATTAAGTGAACTCTTTATATTATTAAGTTTAAGAGGAAATTTAAACTTAAATTACAAGTATCCCCTTTCGAAATTCTTGTGCCATCGGCAATATATATTGCCGTCCTTATAATCTTATTTGACATAGTTGACAATGTATTATTCCCTTCTTTTTCTTGAATAAGTCCCATAGGGGAAAAAAAAGTAAGAATAAGTCCCATAGGGGAAAAAAAGTAAGATTATAGTGTTGATATGATGCATGTCATGAGAGAGACATTTAGAGATGAAAATATTTCGTTAAGAGGAAATGAGGCTAACTCAAAAAAAAAATCATAAAAGAAATATGAGGTTTATTCAAGTAAATGAAGGGAGTATTTACTAGGTACGATTTTCATATAATCATAGTGTGTGATTTTTCATAAGCCTACGACTACTATGAAACCGTTTTACAGATATCAACCCTAACCCATAATAATATAATCATATTCGTATTATAAGACCTAAGACCGTGTCAAGTTGTGAATCGTGAAACACTGCTTCATGATTAAGTTCACTACTCGTAATAAATTATGATTTGATTAATTAGTAGTATAAGGATACGTGTCAAATTCCCAACAAAAGTGAGCGATTAATTGGTCCAAGTAGTATCTAACACATGCAGGGAAATGGGAATACAGTAGTCAGTAGAGTGAATGAATGGCAGAGGTCAGAGGAAGATGAATGAAACCAGCCCCATGTGGTTGGATCAGATTCACAGTCAATCAACTTTCATATTCTAGGACGAGTAGTAGTAGACTTGTGGTAGCTGCTGCTATATCCCCCCCATTCCCGGTCCATAATCTCACCACCACATAATAATAATAATCATTCATATTCTAACATTTCTAGAAATCCCAATTACGAGTATCATGGAACGAATATGGGCCGACTTCCGAATCAATTCAATTCAATTAATGCAAACGGAATAGCATTCGCCACCTCCCATATAGTATCAACTATTCTAACGGCTCAAATAATATCTACTTCGTAAATCCTTTTTTATATATTCACGTGACCTTTGTGTTAACTGGAATAATATTTGGTTCGTCTTAAATATAAGATGGTGCTAAAACAAGAATTTGGTCCTGTTTGGTAAACAGCGGATTGATATTGGCATAAGCAGATTTAAAAAACAGATTTGACTAGCAGAATCAATTGACAGTTCTGACCAGCAGATTTAATTAGCAGAATTGTTTTAATAGTATTTGGTAATTAGTCGTTATAGATTAGCGGATTGATTAATTGATTTGTAAAATGACAAAAAAGGACATAGTTTAATTAATTGATTGGTAGGATTTGATTGGTAAAGGGGGTAAGGAGGTAAAAAAAAAATTACAATCTGCCAAGTGAATATGCTCCTACTAGCAGCATATTGCAAATTGGCGGATTGGATTCGAATATGTCATTTCAAACTATTGTTTACCAAACACCTATATTGGCGGATTTCGTGGTCAAACATGCTAATCCATCCAAATATGTCTTTTTTTTTGCGGATCCGCCGATAACCAAACACCCCCAATGGGAAATTAAAAGAGCGATTTTGATAGAAACGAATACTACTTACTATAAGTTATACAGTATAGAGTAAACTTATAGTAGTATCTGTAAGTGTACGTAATGCCTTGATCATTTCATTCAACTAGCTCGGTATAAATACTGAAAGCTTACAACGAAATACACCATTAATTAGGGTATATACTTAATTATTGTCTAATAGCACCGTTTATGATTTTATCAATTAAACTAATTGAAATTAGGATTAAAAGTAGAATTAAAGGGGAATATTAATATTAATATGTGATGAATGTGATCCTCTTGAGTCTTGACCTTAGGTTGGGAATATGACAAGCCGACCATTTTAGGTTAATGCAACAACTCAGCGTTTGATTTGACGAAGGATAGGATAAAAAAGGTAGTTTTGATTTGGTATCTGTTTTTTTCTTCTTGCATAAGTGTGTATCTTTACCTTTCTTTTTCTTTATTTGTTTATAGATTTTTTCTAATGTGTGTAGTGGATACATTTTAATAAACTATTTACGATAAAAATTATATTAATATTGTTTTAAGTATGATAATTATGTATTAATATATCAATTTCTCGTGATATTATCAATGTGTTTCTTGTTGTAAATAACTTATTAACAAGTGTCTAGACACACATTAGAAAAACCGTTATGTTATACTCCCTCCGGACACTATTTATTGCCCCGCTTTCCTTATTTGGTAGGTTATTTTTTATTGCCTCACTTCTCCACTTCCTTTTATATCATATCCAAATTACCAAATTATCCTTATTTCTATCTTTTATTTACAATATATATATGCCATTGATTTTTACACTTTAAGTCCAATCATTCATTTCTTTATCATTTTATATTCATTTTTTTACTACATATCAAGGCCCACCATAATTTCTTTTACCATATAATATGCAAATCTTATTTTCTGTGCAAAAGTTAACGGGGCGAAAAATTATGTCCGGAGGGAGTAGTATTGAAGAGTAAATTTTTATAAATAAGATTCTTTTGCATGGACGTGTGGATCAAATTGATGGACTATATTTCCTTTCTTCACTCGATTAAATTATAACGTTATTTAAAACTCTATTCATTTGTAAACTTGTAATGTTGTATACCTATAAATATAATATTAATTAATAAAGTTAGGTTCAAGATTTTTCTTTAATAGATGTTGATCTGTGCAAGTGTGAGCCTATGCCTTACCTAATACTCTTTCCGTTCCAATCATTTCCATATATTTGGATATTATGCAGTATTCATAGATGAGAAGAATTATCGATATAACTTTTAATATATACGATAAAATATAGTCATGTGAGACCTTGTTTAAATTGTCTAATCGAATGCATCATGAATATCAATTTTTTATAATTTTTAGAAATACGTAACTAAAGATATAGACAAAAGAAAACGTGCATCGACAAGTATGAAAAAACAAACGTATGGAATTGATTGGAACGGAGGGAGTATGAGAATAATATTTTATAGGCCATAAATCTGTTAGTCGTCAATTTGTCATTTCAAATGACTGGTACTGATTTTGCTGAATACTCTTATCGAATTAGGTTTTTTTTTATCAATCAATGAAATTCATAGCTCTTATAAATCTGTGTGTGTTGTTTCTTTGTTTACCATCTTTTCTTCTTTTGAATTGTCATCGAAGATAGATGCGACGTTGTAAAATTAAAGAGTATATCTTGTGTGAACGTCTCATGATCATGTACCTCTTCAACATGTGTAAAACCTTGAGCTAATAGTCTCGCCTTATATCGTTTTATTGTTCTATCTACCTTAGCTTGTACATGCAGTAAAAATTTTATAGCCATTTTCGATTCTGTTTTGATTTAAAAGAGGATCGTAATTTTTCGCTCCCCACAAAAAAAAAAAAGATTATTGGCGGCAGCAAACCTAAGTAAAATTATTCCAACAACAACAACAAAAAAGGGGGTTATTAGCTTATCTTAATTTTCTCCAAATAGTTAGCATTATCTGAAACCGCTAATTTTATAGTAATATTGTTATTGGCAGACATTGTGATAGTCATCCTCTTTATAAGAACAACTCTTCTTCTAATTTTTCTGCCTAAACTATGTCATTCATAATGAGCCTCCTTAATTAATTATTGATACAGAGTAGTACTACTACACATATACGTACTGGATGGAGTATTATGTATATATCTAACTATAATGAGTTTAATAATTTTAGTGCAATAACTTATACGAAACTTTCTCTCAATAACGTTAATTATGAGAGACTCATAAGGATTTTCATTTTCTGCACATTATGGACTTACGGAGTATCGATTATACATCATATTGTTATACTATACAAAAGACCGTACATAAACACGAAATATGCACTTGTTTTATACTCTTTTCCGATGCAATAATGATTACATTTGACTTTTCATGGCTTTCAAGATGTTACTTTGACCTCATTTTTCTTCATTTATATCTTAGTTTTTCGTGTTCAAAATATTATTTTGTGAAATTTGTTATACGAGTAATAAATTAATATGTTAGTGTTCTATTTTCAAAATGATAATGTATAAGCGATGTCAACATTTTTACAAAATTAACTTCAAATAATGAATATAATAATCATTAAGTTGGATAAGATGAAGTAATACGAGTATAACTTAATACTCCGTAGATTATTTGTGGACATTCAACATAATTGCATCGGGTTATATAGGATGTTAATACTCCCTCCGTTTCTATGATATCTTCCACCTTAAAAGTGGCACATTTCTTAAGAAAAACAATAAAATAAGTAAAAGTAGGGAGAGTAAAGTAAGTGAGTCACCTAGGTAAGAGAGAAGTGTGATAGAAAAAAGGAAAGTGGAAGAAATCAAAGAAATAGTTAAAAAAGGAAATGTGAAAGATATCAAAGAAACAGAGGGAGTAAAATATAAAAAAAATGTTACTGAGTATTTGTAAATTGTAAATCCCATGTGTGACGTTATGTTCGTGTTTTTGGTTTGTTTTAATTTATTTAGGCATAAATACTCGTATATGCTGCTATTCAGGCACTTTCTAGTTTCTACCCGTTTTCTCCAACTAGCGTGTCTCGCCCATACATTTTGACCCGGCTCGCGAAAGCCAATAGAAAGCCTTCCATCACTCCATGCATACTCTAATTTGTGCACTTAATTGTAAGATTGACACATTCGTTGACGTGACCATGCATGCAAATTAATATTAGGTTCGATTTTTCTAACACGTGTCTTTATTGATAGGAACCTAAATTAATTAAACAAAGATTTATAAGAATAAATCCCTATTGCGAATAACTTTGGTTCAATGAATAGCGAACTTAGTCGCATTACAATATATGGGGAGGGGGATTCGAACCTGAGACCTACTGCCCCAGAGCACCTAATCCTAACCACTAAATTAAGACATCTTCGATAAGTTCTTAATTAAATGAAAACATTTTCTGTATCTTCCTCTTATTCAAGTCTGAAGAACAAGATAAGTACAAGTGTGCAAGTTGATAATATATTTTGCGAAACAACTCATGCCTTCGTAACACATACACATATCATCTCACATATATATGTTCTTATGTCCCAGTCTATCTTTGTCAATTTTATTGTTCCCTAAATTAGACGGATCCATCACTTAAATTCAAATTAGTAGTACTCCAACATATATATAAATTCATGTGTAACAATAAATTAAAACGGTTGATCTAATTAAATCCGAAACGAGTGAAATAAATAAAATAGAAGCAAAATATCTAGAAAATGATAAACAAATGCGTACAACCTATATTAGGGATGTCAACGGGTCGGTTTCGGGTCGGGTGGAGCCTCACCCGAATCCATCACCCGAATCCGCATACTCCACCCGATCCATCCGTCACCCGTTTAACCCTCCACCCGAATCCAATTCATCCGTCATCCGCTGGTGATTCGGGTGGATCGGGTACTTAGCGGATGATTTTTTTTTTTTTTTAAATACAATAACAAATATACAAATTATAAGATGCGTAAAGTTTTTTTGGATTTTTTGGTGGTCGGAAATTAAGACGGGGAAAGAAAATCTAAAATGGTGGCCGCCAAAGTGATTACGGAAAATATTTTCTTAGGGTTTTAAGAAAAAAAAAAGGATAATGAGTATACAAATAGAGTGAAATTAATTATTTTTTTGATATATTCATAATTTTTTTTTTTTAAATCTATAAACGGGTGAACGGATCGGGTGGATGGTGAAAAATCTCCACCCGAATCCGACCCGATCCATCACCCGATTCATCCGTCGTCCGCTTAAAATCCATTTAGTTCGGGTTTTTGTCCATTAGTTTTATTCGGGTGGATGGATTTTGAACGAATTCGGGTGAAATTGACATCCCTAACCTATATGTAGTCATGTAGAGATGGAAAAAGTGGGGTCAAGTTGGCCCGATCCAACCCAAGTACCCAACCGGCACCTCTAGGCTTGTTATTGCATGCCCGGTCAGACAGGGTCAAAAGTCGGTCATGGCCCCTGACCGAGCCAAGGCTACAATATCTAGGCTCAGCCCAGCCCGATTGGCCCAATAAATGATTTTTTTTAATAATAAAAACGTTTTATGAGATGAACCTAGGCCAGAAAGAGAGTCAAGCCGATATGACCGCTTGGCTGAACCCGATCTCTCCTTAAGGCTAGGCAATTAATCTATTAGTAGTACCTATGGTTGATAAATTCCTTAGATATTTTTTTTTTTTTGGAAATCGATGAATTCCGTAATTTCGAAGTGATAACAACTCCTTTTAAATTGAGTTTGTTTGTTTACTGTTGCTGAGATGTGTGGAGTAGTAGTAATATTGTTGGCGCCACGGCAGAGTCGACATGCATAATTGAACAAAAGGCCCACAGAAAATGGCGTAGTTAAGGGTAGAGGGACCCACAAGGCGTCCTTTATTTTTGCCGTGCACTGTTTGGATTAAAACCGTGGGCCGACTCCACATTACACACCCGCCCAAAACAAGCGAGGCCCACCCATCCACATTACTAGTAAGGACCGTTTTGCTCAGCTTTCGACGTTGCAGTTGGCCGGGTTGGGTTGGGTTGGGTTTGGGTAGTTAGGGCAGTGGGGGCAGCTACTCAGTTTATGTTCTTTCTAGTCCTTTACCAAACTAGGGAGGAATCACATGCTATGCGCGTCTTCCCCACCTCCCTCCTAAACCATACCCTAAATGACTTCATCTTTCATACAAAGAGGTTGTTGGAATCGAAGATCTCTTAGCCTAGTGGTCAAGATTAGGTATCGTGAACTATATGTCTCAGGTTCGAACCCTCCTCGCTATATTGTAGTGCGAGTAAGTGTACGCTTCGTTGACCAAAAAAAAAGGGGGTCGTTGTACATTTACTAACACGATTATTACTCTGTATTTCTATTTGATTAATCATCGTATATAAATGTATGAGACATTGAGACTCAGAATAAAAAAGTACTCCGTAAGTTTTTTGAAAGACTCTCTTATACAAAGTTACTGCGAGCTGAGGGTGTAAGACATAATAACATTAAAAAGAACAAAAAGAAATACTTATAATATGTGAAAGGTCTCTCGCTAACATTATCGATAAATTATCTCTTAAAAGTTTGTGTTACTATGATTATGCTGAACAATAAAATAAGGCTAGGAAATTAATTAACTTACTTATACTTGATCCTTGTGAGCTATGACTATGAGTCTATTTGTTTACTTCTAATCCAAAATTTTCACATAAAAAAAGGACAAATAAAGAGTAAGTCTCATTACCTATGAGAAACCGTTTCTTTTAAATTTTGATTAGGTTAAGTAACGAATGATGGTACGTGAGAAACAAAGGGCATAGAGGCGAGTTTGCTTGGTTCATACACAAATGTAAAATGTGGTAGTAACTGGTAAGCAGTATATATAGGCAAACTAACGTTAGGAAAGAAGACAAAAGAAAAAAAGTTGGGCGAGCTAAAGCTAGTAGATGAGAATTCCGTAGAGAAAGAGGCAGATACACAAGTTGTTGTATTACCCGTATTATGTATAGAAGGAGATGAAGGGGGTGTTGGTTGGATAAGCTTGTATGGGTTTAATAATGGCTGTTAGTGGGTCTTTGTCATTTTCAGCCTTATTTATGTGACGTTAGTGTGGTAGGACTTTAGTATCTCAAGATAACCTCACCTCTTTCCTATATTCCTCCCTTATCTTTATGAGTAAGTCCCTTCTTTTTTTAGATCGAAACTGACTAAACTGAATTGGAAGTATCTGAAGTGAAAGTATTTGAACTGAACTGAAAGTGTCTGAATATAAGTTCAAAAGAATAGGGCATAATTCTCCCTTGTGAAAGATATATCCGTCACTAATTGGTGACGGGTCAAATACTACCACTTGATTAGAAAAAACAAGCTTAGGAAGAGCAAATGAGTTTGTTTTTATCTACCCAAGTGAATATTATTTGACCCGTTACACGTTTGTGACGAATATTACCATCACAAACAAAAATTTGCGTATCTTTATTTATTTCTATTTTTGGTTTCCATTTTAATCTCTCTTTACATAAATATACTACTCCGTAATAATATGAAATGCAGTGATTTTCAAGAAAATTACGGTCGAGAATATATAAATTTTGGAAGTTTTGGTAGAGGTGAACTCATGTCGGAGAGCGAATTACTATGAAAACACAAAAATAATGTTTGGCAAAAACAAGGTAACTGACAGTTAGTACTCCGTCCGAGTCTGAATGATTTTTTCCTTTGTTTAATATATGTGAAGTATATATTTTAATTAAAGGTAAAATTATTCGGACTCGGAGGGAGTATTATCTAATCATAAGCTAGCCCAAATCAAAAAGCTATGTTTTCCAAAAAGAAGCTTATAAAGCTGGCTAAAAGCTTGTATAGTTAGCTGGAAATTAAGAGTTGATAAGCTAATTTAAAATATTATGGCCGCGTTTAGTTCAAAGTATATATAGAAATGGGGTATGATTTTTTGAAAGAATAAATTTAGATATCCATATTTGTTTACGGTTGTTTGACTCGAGGTTGGATTGAATTGGATTGCATTTGTAGAATTGTAATAGTAAGGTTGAATGAAGTTGAATTGGAAACTTGAGGTTGGGTGGAGATGGGGATGAGATCGATTTCAAGGGATTGGGATGCAGTTAATAGTCATTGGATATCTAACTTCATTCCTAAATGTATGTTCTAACCAAACATTAGATCAATCGATTGAAATCATTCTAATTTATTCCAAAAATTCCAACCAAACACCCTCTAAACATGTTTGACAAAATAGCTGAAATAAAACTAAAATTTGATAAAAAGATTCGTCTTAAATGTACCACATAGGCACATGTTACGAGATTAATTAAAGGAGGATTTACATGATTAATCCTCTAAATAAGTTAAGGGAAATGATAAATACAGTACAACCTGAGGATTGTATCTAAGAGTATGAAAGACGAAACAAATTCTTAATATTTGTACTAATTGCATCGATATATGTCTAGTTTAGATATCAATTCCTCGTGATATATTGTTGCAATTTTTCATTTAATTAATCTCTTACTTATCTTGTTTCTAACGTGTAACCAGTCGACACACAATAATATGTTAATTAAGGAATGAATCACCATTTTGTTGTCTAACAAGCTAAGTATGGTAATAAAGAGTTGATATTTTAATTTATCATGATAATATCATTATGATTTCTTACTTAATTAGCATATTAACGTGTGTCCAGTTCTCAAAAACGTCCTAAGACATACGGAGTAAGGCCATGTTCTTTCCAGTTTATTTTCAGCTCGGACCAATAATGTTCATCCTTATTTAGTACGGAGTACATTATATTTAAGTTAAGTGTAGACTCATTAATTTTAATTAATCTTAGCCAATTCAAGTCATTTAGTTCATTTCAATTTAATTCAACCCCGTTAAATGAAGTTAAATCTCTGTCATTTAAATTCAGCTCATCCTGTTTCAACCGGAAAGAACATGACCTAATTCATACGTGTGAAACACGTAGAGTAATGACATTAAATGCTATTAGCTCCTAATACAATGAATGAATATGACTATTTGAGTAACAAAATAGCCATCGATTTATCTTGATTACGAGCTATAACAAAAAAAAAAAATCCCTAAACATTATATCGTCTTGGAGCCTTTACAAAATCGTACACTTTGAGCACACGCAATCAAGGTATCAAAATTGCACTAGAACTAGAACTAGAATTGTTTGTCATAATCATTGTTACATTGAATAATGGCATACATCTCAAAAGTTGAAACCACTCCTTACTTTCATAATAAAAAGCAACACTAAAAAATAAACAAGTTCATATCACTCCTAATAGTTTCCCTCATGTCCTAATCCTCTCAACATGTCTAGCTTAAGGGCTCGTTTGGGATGGGGTTAATTATTCCGGGGGTAATAGAGCAAAAATGAACTAGAAAATGATGAAAAGTAGTGATGATATTAAGTGGAAATGGAGAAAATTAAGGGAGTATAGCTTATTTAGGGGGAGAATTATTACTCCCATCTCCCCCCAAGTAATGCATTACCCCCAATGGGGGTAATTATTCCCCCCTCGTATCCCTTTTACATTATAAAATGTTACAATCAAGCAACAAGTTCATCCATTTCTAGTTCATTTTTACTCTATTACTCCCGGAATAATTAACCCCGTCCCAAGCGAGCCCTAAGTCTCAATATTAACAAACCACGTGATTTTAATAATCTAACAGGTCAAATAAAATAAATATATTCAGCCATAGCATCAAGCCATACTAACTCCTACAACCGCTATGGGTAGGGGGTTGACAACAAGTTTTAACCATTAGACCTCATCTTGCAGAGGCATATGTAATACAGAGCATGTTATTTGACCTGTTATTGTATGAAAACGAGTATATATGTTAAAGAGATATGAACGGGAATTAATATCGTACTTAAAGAAAAGTAGTATAATAGTGATTAATGTAATTGAAATTATTGGAATTGAGCACTTAAAAAAATAAAAATATCGTTTGCACTACCAAAAGAATCACCAAAATATCGGGGGCCCGAAAGCATCAATTTGATTCCCCCCACAAGTCCATCTCATACTATGTCCGGTGTCCCCCCTCTTAATTAAAAAACCTCGATTTAATTACACCTAATTCATCATTTGTAAAAAGAATCTAAACCACTTAAGGGATTTAATTAGTTTGTTTAATTGGTTAATGAAATACGGAATATGTTCTAATTTTCATTGTTTGTGTGGAGTAACTCACAAGTCACAACCATGACTGTTTTTATAGGTCAGATTCCACCCATATATACTTGTTTTAGATTGATTGGGTTATTTGTTTTGTCTAGTAAGCATATGACAATAATGAATCTTGGGATTCGAATTCAAGAACTATTGGACGACGCATATATTTTATACAAAATACAAGCACAAATTATATGGTTTACTTCCTAGGTTTCAAAAATTCAAAATGTGATACTTCGTCTAACATGTGCTGAGTTACTATTTGAGAGGTCATTGATATTGGAATCTACAAGAATTCGTACTTGTGACCTCTTATCACACTAACTCTGATCTAATACCGTGTTATTGAAGCAAATATGCATGAGTATATTAATAAGAAACCAAACACAATAAATATTATAGACTACTTCAACAACTTATTATCGATAGTATTTCAATAGATGAATTGCATCACCAATTATAAACGAATAACGATTTGGTATTTATTTGTTGAGAGCTTTTTGTTATAAGTTTGACGGTTGTTAAAAGATCACGAGTTAAAGGACTTTGTATAAATTCGAACTTTATTATTGGAGTTTAAAATTTTGGACCTTTTTTTTTTTTTTTTTTTTTTTTTTTTTGAGCGATAAAATTTTGGACCTTAATGTGAATATTATTGAGAAATTATTGTACTCCGTGCAATTCAACTAAAAATCGTGTATAGTAGACTGGGTTAGAATTTTTAACAAGAGTTGGTCTCCCAAAATGCCTCAAGAATGACAAATACTTTGTTCTATCTATCGATATAGATAACTTTTGATACATCATAAATGTGTGACGTCGTCACAATGAAAAATCGAAGGAGAGATTCTTGATTTTCCATAAACGAAAATCATAATATTTGACCCATCATAAATGTGTGATTCCCCAAGAACAAAGTTGAAGCGGAAAACGAAGAAATAGGGATTAATTATGGTGTACAACCCATTATAACATGCGACGATAGTCAACCGTACTCAACACATACAATTTATGGTAAAAAGTACTCGTAATCATTTTAGTTTAGTTAATTATACTCCGTAATTTTGCAGATAAATAGTTACCACTTTTTGTATAAAAAACTAGTCGCTATTTAATTCAAAGTGGTCGCTAAATAACCTAAAACGATAACTTTTTAACATAAATTCCTAATTTTAAGGTCTGTTGTACGGTCAATGGTTGTATACTACTCCCTCCGATCATTATTTTTCGCCCCAGTTCATGAATATTTGTATTGTGAGAAGTATTTTAATGAAATGGAAAAAAATAGCGACGGGAAGTATAATTTGTGAATGAGAAGTTACTCCTAGATTTGAGTGGCTAGTACTGTAGTAGTAGTATTACAATTAAACGGAAAACAATGTGGTAATACTCCGTAACAATAATGAACCTAATTACTCCTACTTAACTATAACCACCCTGCTCTCTCTCTCTCACGAGTCACAAGTCATACCAACGTGTACAACACTCTCTTTATCCAACCATCCAACCTTCCATCTACGGTCCACACTCATTCACGCACTTCAACACTACCCCCCACCCCACACTCCTCAACATAAACATACTTCCAGAAACCTTCACTCCCAACTCCGTATTAAATTTCTTGTTTACGACGGAGGTATACGTCGTATAATTATAACATGTCAAGTATTACTCTGTTTCGTTGTTTTGTCTATATTTGATCCGTTATAATAATACAGACGGATAATCTATTATAAGGAAGATTGCCTGAACCAGCCAGCTTTCCAATAAGATCGTTTTATAATATAAGATGCACTTAATCAAAAATAATATGTAGTTAAAATTAGGAAGCAAGTTTACAATAAAAAAGAGAAATTATCAAAGTAATAACCGTCTTAAATAAAAATTTGTGTTTATTTAATTTGTTGATCTTATTCCATAAGACGGTCTTATATACAAATACAGACTCTAGAATTTGTGTTGTACAATACTCCGTATTATTATATGAATAACAAATTCAAGGGAAAAAGAAAAAGAAAAAAGATCCGCTGGTTTTCTCAATCAATGGACAAAGTGAAATGACTTAACTACCCTCACTAATTCAACATAATTACGTTTCAACCACCGCTTCATCTACCTATTAATACCCTAGCGGAGTCGCTCTAGGTTTGGAGAACTGAAGAGCCAAACGCCCCTCTTAAACATTAATTAAAAAAATATTATCTTCTCTCTCTAAAATCTCCTCTCCTTCTCTCACTAAAAACCAAAACCACTTCTGATAAAAGCTGTCTCTCTCCTCTACAACAATGGCGTCGTCCTACACGTCGCGGCATCAACGCTCCCTCTCACCTTCTGGAAGGTTCTGCGCGTCCTCGATTTCATCGTCGACGTCCTTTTCTTCAGGTACCTTCTCTCGTTCTAATACGGCGGCAGAATTGTTCCACCGCTCGTCGTCACCGACTCGTGTTAATATGTATCCTCAAACGACGTCGTCGTCGGTTCGGTTTTCTGTTGAGAATCGGACTACGTCGACGTCGCCGAGCCGGTCGATTTCCGCCGTGAACCGGAATCGGAGTCCGTTTCCGACGACCGGGAAGAAACGGACGTGTCTGTGCTCGCCGACGACGCATCCAGGCTCGTTCCGGTGTAGCTTTCACAAGAATCTTGAAGCGAAGAGGCAAAACGAGACCGTTATGTGCGCGCCGTCGCCGAACAGGTTGAACATGCGGAGATCGGCGATGACGAACTCGCTCGTGAGAATCGGCACCGTAGAAGGCGGCGAGTGGGTGAGACGCGCTTTAGCGACGTTGATCCGGCCTTGCGCGCACCAGCAGCGGCGGAGAGCGGACTTCCGGCCGAGAACGAGTCGACTCAGTATCATGACAAGAGCCGGAGAAGACGAGATCTGATGAAATCCGACGATGTTTTCGAAAAAAAGCGTCGTTATGCTGTACAGGATGGAGCGTCGTTGGCGGCTATGAGCGATCGAGTTAACTTGGATCGGATCGTTCTGAGTCGACTCACAGAGTTGATTGCCGAGTTGTCTCATCGAAATTTTTTGTGTTTTTAATCTCTTTTGCGGTTATGTTACTCTGTGTTTATGTGAAGCCTTGAAGGAATGATATGATTTCGGTTTTTACTCGGAGGACGTAAATTAGGTTATGTTAGTATTAGATCTCACCAACAATCAAAATCGTAAATCAACTGCTTGTTGAATTCCTGGATTCCTCAGTAATTGCGTTTAATCCGATCAATTCACAAACCTAAAATCTCACCTGTTTCTTCCAATCGATTCAATTTCGTTTTTTCAATAGATTGATTTTTTTTTTTACATCAATCAAATTCCAATATTGATTTTATTTTATTTTCTTTATTTTTTTTAAATCTTTGA
This sequence comes from Agrostemma githago, assembly GCA_958450325.1. Classification (NCBI taxonomy): domain Eukaryota; kingdom Viridiplantae; phylum Streptophyta; class Magnoliopsida; order Caryophyllales; family Caryophyllaceae; genus Agrostemma; species Agrostemma githago. The sequence goes on along the minus strand of OY288252.1, from coordinate 68,159,094 downwards.
TTCGTATTTTCCGTTTATTTGTGTATTGTGTGTGTATTTTGTATTTGTGTATTATGTGTGTATTTTGTGTATTGTGTGTGTATTATGTGTGTATTTGTGTGTATTTGTGTATTATGTGTGTGTATTTGTGTATTATGTGTGTATTTAATTTAATTTAATTTAATTGATTGATTTAATTTGAAAATTGTACTAATAATATTTGGTTTGATTTGGTATGTAATTGTTGACAGGAAGAGGGGACCATGGGAATGAGATGCTTTTTCCGTGAGCAAATGTGGCACCATAACAGTAACAATAACTTGGGAAATTTCCTTGATGAGCCTCCCTCCCTCCCTCCCTTTGCGATGAAGTCAGACTTTCATGGACGACTTGTGCAAATCACTGGCCGACTCCTTGACTTATTCGGACAATAATAAAATTATAATAATGCTCTCTACCTCATCATGACGCAGTTATTTCCACAAAATTATAAATAAAATAAATTTTACTAATCACGGGTTTTTAGACTATCAACCTTATAAAATAAGACGGTCAAATATGTGAGATAAAAAAAAACGAGGAAAATATCTGAGGTGAAATGGTGAATATGTCCGTTGCAAGGAATCAACTGAATAAAATATGGTAATTTCATTAACTTGATGAACTTTTAGGGGGTTAGTTGAACTTACTTTGCATAAGGAAATGAGTTGAAAAGTCTATTCTGATTAAATTGATTTAGAAATTCACATTGGAATAAGGGAGTTGAAGTATTCCTCTGAATTTCCAAATAGTTTCAATTGTTTTCATAAGTATATTCGATAGACACTAGAATATTTTGTTTGGGGCAATAATAATGTGACAACCAAAACAAAAAAAAGGGTGAGAGTGAACTCTATATTGACCCATTGATTTGGGAGTCGAATTCTTTGGACTAAAGACTCGTTTGGGATAAAATTAATATATTAAAAAGACAAAAGATTTAAAATGAATTAGAAATAAAGGAGCTCAGTGATATGATGAAAAAAAGATCAATATGACCTCTTTTGAAGTAAAAAGTTACTCCCTTCTCCCCACAATGAATGGTGGTAAATTGTTTGGCAGGATTCAAGAAGGAAATTTTTGAAGTGGAAAATCATAGTAGTGTTTTCTTATTAGGAAAGTGAGAAAATCATAGTGGTGGGGAGGGAGTACTCACTTCTCTAGTAATACATTGGGGTAAATGTTACTACTTTTTTTACGCCAAAACTAATTACCAATTTTCTTCTCATTTTAAAAATTTTATGTTTATAAAACTATGAAAATTGAATGAAAACATACTTGATACTTTATCGTTAGCCGTAATACTTGGTTTGATGTAGCCGTGAAGGCATGGAAAGGAATTAAAACCATAATTTAGAGCCGAACAAGTTGATTTTTCTTTTGTCAACAACGTACAAGCTCAATTTAGAATATGTATCAACTAGTATCAATAACTACGAATTATAAACTTTCTTCAAGTCTACTACACTAAATATTGAATCCTTTATTCCAATTTGACAAATTAACTACTACTTCGTACTACGTACTTTACTATTAACGATATTTTAGTATGAGGACACATCGATCGACCCATTTGACAAAAGAATTTGATTAGACCCGATTTGAATATAACCTAATTGACCCATTTACCTAATCTACTCCTGATTTTAGGGATCTTTGATTAGTGTTAGGTTTGAAAGAATAAAAAATTTGATTAGTTTAAGGTGTTGAATAGTTTAAGGTGTTGAAGTGGGTGAACTAGAACAGAGAAGAGAAGAGACCCGACCCGACCCGATGTTTGAGGCGAAGGTGACAGTGGAAATGTGGTAATAGGTGTCGTTGTTTTGAACATCAACATAGCACGCAGCAAACAAATACAAATGCAGGTGGCACCCAACTCAGTTAGCCACTTCCTTCCTTCAACTGTGCTTTAATAACAACAGCTGTCTTCTGACAAATTCAATCCATATGTTTATAATAATTGACTTGTGAAGAATCTGTCAGTCCAGATCTAACTCAACTGTTAACCTCTCTCTGTAAAACGGATACTAAAATTTTGGGTATTCATCAATATTCTAACACTACTTACTTTAGGCTAGGCTGCTCCTATTCTCTTTTTCACACTTGCATTCACTATTTCGAGTAAATGGAATAGTTTGAGATTAATAAGTCTTATCTTCGATTCGAGCCGTTCGGAAGGTAATATTCTACTGTATTGAGAAGACCTGATGCAAACTCTGTACAATTTTAAGTCATTTTTACTCGTATTTCGGATTTCAAATCTTTGAAAACGTGTATTATATGCTACAAATAGAGATGTTCGGGAGGTTGTATTGGATCAAGTTTCGAGTCAACTTAATTTTTATACCACGTGAGTAAGATGTCTTCAGGATGTACCCAACCTGATTTCACCCCTAAGCAACAAGTATAAATCGCTTTTACACGATAAACCGGTTTGTAGGTAGGGGTTGGTTTAAAGCACACCGAAATATTTTGTGTGGACGTTTCTAATGAACCAATGACCTAATAGTCAAAAAAACGGTAGATTTTGAAGGTTTTTTTTTTTTTTTTTTTTTTTGGTAAAAGGTAAGAATATATTAAAAAATTATGATCACTGTACAAATGAATGACTACATCAAATTATGTAGCCATCTCGCGTCTCTCGTCCGTAACGGGTATTTAATCATGACATTAATCCTATTCCGAACTTCTACTTTAATCATTTTAACTACCTGTTGCGGACACTGCACTGCGCCTTCAATTCTGCACAAGTTACGTTGCCGCCAAACATGATAAATCATGGCATTGAAAAGCGCGCGTACCACATTGCATTGCAGTTTGGTACCCCGCACCTTGCATGCCCAATCCAGCGTACCAGACGATGGGATTTTGAAGGTTATTATCCACGTTTTTTCAGCCTTTTGGATGCCGAAATAAAATGTGGCAATATTCGCGCTAAACAACGTCTACACCGAATACAATGCTCCGGTGTAACATAAGGGTCATTTAGACTTTAATGCAGACTTTTAAAAGCAAAAATAATGCGTTTTATAACGTGTCGGAATCTGTCGAAATAAGTTCTAAACACCATTTTTTTAATGTATCGGAGAGTTCAAATAATCATTATTAGGCCTTGTATTGCTATTGGCAAGTTTTTGTATAAAAAAATTCGTTCTTTCGATCATCTTCCAACGCTTTCAAAAATAGCCAAAAAACGGTCGATTTTGAAGGTTTTTTTTTTTTTTTTTTTTGGTAAAAGGTAATTGTATATATAAAACGTGTAGTCAATGTACAAGGGGAATGGTTACATCAAATTATGTAACCATCTAACATCTTTAGCACTAATTGGATGTTTAATTTTACACTTAATTCTATTTAGTACATCCATCTTGATAAGATTAGCCGTCCTCTGCGGCTGCTGCAAAGCTCCTTCAATCCGGCATCTGTTTCTCTGTTGCCAAATATAATAAATAGTCGCATTGATCAATGTTCTGAGAATATTACACTGTAATTTCGATCCCCTCATCTTAGACACCCAAATCAAGGCACCTCTGCACGGCATTCTCCGCTTCACCCACTGATTCAGAATATCTATTACTTTCGAACTCCATCGACAATAAAAAAAAAGATGCTCCAAGCTCTCCTCATGGCTCTCACAGAGATAGCACAGGCTGGAGTCCGCTACTCCAAATCTCATGAGCTTTTTCCTCGTGTTTAAAGCCTCCCTAAACACTAACCACGAAATGAAGCTATGTTTCGGGATGCTCCAACCACTCCATACAAATCTCCACCAATCAACCTTCGGCCGTTTTACCCTAATTTCATCGTAAGCTAACGAAATCGAGTAAGTCGACGAAGACCCATGCCACTTCCCATTCTCAAACATGTGCTTAATTTTCTCCTTTGCCTGACAAATCTTCCTCCAAGCCCACGTGACATCAGTATTAGGCTGGTAATCACGCCAATCTATGTTCTTAAGATAAACACAATTAACCCACCGAACCCATAATCTGTCAGGCTGATCAAATATCCAAGAGGCCAATTTTGCCACAGCTGCAATATTCCAGTTCTCTAAATCCCTAAGCCCCAAACCCCCTTCCACTTTAGGACAACACATTTTCTCCCAACTTACTAAAGCCCGATTAGTCCCTTCAACACCCCCACTCCAAAGAAAGTTGCGACAAAGGGAACCAATTCGAGCCATAATAAACTTTGGGATAATAAAAACCATAGCCCAGTAATTATGCAGCTGAGATAGCACAGACTGGACTAACGTCAATCTCCCTGCATAAGATTTTGAAGGTTATTATTCACGTTTATTCGGCCTTTCGGGTGCAGAAATAAAATGGGGAAATATTCGCGCTAAACAACGTCCACATCAAATACAATGCTCCGGTGTAATATAAGGACCATTTAGACTTCAATGCGGACTTTTAAAAGCCATAATAATGATTTTTGTAACGTGTCAGAATCTGTCGAAATTAGTTCTAAACACCATTTTATATTGTATCGAAGAGTTCTAATACTCATCATTAGACATTCTATTCCTATTGACAAGTTTTCATCAAAAAAAATTCGCGCTTTCGATCATCTTCCAACGCTTTCGAAAATAGTCAAAAATGACCGATTTTGAATATTATTATCCACGTTTTTTTGGTCTTTCGGCTGCCGAAATAAAATTGGGAAATATTTGCACAAAACAACGTCCACACCGAATAAAACGCTCCGGTGTAATATAAGGGTCATTTAAACATCAATGCGAACTTTTAAAAGCCAAAATAATGCATTTTATAACGTGTCGGAATCTGTCGAAACAAGTTCTAAACACCATTTTTTATTGTTTCGGAGAGTTCAAATCATCATTATTAGGCCTTCTATTGCTATTGACAAGTTTACGTCAAAAAAAATTCGCGCTTTCGATCATCTTCCAACGCTTTCGAAAATAGTCAAAAACGTCCGATTTTGAATATTATTATCCACGTTTTTTCGGCCTTTCGGGTGCCGAAGTAAAATTGGGAAATATTTGCGCTAAACAACGTCCACACCGAATAAAATGATCCGGTGTAATATAAGGGTCATTTAGACTTCAATGCGGACTTTTAAAAGCCATAATAATGAGTTTTGTAACGTGTCGGAATCTGTCGAAATTAGTTCTAAACACCATTTTATATTGTATCGGAGAGTTCTAATACTCATTATTAGACATTCTATTCCTATTGACAAGTTTTCGTATAAAAAAATTCGCACTTTCAATCATCTTCCAACGCTTTCGAAAATAGCAAAAAATGGTCGATTTTGAAGGTTCCACGTTTTTTTGACCTTTCGGCTGCCGAAATAAAATTGGGAAATATTTACACAAAACAACGTCCACACCGAATAAACGCTCCGGTGTAATATAAAGGTCATTTAGACTTCAATGCGAACTTTTAAAAGCCAAAATAATGCATTTTATAACGTGTCAGAATCAGTCGAAACAAGTTCTAAACATCATTTTTTATTGTTTCAGAGAGTTCAAATCATCATTATTAGGCCATCTATTGCTATTGACAAGTTTTTGTAAAAAAAATTCACGCTTTCGATCATCTTCCAATGCTTTCGAAAATAGTAAAAAACGACCGATTTTGAAGGTTATTATCCACGTTTTTTCGGCCTTTCGGGTGCCGAAATAAAATTGGGAAATATTTGCGCTAAACAACGTCCACACCGAATAAAAATATCCGGTGTAATATAAGGGTCATTTAGACTTCAATGCGGACATTTAAGAGCCGTAATAATGCGTTTTATAACGTGTCGGAATCTGTCGAAATAAGTTCTAAACACCATTTTTTTATTGTATCGGAGAGTTCAACATTATTAGGCCTTGTATTGCTATTGACAAGTTTTTGTATAAAAAAATTCGTTCTTTCGATCATCTTCCAACGCTTTCGAAAATAGCCAAAAAACGGTCAATTTTGAAGGTTATTATCCACGTTTTTTCGGCCTTACGGGTGCCGAAATAAAATGAGGAAATATTCACGCTAAACAACGTCCACACCAAATACAATGCTCCGGTGTATATAAGGGCCATTTAGACTTCAATGCGGACTTTTAAAAGCCATAATAATGAGTTTTGTAACGTGTCAGAATCTGTCGAAATTAGTTCTAAACACCATTTTATATTGTATCGGAGAGTTCTAATACTCATTATTAGACATTCTATTCCTATTGACAAGTTTTCGTCAAAAAAAATTCGCGCTTTCGATCATCTTCCAACGCTTTCGAAAATAGCCAAAAACGGTCAATTTTGAAGGTTTTTTTTTTTTTTTTTTTTTTTTTTTGGTAAAGGGTAAGTATATATAAAAAAGGGAAAACAACAGAACAATAACTACATCAAATTATGTAGCCATTTAGCATCCTTAGCAGTTACAGGGTATTTAATCTTACACAAAATCCTATTCTTAACATCCGACACGATCAATTTGACTATCTCCCGTGGATGTCGCACCACTTCATCAATTATGCAAGAATTCCTCTGTCTCCAAATATGGTAAATAGTCGCATTGATCATTGCTCGAAGCACATTACACTGCAACTTCGAACCCCGCAAATTCGTAGCCCACACCACCCCCGTGATGCACGGGAGTGGTTTCCGCACCCAATTGCTTAACAGACCCATCACCCGTGAACTCCAACTGCAACCAAAGAAAAGATGTTCTAAACTCTCTTCTTCCAGTTCACAGATAAAGCAGCGATCTGAATCTGCAACCCCAATCCTAAACAGCTTCTTCCTCGTATTAAGGGCCCCTCGAAACACTAGCCACGAGATGAAGCTATGTCTCGGTACACTCCACGCACTCCACACTAGTCTCGCCCAAGGAACCAGTGAGTCGCGAGAACGCAAATCCTGATAGGCCTTCGCAATCGAGAAACATGGTTCCGCTCCATGCCAAGTACCATTGACGAACATATTCTTTATTTTCTCCTTAGCCTGACAAGTTTTTCTCCACGCCCACGTAACATCTGAATTAGGCTGATAATTATACCATTCCACCCCTTTCAGATAAATGCTATTGACCCACCAAACCCACAACCGGTCCGGCTGATCAAACACCCACGAAGCAAGCTTCGCCACAGCTGCTTCGTTCCAGATATACAGGTCCCTAATTCCCAAACCTCCTTCATCTTTAGGCCGACAAATTTTTTCCCAACTAACCAAAGCTCGATTATTTCCTTCTACACCTCCTTCCCATAAGAAATTACGACATAGTGAAATAATTCGAGCCATGACAAACTTAGGAATGATAAAAATCATTGCCCAATAATTATGCAGTTGAGACAGTACAGATTGAACCAGAGTCAGCCTCCCAGCATAAGACAGCTTACGGGCTCCAATACCAGAGATCCTCGAGATAATACGGGCTATCAATTTTCCACAATCAAGCTTACCTAAACGAGTACTTTGGATAGGTAACCCAAGATACCGAAAAGGAAACGTACCTTCGACGCAACCCGAGAGCTGAAGATCGTAGCCTTCCTGTCCTCATCCACCCCAGCAAAATAAGCATGAGACTTACCCACACTTAAACTCAGACCCGAGGCCCTGCTAAAAGTAGCAAATCCCTATCCCCCTTACAAAAAAGGAGGAGATCATCCGCAAAGAGCAAGTGAGTCAGCTTCAAAGGGCCACATTTCGGATGGAATTTAAAATTCCTATCCACTCTCCCAAAATTCATGATTCGAGAGAAATAGTCCATGTAAATCGTGAATAACAAAGGCGACATGGGATCCCCTTGTCTCAACCCCCTTTTCCCTCGAAAAAACCCAAAATTGTCACCATTAGCACAAAGAGAGTAAGAAACGGTCTCGACACATTCCATAACTAGCCTACGAAAGTGCTCAGGAAAGTCCAAAGCTCTCAACATCTGGTCAACAAATTTCCACTCAACACTGTCATATGCCTTATGAATATCAACTTTAAACAGGCATCTTGGCGAAACTCGCCCTCTCTTATACATACGCACCAAGTCCTGACAAATCAGCACATTCTCCACAATACTCCGGCCTTCAATAAAACCTCCTTGAGTAGGAGATATTATCTGGGGCAAAATCTTAGCCATCCTCGCACAAATGATTTTAGCAATACACTTGTACAAGACATTACAACAAGCAATTGGCCTGAATTCTTTCACATTTTGAGGCCTATTCACCTTAGGTATCAGAACGATATTCGCACAATTCAGTTGTTTTAAAAGCTTACCTGAGATAAAGAAATCTTGGATAGCCATCACAACTTCCTCACCAATAATGTCCCACGACTCAATAAAGAGTTGATTTTGAAGGTTATTATCCACGTTTTTTTGCCTTTCGGCTGCCGAAATAAAATTGGGATAAATTTGCACAAAACAACGTCCACACCGAATAAACGCTCCGGTGTAATATAAGGGTCATTTAGACTTCAATGCGAACTTTTAAAAGCCAAAATAATGCATTTTATAACGTGTCGGAATCTGTCGAAACAAGTTCTAAACACCATTTTTTATTGTTTTGGAGAGTTCAAATTATCAATAATATTAGGCCTTCTATAGTTCTATTGCTATTGACAAGTTTTCGTCAAAAAAAATTCGCGCTTTTGATCATCTTCCAACGCTTTCGAAAATAGTCAAAAACGTCTGATTTTGAAGGTTATTATTATCCACGTTCATTCGGCCTTTCGGGTGCCGAAACAAAATTGGGAAATATTTGCGCTAAACAACGTCCACACCGAATAAAATGATCCGGTGTAATATAAGGGTCATTTAGACTTCAATGCGGACATTTAAAAGCCATAATATTGCATTTAATAAAGTGTATGTCGGAATCTGTCGAAATAAGTTCTAAACACCATTTTTTATTGTATCGGAGAGTTCAAATAATCATTATTAGGCCTTGTATTGCTATTCACAAGTTTTTGTATACAAAAATTCGTTCTTTCGATCATCTTCCAACGCATTCGAAAATAGCCAAAAAACGGTCGATTTTGAAGGTTATTATCCACGTTTTTTCAGCCTTTCGGGTGCCGAAATAAAATGGGGAAATATTCGCGCTAAACAACGTCTACACCAAATACAATGCTCCGGTGTAATATAAGGGCCATTTAGACTTCAATGCGGACTTTTAAAAGCCATAATAATGAGTTTTGTAACGTGTCGGAATCTGTCGAAATTAGTTTTAAACACAATTTTATATTGTATCGGAGAGTTCTAATACTCATTATTAGACATTCTATTCCTATTGACAAGTTTTCGTCAAAAAAAATTCGCGCTTTCGATCATCTTCCAACGCTTTCGAAAATAGTCAAAAATGACTGATTTTGAAGGTTATTATCCACGTTTTTTTGGCCTTTCGGCTGCTGAAATAAAATTGGGAAATATTTGCACAAAACAACATCCACGCCGAATAAAACACTCCGGTGTAATATAAGGGTCATTTAGGCTTCAATGCGAACTTTTAAAAGCCAAAATAATGCATTTTATAACGTGTCAGAATCTGTCGAAACAAGTTCTAAACACCATTTTTTATTGTTTCGGAGAGTTCAAATAATCATTATTAGGCCTTCCATTTCTATTGACAAGTTTTTGTCAAAAAAATTCACGCTTTCGATCATCTTCTAACGCTTTCGAAAATAGCCAAAAACGGTCGATTTTGAAGGCTATTATCCAAGTTTTTTCGGCCATTCGGGTGCCGAAATAAAATTGGGAAATATTTGCGCTAAAAAACGTCCACACCGAATACAATGCTCCGGTGTATTATAAAGGCCATTTAGACTTCAATGCGGACTTTTAAAAGCCATAATAATGCATTTTATAACGTGTCAGAATCTGTCGAAACAAGTTCCAAACACCAACTTATATTGTATCGGAGAGTTCAAATAATCATTATTAGTCATGCTCTTGCTTTTGAAAAGTTTTCGTCAAAAAAAATTTGCGCTTTCGATTATCTTCCAACGTTTTCGAAAATAGCAAAAAAACGGTCGATTTTGAAGGTTATTATCCACGTTTTTTAGGACTTTTGGGTGTCGAAATAAAATGGGAAAATATTCGCGCTTAACAACGTCACACCAAATAAAATGATCCGGTGTAATATAAGGGTTGTTTAGATTTCAATGCGGACTTTGAAAAGCCATAATAATGCGTTTTGTAACGTGTTGGAATCTGTCGAAACTAGATCTAAACCTTATTTTATATTGTATCGAAGAGTTCAAATAATCATTATTAAGCATTATATTCCTATTGACAAGTTTTCGTCATAAAACATTCACGTTTTTTATCAACTTCGAACGTTTTTGAAAATAGTAAAAAACGGTCGATTTTGAAGGTTATTATCCACGTTTTTTCGGCCTTTTGGGTGCCGAAATAAAATTGGGAAATATTCGCGCTAAACAACGTTCACACCGAATAAAACGCTCCGGTGTAATATAAGGGTCATTTAGATTTCAATGCGGACCTTTAAAAGCCATAAAAATGCATTTTATAACGTGTTGGAATCTATCGAAACAAGTTCTAAACTCCATTTTATATTGTATCTGAGAGTTCTAATAGTCAATTTTTTTGGCATTCTATTTATATCGACAAGTTTTCGTCAAAAAACATTCTTGCTTTCGAACAACTTTCACCGCTTTGAAAAATAGCGAAAAACGACCGATTTTGAAGGTTATTATCCACGTTTTTTCAGCCTTTTGGGTCACAAAATAAAATAGGTTCATATTCGCGTCGAGTGTAGCCCACACCTAATACAACGCCTTAATGTAATACGAGGGTCGTTTGAATTTCAATGAAAACTTTTAAAAGACATAAGATTGCGTTTTAAGACGTAATCTGTATCCGCCATAAGATTGCGTTAAAGGAAGAAATCAAACAATATTCAAGACGAAAGAAAAGATTTGTTAATCTCACAAATAAATTACGGTGATACAGTGAATCTCTATTAGAAAAGTTATGCTTGCATAATAGTCAATGAACTTCATTGGATTATAAGTAAAACTAAAATAATAGCTTGAGTAGTGAATACCTAATGGCAAAGTCATAATACAGAAGCCAAAAAATCTTGGAACGAATCGAATCAAATAAAAACAAAGGAAGAATTACTCGTGTGATGACACGACACGAGCCAATAACTTAGCTACGAATCTACGCTCGCAGGATCGCACCGACACATACTTTACTCCGAGACCCACGTATTAATGTGTATGGGTCGCACGCACTTAAGTCCATTCTAACTTTTTTTTGACGAACGTTTATTATAAAGAACATATTAGTCGAAAACAAACAAATGAACGAGAGAGTGAATAGATACGACGTAGTTTAGACTAGAGTATCCCAAATTTGAACGTCAACTTGGTGGATTGATAAGCGAGATAGTTAGATGGTGGTGGATCAATTCACTCATACTCAAAAGTGCACGTTAAATAGAAATAGTGCCTAAATTGAGGGGGTATCCTACAACTTTTGACGCATTACTTGGTCCCCTTAACCCTGAAAAACGCATGTGGGTGGCCCGAGGCCGAGGGCACCCCATTTGTCTTCATCCATTTTCACTATGGACAATAATATCTCTCTCCGCTTTTGCACCCACACCTCCCAAGTCCAACAATTCTATACAAATTTATCCATTCCTTATCTACATAATTCTACTCCTATACGAGCGTATATGTTAGTGAGAGATTATTAGGATTTAGGAAGAAACTTGCAACTACTTCGTATATGTTAGTGTTACATACATTAGACTAATCGAACACATTTAAATGAATTGGTAATGAGTTTGTTTTACCTTTATCAGAAGTCTGAAATTTGTGCCCTTGAAACGCAATGATATTAACTCATTAAGAAGAAGATTATCGTTCTTGAAATCATATCCAACTCAAATTATTCGCCCCAAAAAAAGATCACTTGATATGATAATACCGATATGGCATGCAGATAAAAAGGAGGTAAAGTGAGCTTTTTCCAACTAGAGCCCCACTTTATGAAAAACTACTCTAAATTGTAGGACATCCCTATAAAGTTGTCCTGGTATGCCTCTACCCCCTGTTCCCATCAAACAATGTTATCCTCCTTACCATTTCATTTCAAACTTACACTGACTGTTACCTTCATCTACTTTCCTTTTCACTTATGTTGCAGAAGATTCGGTCTCCCTTAAGATGGTACTATCCGTTTTAAATATATAAAACGACTTGTGTTATAAAGTTGTATGCAAAAAAAATGATATATTTGTCTTATATACGTACCAGTGATAGGATACTTGACTCATTTTATTTTTGGTTCATCAAAACACGAACTTAATCACATTACACTATAGAGGATGAGAGATTCAAACTCAAATACTTTTAGTAACTTTATTTCTTCTTATAAAGTGAATCCAAGCTGGAAAGTTGAACACTCGGAATATTACAACGGTTAGTTTGAAAGTGGTTGACAGTTAATACTAACAGTTACTCCAGTATATAACTGTATTATACTTCCAAGTCTCCAACCATACAAAAACAGCCAGCTTAGCCTTATTAGAGTGTGGCCTGTCACAAACTAACCAACCCCAACGGTCATGTCTTCCAACTCATCATCACCTCTTCTTATCCTCCTCCTCGTCCTCCTCGTGGTTGCCACCGCCTTCTTAGTGTCTCCAGTGACCGCGACTGACCACATTGTCGGCGCCAACAAAGGGTGGAACCCTGGAATCAACTACACTTCTTGGTCTCACAACCAAACCTTCTTTGTTGGTGATTATATCTGTATGTTCTTACATTCTTAACGTTTATTATTATTTCATTCACGTGTCGAATACTCACAATACGTTACATAATACTGAAAAGAACAGGGTCGTAGAGTTATCATTTAAATTCAGTTCAGTATATTTCAGTAAAAAAGAACAGGGTCGTACGTAGATGTTTGAATTGGTGGGTGTTGTGTGAATGGAATGAATGATTGCAGCATTTAGGTACAAGAGATATGAGTACAATGTGTTTGAAGTGAACAAGACAGGATATGATAATTGTACAACAGAGGGAGCAACAGGCAATTGGACTTATGGCAAAGACTTTATACAATTCAAAAAACCAGGAAAATATTACTTCATTTGTGGTACTGGTGGTTGTTCCAACGGCATGAAAGTTTCCGTTGTCGTTCACCCTCTTGTTTCTCCTCCTCCCGCTGCGTCGACCACTCAGCATTCCGACAAGAAGCATTCTAACTCTGCGTTCACTACTCAAGGTGTTTCAGCAGGCTGGTTCTTGTCCTTTGGGTTGTTGCTTGGTTTCATCAGTTCAGTTTTGCTGTAATTCATGTTTGAGTGTTGGATGTTTTCCCTGGATTGAATTTCTACTATTAATGATGCCAGTCGTGTTAATTTCTTAGATGTCGATATGAAATTGTTAGCGTAAAAAGAAAACGTCACAACAGAAGCACGTACGACATAATGAGTCACCCCATAAGACCGTTGTTGCATAGTTATTGAATGAGGCACGTAACATGATAATTGAAATGTACCCAACTCGCAGATGCAACGATTGTACTTGATAGGAAGACGTTATTGAATATTTGAATCTATTGTTAAATGAGAGAGACATGACATGAAATGCACCCGCTATACAATTATTTTTGGGTTTCGGTTGAGAATGCCATTATCGATCTGTCCCAATGAGGCAACGATGCATAATTCAGGGCACATGGACGTGACCAATTTCCAGCAAAATGGGAAATGGTTTATGAATTTATACTCCGTGGACCATTGATACAGTATGAATGTATGAGAATGCAATCAGATGGTACAAATTGAATAGCTATAAATTATTGCATTGGAGACAGGAAAATCATTCAAATGATTAATTGAGAAGATTTCCTTGATACTTTCAACTAATAATGCAACTGCAAAGCGTAAGATGGAAGCGTGAAATTAAAAAAAAAGAATGGGGTGAGAGAGGCTCGAACTCTCGACCTCAGGATTACTCAGAAGCTATGAGACCTACGCGCTAGCCAACTGCGCCATCACCCCTTGATGTACTTCTTTAATGTTATATACTTAAAACAAGATTGTTTTGTATGTATGCGACGACTATTGTCTATTGCATGAATAGTTTATAAACCTTAAAGAAAATGCTTTAACATTCTAAAAATCTTAAATTCTTGTTTAAAATAATGAATATATTCGTCTTAAACTCGTACGAAATTTGTTTCATCCGATCACATTTTGGCCCATTATAATATTGATTATCGGTCTTAAAATAAGCAAGTCTTGTGTTCTGCCAAATTCAAAGCGTGAACATCTATTTATTTTTTGTTTGTTCGACGAAGTATCCACTTAGTCGCATTACAATATATAGTTTTTTTTTGTTGTTGGCTTGAGTATTCGTTTCGAGTGATTGGCAAAATAACCATACAAATCTACTACTAATTGAAAGGGAACGCGCAGCAAGATGAGGAGGTAGAATGTAGAATTCATTAGATGATTGTTACAGATACCAAATGAAAGTTTGAACTAATCGATTACATCACAGTTTCAAATCACGATTCTTAAATGCTTGTCGCAGCAGCAGCAACTCATGGTCGCACAATGAAAATTGTGCGATATGAGCAATAGTATACGACTGTTGAATCTTGTACCCCGTAAATCAATCTTTGCAGCATTTAGAATACGGTGTCAAAGTAATGATGTGCAGTGTACTGCACCACTTTACTCTGGAAGTTAACATTCGCTAAGCCATCCTCATTTGAATCATGACTCAGTTTCAATGTATTGAAATTTCCGAGAACTGAATACAGTTTATTGAAATTTCAACAAGGACCTGATTGGAACGAGAGAAAACCCGTCTATGGAGTAGCATAAATTGAAGTCATTAATTAACATCAAGATCAGGGATGTGGCTTATTTTGGGCCAGTCTTCACCATCTGGCTGTCGGCATCTTCTTTGAAGGCTTTTACATTCGTAAATGTGAAGATATTTTAGAGGCAAGTGAGAGATTGCATCCGGCAGTGCTTCCAAGTTTTCACAGCGTACTATAGACAAGTCCTGAAGGGAGGTCAAGTACTGAAGCTCCTTTGGCAGATTTATCAACTTTGGAAGATCTTCTAAGGCCAATTCAGAGAGCAGGTGAAGGGATTCCCATGACGTCCTCGCAGTTGCAACCCCTACATGATTATTGTTTTCCAACTCCAAGTTTTCACAACCCCTAATGGATAGGCTCTCGAGGCTAGAAAGGTGATCTACAACTCCGGCCAAACTCTTCAAGTTTGGGCACTTGATTAATTCCAGTCTTTTAATAGAATAATTGTACAGCACCACATGCTTTTCCTCTAAAATTGACAAACTCTCCCCTTCATAGTCTAGAATCGAGAGGCGAGTAATACCCCCTACAGACTTCCCAAATAAGCAATCAAGCGTCCCAATAATATTGTCTGTGCTCACATAGTCCATGTACAACAAGGGGACATAAGCGCCTGTTGTGGGATGACCGGGAATAAGGGCTGGAAGGCCTGGAACAGCTCTTTTATCCTCAACGAAGGTCAGTGTTTCGTGACATTTATACAAATCTAGCCCACATAGCTTTGGACATGAAGGTATAGTTGTCAGGCTTGGACAATCTTTCAAGGTTAACTCGCGCAGGGAGGGAAAAGAGGGGACTACCACGGAAGACAAACCCGTTTCCCCTCTCACCTTACTTGTCTCTTCTCTCCACCATCCCTTTAACTTCGGAAATTTAGACAGTTCAAGATTTTCCAATAACAAAAAGAACGGTGGCTCATCTTCTGAAGAACCGACAACCACATTACTCTCCTCCATAAACTCCACATTTGGCATACCATTTAATTTAAGACACTTGAGGTGGCGAAGCTGACTGAATGGAGGCAGAATTTGTAAGCTGTCGAAAATTGTGAGATGGATCTTAACAAGGTTTGGAAGTGAAGTTCCTAAGTACTCGACCCAACCAGGTAATTTCAAGCCACTGTAACTCTTAATTTTAATATACACGAGTCTACTGTGGGGTTGGAGGCAGCCCAGTAAAGTTTCATCAATAGTTCCTCGCTCATTAAATTGTATGAGCAACTTCTTCAGATGGGCTCTCCTTAGTAACTCGACTTGTCTGTAGTTTGCCAAATCACAACTTGAATCATTGCTGAATATGATTTTGAGCTGACCTCTTAAGTTGACGAGAGCACTGAGATCTCTAAGCTTTCCTATATTACCTCCGTCAGAAGCTTCATTTCCGACCACAAACCTAGTTAAAGTTTGAAGACTTGTCAAAGTGTCCAAACCTGGTGGCATATGCGTCAAACATGTGCAGTCATGAAGAGACAGGTGCCTCAGATTCACGAGTTTCCTTGTGTCTAACGGCAACTCCCTTACACCGGTATAATCTAAATCCAACACTTGCAAGTTGTAAAGTCCGGTAATCGAATCAGGGAGAACCGTCAACTTTCTATGACAAGTAACTTCAAGGTATCTTAAGTGTGATAGATTACCAATCGTATCTGGCAACGTATTGAAGGGAAGGGCGGACAAATCCAATACCCTCAATCGTTTTAGTTGTGAACAAATTGCAAGCACATTTGACTCTAATGAATTCTTAGAACCAATAATACAAGGTGTTGAAAAAGTACGCAATGTCTTCATCGTACCCAATTGAGTAAGAGGCCTAGCGAGAAGCTGAAGTCCATCAATCGTAAATGAGAGATGAATACTCTTGTCAAGTAGGCCTTTTGGAGAATCTAAGAGAATGGTCTCTTTACCGGCTACTTCTTGTGCAAGATCATGAATCAAATCATGCATCTTACAATTCCTAATTTCACCATAATCATCATACACAGCCTCTTGTAAAAAACATCTCTGCAATAAGATAGAAAAATATTCATCGCCTACATCTTCTTCAATTTGATAGTCACAGGGTTGATCCAGGCATCCTTGCGCCAACCACAACCTGACTAAGGTCTCTTTGCATATTATAAAATCCTTAGGGAAAAGTGCACAAAAGCTAAAACAGCTCTTCAAAGCGGGTGTGAGATGATAATAACTATACTTCAATATAGGCATTACACCATTCTCACCTAATCCCATCTCCATCAAATTAGCATTTTTCAATGCTATCCATTTGCTCTCATCTTGATCAAACACCAGGCTAGCTGCGACCCTTATGGCCAAAGGAACATTAATGCATTTTTTCACAATCTCATTGCCAATGTCAAAGAGACGATCAGATGTGCTCATCGGCTCTTTTCCTGATTCAAATGCCAGATTCTTGAATAAATTCCAAGAGTTTTCTTCCGAGAGGCCTTTTAAGTCATGCATAAAATCACTACCAACCACTTTTGCAACCTTTTTCGAGCGACTGGTAATGACAATTCTACTACCCTTCCCACCTAAATCCAAAAAGCCCTTCAGCTTATCCCATTCATCACGACTTTCACTCCACACATCATCTAAAACAAGCAGATATCTTTTACCCTCTATCTGATTTCGAACCTGTTTGTGTAACTCTTCCATATTAAACACATCTCTTCCTAACATCTTTCGCAGTATTTTTTCCAAGACAAAGTCGTCAGAAATACAAACCCACGACCTCAATTCAAATGCCTTCTCAACCCTCTTGTCATTATACACCAATTGAGCAAGAGCAGTTTTACCCAACCCACCAATCCCAACAATTGAGACGTAAGAAACCTTTAAACCAACGTCATTACAAGACTCGGAATCTTCAAGCAACATTGTCACAATAGCCTCCCTGTCGTCCTCTCTCCCAATAATACTATCTTCACCAACAAAAGACATGGTCTCCTGTTTTCTCTTAACAGGAACATAAACATCACTAAACCCAAATTGTTGACGATCTTTAGCAATTTTATCTAGCTTACTCCTAAGGTTCTTAATCTCATGCGACATATTATACGCAACAAGAAGCTGGTTGGAACGAGAGAAGAACTGGCGTACCTTTTTAGAGATATTACCACCCTGGACGTGGTCATTCTTCTTAACCATGGTGTTGAACTCATCGAGCAGGTCATCGACATGATAAACAGCCTCCTTGAGCCTCTCAATATAATCCCTGCCTTCTTGACTCAACTCCTGGTGCTTAGATTCGGCGTCGAGGAGGACAGACTTGATGGTGGAGACAGTGAGCTTAAGATCATCAAGTTGGGACTCATACCCAAACATGGAGCACACATCTCTCAATTCCTGACTGTGGAGCACAGCAAACAGTTTTTCAGCAACCGTGATTACTATTCCGGTCGCCATTTTGTTTTCTGATTCGAGTTTGAACAAAATGAAGTGGTTGTCGGTGGTGCTTTATAAGCAATGATTTTGTGGAAACCACCTTTACCTATTAACCACACATTGTCTTTACATGATAAATTTTGTGGAAGAACGGACAGTGAAGGGGCCAACAGAATGTACTGTACTGTCACAGTGACAGTGACAGTCACACACTATGCATCAAGTTGCTATTCATAGTAAGACTTGTCAAAGAGACGACTCTTCTTGCAAAAGGACTTGTCAAATAACCAGTACGGAGACGACTCTTCTTGCTACTGTGATACTCAGGTTTCATCTCGCTCCGTCTCATTCAATTGTTCACTCAGTATAATTGAGTGATAACTCGTTCCGTGTCATTCAATTGTTTACTCCCTTCAAACAATTCAATTCAATTCCCTTCGCTCATTTCAGTAGAACATTAACTCCGTACAAACCAATTGAAAAATAAAATTAGACAAGTAATTAAAGTGAGACGAACGCATAATTATCTCTAAATTGACACTTGGTCATTGGAATCTGGAGGCACAGTGAAGACGATGATGACTGACCCTGAAAAAAAAAACAATTTTGTTGATCAAATCATTGGATGATAGTAACGAGGGATAATTGATACTCCCTCCAACCCACTATAATTTACCCATCTATTATTTTAATCTCTTATATTTGAATAAAAGTGGGTAAATAATTGTGGGGCGGAGGGAGTACTCCGTATCTTATACCCATGAATTTACCTTGAATAAGAATAAGAATAATAAGATGAATTAACCTGAAGAAGAAGATGAAAGTACCGTTAATATTGAAGAGTACTGTAATGTTGGAGTATCTTTGAGAAAACATTAGTAAAGTAAATATTGAAATGAATGAACGGTCTAATTGGAATAAAACAATAAAGAATGATACTTTTTCCTCCGGTATTTCTCGTATTTCTCTTTGTTCCGTCTATTTTTTTTATCTTCTCAGTTGTTTTTTTTTTTTTTTTTTCATTTTGGGTCATACTTTTTATCCTATTATCCTTATTATTTACAATATTTTACGGTTTTATTTTTTTCCTATTACACTCATTTTATCATTTTATATTCATTACAAAAATTCTTGTGCCAAAAGCAAAAATAAAACCCCGAGGAGGTACTTACACATCATAGAAAACCGTTTTCGTTGGTTTTGTCTTTACGGAAATAGGATTAAGGTGTAGAATGTTGACATAATTAAGATAAGTAGATATAAAATTATCTTGAGATATAAAGTTTGAAATTGAATGTCATTTGAGGAGGTATGGCGGGCCGAATTGAAGGAAAAAAAATGTGAAAAATATTTACAATGCACTAATTTTGGGTCATCAATTTATGATTAAATTCAATATTTATTTCATCAATAACCCTTACTTTGCAGGCTATAGCCCAAGTAGAGGATCCCTAGTTACGTTCCTGGGCACAAATTTAGGTTTTATAAGAGTTTTTGTGTTCGTTCAAAGAGAAAGTGAAACCGCTACACAAACGAGCTTTAATGAAGCAGTCTACTTATGTTGGCTTTCTTTGATTTATCATTGTCGTCGTAGCATGTTTGATTAGGTTTTGGAATATATAAATCGATGGATTGTGAGCATGAACTCCTACTTATATGAAATGAATTGTGTATTGTTTGCAATGAACTCCTACTGATCAAATATTACTTGAAGCAACATCAAACATAAGGATACTGGTCACCGTTTTGGCGACTACAAAACTTCAGGCGTCTACAATAACGCTACTTGATGATGCTGTGGGATTATATTAGAAGAAAGGAACTAATCGAGGCATATAATTTTGTGCATCTCCAATAAACAGCTAATGAAACTACTATAAGAGGTATTTCACACGATTATCAAAACTCGCAACTTAATACATTAAATTGGGGAGTTAGATAGTAAGGAGTACTTCATTTGTGGGACTTGTGGTTGTTCCATTGGCATTGAAATGTACCCAATACACAGTGAAAAAAAGAATGGGGTGAGAGAGGCTCGAACTCTCGACCTCAGGATTACTCAGAAGCTATGAGACCTACGCGCTAGCCAACTGCGCCACCACCCCTTGTTGTTCTTCCATACTGTTACATACTTAAATCAGTAGATTGTTTTGTATGGGACGACTATTGCATGAATAGTTTATAAACTCGTCTTAAACTCATACGAAATTTGTTTCATCCGACCACATAATTATTCTTTGGCCCATTATAACATTGCATTGATATTATCGGGTCTTAAAATACACAAGTGTTGTGTTCCAATAAATTCAAAGCATGAATATTTATATATTAATCGTATTACACTATAAGGAAGGGGAATTCGAACATTTGTGGAGGTGCTCCATCTGACCATGTGTTTCATTCGCCGACCAAGTGAGAATAGATAACAAACATCAACAACAATTATTTTGTATCAAACCGTGAATAATGCTAAAATCTTACTTTGGGTCTGCAATAACAAAACTGCAATATGCCAAGTATGTATTTCATGAACAGTACATCAGATTATTAGTGTATGTTTAAGGTAGTTTTTTTTGTTGTCTTGAGTATTTGTTTCGAGTGATTGAAACGGAATACCGAATGCGCCACGAGAAGGGGAGGGAGAATATCAAACTCATTACATCACAGTTTAAGTCAAGATTCTTAAATGCCAAGAAGAGAACATTTTGTATGCTATAGAGTAGACTGCAGTAGATAGAAGAAGCCATCCACATACAATTCTAAGGTTTTTGGCAACAAAAAACTAAGACTTGAGGCCTCTACATACAATGGCGCTACATGAAGTTATGGAATAATTTCTGTAACTCCAATGAGAAGCTAAACTACTAGGCATGCAACTACCAGTAAGTAGTCATAACAGTCCTATATGGATCGGAAAGAGTTTGCAGCGAGCACAGCGTGGGCATGTGGCTGATTAAGTAAAAGTACAACTAAGACGAGGAATGTGGCGTATTTTGGGCCAGTCTTCGCCATCCGTTTTTCTGCATCTGATCTTAAGGTCGTATCCACAATTTATTATGAGAAGAGCTTGCAGCGTTGGCATGTGGCCGATAGCTTCAGGCAATGATTTCAGTTTTCTACATCTTTCCAATGTCAGTATTTCCAGTGATGTGAGACAGTTGATCCATCCCGGCACAGCTTCCAGGTTTTCACAGTAGCGTAACGATATGGCATGAAGGGAGGTCACATATTGAAGCTCCTTTGGCAGATTTAACAACTTTGGAAGATCAACTAAGTTCAATTCAGAGAGCAAGTGAAGGGATTCCCATGATGTCCTACTTATCGTCTCTTCTTCATTGTTTTCCCACTCCAAGTTCTTACAACGCGCAATGGTTAGGCTCTCGAGGCAAGTAAAGTGCTTTACAAATCCTGATACACTCTTTAAGTTTGGGCAGCTTATTATTTCCAGCTTTTTGATCGAAGAAGCGTATTGTACACAGTTTTCCGCTAATATCAAGAAACTCTCTCCCCTAAAAGAATCAATACAGAGCGTGTGCAGACTTCCCAGAGACTTCTCAAACAAGCGATCAAGCATTCCATTGTCGTCTATACTCGCTTTATACAGGTGTAACAAGGGTATAGCGGAAGACAAGCTGGATGAGGGGATAGTTGTTAGTGCTTTGTGACACTTAGAAAATTCTACCGTAAATAGATTCGGGCATGAAGGAAATATTTCCAAACTTGGGCACTTCCATATACTCAGTTTACTAAGACAAGGAAATGATGATAAGCCAACCGTGGAAGAGGAACTCGCTTCCCCACTCGCCCTGGTCATCTCTTCTCTCCACCATCCCTTCAACTTTGGAAATTCATACAGTTTAAGCTCCTCCAAGGATGGAAAGAATTGTGATTCGTCATCTGAAGGACCCACGGCTGCATCACTCTCCATAAACTGTACTCCACATTAAACAACCGCTCTAGTTTAAGATACTTGAGGTGACGAAGCTTACTTAGTGGAGGGAGGATTAGTAAGTTACCTAAATTTATGATATCAATTTTAACAAGGTTTGGAAGTGAAGACACTAAAGACGCGGCCCAACCGGGTAATTTGAAACCTTTATAATTGCAAATGTTCATACCTAGGAGTATGGTGGGAGGTCTCAAACAAGCCAATAAAGTTTCATGGTCGGCTCCTTGCTGGTCGTCCCTAATAAATTGTATGCTCAACTTCTTTACATGGATCGTCCTTAGTAACTCGACTTGACTATAATTTGCAACATCACAACTAGAATTGTTGCCCCATTTGATATTGAGTTCACCTCTCAGGTTAACAAGGGCACTGAGGTCTCTCAGCTTACCTATTTGGTCAGAACTTTCATTTCCAACCACAAACGTACTTAAAGTTTGAAGACATGTCAAAGTGTTCAAACCTGGTGGCATATGCGTCAAATAGAAGCAGCCCAAAAGAGACAAGTGCCTCAGATTGACGAGTTTCCTCATGCCTAGCGGCAACTCCTTTAAACTCGTATAATCCAAATTCAGCGCTTGCAGATTGTAAAGTTTGGTAACTGAGTTAGGGAGAGTTGTCAGTTCTGCATTACCTGAAAGATCAAGATCCCTCAAGTGTGATAGATTACCTATAGTATCTGGTAAAGTATTGAAGGAAAAGTCATGCAAATCCAATACCCTCAATCGTTCAGTTGTGAAAAAATTGCAAGGAATTCCGACTCTGTCAAATCAGCACCAATTCCTACAACAACGCTTAGAAAAGTACGCAATGTCCTCATCTCATTTCGTTGATCAATAAGACTACCCAAGAGGGGAAGTCCGCCAGTGGTAAATGAGAGATGAATTTTCTTATGATCAACTAGGCCAATTGAAGAATCTAACAAAACGGTCTCTTTACCAGATACTTCCTGTGCAAGATCATGGATCAAGTCATGCATCTTACAGTAGGTAATTTCACCATATACATCCTTCTCAACGTCTTGCAGAAAACATCGGTGCAATAAGATAGAAAAATATTCATCACCTACGTCTTCTTCGTTTTGATAGCCACGTGGTTGATCAAGACATCCTTGCGCCAACCACAACCTAACTAATGCCTCCTTCTCTATATAAAAATCTTTAGGAAAAAGTGCACAAAGGCTAAAACAGCTCTTCAAAGCGGGTGTGAGATGATAATAACTATACTTCAATATAGGCATTACACCATTCTCGCCCACTCCCATCTCCATCAAATTACTAGCATTTTTCACCGCTATCCATTTGCTCTCATCTTGATCAAATACCATGCTAGCGGCCACCCTTATGGTCAAAGGAACATTACCACATTTTTTCACAATCTCTTTGCCAATGTCACAAAGATGATCAGCTAGGCCCGTTGGCTCTTCTCCTGATTCAAATGCCAGATTCTTGAATAGATTCCAAGAGTTTTCTTCCGAGAGACCTTGTAACTCATGAATCCAATCACTTCCAACCACTTTTGCAACCTTTTTCGAGCGACTAGTAATCACAACTTTACTACCCCTCCCTCCTAAGTCCAAAAAACACTTTAGTTTATCCCATTCATCACGGCTCTCATTCCACACATCGTCTAAAACGATTAAATACCTTTTCCCCTCTATCAAATTTCGAGCTTGACTCTGCATATCTTCATTATTAAACCCATTACTTTTGAGCATCTTACGGAAGATTTTTTCCAAGACAAAGTCGTCAGAAACACAGACCCACAATCTCGCCTCAAATGCCTTTTCAACCCTCTTATCATTATACACCATCTGAGCAAGAGCGGTTTTTCCCAAGCCACCAAACCCAACAATAGAGACGTAAGAAACATTTCGACCAACACTATTAAAAGTGTCGGAATCCCCAAGCATTATTTTCACAATAGCCTCCAAGTCACCCTCTCTCCCGATCATACTATCTTTGCCAACAAAAGACATGGTTTCCTGTTTTCTCTTAACAGGGACATAAACATCACTAAACCCAAATTATTGACGATCTTTAGCGATTTTATCCAACTTAATCCTAAGGTTCTTAATCTCATGGGACATATTATAAGCAACAAGAAGCTGGTTGGAACGGGAGAAGAACCGGCGTACCTTTGTAGAGACCTTATTACCACCCTTGATGTGCTTATTCTTCTGAACCATGGTGTTGAAGTCGTCGAGCAGGTCATCGACATGATAAACAGCCTCCTTGAGCCTCTCAATGTAATCCCTGCCTTCATGACTCAACTCCTGGTACTTAGATTGGGCATCGAGGAGGACAGACTTGATGGTGGAGACAGTGAGCTTAAGATCATCAAGTTGGGACTCATACCCAAACATGGAGCACACATCTCTCAGTTCCTGACTGTGGAGCACTGCAAACAGGTTCTCAGCAACTGTGATCACTACTCCAGTGCCCATTTCTCTTTGCCTTTTTTCTTTCAGAGTTAAGTCAAACTAGATTTTGCTCTTGTTTAGTTTTGTATGTGTTTCCTGTTGTAAATAAACACACATATGGTTTCTAATTGTTCACATGCCCTTCTTCTAACTATATTAATTAAAAATATGAAGTTATTTATCTAGGACTATTATACAGCCCAAGTTCCCCCCACTTTCGTACTCGCCACTCATTAAACCTAGAATAACATTGACTTTTTAGTATAATAATTTGATCATTAAAAACCAATTAAGTTAAAATCAGTTGAGTTGATCTCAACTAAATCGTATTAGTATCCGTTTTAAATTTAAAATAGGATCAAATAATATTCCATTTAGTTAGTTAGATGGGGACAAACTTTTTGCTATCAAGTTATTTGAGTCATTATGTAAGATTTAAACAAGTACTCTCTCCGTATCTACATGTTCGTCTATTTTGTTTAATATATAGGTGAAATATTATATTGAAAGTTGACGAAGATATGGATACGGAGGAAGTATTATATATTTGTGAACTTAAATATCAAAACATTAACATTAATTTGTGTAAAATACCTACTGCATGCTACAAATTAAATTTTACAAATCTATCATGTTTCCCATCAGGCCAGGTTGCCTGCAACTTCTGGTTAGGTTTTCACAGTCACTTACGAGATGAGTTTGCAGCGTGGGCTAGCTTGTGGCCGATTGCCTCTCTTTTGTCACGGTTCAAAATCTACCGTACTAGTTCTTTCAAGGACGTGACGCAATTCATGCACTGCTTCCGATTCCAAGCAATTATTATTGTACTTAAAATGAATTCATAAAGCTAGTTTCCAGTGAAAGTAGAAATGGCTATTGCGTAATCAGAGTTCGACAGATGAAAGCGTAAAAACCGCTTCTAAAATGGCATAAATTGCTACCTGAAAGACCAGTGAAATATAGTTGAGCAAACCAGAGATGATACCGCCTCAGACGTCAGTATAAAGCTATTCAGACCGCTTAAACTGTACTCCGTAGTAGTATACATCAATAAAGAGCAGTAATACGCACCTCGGGCTTTTGGAGGAGGCCATCAGGTTCACTAAGGATAGGAGATGACTTGGTGTACATAACTCTGGTGGAATGACAGATAAACAGGCCAGGCCTCTGAAAAATGACTAAGGATATAGATTCATCGCAACTCAGTGATCCACTCAGTGGAAGAGTACGTGCAGCTTTATATACTACAGTGCAAGCAGAAAACTGTCTGTAAAAGAAGAATGGGGTGAGAGAGGCTCGAACTCTCGACCTCAGGATTACTCAGAAGCTATGAGACCTACACGCTAGCCAACTGCGCCACCACCCCTTTCTTGTTCTTCTATACTGTTTTAAACTCATACACAATTTGTGTCGTCCGACCACATAATTATTCTTTGGCCCATTATAACATTATGGTCTTAAAATACACAAGTGTTGTGTTCCAACAAATTAAAAGCATGGACATTTATTTATTTTTGTTTAACAAAGCGTCGTATTACACTATAAGGAAGGGGAATTCGAACATTTGTGGAGGTGCTCCATCTGACCATGTGTTTCATTCGCCGACCAAGTGAGAATAGATAACAAACATCAACAACAATTATTTTGTATCAAACCGTGAATAATGCTAAAATCTTACTTTGGGTCTGCAATAACAAAACTGCAATATGCCAAGTATGTATTTCATGAACAGTACATCAGATTATTAGTGTATGTTTAAGTTAGTTTTTTTTTCTTGTTGTCTTGAGTATTCGTTTCGAGTGATTGGCAAAATAACGATACAAATCTACTTCTAATTGAAAGGGAATGCGCAGCAAGATGGGGAGGTAAAATATAGAACTCGTTACACGATCATTACTTATACCAAATGAAAGTTTGAGCTAATCGATCCCATCACAGTTTAAAATCACGATTCTTGAATGCTTGTTGCAGCAACCACTCATGGTCGCACAATGAAAATTCTGCGGTATGAGCAGTAGTATACGATTGTTGAATCTTGTACCCCGTAAATCAATCTTTGCAGCATTTAGAATACGGTGTCAAAGCAATGATGTACAGTGTACTACACCACTTTACTCTGGATACAGTTTATTGAAATCTAAACAGGACCTGATTGGAGCGAGAGAAGAACCGTCTATGGACTACCATCAATTTAACTCATTAATCAACATCAAGATGAGGGATATGGCGTACTTTGGCCCAGTCTTCACCATCTGGCTGTCGGCAGCTTCTTTGAAGGTTTTCACAGTCCTTAATGGTTAGATACTTTAGAGTGGGAATGCGGCCGATTGCTTCTGGCAGCGATTTCAGTTTCTCACATTTCCAAATCTTCAGTATTTGCAGAGATGTGAAGCAGTCGATCCATTCTGGCAGTGCTTCCAAGTTTAGACAGTGCTCTATCGACAGGGATTGAAGGGTGGTCAAGTACTTAAGCTCATTGGGCAGATTTACCAACTTCTGAAGAGAAAATAAGTGAAGGGATTCCAGTGGTGACACGGTAAGTTCACTGTTTTCCAACTCCAAGTTGTTACAACAGAAAATCGACAGGCTCTTGAGGCTAGTATAATGCTTTGTAACTCCTGCCAAACTCACTAGGTTTTCACAGCTCGATATTTCCAGGCGTGTAATAGAACAAGCGTGGTCTAAGCACTTGTCTGCTAAAGTCAAGAAACTCTCCCCCTCGAAAATCGAAATCTGCAAATCAGAAATACCCCCAAAAGAATCTCCAAACAAGCAATCAAGCATTCCAACGTTGTCCGTGCTCACTTTGTTCATGTATAGCAAGGGGATACTAGAAGACAAGATCAGGCCTCTGTTATTCTCAAACAAGGTCAGTGCTTCGTGACATTGATACAACTCTATATCACGTAGTTTTGGGCATGAAGGTAAAGTTGTCAAGCTTGGACAATTACTCAGACACAACTCTAGTAGAGCGGGAAATGGTGAGACAACCGCAGAAGAGGAACCTGCTGCTTCCCCTGTCACACTGTTTATCTCTTCTTTCCACCATCCCGTCAACTTTGGAAATGATTCCAGTTTAAGCACCTCCAAGGATGGAAAAAAATGTGATTCATTATTTGAGCGATCCACAATCACGCGTCTCTCAATAAACTCTACATTGGGCATACCCCAAAGTTCAAGACATTTGAGATGGCGCAGTTGACTCAATGGCGGGAGAATTTCGCATCTAAAACCTCCAAGTTTGATTTTAACAAGGTTTGGAAGCGAAGTGGTCAACGAGTCTACCCAATTTGGTAATCCCAACCCATTGTACCACTCAATTTCAATATCCTTGAGTTTTTTATGAGGTTGGAGTCTTGCCAATAATGTGTCGGGAACAACTCCTCCACGTTTAAAACGAATGCAGACTTTCTTTAGCTGCATTGCCCTTATCAACTCAGTATCTTGATAGTGTTCCATAGTAAATTTGGACTTACGGCTGAATTCGATGGTAAGTTTACCTCTCAGGTTAACAAGGGCTTTCAAATCTGTTAGCTTACATATTTCATTACCTGGTGTGGATGTTTCGTCGCCCACCACGAACTGGGATAACGTGCGAAGATTTGTTAAAGTTTCAAAGCCTGCTGGCATATGCTGCTTAAACAAGTAGCCAAAACACAGGTGCCTGAGATTAACAAGTTTTCTAATATCCTGCGGCAACCATAGCATGCTAGTACCAGTTAAATTCAGCACTTGCAGGTTGTAAAGTTTGGTAATTGAATTAGGGAGAATCCTTAAATCCTTATTACTCGAAAGATCCAGATACCTCAAATGTGACAGGTTACCGACTTTATCTGGTAGAGTAATCAAATCAGAGCGAGACAAGTCCAACACCCTCAATCTCTTAAAACGGAAACAAACTGCAGGCACATCAGAAACAAATCTAAACTCATTCCCTAGGTCTACGTGAATAATTGTACGCAATTTCTTCATCTTACTCCCTCGACTACTACCCAAAAGCCTACATCCTTCTACACTTAGTGAAAGATGACGATTTCTCATATCTAATTTGCCTGCACTATGATCCAACATAACTGTCTCCTTACCAGTAACTTCTTGTGCAAGATCGTGGATCAAATCATGCATCCTACAATACGCAAATTCACCATACTCGTCCACTGTTACATCTTGTAACAAACATCTGCTCAGTAAAGTAGAGAAATACTCTTCCCCTATATCTTCTTTGCTACGACAATCATGTGGTTGATCAAGGCACCCATGTACCAACCACAACCTAATTAATTTCTCCTTCTGCAACCGATAGTCCTTGGGGAAAAGGGCACAATAACTAAAACAACTCTTTAAAGCGGAGCTAAGTTCATAATAACTAAACTTCAAAATTGGTAATATGCCTTCCTCACCCTGTCCCATGTTAGCTAAATTAGCACTTTGTAGTACCGATAACCATTTACTTTCATCCTGGTCATATAACATACTACCTACGACCCTTAAGGCCAGAGGGACGTTGGCGCATTTCTTTGAAATCTCCTGACTGATGTCAAAGAGATGATCATCATTATTCATAGGTTCTTGCCCTTTTCTAAATGCAAATTTCTTAAACAAGTCCCAAGAATCCTCTTCGGAGAGACCTTTTAACTCATACATGAGATCGTCTTCTAAGACTTTTGCTACCTTCCTAGAGCGACTGGTTACTAAAATTTTGCTTCCTTTCCTTCCTACATCCAAAAATACTTTTAGTTTATCCCATTCATCACGGTTTTCACTCCACATATCATCTAAAATGAGCAGGTATTTTTTTCCCTCAATTTTTTTTCGAACTTCTCTTTGTAACTCTTCTATTTGCAACCCATTCTTTTCAAGGATCTGACTAAATATGTTCCCCAAGGTAAAATCTTCGGATACACAAACCCACAATCTCAAATCAAATGTGTTTTCGATTCTATTTTCATTATACACAAGTTGAGCAAGTGCGGTTTTCCCTAACCCTCCCATCCCAATGATAGAGACGAAAGAAACATTACCACAAACATCATTCATAGAATCAGATTCTCCCATCAACATAACAACAATAGATTCTTTGTCAACCTCTCTACCAATGATAGAATGATCACTTGTATAAGAGAAAGTTGCATCTCGTCTCCTACGAGGAACATGAACATCACTTAACCCAAATTGTCGATGATCTTTGGCAATTTTATCCAACTTGGTCGTAAGCTTTTTAATCTCACTCGACATATTAAACGCAACAAGGAAATCATTAGACCGAGAGAAGAACTGACGCACCTTTTTCAGGACCTTGCCACCTTTCTTCATTTTCTCCCTTTGGATCACAGTGTTAAACTCATCGAGCAAATCATCGACATCATAGACAGCTTCCTTGAGCCTGTCAATATAATGGCGGCCTTCATGAGAGAGGTCTTGATGCTTAGACTCGGCATCAAGAAGAACTGATTTGATATTAGAAATGGTGACTGCCAGCTCATCAAGTTGGGACTCATATCCGAGCATGGACCAAACCTCTCTTAGTTCCTCACTACGGAGAGCAGCGCACAGCTTCCCAACAACCTCGAGCACTATTCCTGTTGCCATTTTTGTACTTTTATTTTCAGTTTAATTAAGTAGGGGTGTTAAGGCTGTGTGTATAAAGAATATTCAAGCAACAAGGTTTTTATAAGCAATTATCTTCAATTATGTCATGACGGTAAAGCCCACTGACCACTGCCTTTATTAGGGAACAAAGTGTTGGGAAATTTCCATGGTAGTAGCACTTTTACTTTGCGCACAAAGCTAAGTGAGGGAAAAGTCTTAGTAATTTACAATTTACAAAGCTAACAACTGCAGCAGCCTCATCAGTTTAGCTACAAATTCATCTTCACATGCTTCGACTCCCTCGTCTCAGCTTTTCACTCATTTTTCATTCTACTTCATACTCAAACTCAGACTCGTTAAAAAATTACCCTTTATTTCCAGACTCATTTCAGGCTTCGTTCTTCAGACGCATACTCTAAAGAGCATGTATAATGACATGGTGGTATGCCCATGTAAATCTAATGGAATTGGATTAGTAGAGATCAAGTACATACATCAAAACGTATACTCCCGACCTCCACTCTGTTTATACTGTCCTATTTTCTTCGAGATAATGATCATTAGTAACGATTTCTCCTCTGAGAGACCCTCGAGCTCATACATGAAATCGTCTTCTAGGACTTTTGCCACCTTTTCCGACTGACTAGTTACTACTGTATAACTCTACATCCAAGTACAGAATGACATCCACTAGATTACCATTATCTTCTATAGCAAAAGCGCAACATACCCAAAATAGAAATATACAACTTCTTACCGGGACAGAGGGAGCATGTGTCACCAATTTATTCCGAAGATATTAATTTGATTAGTGAAATAATATTACAGAAAACTATTTACAGTATTAATTAATAATTTTACAAAGCAAATCAGGAAGACGTAGTCCACCATATCATAATAATTTAATTAAACTAGGATATAAATGTTGAATATACGATAATTGATTATTTTGAAACTTGATTTTCATTTGTGCAATACTATACAAGAACATATATAGTAGTACAGCAACCTGATGCATAAGAAATTACATTATCGAAATCTAAAGATATGAGAGATAATTACCTAGACTACTAAAATGCAATAAGCTAGAATAGGCGAAATATAAACAAGAAGATATGGGAAGGATACATTCTCTAA
This sequence comes from Agrostemma githago, assembly GCA_958450325.1. NCBI lineage: Eukaryota > Viridiplantae > Streptophyta > Magnoliopsida > Caryophyllales > Caryophyllaceae > Agrostemma > Agrostemma githago. The sequence continues at coordinate 68,127,786 of OY288252.1, read as the reverse complement.
CTAGAATTATTGTGATCCGTAGTAGATATGGTACGAGATACCGTAATATTATTCAATAGAAAGACGAGGGATGTGGCGTACTTTGGGCCAGTCTTCCCCATCTGGTTGTCGACATCTTCTTTTAAGGTTTTCACAGTCTTCAATGGTAAGAAGTTTTAGAGCGGGCATGTGGGCGATTGCTTGTGGCAATGTTTTCATTTTGTGGCACCTAACGATATGCAATGTTTCCAAGGACGCGAGGCAGTTGATCCATTCTGGCAGCTCTTCCAAGTTTTCACAGGCTTCTATTCTCAAGTACTGAAGGGAGGTCAAGTCCTGAAGCTCCTTTGGCAGATTTATCAACTTTGGAAGAGATCTTAAGGTCAATTCAGAGAGCAGGTGAAGGGATTCCCATGACGTCCTCGCAGCTCCTTCATGATTATTATTGTTTTCCAACTCCAAGTTTTCACAACCTCTAATGTATAGGCTCTCGAGGCTAGAAAGCTGATCTACAACTCCGGCCAAACTCTTCAAGTTTGGACACCAGTCTAATTTCAGTCTTTTAATAGCATAATTGTACACTGCATGCTTTTCCTCTAAAATTGACAAACTCTCCCCTTCAAAGTCTAGAATCGAGAGGCGAGTAATACCCCCTAGAGACTTCCCAAATAAGCAATCAAGCGTCCCAATAATATTGTCTGTCCTCACATCGTCCATGTACAACAAAGGGCCAGAAGACGGGCTACTGGAGGAGGGGACTGGGCCTGTTGTGGGATGACCGGGAATGGCCGGAACTGCTCTTCTATTCTCAAAGAAGGTCAGTGTTTTGTGACATCTAGACAAATATAGCATACGTAGCTTTGAACATGAAGGTAATGTTGTCAGGCTTGGACAATCTTTCAAGGTTAGCTCACGCAGCGAGGGAAAAGAGGGGACTGCCACGGAAGACAAACCCATTTCCCCTCTCACCTTACTTGTCTCTTCTCTCCACCATCCCTTTAACTTTGGAAATCTAGACAGTTGAAGTTTTTCCAATGACAAAAAGAACGGTGGCTCATCTTCTGAAGAACCAACTACCACATTACTCTCCTCTATAAACTCCACATTTGGCATACCATTTAATTTAAGACACTTGAGGTGGCGAAGTTGACTGAGTAGAGGCAGAATTTGCAAGCTGTCGAAATTTGAGAGAGTGATCTTAACAAGGTTTGGAAGTGAAGTTCCTAAGTACTCGACCCAACTAGGTAATTTCAACGCTTCGTAATTGTGAATTTGAATGTTCCCGAGTCCACTATGAGGTTGGAGACAAGCCAATAAAGTTCCATCAATAGTTCCTTCTCGCTCATTAAATTGTTCTCCTATGCTCAACTCCTTCAGATGGGCTCTCCTTAGAAACTCAACTTGTCTATAGTTTGCCACATCACAACTTGAATCATTGTTGAATATAATATTGAGTTCACCTCTTAAGTTGACGAGAGCACTGAGATCTCTAAGCTTTCCTATACTACCTCCGTCAGAAGCTTCCTTTCCCACCACAAACCTAGTTAAAGTTTGAAGACTTGTCAAAGTGTCCAAACCTGGTGGCATATGCGTCAGATGTATGCACTTACGAAGAGACAGGTGCCTCAGATTCACGAGTTTCCTCGTTTCTAACGGCAACTCCCTTACACCGGTATAATCTAAATCCAACACTTGCAAGTTGTAAAGTCCGGTAATTGAGTTGGGGAGAACTTTCAACATTTCATTACCAGTAAGATTAAGGTACCTCAAGTGTGATAAATTACCCACACTATGTGGTAAAGTATTGAAAGAAAGGTAAGACAATTCCAATACCCTCAATCGTTTTAGGTTTGAACAAATTGCAAGGAGATTATTTGACTCCATTGAATTTTGAGAACCAATAACATAAGGTGTTATAAAAGTACGCAATGTCTTTATCGTACCCAATTGAGCAAGACGACTGATCAGGAGCTGGAGTCCATCAATCGTTAGTGAAAGATGAATACTTTTATCAAGTAGGCCTTTTGGAGAATCTAAGAGAATGGTCTCTTTACCAGCTACTTCTTGTGCAAGATCATGCATCAAATCATGCATCTTACAATACTTAATTTCACCGTAATCATCATACACAACCTCTTGTAGAAAACATCTTTGCAATAAGATAGAAAAATACTCATCGCCTACATCTTCTTCAATTTGATAGCCTTCTGGTAGATCCACACATCCTTGTGCCAACCACCAACGGACTAATGTCTCTTTGTATATTTTGGAATCTTTAGGAAAAAGTGCACAAAAGCTAAAACAGCTCTTCAAAGCCGGTGTAAGATGATAATAACTATACTTCAGTATCGACATTACACCATTCTCACCTTGTCCCACCTCCATCAAATTAGCATTTTTCAATGCGATCCATTTTCTCTCATCTTGATCAAATACCATGCTAGCGGCCACCCTTATGGCCAAAGGAACGTTAGCACATTTTTTAACAATCTCTTTGCCAATGTCAAAGAGATGATCCGATGTGCTCATCGGCTCTTTTCCTGGTTCAAATGCCAGATTCTTGAATAAGTTCCAAGAATTTTCGTCCGACAGACCTTGTAACTCATGAATCCAATCACTTCCAACCACTTTTGCAACCTTTTTCGAGCGACTAGTAATCACAACTCTAGTACCCCTCCCCGCTAAATCCAAAAAGCACTTTAGTTTATCCCATAAATCACGGCTCTCATTCCACACATCATCTAAAACAATTAAATATCTTTTCCCCTCTATCAAATTTCGAACTTGACTCTGTAGATCTTCTACATTAAACCCTTTACTTTTCAGCATCTTACGAAAGATTTTTTCCAAAACAAAGTCGTCAGAAACACAGACCCACAACCTCGACTCAAATGCCATTTCAACCCTCTTGTCATTATAAACCATCTGGGCAAGAGCGGTTTTTCCCAAGCCACCAATCCCAACAATAGAGACATAAGAAACCTTTTGACCAGCACCATTAGAAGTCTCAGAATCCTCAACCAACATTTTCACAATAGCCTCCAGGTCGGCCTCTCTCCCAATAATACTATCTTCACCAACAAAAGACATAGTTTCCTGTTTTCTCTTAACAGGAACATAAACATCACTCAACCCAAATTTTTGATGATCATTGGCAATTTTATCCAACTTACTCCTAAGATTCTTGATCTCATGGGACATATTATAAGCAACAAGAAATTGGTTGGAACGGGAGAAGAACCGGCGTACCTTTTTAGAGACCTTATGACCACCCTTGATATGCTTATTCTTTTGGACCATGGTGTTGAACTCGTCGAGCAGGTCATCAACATGATAAACAGCCTCCTTGAGCCTCTCAATGTAATCCCTGCCTTCATGACTCAAGTCCTGGTGCTTAGATTCGGCATCAAGGAGGACAGACTTGATGGTGGAGACAGTGAGCTTAAGATCATCAAGTTGGGACTCATACCCAAACATGGAGCACACCTCTTTCAATTCCTGACTGTGGAGTACAGCAAACAGTTTTTCAGCAACCGTGATTACTATTCCGGTAGCCATTTAGTTTTCTGATTCAAGTTCGAACAAAATGAAGTGGTTGTTACTCAGATCTTTATAAGCAATGATTTTGTGGAAACCACCTTTACCTATTAACCACACATTGTCTATAATGATAAATTTTGTGGAAGAGCGGAGAGTGAAGGGGCCAACAGAATGTACGGTACTGTACTGTCCCTCTCACAGTCACAGTACAGTACTTGTAAAAGGACTTGTCAAAGAAACAGTACGGAGTATAATGTTCCGTAAGAAAGAGGCTACTGTGATACTCAGGTTTCGTCTCGCTCTGTCTCATTCAATTGTTTACTCACTACTATAATTGAGTGATGGACTCTTTCTGTCTCAGAGTAACCATGTGATTACTTGGGTTTAGGAGTCATTCTCAACACTCCCCTCTCACATGTGAACCCACTTGTATACCCGACTGGGGCGAATTAGCGTCTCCCAGCGGCAAACGGCCTAGTTTAATTCAAGACCCAGTTCATAACCGTGTGCTCTGATAGACTGATACCATGTGAAATTATATAACGGGTCTGGGCCACACCCGAGACGGAAAGAGTCCACTCATAGTATAAGAGGTTTCACTCTAAAACCAATTGACAACAGAGGTAGTAACCCTTGCTTCAAACAATTCAATTTAGAATATCTCAATACAATCCAATTGAAAAGTAAAATTAGACAGAATGTGAGACGAACGCATAATTACCTCTAAATTGACGCTTGGTCATTGGAATATGGAGGCACAGGCACAGTGTGGGGAGGAGCGAGCACAGAGTGAAGAAGACGATGACTGACTCTGAAAAATAAAACAATTTTGTTGATCAAATCATTCGACGATAGTAACAAGAGATAATTGATATTTTATACCGACGAATTTACCTTGAATAAGAATAATAAGATGAATTAACATAAAGAAGAAGATGAAATTACCGTTAACATTGAAGAGTACTGTAATGTTTTATCTTTAGAGGAAAGATTAATAAAGTAAATATTGAAATGAATAGACGGTCTAATTGGAATAAAACAATAAAGAACCTTACTTTCTCCGATTTCTTTTATCTTCCCGTATTTATTTTTGGTTCATTTATTTGGTTTCTTTCCATTTCGGGTCATACTTTTATTCTTACTATTTACATTTTTTTTTCGAAATTACTTTTTCCTAACGAGCCTTTACTCAATCCTAACGTCATTTTACCGTTTTATCCCTCTCATTTTATCCCACCAAAAAGTAGAGTGTTTGGTCTTCTCTCTAAATAAATCTCAAGCATCCATAGACTCACCAAGAACCACCATAAATATCGGGACCGTCCAAGGTCGATGGTGGGAGTCGGTGGCTGAGATGGATGGGATCGGGTCGGCAGGGCTGGGGTCGGCGGGGCTGGGTTGGTGGGATCGGGTCGAAGTTGGGGTGGGTCGGGTTGTGGGATGGTGGGCGGGTGGGTTGGGTGGTGGCCGGTGGTCGGGTGGGTCGGATTGTGGGCGGGTGGGCTGGGTGGTGGCCGGTGGTCGGGTGGCCTGGGTGGTGGCCGGTGGCCGGGTGGGTAAGGGTGGTGGGTGGGTCATGGATGACGATGTTGCTGGGGATTAGGGTTTTTTTTGTTTTTTTTAATTAACTATTTATTCAAATTTCCTTTTTTAATTTTTTTAATTGCTGTTTTAATTTATTTATTTTTGTTATTTTTTTTTTTTTTTCCTTTGTTGTATATATTGATTATTTTATTTTAGTTGAGTTTAAACTTTTAAATTAATTGGTCGTAAACAAATACAATCAAAAAAATAATTTCGTAAATAAATAATCGATTTTTACATCATCAATAATTGAATTAGAAAGTCATAATTGAATGTTGGAGCGATTGATTATCTAAATTGATAACATAAAATGAAAGAATTGTAGTTGAATCTCAATATCAATATAATGTTTATATAGGGGTATGATTGGAATTTTTTAGGAAAATTCGTTAGGATTGAGTAAAGACTCGTTAGGAAAAAACACGACCCTTTTTTTTTTATAACGAACCGTGCACTTAGTCGCAGATGAGAATTGAACCCCTGACCTCTCGGCCCGGGTAAGGAAGCTCTAACCACATGAACTGAACCTTCTTCTCACTATTTACAATATTTTATACTTTTGATTTTTCCTATTACACTCATTTATCATTCTATCTTCAATATTTCTTAAATTTATCATTTTATATTTATTACAAAAAAAAATCTTGTACCAAAAGCAAACAGTAAGATAAATAAACTGGGAGAAAGTACTAAATCATCGTAGAAAACCATTTTCGTTGGTTTATTCTTTACGAAAATAGGATTAAGGTGTAGATTATAGGATAAATAGATATTAAGTTTTAAAGAAAATTATCTGAGATATAAAGTTTGAAATTGAGTGTCATTTAAAGTATGGCGGGCTGGATTGAAGGAAAAAAAAAGTGAAAAATATTTACAGTGCACTGATTTTGGGTCATCAATTTATGATGAAATTCAATAGTATTTATTTCATCAATAACCCTTACTTTGCAGGCTATAGCCCAAGTAGAGGATCCCTAGTTACGTCCCTGGACACAAATTTAGGTCTTATAGGAGTTTTTGTGTTCGTTCAAAGAGAAAGTGAAACCGCTGCACAAATTTATGTTGGTTTTCTTTGATTTATCATTGTCGTCGTAGCATGTTTGATTAGGTTTTGGAATATATAAATCGATTGTGAGCATGAACTCCTACTCATGTGAAATGAATTGTGTATTGTTTGCAATGAGAACCTGCAAATAGCTTAAAAGAAAAATAAATAGATACTACTGATCAAATATTACCTGAAGCAACATCAAAAACAAGGATACTGATCACCGTTTTGGCAACTACAAAACTTCAGGCGTCTACAACCTTGATGACGCTGTGGGATTATATTAGAAGAAAGGAACTAATCGAGGCATATAATTTTCTGCATCTCCAATAAACAGCTAATGAAACTACTGCAATAGATATTTCACACGATTATCAAAACTCGCAACTTAATACAAAATAGTAAATGACAGTAACTTACAATTTACAAAGCTAAAAACTGCAGCAGCCTCTTCCTTCACTCGATCTCTCATCCTCCGAACCAAACATACCACTGTCTGATGTTAAATGTGGTTGACTTTCGTCAGGGAAATATAAAATCGATAAAACTAAATGAGGGATGTGGCATACTTTGTGCCAGTCTTCACCATCTGGTTGTCGACATCGTTTTCTTAATTCCTCACCACACCACATCAAGTCGAAAGTTGTCAGAGACGGCATGTAGGCCAATACTTCTGGCAATGATTTCAGTTTGCCGCATCCCCAAATGGTCAGTTTTTGCAAGGAAATAAGGTAACTGAGCCATTCCGGCAAGGCTTCCAAGTTATCACAGTTGTATATTCCCAGGATTTGAAGGGCGGACAAGTACATAAACTCCCTTGGCAGTTTAACTAGCTTTGGAAGATCAGATAAGTGCAATACAGAGAGTGTATGAAGAGATCTCCATTGCGTCATGGCCTCCCTTTCTTCATCACTTTCCAAGTCTAAGTTTTCACTTTTGTTAATGTCGAGTCTATGGAGGCTTGTAATGTGCTCTATAAAACCCGACAAACTAACTAAACTTGGGCATTGATATATACGCAGATCTTGAATAGTATAAGCACGCTTTTTTACTACAATCGACAATCTCTCCCCCTGAAAAAAGTAGATTTCCAGTCTTTGAATACCTCTCAGACATACCCCAAACAGCCAATCAAGTGCTCCAACATTATCTACGGTCACTGTCTTCATATATAAAGAATGGTTCAAGGCCGGATTACTAGGAACCGTTGTTTCATTGCCAAAGGAGCTCAGCGCTCCACCAGCACATCTCACATTGATCAGATTCGGACATGGAGGAAAAGACATCAAGCTTGGGCAATTTAACAAAAGCAAATCACTGAGACGTGGAAATGGTGGAACGAAAACCACCCTACTTCTCTCTTCTTTCCACCATCCCTTCAACTTAGGGAACCAAACCAGCTGAAGGTCTTCCAAGGATGGAAAGAACAGTAACCGGTCATCTGAAGAGCCGACAACTACATCATTATTCTCAATGAACTCCAGATTGTGGAACTGTTCAAGTCTAAGCGTTTTGAGGTGGCGGAGTTGAGACAGTGATGGCAAAACATCCAGACTCGTCACTCCCGTGATATTGATTTTAACAAGGTGTGGAAGCGAAGCTGAGAGGGACTCTGCCCAACGAGGTAACTTAAACCCGCCATATCCCATAATTTCAAACTCTTTCAGTTCACTGTGAGGTTGCAGGCTTCCCAACAATATCTCTTGAATATGTCCTTCACCTCCAAGTAGATCTATGCTCAGTTTCTTTAGGCGCATTACCCTTATCAACTCCACCTCTCTATAATCTGTCACATCACAACTGAATTTCCAGGGGAAGCGGATTAAAAGCTCCCCTCTCAGGTTGACAAGCGCTTTCAGATCTCTTAGCTTTCCGATTTCACTTTGGCATGGAGCTTCCTCGTGCACTTGAAACATAGTTAAGGTACGAAGACATATCAAACTGTCGAAACCTGCTGGCATATGTGTCAGACAAACACAATGGCGAAGAGACAGATGCCTGAGATTAACAAGTCTCCTTATGTTCTTCGGCAGCTCTCTTACCAAAGTATAATCTAGATTCAGCACTTGCAAGTTATAAAGTTTGGTGATTGAATCAGGAAGGACCTCCAATTTTCTATTTTCTGAAAGATCAAGATACCGTAAGTGTGATAGGCTACCCACTTTATCGGGTAATGTACTGAAGTCAATGTGATGCAAGTCCAATATCCTCAACCTCTTAAGATGCGAACAGATCGAGATCACATTCGACGACTCAATTGAATCTGAGTCAAAATGACGATCTCCACTCACGTAGAGAAATGTACGCAATCTCTTCATCTCATTCCATTGACGGCTAGGGTTATTATCCAAGAGGAGACATCCATTGTCCGAAAGCGAGATATGACGACTTCTCCTGTCATATTCGCCTCCACGACAATCCAACATAAGTATCTCTATCTCTTTACCAGCTACTTCTTGCGCAAGATCATGGATCAGATCATGCATCTTACAAGATATAATTTCACCATACATGTCCTTTTTGACATCTTGAAAGAAACATCTATGCAGTAAATTTGTAAAGTACTCATTACCTACGTCTTCTTCATTTCGACATGGTTGATCAAGACATCCTTGAACCAACCATAACTTAACTAATAACTCTTTTTTTATCGCGTAATCTTTTGGAAAAAGAGCACACAAGCTGAAACAACTCTTTAAAACAGAGCTAAGTTCATAATAACTAAACTTTAAAATGGGTATTATGCCTTCCTCACTTGGTCTCATCTTCATCAAACTAGCACCATGTAAAGACAACCATTTGCTTTCATCCTGATCATATAACATGCTACCTACCACTCTTATAGCTAAAGGGACATTGACACATTTTTTCAAGATTTCTTTGCCAATGTCAAAGAGATGATGATCACTGTCTATAGGTTCTTCCCCTTTTTTAAATGCAAATTTCTTAAACAAGTCCCATGAATTCTTATCCGAGAGACTGTCTAATTCATACATAAGATCGTCTCTTAACACAGTCGCCACCTTTTTTGAACGACTGGTTACCACAACTCTACTTCCTTTACTACCTATATTCAAAAATGACTTTAATTTATCCCAATCATCGGGGTTTTCACTCCACACATCATCTAAAACGAGAAGATATCTTTTTCCCTCGATTAATGTTCTCACGTCATTTTGTAACGCTTCTAGTCTAGAGCCACTCCTTTCGAGCATTTGACTGAATATGTTCACCAAGTCAAAGTCGTTGGAAACGCAAACCCAAAACCTCAATTCAAATGTCATTTCGATTCTACAGTCATTATATATAAGTTGGGCAAGTGCAGTTTTTCCCAACCCTCCAATCCCAATAATACACACAAAAGAGACATTATCGTCGACATGAATCCTAGACTCTAAATTTGCAAGCAACATACCAACAATGGATTCTTTGTCGGCCTCTCTTCCAATAATATTATCATCAGTTGCATAAGAGAAGGTTTCATCCCTTCTCTTACGAGGCACATAAACATCACTCAACCCAAACTGTTGACGATCTTTGGCAATTTTATCCAACTTATTCCTAACACTTTCAATATCCCGTGACATATTAAAGGCAACAAAGAACTGGTTGGAACGAGAGAAAAACTTGCGTACCTTTTTGACAATAATATTACCACCCTTCTTATGATTCTCCTTCCCTACCGCAGTGTTAAACTCATCGAGTAAATCATCGACATCATACACAGCTTCCTTGAGCCTTTCGATATAATCACGACCTTCATGAGAGAGCTCCTGATGCTTAGACTCTGCATCAAGGAGAACAGACTTGATAGTGGAGACAGTAACTGCAAGCTCATCGAGTTGAGATACATACCCGAACATAGAGCAAATCTGCCTGAGCTCCTCACTGTGGAGTGCAGTGTACAGTTTCTCAACAACAGTTAGAACTATTCCGGTGGCCATTTTTGGTTTTGTCAACTGTACTTGCAGCTTTTCTTCCTTTTATAAGCAATCAGCTGTTGGGATTAGAGTAGTACAAATGTAATAATCTTTACAGCAATGCTAGATAGTGAATCTTTAACAACCTCAGCCCCCTATTGCTATAAACTAATGAGGAACATGATCTAATCATGTCAAAGTTACCGGTTTTCCTACCTTTACGACAAAGAAGAGCAAAATATCGATCAATTTTCTTAATTTTTAAGCATCCACGACCCATCTTAAGACCGATAAATAAAAGCAACTTTTTTAACAACCTTTTACCAAATCAAAGTTTGAATGGATCAAAATTTGACAAAATAGAAGTGTAAGAAATCCCTCCAAAGACTAAATAACAACTGAAAATGACAGTGGAGTAAATAAATTAATTCACATCTTCTTTTCTAATACAAAATGTTTGGAAAAAAGAGAACAATTTCTAGTTATAATTCCTCCCTTGCCTTGTGTTATATCTTCATCGTTAGCACTTTTAAATGACACTGGCACATTTTTTCGAGATAATGATCATTAGTAACGATTTCTCCTCTGAGAGACCCTCTAGCTCATTCATCAAATCGTCTTCTAGGACTTTTGTCACCTTTTCCGACTGGCTAGTTACTATAACTCTACATCCAAGTACAGCATGGCATCCACCAGATTACCATTATCTTCTACAGCAAAAGCGCTACTTGGAATGACGATTCTGTTACAGTAAAACCGGCCATTGGATCCGCGGTTCTATATTAAGCAAGCTTGGGGACCGTTTATGCTTGTGTTGCGGCAAAAAATGATCGCAAAAACTTACTGATTTGTAAAGAGTAAGACATAGAGTATATAATACTTCATATGTTCAATATATATAGATTGTTTTTGGCACAAAACCAAGGAAAGAAGAGTGAAAATCTATATATTTTTTCCCAAACAAAACACAATTTTTTACTTGCACATCGAAGACGGCTTCCAAAATATTATCAATATAGAAATAGATAAATATTGAATGACATACCCAAAACAGAAATATACTGTATAACTTCTTATCGGGACAAAGGGAGCAAATGTGTTAGCAATTTATTCCGAGGATATTAATTTGATTAGTGAAATATTACAGAAAACTATATACAGTATTAAATTTTACAAGCTAGGCAAATCAGGAAGATGTAGTCCTCCATAATAATTAATTTAATTAAACTAGGATATAAATGTTGAATTTAATTTAATTAACCGTGATATTATTGAATAAAAAGACGAGGGATGTGGCGTACATTGGGCCAGTCTTCACCATCTGGCTGTCGACATCTTCTTTTAAGGTTTTCACAGGCATCAATGGTAAGATGTTTTAGAGCGGGCATGTGGGCGATTGCTTGTGGCAATGTTTTCATTTTGTGGCAGCTACCGATATGCAATGTTTCCAGGGATGTGAGACAGTTGATCCATTCCGGCAGTGCTTCCAAGTTTTCACAGCCTTCTATATACAAGACCTGAAGGGAGGTCAAGTACTTAAGCTCCTTTGGCAGATTTATCAACTTTGGAAGATCTTCTAAGCCCAAGTCAGATAGCAAGTGAAAGGATTCCCATGACGTCCTCACAGTTGCAGCACCTTCATGATTATTATTGTTTTCCAACTCCAAGTTTTCACAACCATTAATGTATAGGCTCTCGAGGCTAGAAAGCTGATCTACAACTCCGGCCAAACTCATCAAGTTTGGGCAGTCGGATACTTCCAGTCTTTTAATGTACACCCCATGCTTTTCCTCTAAAATTGACAAACGCTCCCCTTCAAAGTTTAGAATCGAGAGGAGACCAACACCCCCTAGAGACTTCCCAAATAAGCAATCAAGCGTCCCAATAATATTGTCTGTCCACACATGGTCCATGTACAACAAGGGGCCAGAAGACAGGCTGCTGGATGAAGGCTCTGGGCATGTTGTAGGATGACCGAGAATGAGGGCAGGAACTGCACTTTTATTCTGAAAGGTCAGTGTTTCGTGACAGTTAGACAAAATTAGCCAACGTAGCTTTGGACATGAGGGTAAAGTTGTCAGGCTTGGGCAACCCTGCAAGGTTAAATCACGCAGCGAGGGAAAACAGGGGACTACCACGGAAGACGAACCCATTTCCCCTCTCACCTTACTTGTCTCTTCTCTCCACCATCCCCTTAACTTTGGAAATCTAGACAGTTGAAGTGTTTCCAATGACAAAAAGAACGGTGGCTCGTCTTCTGAAGAACCAACTACCACATTACTCTCCTCCATAAACTCCACATTAGGCATACCCTCGAGTACAAGATACTTGAGATGGGCAAGTTTACTAAGTGAAGGCAGAATTTCTAAGCCTTTGAAATTTGTGAGATGGATCCTAACAAGGTTTGGAAGTGAAGTTCCTAAGTACTCGGCCCAACTAGGTAATTTCAACGCTTTATAACTATAAAGTTGAATATTCCCGAGTCTACTGTTAGGTTGGAGACAAGCCAATAAAGTTTCATCAATAGTTCCTTGCTCATTAAATTGTATGCTCAACTCCTTTAGATAGGCTCTTCTTAGTAACTCAACTTGTCTATAGTTTGCCACATCACAACTTGAATCATTGTTGAATATGATATTGAGTTCACCTCTTAAGTTGACGAGAGCACTGAGATCTCTAAGCTTTCCTATATTACCTCCGCCAAAAGCTTCATTTCCCACCACAAACCTAGTTAAAGTTTGAAGACTTGTCAAAGTGTCCAAACCTGGTGGCATATGCGTCAGATGTGTGCACTTACGAAGAGACAGGTGCCTCAGATTCACAAGTTTCCTCGTGTCTAACGGCAACTCCCTTACACCAGTAAAATCTAAATCCAACACTTGCAAGTTGTAAAGTCTGGTAATTGAGTCAGGGAGAACCATCAACTTTTCATTAGCAGTAAGATTAAGGTACCTCAAGTGTGATAGATTACCCACCGTATCAGGTAAAGTATTGAAGGAAAGGCCAGCCAAGTCTAATATCCTCAATCGTTTTAGGTGTGAACAAATTGCAAGGACATTTGACTCTAATGAATTCTTGGAGCCCAAACTAGAAGGTGTTAGAAAAGTACGCAATGTCTTTATCGTACCCAATTGAGTAAGAGGACTTGTCAGGAGCTGAAGTCCATTAAACGTAAATGAGAGATGAATACTCTTGTCAAGTACTGGGTCTTTTGGAGAATCTAAGAGAATGGTCTCTTTACCAGCTACTTCTTGTGCAAGATCATGCATCAAATCATGCATCTTACAATACGTAATTTCACCATAATCATCGTACACAACCTCTTGTAGAAAACATCTATGCAATAAGATAGAAAAATACTCATTGCCTGCATCTTCTTCAATTTGATAGTCATGTGGTTGATCCAGGCATCCATGTGCCAACCACCAATGGACTAATGTCTCTTTATAAATTATTGAATCTTTAGGACAAAGTGCACAAAAGCTAAAACAGCTCTTCAAAGCCGGTGTGAGATGATAATAACTATACTTCAGTATCGACATTACACCATTCTCACCTTGTCCCACCTTCATCAAATTAGCATTTTTCAATGCTATCCATTTTCTCTCATCTTGATCAAAGACCAGGCTAGCTGCGACCCTTATGGCCAAAGGAACATTACCACATTTTTTCACAATCGCATTGCCAATGTCAAAGAGATGATCAGATGTGTTCATCGGCTCTTTTCCTGGTTCAAATGCCAGATTCTTGAATAAGTTCCAAGAATTTTCTTCTGAGAGACCTTTTAACTCGTGCATCAAATCACTCCCAACCACTTTTGCAACCTTTTTCGAGCGACTGGTAATCACCACTCTACTACCCCTCCCTCCCAAGTCCAAAAAGCTTTTGAGTTTATCCCATTCATCACGGCTCTCACTCCAAACATCATCTAAAACAATTAAATACCTTTTCCCCTCTATCAAATTTCGAACTTGACTCTGTAGAGCTTCTATATTAAACACATTACTTTTGAGCATCTTACGGAAGATATTTTCCAAGACAAAGTCATCAGAAACACAAACCCACAACCTCGACTGATCAAATGCCTTTTCAACCCTCTTGTCATTATAAACCATCTGGGCAAGAGCAGTTTTTCCCAAGCCACCAATCCCAACAATAGAGACGTAAGAAACCTTTTGACCGGCACCATTAGAAGTCTCGGAATCTTGAAGCAACGTTTTCACAATAGCCTCCCTGTCACCCTCCCTTCCAATAATACTATCTTCACCAACAAAAGACATGGTTTCCTGTTTTCTTTTAACAGGGACATAAACATCACTGAACCCAAATTGTTGACGATCTTTGGCAATTTTATCCAATTTACTCCTAAGGTTCTTAATCTCATGCGACATATTATAAGCAACAAGAAGTTGGTTGGAACGGGAGAAGAACTGGCGTACCTTTTTAGAGACCTTATTACCACACTTGATGTGTTTATTCTTCTGAACCATGGTGTTGAAGTCGTCGAGCAGGTCATCGACATGATAAACAGCCTCCTTGAGCCTCTCAATGTAATCTCTGCCTTCATGACTCAACTCCTGGTACTTAGATTCGGCATCGAGGAGGACAGACTTGATGGTGGAGACAGTGAGCTTAAGATCATCAAGTTGGGACTCATATCCAAACATGGAGCACACTTCTCTCAGTTCCTGACTGCACAGCAAAAAGTTTTTCAGCAACCGTAATTACTATTCCAGTCGCCATTTTTGTTTTCTGTTTTGTGTTTTGTGTTTGAAGCTCTAACACACAAGAAGTAGTAATGTTAGGACATTAAAGGAAGAAGGGCCAAAGGAAATTACTGTGAAATTGGCACCAACCAAGCAAGTTGCAGGCTGCCATGCCATGCCAGGCTCATCCTGTAAGACTTGTCAGAAAGCAGCCATCTTGGATTCTAGTCTCAATAGTTTACATGAGTGAAGTCTTACTACTCTGAATGTAGACATTCATTCTACCCCAAAAAACATTGAATAATTCAAAGTGGTAGGGTTGATGTTTTTTTTTTTTTTATCAAATACTCACTTTTCTGAACCACCATGTTTCCGACTCTCATTTATCCTATTTTCCGACTGTTAAATATGATGTTTTAAACAGAATATCGAAACTACCATTCATTAAAAAAACCCGACATATTATCATCTGAATCAATCAAACCATCAAGATTAATCATCTCCCCATCTCTGTGTCTCATCCTTCTCCTTCAACCTGTGTCTCATCTTTCTCCTTCAACTCTTCAAGCGGTGTCAATTGACGACATTTCTGTGCCAAGAGCTAAAGTTCCGGACTTTCAATTGACGACATTCTTTGAGATAAATGAGTACAGAATTCAAAATTCAGAACTTCAACTCACAGAAAATCAACTTTTAGATCCCCAAATTGAATATACAATTAAAATCAACTCATTTTTACTTGATTTTCATAATTAAATTGAATATATCATTGATTTAGATCCCCAAATTGTCGAAATCTGCAGAAATATGAAATAGTGTTTGATTCACATGAATTGGCGAAAATTGGAAATTATAAGCGAATCAAGCCCCGAATTGGACCCAGAAACCATAATCGAACACTAATCGTGAACCCAGAAAAGAAACCCTTTAACACCAAAACCCCCAAATTTGTACAGGACAAAATAAAAAAATTAAGCAACGGCTACGAATTGAAAAAAGAGTACTTGGGATGTAGAATGATGAGATACAGCTTGAAGGAGAAAGATGAGAGAAAGCTTAAAGGAGAAAATTAGACACAGAGATAATGGTAATCATCTACTGTAGATGATTAATTTCGATGCTTTCATTGATTCAGTTCATAATACGGACTACGGATAAGTTTTCATTGATGGAGGAGCGTTTCCGATCCGGTAATTTTACTTAAAAAAAAAACTTGTATGAGACCGTCTCACGATAAATTATCGTGAGACGGCTCATATAAGAGGTGGTTACTAAATTTGTAATCACCTCCTATGTGCCCATATGAGAAGTCTCACGATAAAATTATCGTGAGACGGTCTCACATGAGAGTTACTGACAAAAAGTGATTCTACGGTAGTACTTCTTATTAAACTACTCATCCTTATAAGAACTACGATTTAAAAAAAAAATAACGAGTTTTGAAACGTGCAAGTAAAATATGAATAGACTCTTTACGTAATTTAAAGATAGCTAAGGCATAGCGATTAAGATAAAGATGAACAAGTTTGGGTCTACTAGATTACAAAACGGATTCATTTAGGCCTAGACAGCTAGACCAAAACTGCGTGTATTTTAAGACGGTTTACATTCTTTATGGACTATATCTTCCATTGCTCTTAGCTTTTTTTTGTTCTTCATTCATGTACGGTATGTGCGCACAGTATTTTATTTTGGATCAATTTACCAAAAAAAAAATATTTACGAACTCATGTAACATAATTATACGTACGGAATAGTTTGCAATGGATCACCAATTAGTTTCATTTCGGTCATATAATTTACTCCTTCCGTCCCGATCAATAGCTTGTACGAGTAGTACTTTTTAGTATATCAGTGGTCTCTCAATAAATTATTAAGAGATCGTCTCTTCTAAAATTTTGAAAGAAAGTTTTTCTTTTTTGGTTGCTTAATTATAAGAAGGTTGACAAAGAAATAATAATGCATTTGCTAATCATTCTCGTTATTAGTCATGTTCTCTCTCAATTGCATTATGCACTTAATAAAGTGACTCAATTTTAATTGAAGTACCAACACCACTAACACTCATCTCACCCATGCGTATCCCACAATCCACAAACAAGTGTCTGTGTCCCCCCTTAATAGTCATGAGCGTGCTATTTCTAACCGCACTCTTACTTCACTTTATTCGTTCCCACCAAATCCCGGAAAATAGAATTATACACTTAGTTGTACAATGGGTAAGTTAGGGGAGGAAGGGAGTAATAATTCCCCAAATAAGCTAAAATTCCTTAATTTTCTACATTTCCACTTGGCATCATCACTACTTTCCGTCATTTTCTAGTTCATTTTTGCTCTATTACCCCCGGAATAATTGCCTCCATCCCAAGCGAGCCCTAAACATTTATGTGACTTAACTCGAGAACTTTACGCTGAAGCTCAGAAAATTGACAACAAAACTCGAAATTTTTGTGATAAAGCTCAAAATCTCAAAATCAGTTGTACATAGAGCTCGTACAACCGGTGATATAATCCTCAAATTGCCACATCCTAGCCTCTATAAATTCCCACTTATTATACTACTAATCTCTACTCATCTCACCCTCCCTTCCTCCCCTCCACCTACTTTGAAAGCTAATAGCTATTTCCTACATACCCACATACCAACTTCTAGTCTTCTTCTAACCTTGGTTAACATATATAACAAACATGATGGCGGCCAAGAATAATAAGAATAATGTGGGTATGATGGGCGTGGTGGCAGTAGTGGTGGTGGTGCTGGTGGTAGCGGAGGTGGCATTGAGGGCGGAGGCAGTAACATGCAGCCCAATTCAGCTGAGCCCGTGTGCACCAGCAATAGTGTCAAACAAACCACCGACGAGCGCATGTTGTGCTAAACTCACACAGCAGAAACCATGCCTGTGTGGGTATAAGAAAAACCCTGTGCTTCAGAAGTACGTTAACTCCCCTGGTGCTAAGCGTGTCGCCGCCACTTGCAGGGTTCGCGTTAACTGTTAGATAATAAGGCATAATGCATGCTTCACTTTATACTCCCTCCGTTCATAATCTTTCGCCCCCATTTCATGATTATTTGTGAGGAATATTTTAATGAAATGGGGTAAAAAATAGTAAACGAAAGGAGTATATAATTCCTGTCTTTAATTACTCGATCTACTACGTACCGAGTCCCTACTAGGAGTATTACTGTACTACCAGTTATGAGTACCTTATATATTCCCTTGATTACAATCTTATCTCATCTCATTATATTGCTTGTAATCAAGGATGTATGGTGTCTCCTTTCTAATATACTAATAAAAAATCACCACTTTACTTCTTATACGTCTATCTCATTTTATGCTGAATTATACTCCCTCCGTTCTATTTGGTTATTTACGTTCTTTTGGACACTATTCATAAGTGAGTGAAATCGTCAATATAACTCTTAAAATATAGTCAGGTAGGATCTTGTTTAAATTGTCTAATTGAATACATTATAAATACCAAATTTTTATAACTTTTTGAAATACGTAACTAAAAATATGGACAAAAGAAAACGTGCATTGACAAATATGAAAAAATAAACGCAAAAAACCAAATAGAACTACGTATAAAAGCGGGTCGCAACTCGCAAATGACAAAGGCAGTACGTACGATACTCACTGTTATGACTTATGAGTTATGAGTACCACCTGGAGTCCCAAGTCAAAACAAACCAACTTGAAATAACGATAAGCCTTAATTGAAAAGGTACTTCTACGTTACATTTAACCCATCTAGAGAGTTGCATACGCCGAAAGGAAAATTAAAGTAAATAAAAGCGAAAATTATACATTATAGTCTTATAAAAATCAATCTTTTTCAATTATAGACTCATGAAGCTCAAAAGATTGTTGGTTGATATTTATAGCCAAAAGATTACTCGTTTATGATATAAAATTCCATCACCTCATCCTGATTTTTCGATGTGGTAATTTATTTAATTAAGTTTATAATTTTAAGAACTATTTTTAAAATTCAAAAAAAATTTGTTTTTATATCTAAATAAAAGGATAGACAACTACTGTTTATTTATATAATCGAATTTGATCATCTTATTGGAGTATATATTTTTTTTGATGAATGATAACTCTTATTTATATAATAAAAAAAAAATCAGCTTATTATAATTTTCGGGAGATAATTTTACTTAAGTTTATATATAGTCTAATTAAGAACTTTTATTTATAGGCGAATGATTACTCTTATTTATAATATATAGAATTTCATCCTCCATCTTAATTTTTCGATGCGCGATAATTATACTTTAACTATATAGTCTTAGTAGTCTTAGTCTTAGTCTTAGGAACCTTTTTTTTAAGTCTCAATATTGTTGGTTAATATCTAAGAATGAAAGATTACGAACCTTTTTTTTAAGTCTCAATATTGTTGGTTAATATCTAAGAATGAAAGACTAGATGTTGGATATTGTTGGTTAATATCTAACTGTTAGATAATAAGGCATAATGCATGCTTCACTTTATGTATAATTCGTGTGTTAATGAACCATCTCAGCCAAAATCTTACGACGATGGTTGAGACTCGTTTATATTCTATTACCCTTGATTACAATCATATCATTTCATTATATTGCTTGTAATCAAGGATGGTGTCTACTTTCTAATATACTAATAAAAAATCAGCACTTTACTTATTACGTCTATCTCATTTTATGCTGAATTATACTCCCTCCTAGTTCAAGTATTCCTCCCCAATTTTTTTTGAGGAGAAACCAAGGAGGGAGTAAAGTAATAATAAAGATTGAAGATAAAGTAAGAGAGATGAATAGAAAATGAGGTATGAAGTGTAAAAGGTGGGGTATAAAGTGAAAAGGTGTTGGGTTTAGGTGTGGAGGAAAATAATAAAGAACTGAAGAAAGAATAAAAAAAATGATTAAAATTATATCCAAAAAAGGAAAGTGAGAGAAAATCAAACTAAGCTCAAAAAGGAGTACATATAAAACCGGATCGCAAATGACAAAGGCAGTACGTACGATAGTCACTGTTATGACTTACTCCCTCCGTTTAAGTCCAAGCTTCCCTTTTGCTTTTTCACGTTTGCCAACGCGTATTTTGTATCGTTAATATCTTTCGTAACATATTGGTAAAAATTATGAAAATTGGATATTAATAATGTACTTTTAAAGACGAATCAAACAAGATCCCACATGAATATATTTTCTCTAATAGATTGTCGTGAATATCGAAAGTTCTCCTTGATTATAAATAGTGTCGAAAAGAGAAAGGGGGAACTTGGAATTAAACGGAGAGAGTATGACTTCTGACTTATGAGTACCACCTGGAGTCCCAAGTCCAAACAAACCAACTTCAAATAACAATAATAAACCTTAATTGAAAAGGTACTTCTGCAATATACATTTAACCCATCTAGAGAGTTGCATATGCAGAAAGGAAAATTAAAGTAAATAAAAGCAAAAATTAGAGTATATTACAGCCTTATAAAAATCAATCTTTTTCAATTACAAATTTATAAAGCTCAAAAGATAGAACTATGTGCAAGATCATGAGAGCAATGGAATCGCTACGTACGACGATACAATTGAGGTCAGATCTCGGTCTACTATTTGTTAAAATAGAGGAAGTTCATCAACTTGAAGGCTATTTCATCAGATCTATAGATTCCTTCGCGAAAGGCTGTGTCAATAAACAGCGATATACAGAAAGCTATGCAGAAGCGCATTATTCTAATAGTGATCTTTGTCTCAATGATTTCTTTATTTATTTTTCACAAATCTGTATTCAGTTCAATTTTACATCGTTTGTAGATGTCGGATGACTTATTATTAATGATATTGATCTTCACTTTCAAAAAAAAAAAAAAAACCTTAAAAGATTTATGGTTGATATTTATAACCAAAAAATTACTCATTTATGATATAAAATTCCATCATCTCATCCTAATTTTTCGATGTGATAATTTACTTAATTAAGTTTATAATTTTAAGAACTATTTTTAAGATTAAAATAAATTTGTTTTTATATCTAAGTTAAAGGATAGACAACTACTCTTTATTTATATAATCGAATTTGATCATCTTATTGGAGTATATATATTTTTGATGAATTATTACTCTTATTTACTCCGTATATAATAAAAAAAAATAACCTTATTATAATTTTTCGGGAGATAATTTTACTTAAGTTTATTTAAGTTTATATATAGTCTAATTAAGAACTTTAATTTATAGGCGAATGATTACTCTTATTTATAATATATAGAATTTCATCACCTCATCTTAATTTTTCGATGCGCGAAAATTATACTTTAACTATATAGTTTAGTCTTAGAAACCTTTTTTTAAGTCTCAATATTGTTGGTTAATATCTAAGAAGGAAAGATTACGTAGAATTCTATCACCTCATTATAATTTTTCGATATGTAATAATTTTAATTTAACTTTATTTGTACGTAGTCTTATTAAGAACTTTTTTTAAGACTAAAAGTTTTTTTGTTGACATCTAAAGATGAATGATTAGTCTTATTTATAAGATAGAATTTCATCACCTCATCGATCATAATTTGGAGAAATGGTTACTTTTATTTATAATAGAATTACATTGTCTTATTATGGTCTTAAGAGTATTTTAAGACTCGAATCGAAAGAGAGGGGGAATAATTTTTCGATGTGCGATAATTTTCTTAAGTATATAGTCTTAAGAGTTTTTTAAGACTCAAAAGATTTTGATTGATATCATATCTAAGAACAAATAATTAGTTTTATTTATATACAGAAATCCATCACCTTATTATAATTAATTTGTCGATGTAGAATAATTTAACTAAAATTTGTAGTCTTATTTATAATATAGAATCATCATCGTACCTTATTTTAATTGTTCCGATGTGAGATAATTTTAACTTTGTAGTCTTATTAAGACCTTCTTTTAACTCAAAATATTGTTGGTTGATATTTAAAAACAATGATTACTCTTATTTAGTATAAATTCATAACATATCATAATTTTTCGATGTGCGAGAATTACCTAAGTTGGTTGATGTCTAAGGAAGAATTATTATTAGTCTTATTTACAATATAAAATTTCATTACCTTGTTATAATTTTTTACTTAATGTATAGTCTTAAAGAACTTTTTTAAGACTCAGAAAATTTTTGTTTGATGAAACTTCATAATTTTTCGAACGTGGGATAGTTTTACTTAAAGTTTATAGTCTTAATATATTTCTAAGATTCAAAATTTTTTTGGTTAATATCTAAAAGCACATGATTATCTTATTTATAATATAAAGTGTCATCACATTATTATAATTTTTCGATGTGAGATTATTTTTTGTACTTTTATTAAGAGACTTTTTAAGACTTAAAAAGTCTTAAAAGATTGATATCCATCACCTTAATATTTGTGCGCCTTATTTTAATGAAATAAGGCAAAAAATAATGAAGGAATGGAATAAAAGTTTTTTGATGTGGGATAATTTACTTATGGGAAAACTGTGTCCACTGGTCACATGTTGATTGTTCAACCATGTTTATTTAGATTATTAATTATCATCATAAAATCTAAATTTCATCAATTAACAAATTTGAATGGATACGAAAGACAAAAAAAAAGTGTTGAAAATTTGAAATCAACCATGTTTGGATATAAAAGACTTTTTATATAAAAAGGTGTTGATATTAAATCTACTATTTTCGGATTTAATTTATTTCATATATTAACCTACATTCGCGTTGGAAAATAAAATCTCACACACAAAAAAAAAAAACTATTTCCAAACATCGAGCAAAGATTAAATCAAATAAAATGAATTATCTAATATTATTTATAACGTTGTTCATACTTAACATCATGATCTCATTTACAGAAGCGACGAAATATAAGATTAGAATCTTTAATGCTGTGTCAGATGAAACTCTTAATCTTTGTTGCAAGGTTAATAATACTATATATTTAAGGGAGAAGATTGGATATACCTACATGTTTGAGTATAATATCACCACAAATTTAATTATTTTTGGAGCAAAAAAATATCAAACCTTAACATGTGAGGTTAGTTGTTCTCTTGGGAAGGCAAGTTTTATTGCATTTGAAGAAAGAAATAATTTTATAGAAAATCATTGTATTATAACTACTAACAGTCGCAACAAGTGTTGTTGGCTGGCAACAAGAGAAGGAATTGATTTGTGGAATAATACACTATCTGCATATGAAAAGAAAAAAGAATGGATGTACTAGCTAATTAAATACTCCTAATGTAATAGTTATATATAACAAAACAATGATATAAAGTTTTTATTATGAATAAATAATAATTATAATTATTATGTATAAATAATTATAGTTATCAGGAATAAATTATTATTATATGTAAACTATTTATACAAGAAAATTATGGAATGAGGTACTTCAAGAACTTAGGAAGAGAACATTGTGTTGTACTTCTTCATGTGTTATTCGTATTTATTTTGTAATTAGTTGTCCCTCGAAATGACAATTTCATTTTGGAAACATACCATTATGAAAAATACTTAATTTCACCAAATGCATCGTACTCAACCTCTTGTAGAAAACATCTCTGCTATAAGATAGAAACATACTCATCGCCTGCATCTTCTTCAATTTGAAAGCCTTCTGGTAGATCCAGGCATCCTTGCGCCAACCACCACTTAACTAATGACTCTTTGTCTATTAGGTAATCTTTAGGAAAAAGTGCACAAAGGCTAAAACAACTCTTCAAAGCAGGTGTGAGATTACAATAACTATACTTCAATATAGGCATTATACCATTCTCACTGCCTACTTCCATCTCCATCAAATTAGCATTTTTCAATGCGATCCATTTGCTCTCATCTTGATCAAATACCATGCTAGCGGCCACCCTTATGGCCAAAGGAACATTAGCGCATTTTTTCACTATCTCTTTGCCAATGTCAAAGAGAGGATCAGATGTGCTCATCGGCTCTTTCCCAGGTTCAAATGCCAAACTCTTGAATAAGTTCCAAGAATTTTCTTCTGAGAGACCCTTTAACTCGTGCATCAAATCACTTCTAGCCGCTTTTGCAACCTTTTTTGAGCGACTGGTAATCACAACTCTACTACCCCTCCCACCTAAGTCCAAAAAACATTTCAGTTTCTCCCATTCATCACGACTCTCACTCCACACATCGTCTAAAACAAGTAAATATCTTTTACTCTCTATCTTTTTTCGAACTTTCCTATGTAAATCTTCCATATTAAACCCTTCTTCTCTGAGCATGTGCCGGAAGAGTTTTTTGAAATCAAAGTCGTCAGAAACACAAACCCACAACTTCAACTCAAATGCCTCTACAACCCTCTTGTCATTATATATCATTTGAGCAAGAGCGGTTTTTCCTATGCCCCCAACCCCAACAATAGAGACGTAAGAAACCTTTTGACCAGCACCATTATTAGAAGTCTCATAATCCCCAACCAACATTTTCACAATAGCCTCCATGTCATCCTCTCTCCCAATAATACTGTTTTCACCAACAAAAGACATGGTTTCTTGTTTTCTCTTAACAGGGACATAAACATCATTAATCCTAAATTGACGATCTTTGACAATTTTATCCAACTTACTATTAAGGTTCTTAATCTCATGAGACATATTATAAGCAACCAGAAGCTGGTTTGAACGAGAGAAGAACCGGCGTACCTTCTTAGAGATTTTATCACGACCCTTGATGTAGTTATTCTTCTGGACCATAGTGTTGAACTCGTCGAGCAGGTCATCGATGTCATAAACGGCAACCTTGAGCTTCTCAATGTAATCCTTGATTTCATGAGACAACTCCTGATTATTAGAATCGGCATTGAGGAGGACAACCTTGATGGTGCAGACAGTCCGCTTAAGATAATCAAGTTCGGACTTATACCCAAACATGGAGCACACATCTCTCAATTCCTTACTCTTGAGTACACCAAAAACTTTTTCAACAACTGTGATTAGTATTCCCATCACCATTTTAATTTTCCGTTTTCTATTTGAGCTCTAACACAGAAGAAGTATTGTGCAGCCTGCACATAGTCTTTCTGTTTATATACTACTAGAAAGGATAGTAAAAAAAGCGCCCAAAGGAAAGTGCAGTGAAATTACCAGGAAGCAACTTGCAGCCTGCCATTTCCCATTCTTGTATAAAAGCATCCTTCTTGAAATTCTTGCTTGTCTAGTTAAAATGACTAAAGTCTGAACTCTCTACTCTGAATCTAGTCATGTAGCAGTAAGTAGTCCAGGCCTGAAGTAGTATAACAAAGAAAAATTAGGTAATTTACGTGCTGTTCTTCAAGTTTGCCATTTTTGTACTCCCTCCGATTTTTATTTATCTTCCCATTTGACTTTGGAATGTGTGACTCAAAAGAGAAAAAGGATGAGAGAAAAAATGTAAAGGTAATTCTAGACCACAGGTTGATAGCCCAAAATAGAAATAGGGAAGAAAGAGTGTTTCAATCCAATAAGAAACCGGGAAGAATAATAAAAATCGAAGGGAGTACCAAATATTAATTTTTCAAATCGAAAAATTTTAACTGGCCAGACGAGTAGTCTGTATGATAACTAGGATTTGAAAAACATAGCAAGTTTTGTAACTCGAGAGTAAGAGATACGGTCACTCAAAATTTAATCAATCAGAAATATTTCGACATAAGAGAACTTCAAGTTACGAGTTCTGAATGTTGCAATTTGAGAAAAATAATGACATTTTCCGAATGTGTAATTAAAAGTTACTTATGGTCACTCGTACAAAGTGGCAAACTTCAGAGATAGCATGTGAATTTTTCCTTTTCCTTTTTTTTGTTTATTAAAGGGGTCCACACTAAATCAAATTCGCATTACGATTGAAAGGAGAAGGGGTTTTAACTTGAGAGCTATTGTCCACAATAGCTCCGTTATAACCCTTAGACTAGGACATTTCTATTACAATGATTTCCCGATTCCAGTTAATTGCGAGAAATCTTTTGAACAAAGATTTAAAAAATATTGAGATGGATGGAGTCATTCTCAGGCAATAGGTAAAGTATCAAGTATGTATCCTGTAAACTACAATGCATAGTAATTTGATTCATGAACTGTTATAGAAAGTTATACTCTGTATAATAGTAACAGCTCCAAAGCAATTTTACAAAAAAAAAACACTAGGAGCGATTGCATCCGGCAGTGCAAACTTAGATGGCACAGGAGAACTACCACGAGTATTAAGTTCCTTCGTCAGATTAGAATCACTCATTTGAGAAAAACATGGATGCTAAAGATTCAAATGACGGAAAGAAAAAATCACTCCGATTCAGGAACTACAATTAACTTCAACAGTGAGAAGCAAGCCAGCCATCTCCATTAGTCCATTGAATTGCAAAGGTGTTTAAAAATGTAAACTTAGATGGGAAGAGTAATCCGTAATCGCATCTCAAAATTCTGTTAGTCGATAAATCCTAATTTCTACAAAAGATCAACCTCAAAGAGCTCATCTTTTACCGACTTTATTCAGAGCGATTCAAACCGATCAAATTGTATACTTACCTTGTGATGACATTTTGTTTACAGACTCCGTCTCCCATTCTTCCATTCAGTTTGAGTAGAATGAGCGCCAACAAACAGGTGATGCACTCCTGATGAGGAGATAATTTTATTTTTCTTGTTCGCCAGTGGAACTGTAGCAGCATAAGACATACGCGGATACGCCTCATGGTGAATTTGCTTTCAAAAGTGAACAGTTTACTCCAATGACGGAATCTAACTGCAATACAAACAGCAAAACGCCGGTAGTCAAATCTTCATCTAAATATGAATGCAGAGAAGTAGCCTACAGCAGTTGCATCCTAATTCGTAAAAAATCAGTCAAAACTCAAAACCCGTCCTCCCACAATTATATACTACACCAGAAGTGGGAACGTTCTTTTTAGATCAGTTAAGTTCGCTTTTAAGCGACAGTAATTTGACATAGTTGTTTCAGAATTCTGCATTTCAGTAAAATTCAGTTTAAGTGGCTCTCAAAATTAGACAGAGTTATTTTGATCAAAATGAAAACAATTAAACAAATAAAGAGGTGAATCAGACAATCAGTTCGACTGCTATACTACTACTCTAAACCCTCCAAAAATCTCTACCTAACAGCCAAACAATGAGGGTTTAACCTTTTTAAATATCCAAAAATAATAAAGTGAAAGACAAAATTACCCCTCACTTAAATGAAGTAGGAACGGTAAAAGAAAGGGCCAAATCGTCTTTTGACTTCAAAATTAAAACCCCAAATTCATCCGACAAAATCGAATCAAGAGCGCCGGAGAGCACGGAATGTTGGTTTACGCCGGCGAGCGGAGGTGTCGGATGGTGAGCTGAGTGACGGAGGTTGGTATGGTGGTCGTAGGTGCGCGCCGGTGTTGCACGACGGAAGGAGCAGCGGCGGCCGGCGGTGGTTGTGGATGACGGTGGTTGGAACTGGAGTATGAACTGACATGACGGAACTCCAGAGCCGAGGCTATGGACGGGGTTCAATTTACCGGAATCTGGCCGGAGGTTGACGGAGTGATAGCCGGAGCTCCATCGTTAAGGTGAATTAGAATGGTGTTGACTGATGATGAATAGATGGACGATGATGATGATGATGATGATGATGGTGGTGGTGGAGGGGGTATGTAGATTGGGTCAAAGTCAAGCTTTGACCTTAATTTGATTCAGTATTTGGGTAATTGAAACTGGGTTCGTATGGGTATTGGGTTTCTGTCGTAAAATGGGCCAATGAAGTGGGTTTGTGAATTGTCATACTTTGGTCTTGACTTGTTTTTGGTTTTAGTTGACTCGATCCTTCTGGTACTTACAATGTTAAATGACTGGAGCAGTATCGGAATTCCGTCAAATATACTAAAACGACATTAATTAAGTTAGACTCGACTATTAAGCTAACTTAACATAAAACGGGTCAATAATAGACAATCGGATTATAAAATCGACTGAATAAGAGTTGAAATGTGGGACAAAAATAGGTAAAATAGCTTATTGATGAAAAATCGGATTATAAAATCGACTAAATATGACGGTCTCTCAATAGCTTATTGATGAAAAATCACTTTTGTTGGAGTATCTCTTTATGTGTTGCTCGCATCTCTTTACTATCGATTTTTCTAACATGTGTCCATTGGACACACGTTAATAACTTAATTACGGAATGATTCATAATTATTTTTTCTAAGTATGGTAAACATGAATTAATAAATCAAATTCTTATGATAATATAATCGTGAATATCTCCAAAATTGAGCTATTAACGTGTGACCAGTAGACACATTTTAGAAAAATCGAATTAACTAATCCTGTAACAGCCCTAAATTTTTCGCGACCAAAATAGAAGAATAAAATAGGAAAATTTAAAGCCGTTACTCCGCATTTAGCTCACAAGGCCAAATGCAAGGCAAAAGAATAATATATGAATTAAAAAAAGTGTAAATCCGATAAATGATTAAATAAAAACGTTGCAGCGGAAGACTTAAGTCCCACAAAATTCAAAACGGTTTAGAACAACTTCAACCCAAAATTTAACATAAATATAAATAGTTTGGAGGTAAACGTTAAATAATAAAATACTTCCTCGCTCAGCATCCCGAACCAAATGCACTCATGAAACACAAATAGGTACAGGTTCCAGCGGGGAACGACCCAAAACAAAAGGACGTCAAAGTATAATATAATAAAAACGTAGAATAATAATATAATAGAGTAATTTTATTATAAACTGAAACTAGAGTTAAATTAAAATTCACCGTTTTGATACCAGAACACAATACTGTAAAAACCGTAGTTAAAAATCCAAACCGACCAAAATATATTTTTCACCACCTGTGTGCCAAGGTCCTACCCTTGCACGGTCTAGAGGTATCACCTGTGCTTAGTTCGACTTATATAGTGCGCACCTCTCGCATTTGGACAGTCAGTAGGATGAAGCTGCCAAAGGAGAAAGTCTAACTCCCTAGCAAGTGGGGGCCGGGTACCCCACTTAAATATAACTCGGGCCAAGAGTTCAGTTTCGGGACGAAGTCCCAGGAACGTCGTAAACCCAACTAGACCAACAGAGCTCCCAGAGTCTGTATAACCTCCAAAATTTTTACCAAAACAATACCGTGTGACTAGTGTCACAAGTTCAATATCCAAAATATTACGAGTATCATAAAAATTCACCATTGATAAAATAATTTACAAAACCGCTTTAAAAGATATAATTTAAACCGAACATGCTCTTTACTTAAATGTGAAAAGGGTAAAACGTCATTACCTCTCAAGACGGTCAAAACTCAGCTAGTATTATTCCATGAATTCTTTCTCCTTGACCCACAAGCTACAAATAATACAAATGTTTCAACGAACTAACCGAATAACGTTAAGACAACCCAAACTCATACGCCAACTTACTACCATAACTCGCTTGTCACTCTCGTAACATGAGCAACTCAACCCAAGATGACTCCTTTCTTTATAACTATATAACATAAAACCAAAATCTAAAGTCCGGTCCTAATTTGCCGAACAACCCGCCAAAAGTCCTTAATCACACATCATTAGCATGACCATTATGAACTCAATACTACCTACTACATACACCCTTCATCTTTATCTTCTTCTACTTTCATTACATGGTTAGTACTTATTAATAATTAACCATAAGCACGAATCCCAGGACATCAACAACCAGTACGTACACCATTCAAACCTCGACTCAAACCGCCGTACTAAAATGCATTCTGACAACGACAAAAGACAAGTGAGAACGTAACAAATCCCAAAGTATCTGACTCGGAAATTACTCGAGACTCCCGTCGGAACCAAGCCTAATATTAATCACTTACCTAATCGTTCAATTAAGTTGAAAAGGAACACGGTTTTAACCAAAAGAACATGATTGAAAGTTAAAATTTTAATATATACTTCATATCATATTTGACCCAACTAATTATAGACAAAAGAGCAATAGATTAAGAAAGCTTACAATATATGACAGATGATGAAAAACAAGTTGGTGTGAGCAAAGAATAAGGCCCGATTTTCCGATGATGTTGATGGATCGAAAAGAACAGAAGGAACAGAGGGAAGCGGCAGGGTGAAAGGATGAATGAATGAATTGATGAATGAGGAAGTGGGTACCTGGGTTTGTACAATTGTACATATATAGTTTGTTTGTTTGTTTTTTTTTTTTTTTTTTTCTTTTCTTATTGTGTTTGACTCGAAATCGAATACGATACAAAGTCGGTTTATAAAATTACGGTTCCACCTTAAGAAAATCAAAACCGATTTATTATAAGACGATCCAAAATACTTTAATATTTATAACGATATAAAAAAATATTTTTCCAACTTAAAAACCCGATTTAAAAAAAAAATAGAAAAGTCAAACTTTATAATTGACTCGGAAAATAATGGGGTGTTACAAATCCGATGAGTTATGACTCGATCATTTGTTTATATTTTGCATTATT
Source organism: Agrostemma githago (assembly GCA_958450325.1). Classification (NCBI taxonomy): domain Eukaryota; kingdom Viridiplantae; phylum Streptophyta; class Magnoliopsida; order Caryophyllales; family Caryophyllaceae; genus Agrostemma; species Agrostemma githago. The sequence goes on along the minus strand of OY288252.1, from coordinate 68,097,534 downwards.
AGTGAGAATTATTTTAATCAAATGTAAATAAAATATTTTAATCAAATTATTTTAATCTGTGTCCACTGGTCACACGTTGATAACTCAACCATATTTATTTAGATTATTAATTATTATCATCATAAAATATAAATTTCAATTAACAAATTTAATTTGAATGGATACGAAAGACAAAAAAAATGTTGAAAATTTGAAATCAACCATGTTTGGATATAAAAGACTTTTTATATAAAAAGGTGTTGAAATTAAATCTACCATTTTCGGATTTAATTTATTTCATATATAAACATACATTCGTATTGGAAAATAAAATCACACACAAAAAAAACTATTTCCAAACATCGATCAAAGATTAAATCAACTAAAATGAATTATCTAATAACGTTATTTATAACGTTGTTCATTGTTCATACTAAACATCGAAATGATATCATTTACAGAAGCGACGACATATAAGATTGAAATCTTTAATGATGTGGCATATGAACCTATTAATCTTAGTTGCAAGGTTAACAATACTATATATTTAAGGGAGAAGATTGGATATACCTACATGTTTGAGTATAATATTGTCACAAAATTGAATCTTATTGGAGCAAAAAAATATCAAAACTTAATATGTGAGGCCAGTTGTTCTCTTGGGAATGCAAGTTTTATTGCATTTGAAGAAATAAACAATTTTAAAGAAAATCATTGTATTAAATTAACTCGTTACAGTTCGTGTGGTTGGCTGGCAACCAGAGAAGGAATTGATTTGTGGAATAATACACTATCTGCATATGAAAAGAAAAAAGAATGGATGTACTAGCTAATTAAATACTCCTAATGTAATAGTTATATATAACAAAACAATGATATAAAGTTTTTATTATGAATAAATAATAATTATAATTATTATGCATAAATAATTATAGTTATCATGAATAGATTGATTATCACAAATACTTAAATGAGACCGTCTCACAGTAATTTATTGTGAGACGGCCCATATACCCAACCCATATTCATTTGAGATCCACTTTCATATTGGTTTTATTTTAAAAAAAAAAAAAAAAAAAAAAAAAAAAAAAAAACAACAACTGTCATCCGTCAAATATGTATCCAGCCATAAAAAAAAACCGCTTCCTAAAATTTCTCAACCACATTTACCAAAAAAAAAAAAAAAATTCTCAACCACAATCTCTTCTAGCAAACCCAATTCCAGCAACAATTTTAGATTATTTCCCAAGAAAAATTAAAATGGATTACTGCAACTCTTCACCTGATTAGGATAACGATGATGGAAATGATTTTGAATCAAAGCAGATTGACGACAATATAATCATCGAAGACGGTAAATTTTCTTCTACTCTCCGTACACTGAAAATTCACATTTTCATCTATGAAAAATTAATTGTTTGTTATTAAATTTTCAATTTTCAATTTTGGTATTTTTCAGTTTTCAATTTTTATTAATTTTCAATTTTTGGTGATTAATTTCCAATTTTCATGTATTAAGAATTAATTTTTGGTGATTAATTTTCACTTAATTTTGGTGATTAATTTATCGATTAATTTTCAATTTTGCTGATCATTTTTCAATTTTTATTCATTTTCATTGTGGTGATTAATTTGTCGGGGGAAGACGGGATTAATTTTCAATTTTGATGAATGTTTATTATTAATATACAATAGGTGTAAATTGACTTGAATTATATCTTAAAAGAAAGTGACATTAGTAGTTTGTCGATGGTGGATGCCGGATTTTATTTTGCCTGATCTGTCTTGTCTTTATTTTGCAGGTGATTACTCATCATCAGATGATGAACCATTGAATGATGATGTTGCAGGTATTCTAATTTCTAAATCTAGTACTTATGGTACCGTTTTCATTAGCTAGATGTTCACGTGTACCATGTTTGTTTGGACGCAATTAAAATGCTTGTGTCATGTTCTTCTACAGAATATAATGGCAACACCTTGGATCTTCATTCTTCACTTATCGGGGTGACAGGGAAAAAATGGGAGGAACTATATTCGTTGTACAAAAAGCATTCAAGAGTTATGGGATTTAGTGTACGAAGGTCAACCACAAGAAGGCAAGGTGATGCACCCGAGGGAAATGTTATCGAAAAGTATTTTGTATGCTCTTCTCAAGGGACACTCAACTCTGGTAAGAAGTCTAATTCCTCACATTTGGCGGTTGAGCCTACGGTTGAGCCTACGGTTGAGCCTACGGTCGACCCTACTGTAGGTGGTAAAAAAAAGCGAAAACAACGTACAATACAAGTCACAAGGACGGGATGCAATGCTGCATTTAGAGTCAAGTTTCTTAAGGACGATGGACACTGGAAAGTTATGAAGCACATTGTAGCACACAATCATCCTTTGACCCCTACACAGTGGCAGCATCACCATCGTTCTGAGAGGGCCATCCCACCCGAAGAGGGTGAAATGATAAAAACAATGACGGAAGCAATGGTACCACCTGCGGTTCAATATCGTTATCTATCTGCTACTTCCGGTGGTGATAAATTCGTAGGACACAGTAAAAAAGATCACTACAACTTTGTAACTAGGCTTAAAATGAAAAAGATAGCCGCTGGTGACGCACAAACATTAGTTGATATCCTTTCGAAAAGTGCAGCTGAAGACCCGTCATTCTTTTTTAGGGTACAATTCGATGACAAATGCAGGGTACGTAATATATTTTGGAGGGATTCTATGATGAAAGAAGATTACTTACTGTATCATGATGTCCTCATATTCGACACCACATATCGAACTAATCGATACAACCTTATATGTGGCGCTCTCGTTGGGATTAATAATCATTGGTCAAATGTCATGTTTGGTTGTGCATTCATATCCGATGAAAAGCAAGATTCTTTTGAATGGCTGATGAAAACATTTAATGAATCAATGGGTGGCGATATCGTACCAACGTCCATATTCACTGATCAAGATAAAGCCATGACAAATGCAATCGAAGAGGTACGTATTCACGATTTTCTTCCTCATATTTATAAATTTGCTACAAATCTTCGAAGAGCTGACACTTCAGTCACCAGAGAAGCTTAGCTTGTTTGTGTGGTACCAAACGTACGGCTGACTATACAGGATAAACATTTGACAATATAAAAAAACTCAATACGTGTAAACATATTAGTATGGTAATAAGTATAAAGATGTAAATTTGTTTATTAGCACGTCAATTAATACGTGTGGTCAACTAGTACGTGCCAACTAAAAATTTGATTATTACAAATGTAAATCAACATATTAGTATGGTACCAACGTGCATTATTTCTATCAAAACTTTATTTACACTGGCAATTTGGTCAACATATTAGTATGGTATCAACGTGCATTAAGACCTATCTTATTATTATTTGTCTCTCAAAATAACCCGTTCATTGTATAGTTGTTTTTAAAACACTCCCGCATTATACTACTTTATATTAATCGTATATATTTTATTGCGTTTCGTACCAATATAAATTAAAATTGTAATTTGTCTCTCATTGTAGGTATACCCTACTTCAATTCACAGATTATGCCAGTGGCACATTCAACAAAATGCTATCTCCCATTTCGGGTCCATGAAACACGACAAAACATTTCAAGGTACGTTTAATAAATGCCTACGGGGATGCTTTAGTGATGTTGAATTCGAGGAAACATGGTCGAAGATGGTATCTGATTACGGACTTGCTGACCACCCGTGGTTTACACGTTTATACGATCTTCGATATAAGTGGTCAACCGCATTCAGCAAGGATTTTTTCTCAGCCGGAATCCTATCGTCCCAACGCAGTGAAAGTACAAATCATGCAATTGGATTTCGTGCATCAAAGACAACGTCTCTTACTGACTTTCATGCTATATTTAGTGACACTGTAAAGAGGTGGAGGGGTGAGGAGGAGAGAAACGAATTTCAATGTTCAAGGTCAATGCCATCTTCAAACCTTCCTATGATGGGTCTTCTCAAACATGCTGCAAATGTTTATACATTAAAGTTATTCCAACGCTTTGAGCAAGAATTCATGGTTTCTCTAGGCACGAAAGTCACAACTGAGCGTGACGATTACCTGAGTAAGGTGTACCGAGTATTTCCTGAAGATTCACCTAATTGCCCCCATTTCGTGTCCTATGATGCAGCTAGTTCATTTATTTCATGCAGCTGTCGAAAATTTGAAGAAGTTGGTATCTTATGCTTCCACTCATTGCGAATCCTTCATTTACATTCAGTGACCAATATACCGGAAGCATACATATCAAAGCGATGGACTAAACATGCAAAAACAGAGGTACGATTCTAATTCTAAAATTTTAATTTTGTTTCATATATACATTTCATGAATATATAGATTTTTTTCATGAATAAATTAAGAACCCATGTATTATTTTTTAATGGAATGAATACTAAACAACTGCATTGTGTAAAACATTTAACTGAACAATAACATTGTACTGATTCGTTGTAAATCGCAGGTGTGGGATCGTTTGAAAAATCAGTCTCGGAGTAGCAATACCACCCACGAGTTCACTAATTGGCGTCAACAAATGCTTATGAATTTTCATAATTTGATCACTAAGTGCAATGATGTCAAGGAAGCTATGGCAGCAGTTGAACGGTCATACAGTAGTGCCTTAACTGAAGTCGATTCAATCATCGGACGGTCCATTGTGAGTCAAACTACTGGGTCTGGATTCTCCGAGTCCCCTGCCATTATTTTGGATCCTGCACGTTCCACTACCAAGGGCAGAAGTGCAAGAATAAAGCGCCAAACAAAACGACCGAAATCAAAGAAACATGACTCTACGACTACCGAGGAGACCACTATAATTCCATTTACACCCACACCTAGGTTAATTTAGCGTTTTTAATCCACGTTTTTGTGGATCTTAGGTTTTGTGGTTCTTAATTCACGTTTTTTCTTGGGGACTTTTTTCTATTGTATTTGTGACCAATTGTGTGTTGTTTTTTTGGTGAATTATAACTCGTTCTTTGAGTTACTTCTTCATTGTCTTTCTCGATACATTTTTTGGCGTTCACAATTAAATTGTATTTCTTCTACAACATGATTTCTCGTCAAACTTATTAAATATAAATTCATGTAACAATTATATAAAACCTAAGATGAAACATGTATTAGGTCATCCGATAGACGTCTAGTAATAAATGAGGTACAAATGACATATAAAGATGTACAAGAAAGGTGGTCTATCAATAACTTAATTACATACCGTATGTCCAAAGTTCATGTCCAATAGTGATACATTAGTGGTGGTACGTCTAATGAACGGTCTCTTGAAATTATGTATATAGTTATCGTACCCCTTAAGTTACTAATCACGAACTAAAACTCGTTTTTATTTTCGATACAAGTTGTCACAGGTAAATGTACCTATTTCATACAAATTTTTCTATTGGTAAGGTATTCTTGTACCTTCATCTACGTAATTATTCATTTGCTCTTAATTAATCATTAATAAGTTATTTCGTCCCCTTGCATTAGCAGACACCTCTTAATTCTTAAAGAGGCTTAATTAGTCCTCTAAACATTTTTGAAAATTTTGCAAAAAAACACAATCAAATAGAATTGATCTAATTGTCCTAGTTCCTACGGAGATACTTAAAAAAAGTTCATGCATGAAATGTAAAAAAAAAAATTCAGATACGCAATAACAAACACATGTAAATTAATTCTTCCGCTTCTTCGACGGTTGCTTGTTCCTTGGACCAAGGGTACTCTGGCGGGTGTTGTACCTTGGAAAATTACTCCCGATGTCGCCGAAACCTAAATCAAAGGAAGGCATTTCTTGAGCAGCTCTAGTTGCCTCCATCAACCTTTCGACCCATCCATCGATTTCTTCTAGCACTTTTGGATCATTGAGGGCTTGAGTAAACGAAATTTCCTCTCCAGTATTATTAGCATCAACATTTCCGCTACCGAGTTCACTAAACTCTTTTGCTTTCACCTTCAAGCGCGACACTCTCTCCTTTGTCAACCTTGCAAACAGCTCTTGATCCCGACAAAGAAGTACGCACTCCATCTCGTATTCCTACACCAAAATAATGATTAAGTTACGTTAATAGTAACAGACTAATTTATAGGCGGTACAAAAATGAAAAGGAAGGGTACACAATGTCCCTAGTAGTTAAAGTTTCTTACATTTTTGGCCTTTTGTTGTATTTCCTCATCAGTATGAATATCATCGGGGATTGTAAATGACACGATCCTAGATAAGGTTGAACTTTTTAATATTAACTCAGTAGATGCAGTCTCCTTTGATTCAATTCCAATGAGGTGCTTGCTCACAGGATAAGTTACTGTGTCCCACTGCCCCATCCCGTACTTTCCACCGGGTGACTCCGCCCCTGCCTTTTCTTCGGCAATTCTACTCTTCAACTCACTATCCGTCCAATGTTGAAGGAGGGGTATCTGAGACGGCGATTTCTTCGACTTCCACACCAAACGGTGAAAGTACACTAGTTGTAGGAACAACATGCAACCACCAACATTTTTCAAATCCCTCCTCCTCCACTTTTTAACCGCATCATCCAATTCCTCCAATATGTAAGTTGACCAATCCAACTTAGATATCTCACTAATATTTTCTACAGACGGTGCCAAATGAATATCCACAGTCTTATGAGAGGTAGGAGCTAAAAGTGTCCCCATTGCATATAATACAAAATACCTTTTAAACTCATCTCCACCGTTGCTTAATGTTAACATTTTTTGGGCTACCACTTCCGCCGAAATCTCTTTATTATGTGGGACGGAAAACTTATCCCTCCATGATTGCACTAGTGGCAGATAACAAGCATGTTCCTTCTTTCTAGTTGCCAGTTTCACTTTGTTACCCGTATCACACGGTAACATGAACACGTCATAAACATCATATGGAGTTAAGAAACACTCGCGTGAATCATCAACATAAAACCTCCGACTTCCTCCATGGTATGCATTGAGCAGAAACGGAACCATTCCTTGGTGAAAAGAACTTAGCTTCAACTGTAGTAGGCCCCCAAAACCTATCTCCTCTATATCGCTCTTTTGCTTTGATGTTAATGAAGAAATAAGATGGTTTAGTCCCCATGGAGATCCATACGAGTCTACGGTCTTCTTGGATCTGAAAAAGAGATTAGTGTTGACTAGCTTATCAAACTAAAAAATACGCAACAAACCATTACTACGTATATTAAAAAGCATGGTACGACAACAAAAAGTATATGGAACACTACTTCATGGTACATAAACACATGGTCCATAAAGTGTACGTATACGCATGAAGGTATCTCCATAGAACATTCCTCTAGAACATACAAATGCATGGTACAAGTTATGTGGTACAGTACAAGTAAAACAGTATACAAAATAATTGTGGCACGAAAATCGAAAAAAATGGAACATTACTCAACAAATAAACAACTAGATCAAGAGATACAAGACTGTTGAAAATAGGTACAAAATATTAACAAATAGGTACATATTGTATAAGGACTTACAAATTTATAGGTCTGACATAAATAACAACCTAAGGGGTACAACAGAAGTAGAACAACACACATTACACACATGATACGACAACCAAAACAAATGGAACGAATAACATATTATGTGGTACAATACAAGTAGAACAATATACAAAATCAATATGGTACGACAACCCAAAAAATCGGTACAGCACAAGCAAATCAATATACATAACACATGTGGTACGACAATCAAACCGAAGAGGATAATACAAATTAAATAGGTACAACAAATACCAATGAGGATATTACAAACTAAATAGTTGTTATAAACCAAAGAACAAATTATGTGGTACAATACAAGTAAAAGATAAACAAAATAAATGTGGTACGACAATCCAAAAAAATGGAACATTGCTCTACAAGTAAACAACTAGATTAAGAGATACAAGACTGTTGAACATAGGTACAAAACAATAACATATAGGTACATATTGTATAAGGACATTACAAATTTATAGGTCTGACATAAATAACAACCTAAGGGTACAACAGAAGTAGAACAACACACATTACACACATGAAACGACAACCAAAACAAATGGAACGAATAACAAATTATGTGGTACAATACAAGTAAAACAATATACAAAATCAATGTGGTACAACAATCCAAAAAAAGGGAACAACACAAGTAAATCATATACATAACACATGTGGTACGACAACCAAACCGAAGAGGATAATACAAATTAAATAGGTACAACAAATACCAATGAGGATATTACAAACTAAATAGTTGTTATAAACCAAAGAACAAATTATGTGGTACAATACAAGTAAAACAATAAACAAAATAAATGTGGTACGACAATCCAAAAAAATGGAACATTGCTCTACAAGTAAACAACTAGATCAAGAGATACAAGACTGTTGAACATAGGTACAAAACAATAACATATAGGTACATATTGTATAAGGACATTACAAATTTATAGGTCTGACATAAATAACAACCTAAGGGGTACAACAGAAGTAGAACAACACACATTACACACATGATACGACAACCAAAACAAATGGAACGAATAACATATTATGTGGTACAATACAAGTAGAACAATATACAAAATCAATATGGTACGACAACCCAAAAAACCGGTACAGCACAAGCAAATCACTATACATAACACATGTGGTACGACAATCAAACCGAAGAGGATAATACAAATTAAATAGGTACAACAAATACCAATGAGGATATTACAAACTAAATAGTTGTTATAAACCAAAGAACAAATTATGTGGTACAATACAAGTAAAACAATAAACAAAATAAATGTGGTACGACAATCCAAAAAAATGGAACATTGCTCTACAAGTAAACAACTAGATCAAGAGATACAAGACTGTTGAACATAGGTACAAAACAATAACATATAGGTACATATTGTATAAGGACATTACAAATTTATAGGTCTGACATAAATAACAACCTAAGGGTACAACAGAAGTAGAACAACACACATTATACACATGAAACGACAACCAAAACAAATGGAACGAATAACAAATTATGTGGTACAATACAAGTAAAACAATATACAAAATCAATGTGGTACAACAATCCAAAAAAAGGGAACAACACAAGTAAATCATATACATAACACATGTGGTACGACAACCAAACCGAAGAGTATAATACAAATTAAATAGGTACAACAAATACAAAAGAGGATATTACAAATTAAATAGTTATTATAAACCAAAGAGCAAATTATGTGGTACAATACAAGTAAAACAGTAAACAAAATAAATGTGGTACGACAATCCAAAAAAATGGAACATTACTCTACAAGTAAACAACTAGATCAAGTGATACAAGACTGTTGAACATAGGTACAAAATAATAACATATAGGTACATATTGTACAAAGGACATTACAAATTTATTATAGGTCGGACATAAATAACAACCTAAGGGGTACAACAGAAGTAGAAGAATACACATTATACACATGATACGGCAACCAAAACAAATGGAACGAATAACAAATTATGTGGTACAATACAAGTAAAACAATATACACAATAAATGTGGTACGACTATCCAAAAAAAAGGAACATTACTCTACAAGTAAACAACTACATCAAGAGATACAAGACTGATGAAAATAGGTACAAAATAATAACAAATAGGTACATATTGTATAAAGGATATTACAAATTTATAGGTCTGACATAAATAACAACCTAAGGGGTACAACACAAGTACAACAATACACATTATACACATGATACGACAACCAAAACAAATGGAACGAAACAACAAATTTTGTGGTACAACACAAGAAAAACAATATACACAATATGTGGTACGACTATAAAAAAAATGAAACATTAAACTACAAGTACACACCTAGATCAAGAGATACAAGACTATTCACAATAGGTCAAAAATAATAAATAATAAAAAAATAGGTACATATTGTACGACAATCAAAATAAATATGTACATATTGTACGACAATCAAAAGAAATAGGTCAAAGAACAAATTATGAGGTACGACAATCAAAATAAATATACAAACTACATGTGGTACGACAATCAAAATAAATGAAACATTACTCTACAAATAAACAACTAGATCAATAGATACAAAACAGTTCAACATAGGTACAAAATAAGCACAATAGCAAATTAAGTGGTACACTATAAGCACAACACTATACATAATAATCATGGTACGACAAAATGGAATAATACAATAAATTATAAATAACATGGTACGACAAGTAAATTAAACGCACAAATAAAAATACAACAGATTAAAATTAAGATAAATTTAAATTAAGATGGTACGACAACTACAATAAATTAACACCTTCCATTTTTTTTCACTCTAACAGCCAAATTTGAAGAAGATTGATTATTATTTGCTTCCTCGGGGACTTCCACGTTCACCATGGTCGTGGTATTTTCAGAGTTGGACACCCCTGTGCGCTTCCCTTTCACTCCCCAATTTACAGCTTCATCCACTACACCGACTTCTTTCACATGCACACATTTCAAAATAAAAAATAAAAAACAAAAGTTATGAGCAAATTATTTCTGCATGCAACTAACTACATGTGTTATCTAAAAAACTACTGTAGTAATTACTGTATTTAAAGAATTAAAATAATTAAATAATTATGAAAATAAAAAATTTGAATGTGATCATACCAGGTACTACGATTCTAACGCGTTTCGTCGGACTTCTAGTAATTTTCGACTTCCCCATCTTCAAACTAATCAGTATTTATTTTTTAAAATGAATATTCCACTGAAAAATAAAAAACAGAGAGCATTGAATAGAGAGAGCTCAAGAAGAATTTTAGGAATTTAGGAATTTAGGAGTTGGAGGGAGAGTGGGATGCAGTTTGACGGTTCCTAGATTTGGGTAGATTTTTTGGCAGTTTTTTTTTTTTTTTTTTTTTTTTTTTAATTTAAATCAGTTACGCAATATGGTATGCATAATTAGGTATATTTGGGTTGACCCATTTGTTAAGTTGGTATACGTCTCACAATATTTACTGTGAGACGGTCTCTCAGGAGACTAATTGATAAATTATTATCGTATGTTTACTATTTATACAAAAAAAATTATGGAATGAGTTATTTCAAGAACTTACCAAGAGAACGTTGTGTTGTACTTCTTTATGTGTTATTCGTATTTATTTTGTAATTAGTTGTCCCTTGAAATGACAATTTCATTTTGGAAACATATCCTTATGATAACATTAAGGTGATTACTACCCTATCCTTCTAGGTTCTTTGAAAAAGAATTAATTTGCGATGATTCAAGTACAAGTTAAGATCAGAAATTTCAAATTCAATTACACTAATTAGGAAGGTTCATTGAAAAAAGTCTTCATTTGTGATGATACGAGTGGAAATTGAGGTTAGGAATTGAAATCAATTGCGCACCAATTAGGGTTCTTCAATTCATAAAAGTAATAATAATTTGCGATGAATTTCAAATCAATTGCACCAATTAGGGTTTTTTCAAAAAAAAAAAACTCATTTGTGATTATACAAGAACCCTAAATAATTAATTAACACTAATCAACCCTAATTTTCAATGATTGATCGAGTTATAAGATGGATGAGATTTAAGTAAAGAATTTTGATGAGATACAAGTCAACTCAAGTTTTGTGAAGTCTAATAGTAACGTTGATCTCGGGCATTGTGATCTAATTTCCTTTATTCTACTATCAGAATATTTTATCTTTATGTTTAACTATGTTGTAATTCGATTCCTAAACAATACAGAGCGGACCTTAATGGTCAATGCTCTTAAATTGTTTTAGGATGGATTTATTGTACCGTTGGCAAAAAATAAATAAATAAATAAATAAATAGTAACGTTACTATTTACCACGATAATACGGCTTTAGTTTCCAACAAGTAGTATTCGTTATGACGGGCATATCCATCACAAGTTTACGACGCAACAATCACTACCCATGTAGGTAGATAAGACAAAACGGGTAATCATTTCCTAACCATTTTGCTTTTGTTTTATCTATCCCACATAGGTACTACGAGAGTAATAATGTACTTCCTCCTTCCGTCAATGTTCTACACATTTGATTATTTTAAAATTATACACATGAGTTTGCGCGTCAGCCGTCAGGTCGAATTTAAACCAGGGCATGGGGGAATTAACGTCTTAGGTTAGAATTAAGAAGTCTACTTATAACCTCATATCTACTCAAAATCCGAAAATAAAATAATAATATAATTAATATTGATTGTAAAATAAAAAAAAGTCTCTTGAATTACGATCATTGATTATTTGAAACTTGATTTTCATTAGTGCAATATACAGAAACATATATAGCAGTACAGCAACTTGATGCACAAGATAATTACATAATCGTAATCTAAAGATACGAGAGATAATTACCCATAGTACTAAAATGCAATCAGCTAGTATAAACAAGAAGATGTGGGAAGAAGATGCATTCTCTAACTAGACTTATTGTGATCAGTAGTTGATACGGTACGAGATACCGCAATATTATTCAATAGAAAGACGAGGGATGTGGCGTACTTTGGGCCAATCTTCACCATCTGGCTGTCGGCATCTTGTTTTAAGGTTTTCACAGTCTTCAATGGTAAGATGTTTTAGAGCGGGCATGTGGGCGATTGCTTGTGGCAATGTTTTCATTTTGTGGCACCTAACGATATACAATGATTTCAGGGATGTGAAACAGATGATACATTCGGGTAGTGCTTCGAAGTTTTCACAGGCTTCTATTCTCAAGTACCGAAGGGAGGTCAAGTACTGAAGCTCCTTTGGTAGATTTATCAACTTTGGAAGATCTACTAAGATCAATTCAGAGAGCGAGTGAAGGGATTCCCATGACATCCTCGCAGTCGCAGCACCTTCTTGATTATTATTGTTCTCCAACTCCAAGTTTTCACAACCTCTAATGTCTAGGCTCTCAAGCCTAGAAAGGTGATCTACAACTCCAGCCAAACTCTTCAAGTTTGGGCACTTGAATAATCCCAGTCCTTTAATAGCATAATTGTACAGCACTACATGCTTTTCCTCTAAAATTGACAAACTCTCCCCTTCATAGTCTAGAATCGAGAGCCACTGAATACCCCCTAGAGACTTCCCAAACAAGCCATCAAGCATCCCAATAAAATTGTCTGTTATCACATTGTCCATGTACAACAAGGGGCCAGAAGACGGGCTGCTGGATGAAGGCTCTGGGCCTGTTGTGGGATGACCGGGAATAAGGGATGGAACAGCTCTTTTATTCTCAACGAAGGTCAGTGTTTTGTGACATTTATACGAATATAGCATACGTAGCTTTGGACATGAAGGTACAGTTGTCAGGCTTGGACAATCTTTCAAGGTTAACTCAAGCAGCGAGGGAAATGAGGGGACTACCACGGAAGATGAACCCATTTCCCTTCTCACATTACTTGTCTCTTCTCTCAACCATCCCTTTAACTTTGGAAATTCAGACAGTTCAAGCCGTTCCAATGACAAAAAGAACGGTGGCTCATCATCTGAAGACCCGACAACCACATTACTCTCCTCCATAAATTCCACATTTGGCATACCATTTAATATAAGACACTTGAGGTGGCGAAGTTGACTGAGTGGTGGCAGAATTTCTAAGCTGTCGAAATTTGTGAGATGGATCTTAACAAGGTTTGGAAGTGAAGTTCCTAAGTACTCCACCCAACTAGGTAATTTCAAGCCTTTGTAACTATGAATTTGAAGTTTCCCGAGTCTACTGTGGGGTTGGAGGCAGCCCAATAAAGTTTCATCAATAGTTCCTCGCTCATTAAATTGTATGAGCAACTCCTTCAGATGGGCTCTCCTTAGTAACTCAACTTGTCTATAGTTTGCCACATCACAACTTGAATCATTGTTGAATATGATATCGAGTTCACCTCTTAAGTTGACAAGAGCACTGAGATCTCTAAGCCTACCTATATTACCTCCGTCAGAAGCTTCCTTTCCCACCACAAACCTAGTTAAAGTTCTAAGATTTGTCAAAATGTCCAAACCTGGTGGCATATGCGTCAAATGTGTGCAGTCACGAAGATAAAGGTGCCTCAGATTCACAAGTTTCCTTGTGTCTAACGGCAACTCCCTTACACCGGTATAATCTAAATCCAACACTTGCAAGTTGTAAAGTTTGGTAATTGAGTTAGGGAGAACCATCAACTCTTTATTACCAGTAAGGTTAAGGCACCTTAAGTGTGATAGATTACCCACACTATCTGGTAATGTATTTAAGGAAAGAAGAGACAAGTCCAATACCCTCAATCGTTTTAGGTGTGAACAAATTGCAAGGATATTTGACTCCGGTGGATTAATCTTCTCTCCGAAACGTGTTATAAAAGTACGCAACGTCTTCAACTTACCAAATTGAGTAAGAGGACTTGTCAGGAGCTGTCGTCCATCGGCTATAAATGAGAGATGAATACTTTTATCAAGTAGGCCTTTTGGAGAATCTAAGAGAATGGTCTCTTTACCGGCTACTTCTTGTGCAAGATCATGCATCAAATCATGCATCTTACAATACTCAATTTCACCATATTCATCATACACAGCCTCTTGTAGAAAACATCTCTGCAATAAGATAGAAAAATACTCATCGCCTACATCTTCTTCAATTTGATAGCCATGTGGTTGATCCAGGCATCCGTGTACCAACCACCACCTAACTAATGACTCTTTGACTATTCTGTAATCTTTAGGAATAAGTGCACAAAGGCTAAAACAACTCTTCAAAGCAGGTGGGAGATGATAATAACTATACTTCAATATAGGCATTATACCATTCTCACTGCCTACTTCCATCTCCATCAAATTAGCATTTTTCAATGCGATCCATTTGCTCTCATCTTGATCAAATACCATGCTAGCGGCCACCCTTATGGCCAAAGGAACATTACCACATTTTTTCACTATCTCTTTGCCAATGTCAAAGAGATGATCAGATGAGCTCATCGGCTCTTTTCCTGATTCAAATGCCAGATTCTTGAATAAGTTCCAAGAATTTTCGTCTGACAGACCTTCTAACTCGTGTATTAAATCACTTTCAACCACTTTTGCAACTATTTTCGAGCGACTAGTAATCACAACTTTACTACCTCTCCCACATAAGTCCAAAAACATTTCAGCTTATCCCATTCATCACGGCTCTCACTCCACACATCATCTAAAACAATTAAATACTTTTTCCCCTCTATCAAATTTCGAACTTGACTCTGTAGATATTCTATATTAAACCCATCAATATTGAGCATCTTACGGAAGATTTTTTCTAAGACAAAGTCGTCGGAAACACAAACCCACAACCTCGACTCAAATGCCTCTACAACCCTCTTGTCATTATATACCATTTGAGCAAGAGCGGTTTTTCCTAAGCCCCCAATCCCAACAATAGAGACGTAAAAAACCTTTTGACCAGCACCATTATTAGAAGTCCCATAATCCCCAACCAACATTTTCACAATAGCCTCCCTCTCATCCTCTCTCCCAATAACACTATCTTCACCAACAAAAGACATGGTTTCCTGTTTTCTCTTAACAGGGACATAAACATCACTAAGCCTAAATTGTTTATGATCTTTGACAATTTTATCCAACTCACTCCTAAGGTTCTTAATCCCATTTGACATGTTATAAGCAACAATAAGCGGGTTGGAACGAGAGAAGAACTGGCGTACCTTTTTAGAGACCTTACCACGCTTGATGTGCTTATTCTTCTGAACCATGGTGTTGAACTCGTCGAGCAGGTCATCGACGTGATAAACCTCCTCCTTGAGCCTCTCAATATAATTTCTGGCTTCATGACTCAACTCCTGATGCTTAGATTCGGCATCGAGGAGGACAGACTTGACGGTGGTGACAGTTTTATTAAGATCACCAAGTTCGGACTCATAACCAAACATGGAGCAAAACTCTCTCAATTCCTTACTGTTGAGTACACTAAAAACTTTTTCAACAACTGTGATTACAATTCCAATCGCCATTTTTGTTTTTTGTTCTCTGTTTGAAGCTCTAACACACAAGAAGTATTGTGTAAAATGCACATAGTCTTTCTGTTTAATATATACTACTAGAAAGGATAGTAAAAAAGCGCCCAAAGGAAAGTGCAGTGAAATTACCAGCAAGCAACTTGCAGCCTGCCATTTCCCATTCTTGTATAAAAGCATCCTTCTTGAAATTCTTGCTTGTCTAGTTAAAATGACTAAAGTCTGAACTCTCTACTCTGAATCTAGTCATGTAGCAGTAAGTAGTCCAGGCCTCAAGTAGTATAACAAAGAAAAATTAGATAATTTACGTGTTGTTCTTCATGTTTGCCATTTTTGTACTCCATCCAATTTTTATTTATCTTCCCATTTGACTTTGAAATGTGTGGCTCAAAAGAGAAAAAGGATGAGAGAGATGTAAGGGTAATTCTAGACCACATGTTGATAGCCCAAAATAGAAACAGAGAATAAAGAGTGTTTCAGTCTCATAAGGAAACATGGAAGAACCATCAAAATCGGGGGGAGTACCAAATATGGAGTATTAATTTTTCAAATCAAAAAATTTTAACTGGCCAAACTACTCGTCTGTATGATAACTAGGATTTGAAAAACATAGCAAGTTTTGTAACTCGAGAGTAAGAGATATGGTCAGTCATAATTTAATCAATCAGAAATATTTCGACATGCAAGAACTTCGAGTTACGAGTTCTGAATGTCGCGGTTTGAGAAAAATAATGACATTTTCTGAACTTGTAATTACGAGTTATTTATGATCACTCGTACAAAGATGCAAACTTAGATGGGAAAAGTAATCCGTAATCGTATTTCAAAATTATGTTAGTCTAAGACAAATGCAGTCCATCAGAATGTGCTTTCAGAGTTCTTTATAGCAGGAGGGACAGTATTTTAGGAGAAGAAAAATCAAATCTGAAAAGATCAACCTCAAAGAGCTCATCTTTCACCGACTTCATTGAGAGCTATTCAAACCGTTCAAATTGTATATATCAATTAATAGCAATAATAATACTTACCTTTGAGAAATTGGAGGATAGGAGATGACGAGATGACCATACTCTGGTGGGAAGTTCACCGATTTGATGAAAAAAACGGTGATTGCTGCATGTTCATCAAGTTGGGACTGATACCACGATCACTGAGCATACATCTTTAAGCTCCTCACTGCAGAGTGCAGTATACAATGTCACAGTAACAGTTACCACTATCCCTCATCTTTTGGGACCGTTTGTGCTTGTGCTGCAATCAAACAGCATAGAACAGCCACTTGGAATGGTGGTTAACTGTCACCTCAAATAGCGGTTTGCCCTGGCTAACTAACTCAGATGAATCATGATCCAACATAGACATCTTACAGTTTTAAGAATTAAGACCGATAGGAGAAAAAAATCCTCATTTTGCTACGATCAACTATAAATAAATGTTACTCACTTCAAAGCAAATAAAAGGGTACCAAAAATCTCTTAACAGGTACATAAACATCACTCAACCCAAATTGATCACGATCTTTGGCGATTTTATCCAACTTACTCCTAAGGTTCTTAATCTCATGCGACATATTATAAGCAACAAGAAGCTGGTTGGAACGGGAGAAGAACCGGCGTACCTTTTTAGAGACCTTATTACTACACTTGATGTGCTTATTCTTCTGAACCATGGTGTTGAAGTCGTCGAGCAGGTCATCGACATGATAAACAGCCTCTTTGAGCCTCTCAATGTAATCCCTGCCTTCATGACTCAGTTCCTGGTGGTTAGATTCGGCATCGAGGAGGACAGGCTTGATGGTGGAGACAGTGAGCTTAAGATCATCAAGTTGGGACTCATACCCAAACATGGAGCACACCTCTCTCAATTCCTGACTGTGGAGTACACCAAACAGTTTCTCAGCAACCGTGATTACTACTCCAGTCGCCATTTTGTTTTCTGATTCAAGTTTCAACAAAATGAAGTGGTTGTCAAAAAAACAGTATAATGTTCCGTCAGAAAGAGGCCAGTGTGATACTCAGGTTTCATCTCGCTCCGTCTCATTCAATTGTTTACTCACTACTATCTATGATTGAGTGATGAACTCGTTCCGTGTCATTCAATTGTTTACTCCCTTCAAACAATTCAATTCAATTTCCCTCGCTCATTTCAGTAGAACATTGTCTCAGTACAAACCAATTGAAAAATAAAATTAGACAAGTAATTAATTAATGTGAGACGAATGCATAATTACCTCTAAATTGACGCTTGGTAATTGTAATCTGGAGGCACAGGCACAGTGTGAGGGAGGAGCGAGCACTCTTAGACCATGTTTATTGGAGTTTGGAAATGAGGTGGAAGAGGAGGGTGGAAGGCAAAATAATAATAAAAAATGTAAACCCAAACCTTGTTTTGGCTCAACTAGGTGGGGAGAGGACCTCTCCCACCTTTCCTTCACCTTGCCACATGTCCATTTTTAATTGGTGATAAAGTAAAAATAAAAAAAGTTAAGTGTGTTTTGATAAATGTGTAGGATATGGTGATAGAAGGTGGGGATAAAAGTAAAAAAAAAATGTATGGATTTAATAAAGTAGGTTGTGAATAAAGAAGAATATTATATAGGTTGGACGTGAAAGAGAGTAAGGGATAAACATGGTCTTACGGAGCGAAGAAGACAATCACTCTTAAAAATAAAACAACTCAAGTTTGTATCCAAAGGATAGGCTTTCTTTTGCACATGGATCAACAAAGTAGTAAAATAATATTAAAAGCTACAATAATTAGGGAGAAATTAATATCTATCTCATTTCGTTATTTTATTTCCCAAAATGTACGTTTGTAATGACATACCCCCTCCGATTACCTATGTTCTTCCCTATTTTCTTTTTGGGTTGAGTTTGATTTTCTTCCCTCTTTCCATTTAAGGAAAGTTTTACCTCTTTATTAATTAATATAATATTCATCTCTCCTACTTTTTCACCACACTTTTTCTCATTTAATTAATATAATATTTTTTCTCCTACTTTTTCATTCTACTTTTTCCCATTTAATTAATATAATATTTCTCTCTCTTACTTTTTCATTCCACCCCCATTATTCTACTAATATAATTACTCCCTCCTTATTTTCTTCCCCAAAAAGAAAGGGGAAGAACACAGGTAATCGGAGGGAGTATTATGTAAATAGGTTAATTGAGTAAGGGTAATTTAATCCAAAAATTGAACTAAAAAGGAAAGGGGTCTATTGGATTTGAACAGTCAAAAAATGAATACGTACTTTTGGATATAAATGGGGGAGTATTTTGGTACTCCCTCCCGACTTTATTTTTTGTCTCATTATCTCAATATTTATGACGATTATTTTAATAAAAAGGGCCAAAAAATTAGTGTTCAGATGAAGTATTAAATTAGAAGGGATTACTAGTTAAGGGCAGACCAGATTAAAAGAAAAACATCAACTCATCTGTACAGGCCAGACCAGATTTGATTTTTGGTTCTCGTATTTAGGCCCAACCCCGGCCTAAAAAAACTGATGCGGGCTCTTTGGGCCATCAATTTATGATCAAACTGAATATTTATTCCATATATAAAATCTCGTATCTATATATTTGTCCCTTTTTTTAATATTCGTACATTTGAGAGATATAATATTGAAAGAGGGATGAACATTAAGACAAAGAGGGGAGTATTTTTTTTCAGAATTACTTTTTCATAAGTCCATGTTACTCAATCATCCTTAAAATTTCCAAAATTTTCCAAAATTACCCTTTCTCTATTCTCAAGAACTCCCATTGTTTTAATTCTATTATAAGCCAATTTTTTCATCAAAATTCTTTACTTAAACAGAACTAATATTTTATCATATAGAAATTTTATAATTAATTGATTGAAAATTAGGGCTAATTAATGTAATTAATTATTTAGGGTTTTTGTATAATCGCAAATGAGTACTTTTTCGAAAAAAAACACTAATTGGTGCAATTGATTTGAAATTCATCGAAATTAGTACTTTTCCAAAGAATCCTAATTGGTGCAATTGTTTTCAAATTCATCGTAAATTAGAACTTTTCCGAAGAACCCTAATTGTTGCAATTAATTTCAAATTCATCACAAATTAGGACTTTTTCGAAAAAACTATGCAATTGATTTGAATTTCCTAACCTCAGTTTCTACCTATATTGTAATACCCCGTATTTTTCAAATAGAATCACTATTTTAAACATTTATTTAAACCAAGTTTAACGTTTGAAAAATTATTTTTCGTAAATAAAATATTTTATTTTCTTTAAATAAAAAAATTATCCCGTATTTAAACAGAAGAAAATTTATTCATCGAATTATTTTTAAAAAAAATTATCTTTCGTTAAATAAAGTTTTAAGACTCGAAAACATTTTTTAATATTGACCTGTCGTTTTAACATTTTCTCGTCTCATAAAAATTTAATAAATTTTTAATAATCATTTCTTATAACTTTTACTTACCTTCTCACAAATTCTTTTTCTTAAAAAATAAATTCTACGGTTTTAATATTTCAAATTTTTAAGAAAGAAGAACGTTTGTACGAAAAACGGACCGAAACTCGAAAAAATTTGGTTTTCTAAATAACCACCTACGTCCTACACTTAATACTCTACCCCTAGGCCTACTTTGCCACTAACCTAAACCTACACCTCCTATTCTTACTACACTAACACCTACACTTACACTACTCACTAGTCACTAAGAGCATCTCCAACCGAAGATGTCTTAGCCTAGTGGTTAGGACTAGGTGCTCTGGGACAGTAGGTCTCAGGTTCGAATCCCCTTTCCCCTATATTGTAATGCGACTAAGTGCGCTCTTCGTTGAACCAAAAAAAAAAAATAGAGCATCTCCAACGGTAATGTGTGAACTCATCATACACATGATGATGCCTTCAGCAACCCCTCCAATGATGATGAGGCTTCATCAAAATTTTGATGAGCACTCCACTCATCAACATTTTGCCGAGTGTTACGCTAAGCTTGTGTAGTTTTTTTTTTTTTTTTTTTTTTTTTTTTTTTTTAATTCTATTAGCCAATCAAGTATTGACATGTGGCATGACCAAGTTCATTCCCTTTAATTTCTTATCTTTTTGTATATGTTTTATGTTATTGATGAAAAATTTTATTTTAATTTTTCTTAAAAAAATAAAAAAATAAATATCTAGATTGGAAATTTTTTTCTCTATAAATAGAGTATAATATTGAGTGATATTGTCACACTACTTCTTCATCTCTCTATTTTATTTTGTTAATCACATTTAATACAAATCAAAATTAAACTTATTTATTTATAATATTAGTTATGGATAATTATAATAATCCGAATAATAATAATAGTAGTGGTGATAATAATTTAGAACAACAAATGTTAGAAGTTTTTCGAAAAATGAGAGACGAAAGTTTTATGGGTCCTCAAACAAATATCGGTAACTCCGGCAGTTATCAAAACTCACAATATAATCCAAATAATTATCAAGCCCGGCCTAATTATGCAGGTTATGACCAAAATAATTATCAAAACCGTCAATATAATTCTCAATACACACAAAATTTTCATCCTTCTCAACAATTTCACAAAAATAGTGGAGGAGTGGAATGCGCAACTACTTTTTACCGTCGGCGCTTTACTTCTTACCGTCGGCATTAATTACGTAAAATGACGACTTTGCCCTTGATATTTATTCTCGAAATAATATTACTTTAACATTTTATAAATTATCGATTTATTAAAACTCGATAATAAAACCGTCTTTTTCGATTATCGTAATAAACCAAAACCGACTTCCTATATAATCAATATATATGGAATTACGCAAAATGACAAGTTCTCCTTTGCAATTAATTCTCGAAATATTATCACATTTATATTTTATAAAGTATCGGTTTATTAGAACTCGATAATAAAACCGTTTTTTCGATTATTGTTACGCCTGTGATTTTAAACAGTTAATTAGATTTAATTAACAACTTAATACAATTTAATAAACGTAATTAACAAATACGAGTAATACGCAAATTAAATTCTAATTAATCTACGACAATCAAGATTTATTATACAAATCGATTCAAATTAAAAGGAAAAAAATCCGGAAATGGGTCGGGTCGAGTGGGTTTTTCGACCCACTCAAGGGTCGTATTATTTTCTCTATAAGACTTGAAAGTTTGATATGGAACATGAAGTATAAGGTGGTGAAATTGGTTACAGAGACAACCTTTCATACAAGTGACCCGGGCTCGAATTCTCTTGTTTACACTTTGAATTTATCTTTTGAAAATTCAAAAAATAATTAAACAAACAAAATGCTATTGAGGAGGATCGAACCCCTAACCTACCAACTGAAAACCAAATGACCATACCACTGAACCACCATCAACATACTAATGTTTCAAATGGTTGAAAACTACTTGTTTCGAAAAATAAAAAAAAATAAAAAAAAAAATAAAAAAAAACCGGAAAAATGGACTAAGTCGAAAAAATTCGTCGACTCTCGGATGGGGATGTCGACGAATTTTCTCGACTCTCGGATCGGCCAGTCGAGAAAATTCGTCGACATCCCCATCCGAGAGTCGACGAATTTTTTCGACTTAGTCCATTTTTCCGGTTTTTTTTTTTTTTCAAAACAAGTAGTTTTCAACCATTTGAAACATCAGTATGTTGATGGTGGTTCAATGGTTTGGTCATTTGGTTTTCAGTTGGTAGGTCAGGGGTTCGATCCTTTTCAAAGTGTAATTTTTTTTAAAATTTTCAAAAGATAATTTCAAAGTGTAATCAAGAGGATTCAAACCCTGGTCACTTGTATGAAAATTGTCATTGTAACCAACTTCATCACCTTATACTTTATGTTTCATATCAAACTTTCAAGTATTATAGAGAAAATATTACGACCCTTGAGTAGGTCTAAAAACCCACCCGACCCGACCCATTTCCGGATTTTTTTTCCTTTTAATTTGCATCGATTTGTATAATAAATCTTGATTGTCGTAGATTAATTAGAATTTAATTTGCGTATTACTCGTATTTGTTAATTACGTTTATTAAATTGTATTAAGTCGTTAATTAAATCTAATTAACTGTTTAAAATCACAGGCGTAACAATAATCGAAAAAATGGTTTTATTATCGAGTTCTAATAAACCGATACTTTATAAAATATAAATGTGATAATATTTCGAGAATTAATTGCAAAGGAGAACTTGTCATTTTGCGTAATTCCATATATATTAATTATATAGGAAGTCGGTTTTGGTTTATAACGATAATCGAAAAAGACGGTTTTATTATCGAGTTTTAATAAATCGATAATCTATAAAATGTTAAAGTAATATTATTTCGAGAATAAATATCAAGGGCAAAGTCGTCATTTTACGTAATTAATGCCGACGGTAAGAAGTAAAGCGCCGACGGTAAAAAGTAGTCCCCGTGGAATGGTGGGGTATTAAAAAGTAAGAGAGATAAATGATGAGAGAGAGTAAGATGATGAGAAGAGATGAGTATGGATGGAGGAGTGTTTTTTTTTTTTTTTGTGAGTTGGATGAGTGAGAAAGAAGAGAGATTGAAGGATGATGAATGATATTGGAGTATGGTTGGAGATGGTCTAACCTACACTTACATTACTCCGTAATAATCCTACACGTACTATTTACGTACTACTCCATATATATGTTGCTTGCTGCTACTACTCCTACTCCTACTCACTATCTCATTCACTACTACAACTACTACGTACTATGTAGTACCATACATATTACGTATCATAGTAATACTCCTACATACTACACATATTATTATTATGTACTACGTCTACTTATTATACGATATAATCCGTACTATATACTATATTTACTCTCTCGTCCTTCTTTATAATTGGAACATCGGGAATGAGGAGCTGCTCAGTATTTGGCGGGATGCCGGGATCACTTTTCTAGAACCGTGTTTGGGTCAAAACATTTCGATCCGAAAATTTCTTTAAAGGGGGAAGGAGACGGCTTTTCTTACGTAGACGATATTTTGACCCTGTCGACTTTTCATTCTTAATAACGTTAATAAATACTCCGTAATAGCTTATTAAGGTAACCAAACTTTTCTTCTAACAACATTTCTTATATGTAAGTATATTGTGTTAGTAATTTAATAAATTGCTTATTTAAATATTTAGGCTTGTTTGTATGACTAAATTACTTATGTATATATAAAAATGTTACGTGATATTTTATTATGACTAAATTTAACTTGACTAAACTATCACTTGTTTAATTTATTTATTTATCACCTTTACATTTCTGGTTATATGAAAAATGATAAAATGAATAAAAGAACTTAAAATGATAAAATTTACTTATATCATTTTCATTATATTTTATATGTATGTTTAATTCTATTTGTTATGTATGTTTATTATATTTTCTATATATTTTGTATGTGTTTTATATGATTGTAATTTTGGTCGTATTTAATTTTCTTTAGTACTTTACATTTGTTTATATATTATAAAAATGGAGTAGATTAGTAATTTGTAAAATGTTTTATTTTAATAAAATTTCACTTATTATTTTTAATTTAGTTAAAAATTTATAAATTTAGTTTTCTAAATAAATGAATTTATTTTATTCCGAAATTTTTACACGATATTTATAAATATAAAAAAAAACGTGCTTTTACGTCAAATTTTGTAAATCGATAAAGTACGACTTAATTTATAATTTTCATAAACTTTTATATTTTTCGGAGGTTATAAATTTTAAAATAATATTTTATTATTATTATTATACTTTAAACTTTATTTAATTTTATATAAAACTTCGTTTTAAAGAATTTACTATTTTAAAAATATTACGATATTTGGGATATAATGTTTCGGGTGACACTTGAGGATTAAAGTATGACGTTGTCACACTGAAAGTAAGTATTTGAGGATTTGACTGTTTCAAATGTGTCCGACCAATTATTGAAGGTCCCAAATAATGTATTACTTGTTCACGGGCGACTTTTATATAAAGTTTACGATGCGAGTCTGGGAAGAATAGCTTGTGTTGGATCCTACCATGCGTGGTGTTTCGACTGCACTTGTAATGAAAAGCAGACTCGGAGGCCGCGGTCCGAGAGTCGACCTAGTGTTTAAGGTAGTCGTCCTACGGCAGTGAGTTATGCGGTTCAAGAGTCTGCGTAGGGTATGTGGCGCACATATAGACAAGTACTTGATCAGTATTACCACCTAGGTAGCGGGGGCAGAACAAGATTCTGAAAACTGCGGGTTCCCTCTTGGTGATGCAGAGAATGTAATCATCAGCTTTCATTTCAGCCCAGAGCCCCGTTTGAATAAACGTATAATATAATAGAAGTTCGGGCCCAATTGAGCCTTATGGGTGAGATGTAAACCTCATAAGATCGGTTCGGTCTCTCGGACAAAGACTACACGACAGGGAGAACGGACCATGTTGACGACGGCGATACAGGCGGGAGAGGGCCGGCGATACCCGACGGCCACCACGAACAACCAAACAAACAAACCGTAAGAAAACTTACTAGACAAAGGAGGACGGAAGAAGACCACAAATGATGACGAGATGGGTATGGGGAAGCTAGATAAGAACGGAAAGGACGTGCGTCTCTTCGGCCGGCCGGAGATAGGTCAGGAAGACGGCTATCTCCGGCCAGGCAAGGGGATCTGGGTGGCTGACAGGTGGTGGGGCGGCGGCGGCTTCAAAATAAGGATTAGGGTTTAGTTTTTATTTTGGGGGAAGGGAGAAGGAGGAGGTCAGTTTATTTAGAGAGATAAAGTGGTTTTCTATAACTGGCATTCAAATCACGATGTTGTTTTGACGACTGACATTCATCAAGAAATTAGACACGAATAGACAATAATATAAACTGATTTGGTTGCAATCAAGCTGCAATACAAGTAAAAAAAACCCGAAATCCCAATCCAATACCAACTGTAACAACCCGGATTTTCAAAAACTTAATAATAATATCAATAGTATAAATAATAGGGTCAAGGGTGGCGGAAACACCCGACCAAATCCGAATCATTACTATCTCGACAGTCAAACTAATACATTATTCAAAAGTGTTTGAAATGAAAATCAAAAGAAACTTAATTAAAGGTCTCTCTCCACGAATCTTCCCCAACACAACATCACAATCAAAAGCATCTCGGAAGACCTGAAAAGGGGGGGGGGGGTCCACAGTCAGTGGAGAGCAACTAGATGTTCTCCCAGTCATGGTTATAACAAGTTGAACATGCATAGCAATGATAATGAAAGATAACATAATCAAATGACATGTGAAGATATCAAAACACATGACCCACATGCTATTAGACACGATCATATAATTTATTGCAATCCATAAATAACCATAACGATCGAGATAGATACTATGTATCCATCCACACAAGTCGGAGTAAGTAACAACAGACTTCATACAAAGATGTATAGGACATAGAATGAACACCGACTAGAGTATGTAACTGATACTCTAACTAGTCAGAGCGTGTAACTGACCCTCTGACACGGAGCGTGTAACTGACCCTCCGTTTTGTGAAGTATGTAACTGATACTCCACGGTACTATGTATAGCGTGTAACTGACGACTATATGTCTAAGACCTGGCCAGAGCTCTCGACGCAGTAACTGTACGTCGAACGACACACGGGAACCCAGAACGTGTAACTGACGAATCTGGACCCACCGAACATAGACCAATTAAACCTCTTGCGAGCAGTATTGGTTCATTCCGATAATATGTAACTGATACTACCGTCATCTATATCACTAACCATCATGTATGTTGCATAGTGTAACTGACTGCCAACTGCGTGAGTAACCTCACGACTTCTACGTAGTACAGTGTAACTGACTGCACTATGTAGTAATCAGACCTAGTATAGTGTTACTGACTATACCAGGGAAAATCAGGCCCTAGATAGTGTAACAGACTATACCAAGTATTAATCATTCGTGATAAACATCACGACTCAAACGTAGAACAATGTAACTGATTGTTCTAAAGGAACGAGTATAGAAGTAATCAAACAACGATAACATAATGAAGTTATAGCACAACCGACTACAACCTTCAAATAGTAATAGGGTTAAGGTCTAACGGACTATAACCCTGAACATCTAACGTGTATTAGTATTCAAGGTCAAGGTAAGGCTACATTAACCTTGTCTACTAAACTGAAGTTATGTATATAACGTCAACCCGAAGGTGGTGTCATAGTATAACTACTATAACGTCAACTTCAAGTCAAGATTACATTAACCTCGACTATAACCTTGTGAGGTTACCTTAACCTCAGTGAGATTATAGCTTCGTAACGGTGTTACGTAATCCTCAAGTGAAGGGTATCGTAACTTACCATTGAAGTTACTTGACTTCAAGTAAGGTTACATTAACCTTGTTATAACCTCGTGAGGTTACATTAACCTCCGTGAGATTATAACTCGCAATAAGGTTACATTAACCTCGTGTGAAGTTGTATAGTAACTTTCCAATAAAGTTACGTAAACCTCAACTAAGGTTACCTTAACCTTGATCATAACCTCGTGGAGTCACTTAAATTGATCCCCATCGAGACTATAACCCCGCATTGAAGTTACCTTAACCTTAAGTGAAGTTGTATAGTAACTTTCCAATAAAGTTACATGATCTTCAATCAAGGTTAGATTAACCTCAACCATAACCTCCACCTCGGGCGATGATAGGACGAATCATCTAATACTTAGGGTTGGAACCCTAAAGACGTCGATGAAACAACCCTAGCATCTCCAAACGGAGAGGCCAAGCGGCTCGCGTACGAATTTTAGATGTTACAACGGATTAGATCTAACAAAATATAGGCGCAAAATGACAATTATAGATCTAACGATAATAATAAATCGTTCAATTAACGAACTAATTAATTAGACTCTTTAAATCATGAATAAAGATACAACAAAAATCAATTAAATCATGTTACAAATCATTAAAATCACACAACACATCCAAAATGCATAAACACGAAAAGAATCACATCTAGTTACCAATTTGCGATTTAATCAACGATCTTTTCTTCAACGACATAAACGTCTTCCCCCGGGCACATCTCCTTGTCTATACCATCATCAATCACGTGCCAACACCAAATAAAACCCTAATTAAACACTACTAAAAACAATTACGAAAAACTAGCGCGAAAGGGAGTGAAACTTACGAAACAATGCAAAGGATTGCGCTAGGATCGATTAGGATTCGAAAGGGATGAAGATCAACTCTTTAATGAAGAGGAGGAGGCACGAAAGTATGGAGAAGGAGGAGGTATGAGGCGTGGCTAGGAGGAAAAGAAGAGAGGAGAGGGTGAAAACCTAGAATTAGGGTTTGCAAATGAGAATAAGAGGTGGAAATCTCCACTCTAATCACCTATATATAGGAAAAAGTCATGGGCAAACCCTACTTGGGCCCAAATCTCAATGCTCCATCATCAATCCAAACATGGGAAGCAAGGATGGGTTAGCCTTGGCCCACATTCCAAGCTAAACCGACAAAAGGTTACAAAGATGCGGTTTTCGGACAATTAAACCGGAAAAGGGAATATCCGAATAGAAAAATGATAGGAATTAAATTAGATAAATAATTTTGGATATTAGAATATATGAAATGTAATAAATAATTATGTCCGAAAATTCGGGGTGTTACAATCCAACCCCCTAAAAAGAAGTTTCATCCTCGAAACTTGAAGTTCAAAGACAAGAGCAAAAGAATATAAGAATTACAAGTGATCATCACCACAAGTCGTCTCGGAATCCAAACCGCTGCGCACTCTGATCCTTATAAACATTCAAACCACAAAAGTGTATCTTAAGTCCTCAATGTTAAATAATCATTATCCATTCTAAAACCTCAATCACATCAATCCCAAACAATCGCAACCCAAAATAATCGCTAAATCTATACCGTCTTCCAAATAAATAGTCTATTTTATCGGGATATGACCTAGTCTTGTAAGGCTGCTCAACATTTCCACACAAGCATCACCTTAAGCATGTGGTTAACTCGCATAAATACCATTACATCTCAGATCCCATAATATCAATCATTGCCTTACGTTCACCAAGTATTCTCAATACCCTTAAGTAATACTCATCGATGTACAACATCTTATCTCATGAATTACCAACTTTTACTCCATTTATTTCAAACATTATTCACAAATACCAGCCATCATTCCAAAACATATACGCTCTCTCACCATATGTACGAACTTATTATTATTTACCACAAGAGATGAAATCGACCAGAGCTCCATATAGATAATCTTTAAACAAAAACTATCTTCTGACCTAGAAAACTCTTATATTTACTAGATCCATTAGAAATATCACTACTTTAATATCCTCAAGGCAAGTAGTGATTAGTATCATCCACAACTCTAATGCTCAAAATCTTTTATCATAATATCGCAAATATTCTCTGTATATGTATTACTGTCCAAGTCCACAAATTTAAGACCTTAAATCTGATTATAATTATCACAAACTCAATGCAACCTCAATCTCATGGCATAATTATTAGTCACACGCACAAAATCCAATCACTTTCTTTGAACACATCTGATCACGCTATTCTTAGGCGCCCAAAGAATCATACACCTTTAGTCAAGCTAGTACTCAATGTAACACAATATTACTAGTCCATTGATAATGCAATTCCACAAAAGCATTGAATCATAAAATCACCATACAAATCTCATCATCAATATAACAACCAAGCTTATAACCTCAAATTTTAATTACAATTTGCCATCCATCAATAAATATTTTAACCTTAAAAGTCCACCAAAGGAATGCCTAATTCTATGTCCTTCAATAGATCACTCATGCGCTTAAATGAAACACCTTATCTCCAAAGTTTTCTATATAGCTTCCAAAAGAACAAATTAATATTCATGTACCCAATTGAGCCTTATGGGTGAGATGTAAACCTCATAAGATCGGTTCGGACTACGAGTTGGTAACACGGTTACTTCTATTGGTGAGATGCAAGCCAATATGGAGTAGCGGTGATACTAGGAGCCACGACTCGTGTGTTTTGTTTGTTTACGTGAAAAATGATTTAAAAATCAAATGGCTGCCAATGTCCCATCTTTTAAACATTATCGTTTTCATCACCTCACGTGTTGATTAATTGAAGTAAAGGAAACTATCTGTTACATGATATCCTTTAATATTTTTATAAGCATATTATTTGTTATTCACATGGTTGTCTTATGTGTTCGAGGTGATGTTAGATGAACGGCTTGGTTGCTTTCCCGCTCAGCGTCCACTGTTTAATTTTTTTGCAGGTCTAAGACGTTGGGGAATCGAGCGAGAGAGATTTAATAACATGTTTGTATAAAATACAATCTATATTCTGTACTAAGTGAATCAAGACTATGTAATTAATAGTCGTTTGTTGTTAGGATCCGTAGCGATCCGGATTTATTTACACTCTGATATAATTTTAATTAAATGACTTAGATAACTTTCCGCATTATCTATTATTTTAAGTCATCGAAAATCCGGGTTGTTACATATATTATCGCAAATGAACCCTTTTCGAGAACCCAAATTGGTGCAATTGAATTTGAAATTTCTGACTTTAATTTATACTTGAATCATCGCAAATTAAGATTTTTTTCAAAGAACATGATTCAGTTGAGTTGTGAAATTTTATCTTTCTAGAAATTTAATTAGGTGGTAGATGGGTGGGGAAGGGGAAATGAGAAAGATATGATAGTAATTTTGAAATATAATTGAGTAAGTTTGAAGTATAAAAAAATACCACCCTTTTTTATAAAAAAAATCAATAAGATTTACTTTAAAAACATACTCCCTCCCTTCAACTCTAATTTACCTATTATTTTATGCACATTTATCAAGACGTATTTTAAATCGTTAATATCTTTTACCAGGTATGAGTAAAAATTATACAGTAATTTTTTTGATATTCTTATTCTACTCGTCAAGACGAATCAAACAAAAGTATTTTGTCTTATAGATTGTGGAGAATTTTGAAAATCTTTTGATTTGTGAATAGTGTCGAAAACTATTATAAATTGGAGTGACAGATAAATTTACAAAAAAATATTACGAGTAATTTTTTCAAAACGCATCCCAGTTCGCACATTCTATTCAAAGTTTTACGGACTCTTTGAATTTATTTTTGAATTCCAAAGGATCGATATACGATTTCAATCATATCTAAGCTAAACGATCCATACACGGAGGTAACTACGCTCCTACACTTTTCTATGGAATTCGGTATTGAACTGAGGGAAAAGTCTTACTCCACTATAGTACATTAGTACTGCAGCAGTCTCTTCCTTCACTCGATCTCTCATCCTCAGATCATCTGAACCAAACATACTACTGTCTGATGTTAAACGTGGTTCGCTGTCGTCAGGGAAAAGTAAAATCGATGATACACTAAATGAGGGATGTGGCGTGCAGCGTACTTTGTGACAGTCTTCACCATCTATGATTTATAACAAAATGGTTCATTGAGAATACAAAGCCCAAAGTAAGATCATGCATAAAAATAACGTGGTATGTATAAGACCATCTTCTGATAGTCTAAATATAAAGCAAAATTGAGAATTCAAACTTTTAGCAAATCAAAGTTTGAATGGATCAAAACTTGAGAAATGGAAATGCAAAAATCACTCCAAAGGCTGAATAACTACTGAAAAATACAGTAGCTTTTTATTTTATGCAGTCTCGAGTTCATTGGCGAGCTCTTGATGCTTAGACCTCTGCATCAAGGAGGACGTCGGTTTCAGCATACCTCTGTAAGCTCCTTGCTGCATGTGGAGTGCAGCATACAGTTTCACAACAACGGTTAGCAGTATTAATTCCTCGTCTTTTGGGATGGATGAATACAACGATACAAGGAGCAAGTAAAGAGTCTAAGAATCACCTGTACGAGTTGTTCGATGTGTCTCGCTGTTACTCTTTACTTGGGGCTGTTGTGGCATCCACCAGATTACCATGATCCTCATTCGACAGCAAAAGCGCCACTTGAAATGACAGTACAGTTCTGTTAGGAGTAAAACCCGCGACTTGGGGACTGTTTGTGCTTTATTGTATTGCGGTTAGACACCATAGAACGGCCACTAGGAATGGTGGTTCGCTTGCCCTGACTAACTAACTAACTAAGCAGAATCATACATGATTCTACATGGACATCTTACTTTTTTAATACCGTTTGAAAAACATCCCCATCTCAACAACTTGATGGTTTGTAAAGGGTAAGACAGGAGTATCATATATACTTCACCCGTCCGATTGTTTTTGGCACAAAACCAAGGAAAGAGGAGTGAAAATCATTTTTTCCTCGAGACAAAACACAATATTTTACTTATATATACATCGAAGATGACTTCCAAAAACTTACTAATACAGTAGATAAATACTGAATAATAGACCCAAAATAAAGATATACAGAGTATAATCTCTTACCGGGACAAAGGGAGCAGATGCATTACCAATTTATTCCGAGGATATTATAGTGCTCATATGTTTCAACTAAAGTGCATAGTAAAAATTGATTCATGAAATATTGAAGAAAAATATAGTACTCCGTATATGATAATATCATTTTCAGTAACAACCTCAAAGTGACATATTTCGGGCCATAATAAGTTTACAAAGGAAACCAGGAGCACATCAACCATAATACGGAGTATGATACGAGTATTATAAATTACTCTCTATAATAATTTAATTACTTGATTAAGATTAGGGATGTGGCGTATTTTGGGCCAGTCTTCACCATCTGGCTGTCGACATCTTCTTTTAAGGTTTTCACAGTCTTCAATGAAAAGATAATGTAGAGTGGGGATGCGAGCTACTGCTTGTGGCAACGATTTCAGTTTGTGGCACCCGAAGATCCGCAGGTATTGCAAGGATGTGAGGCGGCTGATCCATTCCGGCAGTGCTTCCAAGTTTTCACAGGCTTCTATAGTCAAGTACTCAAGGGAGGTCAAGTACTGAAGCTCCTTTGGCAGATTTATCAACTTTGGAAGATATCCTAAGATCAAATCAGCGAGAAAGTGAAGGGATTCCCATGATGTCCTCGCAGTCGCAGCCCCTTCATGATTATTGTTTTCCAACTCCAAGTTTTCACAACCCGTAATGGATAGGGCCTCGAGGCTAGAAAGGTGATCTACAACTCCGGCCAAACTCTTCAAATTTGGGCAATTGGTTAAGTCCAGTCTTTTCATACGAGTAGCATAATTGCACACCGCATGCTTTTCCTCTAAAATTGACAAACTCTCCCCTTCATAGTCTAGAATCGAGAGCCACTGAATACCCCCTAGAGACTTCCCAAATAAGCAATCAAGCGTCCCAATAATATTGTCTGTCCTCACATAGTCCATGTACAACAAGGTGCCAGAAGACGAGCAACTGGATGAGGGGACTGGGCCTGTTGTGGGATGACCGGGAATAAGGGCTGGAACTGCTCTTTTATTCTCAAAGAAGGTCAGTGTTTTGTGACATTTATACAATTGTAGCTTACATAGCTTTGGACATGAAGGTAAAGTTGTCAGGCTTGGACAATCTTTCAAGGTTAACTTACGTAGCGAGGGAAATGAGGAGACTGCCAGAGAAGACGAACCCATTTCCCCTCTCACATTACCTGTCTCTTCTCTCCACCATCCCTTTAACTTTGGAAATTCAGACAGTTCAAGCTTTTCCAATGACAAAAAGAACAGTGGCTCATCATCTGAAGAACCAACAACCACATTACACTCCTCCATAAACTCCACATTAGGCATACAATTTAATTTAAGACACTTAAGGTGGCGAAGTTGACTTAATGAGGGCAGAGTTTGCAAGCTGTCGAAATTTGTGAGATGGATCTTAACCAGGTTTGGAAGTGAAGTTCCTAAGTACTCCACCCATCTAGGTAATTTTAACGCTTTGTAACTCTGAATTTTAATTTTTACAAGTCTACTACTGTGAGGTTGGAGACAAGCCAATAAAGTTTCATCAATAGTTCCTTGCTCATTAAATTGTATGAGCAACTCCTTCAGATGAGCTCTCCTTAGTAACTCAACTTGCCTATAGTTTGCGACATCGCAACTTGAATCCTCGTTGAATATGATATTGAGTTCACCTCTTAAGTTGACAAGAGCGCTGAGATCTCTAAGTTTACCTATATTACCTCGGTCAAAAGCTTCCTTTCCCACCACAAACCTAGTTAAAGTTTGAAGACTTGTCAAAGTGTCCAAACCTGGTGGCATGTGCGTCAAATTTGTGCAGCCACGAAGAGACAGGTGCCTCAGATTCACAAGTTTCCTCGTTTCTAACGGCAACTCCCTTACACCGGTATAATCTAAATCCAACACTTGCAAGTTGTAAAGTTTGGTGATTGAGTTAGGGAGAACCATCAACTCTTCATTACCAGTAAGATTAAGGTACCTTAAGTGTGATAGATTACCCAAGCTATCTGGTAATGTATTCAAGGAAAGAAGAGACAAGTCCAATAGCCTCAATCGTTTTAGGTGTGAACAAATTGCAAGGATATTTGACTCCAGTGGATTAACCCTCCCTCCGGAACATGTTAGAAAAGTACGCAACGTCTTCAGCTTACCCAATTGATCAATAAGAGGACTTGTCAGGAACTGAAGCCCATCAATCGTAAATGAGAGATGAATACTCTTCTCAAGTAGGTCTTTTGGAGAATCTAAGAGAATGGTCTCTTTACCAGCTACTTCTTGTGCAAGATCATGCATCAAATCATGCATCTTACAATCACTGATTTCACCATAATCATCGTACACAACCTCTTGTAGAAAACATCTCTGCAATAAGATAGAAACATACTCGTCGCCTACATCTTCTTTAATTTGATAGTCATGTGGTTCATCCAGACATCCATGTACCAACCACAACCTGACTAATGTCTCTTTGTCTATTGGGAAATCTTTAGGGAAAAGTGCACAAAGGCTAAAACAACTCTTCAAAGCCGGTGTGAGATGATAATAACTATACTTCAATATAGGCATTATACTATTCTCACCCAGACCCATCTCCATCAAATTAGCATTTTTTAATGCTATCCATTTTCTTTCATCTTGATCAAATACCATGCTAGCGGCCACCCTTATAGCCAAAGGAACGTTAGCGCATTTTCTAACAATCTCTTTGCCAATGTCAAAGAGATGATCAGATATGCTCATCGGCTCTTTTCCTGATTCAAATGCCAGATTCTTGAATAAGTTCCAAGAATTTTCGTCTGACAGACCTTTTAACTCATGTATTAAATCACTTCCAACCACTTTTGCAACCTTTTTCGAGCGACTAGTAATCACAACTCTACTACCCCTCCCACCTAAGTCCAAAAAGCACTTCAGTTTATCCCATTCATCACGGCTCTCACTCCATACATCATCTAAAACAATTAAATATTTTTTCCTCTCTATCAAATTTCGAACTTGACTCTGTAGATCTTCTATATTAAACCCATTACTTTTGAGCATCTTACGGAAGATTTTTTCTAAGACAAAGTCGTCAGAAACACAAACCCACAACCTCAACTCAAATGCCTCTACAACCCTCTTGTCATTATATACCATTTGAGCAAGAGCGGTTTTTCCTAAGCCCCCAATCCCAACAATAGAGACATAAGAAACCTTTTGACCAGCACCATTATTAGAAGTCTCATAATCCCCAACCAACATTTTCACAATAGCCTCCCTCTCATCCTCTCTCCCAATAACACTATCTTCACCAACAAAAGACATGGTTTCCTGTTTTCTCTTAACAGGGACATAAACATCACTAAGCCTAAATTGTTTATGATCTTTGACAATTTTATCCAACTCACTCCTAAGGTTCTTAATCCCATTTGACATGTTATAAGCAACAATAAGCGGGTTGGAACGAGAGAAGAACTGGCGTACCTTTTTAGAGACCTTACCACGCTCGATGAGCTCATTTTTCTGGACCATAGTGTTGAACTTGTCGAGCAGGTCATCGACGTGATAAACCTCCTCCTTGAGCCTCTCAATATAATTTCTGGCTTCATGACTCAACTCCTGATGCTTAGATTCGGCATCGAGGAGGACAGACTTGACGGTGGTGACAGTTTTATTAAGATCATAAAGTTCGGACTCATAACCAAACATGGAGCAAAACTCTCTGAATTCCTGACTGTTGAGTACACCAAAAACTTTTTCAACAACTGTGATTACAATTCCAATCGCCATTTTTGTTTTTCGTTCTCTGTTTGAAGCTCTAACACAGAAGAAGTATTGTGTAACCTGCACATAGTCTTTCAGTTTAATATATACTACGAGAAAGGACAGTAAAAAAGCGCCCAAAGGAAAGTGCAGTGAAATTACCAGGAAGCAACTTGCAGCCTGCCATTTCCCATTCTTGTATAAAAGCATCCTTCTTCAAATTCTTGCTTGTCTAGTTAAAATGAGTAAAGTCTGAACTCTCTACTCTGAATCTAGTCATGTTGCAGTAAGTAGTCCAGGCCTGAAGTAGTATAACAAAGAAAAATTAGATAGTTTACGTGCTGTTCTTCAAGTTTGCCATTTTTGTACTCCCTCCGATTTTTATTTATCTTCCCATTTGACTTTGGAATGTGTGGCTCAAAAGAGAAGAAGGATGAGAAAGAAATGTAAGGATAATTCTAGACCACATGTTGATAGCCCAAAATAAAAATAGAGAAGAAAAAGTGTTTCAGTCCAATAAGAAAACAGAGAAGAACAATAAAAATCGGAGGGAGTACCATACATTAATTTTTCAAATCGAAAATTTTTAACTGGCCAAACTACTCGTCTGTGTGATAACTAGGATTTGAAAAACATAGCAAGTTTTGGAACTCGAGAGTAAGAGATATGGTCACTCAAAATTTAATCAATCATAAATATTTCAACGTAAGAGAACTTCGAGTTATGATTTCTGAATGTCACAGTTTGAGAAAAATAATGACATTTTCTGAACTTGTAATTACGAGTTATTTATGGTCACTCGTACAAAGTGGCAAACTTCAGAGATAGCACGTGAATCAGAAACAATGATTTTTCCCGATTCCAGTTAATTGCGAGAAATCTTTTGAACAAAGATTTTAAAAAAATTGAGATGGATGGAGTCATTCTCAGGCAATAGGTAAAGTATCAAGTATGTATCCTGTAAACTACAATGCATAGTAATTTGATTCATGAACTATTATAGAAAGTTATACTCTGTAATCTGTATAATAGTAACAGCTTCAAATCAATTTTACCAAAAAAAAAAACACTAGGAGAGATTGCATCCGGCAGTACAAACTTAGATGGCACAGGAGAAGTCGAACTACCACGAGTATCAAGTTCCTTCATCACATTAGAATCACTCATTTGTGAAAAACATGGATGCTAAAGATTCAAATCACGGAAAGAAAAAAT
This sequence comes from Agrostemma githago, assembly GCA_958450325.1. Taxonomy (NCBI): domain Eukaryota; kingdom Viridiplantae; phylum Streptophyta; class Magnoliopsida; order Caryophyllales; family Caryophyllaceae; genus Agrostemma; species Agrostemma githago. Next base: position 68,060,093 of record OY288252.1, on the reverse strand, counting down.
CACTCCGATTCAGGAACTACAATTAACTTCAGTAATGAAAAGCAGGTCAGCCATCTCTATTGAATTCCAAAGGTGTTTAAAAATGCAAACTTAGATGGGAAAAGTAATCTGTAATCGTATTTCAAAATTACGTTAGTCTAAGACTAATGCAGTCCATCAGAATGTGCTTTCAGAGTTCTTTATAGCAGGAGGGACAGTATTTTAAGAGAAGAATAATCGAATCTGAAAAGATCAACCCCAAAGAGCTCATCTTTCACCGACTTTATTGAGAGCTATTCAAACCGTTCAAATTGTATACATCAATTAATAGCAATAATAATACTTACCTTTGAGAAATTGGAGGATAGGAGATGACTCGATGACCATACTCTGGTGGAAGTTCACCGATTTGATGATACAAACGGTGATTGCTGCAAGTTCATCAAGTTGGGACTCATACCACGATCACTGAGCATACATCTTTAAGCTCCTCACTGCAGAGTGCAGTATACAATGTCGCAGCAACAGTTACCACTATCCCTCCTTGTTTTGCGATCAAACAGCATAGAACAGCCACTTGGAATGGTGGTTGGACCATAAAACTGTCACCTCAAATAGCAGTTTGCCCTGACTAACTAACTAAGCAGAATCATGATCCAACGTGGACATCTTACTGTTTTAAGAATTAAGACCGATAGAAAAAAAATCCTCATTTGGCTACGATCAACTATAAATAAATGTTACTCACTACAAAGCAAATAAAAGGGTACCAAAAATTATCTCAACAACTTGATGATTTGTAAAGAGTAAGACAGGAGTATAATATATACTTCATCGGTTTTGTGAAGGAAAGAAAATTATTTGTTTTCGAGACAAAACAGAAACGTTTACTTGCACATCGAAGATGACTTTCAAAAAATTACTAATATAGAAATAGATAAATATTGAATAATAGACCCAAAGTAAAGATATATAGCTTCTTACCGGGACAACGGAGCAGATGTGCTACCAGAGTACCAGTATATTCAGAGGGTATTAAAGTATGTATCCTGTAAACTCAAGTGTATAGTAATTTGATTCATGAAATATTAAAGAAAAATATACAATAATAGGAGCATTATTTTCAGTAATAACTTCAAAGCGGCCATAATAATGTTACAAAGCAAACCAGGAGCACACCAACAATTATATTACTTGATATAAAGTTTAGGGATGTGGCGTATTTTAGGCCAGTCTTCACCATCTGGCTGTCGGCATCTTTTTTCAAGAATTTCACAGCCCTCAATCCAAAGATATTTTAGAGTGGGCACGTGAGCGATTGCTTGTGGCAACGATTTCAGTTTGTGGCACCCATGGATCTGCAGTGATTGCAAGGATGTGAGGCACTTGATCCATTCTGGCATTGCTTCCAAGTTTTCACAGCCATATATACACAAGGATTGAAGGGAGGTCAAGTACTGGAGAGAGTTTGGCAGATTTATCAACTTTGGAAGATATTCTAAGGTCAAGTGAGAGAGCAAGTGAAGGGACTCCCATGACATCTTCACATCCCCTTCTTGATTGTCTCTCAATTCCAAGTTTTCACAACCCCTAATGTATAGATTAGTAAGGTGATTTACAACTCGGGGCAAACTCTTCAAGTTTGGGCACTTGATTAATCCCAGACTTTTAATAGCATAATTGTACACCGCATGCTTTTCCTCTAAAATTGACAATCTCTCCCCTCCAAAGTCTAGAATCGTGAGGTCCTTAACACCCCCTAGAGACTTCCCAAATAAGCAATCAAGTGTCCCAATAATATTGTCTGTCCTCACATAGTCCATGTACAACAAGGTGCCAGAAGATGGACTAATGGATGAGGGGTCTGCGCTTATTGTGGAGCCCAGGCGTGTTGTGGGATGACCGGGAATAAGTGCTGGAACTGCACTTTTATTCTGAAAGAAGGTCAGTGTTTCGTGACATTTATACAAATTTAGCCCACGTAGCTTTGGACATGAAGGTAAAGTTGTCAGGCTTGGACAATCTTTCAAGGTTAACTCACGCAGTGACGGAAATGAGGGGACTACCACGGAAGACGAACCCATTTCCCCTCTCACCGTACTGGTATCTTCTCTCCACCATCCCTTTAACTTTGGAAATTTAGACAGTTTAAGCCGTTCCAATGACAAAAAGAACGGCGGCTCATCATTTGAAGAACTGACAACCACAATACTCTCCTCCATAAACTTCACATTTGGCATACCATTTAGTTTAAGATACTTGAGGTGGTGAAGTTGACTGAGTGGGGGCAAAATTTGTAAGTTGTCGAAATTTGTGAGATGGATCTTAACAAGGTTTGGAAGTGAAGTTCCCAAGTACTTGACCCAACTAGGTAATTTCAAGCCATTGTAACTCTGAATTTTAATATACGCGAGTCTACTGTGGGGATGGAGGCAGCCCAATAAAGTTTCATCAATAGTTCCTCGCTCATTAAATTGTATGAGCAACTCCTTCAGATGGGCTCTCCTTAGTAACTCAACTTGTCTATAGTTTGCGACATCACAACTTGAATCATTGTGGAATATGATATTGAGTTCACCTCTTAAGTTGACGAGAGCACTGAGATCTCTAAGCTTACCTATATTACCTCCGTCAGAAGCTTCATTTCCGACCACAAACCTAGTTAAAGTTTGAAGACTTGTCAAAGTGTCCAAACCTGGTGGCATATGCGTCAAATGTGTGCAGTAACAAAGAGACAGGTGCCTCAGATTCACAAGTTTCCTCGTGTCTAACGGCAACTCCCTTACACCAGTATAATCTAAATCCAACACTTGCAAGTTGTAAAGTCCGGTAATCGAATTCGGGAGAACTGTCAACTCTTCATGACCACTAAGATCAAGATATCTTAAGTGTGATAGATTACCAACACTATCTGGTAACGCATTGAAGGAAAGGGCGGACAAAGCCAATACCCTCAATCGTTTTAGGTGTGAACAAATTGTAAAGACATTTGACTCTAATGAATTCTTAGAACCAAAAATAGATGTTGTTAAAAAAGTACGCAATGTCTTTATCGTACCCAATTGAGTAAGTGGACTTGCAAGAAGCTGAAGTCCATCAATCGTAAATGAGAGATGAATACTCTTCTCAAGTAGGCCTTTTGGAGACTCTAAGAGAATGGTCTCTTTACCAGCTACTTCTTGTGCAAGATCATGAATCAAATCATGCATCTTACAATACTTAATTTCACCATAATCATCATACACAGCCTCTTGTAGAAAACATCTCTGCAATAAGATAGAAAAATATTCATCGCCTACATCTTCTTCAATTTGATAGTCACGGGGTTGATCCAGGCATCCTTGTGCCAACCACAACCTGACTAAGGTCTCTTTTTTTATTCTGTAATCTTTAGGAAAAAGTGCACAAAAGCTAAAACAACTCTTCAAAGCCGGTGTGAGATGATAGTAACTATACTTCAATATAGGCATTATACCATTCTCACCTAGTACCATCTCCATCAAATTAGCATTCTTCAATGCTATCCATTTTCTCTCATCTTGATCAAATACCATGCTAGCGGCCACCCTTATGGCCAAAGGAACATTACCACATTTTTTCACAATCTCTTTGCCAATGTCAAAGAGGGGATCAGATGTGCTCATCGGCTCTTTTCTTGGTTCAAATGCCAAATTCTTGAATAAATTCCAGGAGTTTTCTTCTGAGAGACCTTTTAAGTCATGTATCAAATCACTCCCAATCACTTTTGCAACCTTTTTTGAGCGACTGGTAATCACGACTCTACTATCCCTCCCACCTAAGTCTAAAAAGCACTTCAGTTTATCCCATTCATCACGGCTCTCACTCCACACATCATCTAAAGCAATTAAAAACTTTTTCCCCTCTATCAAATTTCGAACTTGATTCTGTAGATCTTCTATAAACCCATTACTTTTGATCATCTTACAGAATATATTCTCCAAGACAAAGTCGTCAGAGACACAAACCCACGACCTCGACTCAAATGCATTTTCAACCCTCTCATCATTATACACCATCTGAGCAAGAGCGGTTTTTCCCAAGCCACCAATCCCAACAATAGAGACGTAAGAAACCTTTTGATCAACATCATTTGATGACTTGGCATCCCCAACCAACATTTTCACAATAGCCTCCCTCTCATCCTCTCTCCCAATAATACTATCTTTACCAACAAAAGACATGGTTTCCTGTTTTCTCTTAACAGGTACATAAACATCACTCAACCCAAATTGATCACGATCTTTGGCTATTTTATCCAACTTACTCCTAAGGTTCTTAATCTCATGCGACATATTATAAGCAACAAGAAGCTGGTTGGAACGAGAGAAGAACCGGCGTACCTTTTTAGAGACCTTATTACCACCCTTGATATGTTTATTCTTCTGAACCATGGTGTTGAACTCGTCGAGCAGGTCATCGACATGATAAACAGCCTCCTTGAGCCTCTCAATATAATCTCTGCCTTCATGACTCAACTCCTGGTGCTTAGATTCGGCATCGAGGAGGACAGACTTGATGGTGGAGACAGTGAGCTTAAGATCATCAAGTTGGGACTCATACCCAAACATGGAACACACATCTCTCAATTCCTGACTGTGGAGTACAGCAAAAAGTTTTTCAGCAACTGTGATTACTATTCCAGTCGCCATTTTTGTTGTGTGTTTGAAGTTTGAAGCTTGAAGCTCTAACACACAAGAAGTAGTACTGTATGAACTGCACATAGTATGGTTTAATAGTAAATGACAGTAAAGGAAGGGCCCAAAGGAAAGTGCTGTCAAATTGCCACCATGCAAGTTGCAGCCTGCAATTTCATCCTGTAAGACTTGTCAAAAAGCACCCATCTTGGAATTCTTGTCTCAATAGCTACTCCCTCCCCCCGTTATTTTAATCAAAGGCAAACAAATGAACGAGAAGGGAGTACACGAGTGAAGTCTTACTACTCTGAATGTAGACATATAGTAACAAACAAAAATCGGATAATTCACGTGGTACTCTAGAAATTTGTCATTCTTGTACCAAATATTACATGAAATTTTTTAAATCGAAAAATTTCAGATGACCATAACTCGTATTCATTAAACTACTCAAAATTTAATTAATCACAAATACTTCGACATATGAGAACTCGTAAATACGAAATATGGTCACTAGTGTAAAATGGCAAACATCGAAGATATCAATTGAATTTTCCCCCCTTTTTTTCCAGGCTAAATCAAAATCACAATACGATTGCAAGGAGTCGGGATTTGAACTTGAGAGCTATTTGTCCACAATAGCTCCATTATAACCGTTATAATTGGACATTTCTATTACAATGATTTCCCGATTCCAATCAATTGAGATGGAAGGAGTCATTCTTCAAAGAATTACTGTGTAAAATATAGAGAAATCGGGAGTAAAATTGAAAATAGGAGTAACATTTACCTGAAGAAATTAGGAGTAAACCTGGTGTCATTAAGTAATCCAGAATTACGAATGTCAAATTTTAAAGTTTGATGATGGAGTGTCTGCTCCCTGAGAAGAAGGTTTAAGCTTGTACTGTTACTCCGATTGAGAGATTTGGAGTTCGATTCTCACCCAATGCGTTCTTATCTGGACATAAAAAAAAATAGTGAGGTGGCTCCCGTGTAAAAGTTATCGGTAGATTCTACCACCATTCCGAGACTAACCATAAGTCCACAACTGAAGCCGAGTTTCGTGTTGTTGCTACCACCTTAACTGAAATTAGGTGAGTCTCGGGCTCTTGGCCCTCCGGCCCTAGAAGTTCTCTAGTGTGACAATTTAAGAGCTACGGAGTACTAATTAATCTCGTAGGCTCATTTTGTCTCGGTACTTGAGTCCAGTGCAGTTCAATTCAGCTCACTAAACATTTGTTGTCTTAATAATCTTTTTCATATCTTGTATAGAGTAATCATTGTAAATCTGTGATGTCTCAGACTACGTAAAACTACCGTCGATTTTGAGGTTGTAATGTTTTTCTAAAGGTGATAACGTGACATAGTCTGTTGTTCCATAGAGATTGTAAGCAGTCTTAAAATACACGCAGTTTTGGCCTAGCCGTCTAGACCTAATTGAATCCGTTTCTATTTTCTAATCCGATAGACCCAATCTTCATAATCTTAATTGTTATGCCTCAACTATTTTTAAATTACGTCAACACCCCACTTATATTTTACAAACGAGTTTCAAAACTCGCAATTTTTTTTCAAATCTAATGAGTAGGTCAGTAAGTACTCTGTAGACATAATCATTTTTTCTACGATTGTATATACGAGTCATGGACTCATGGTCAATTAAAAATTTACTGTTTAAAAATGACAAACATCAACCATACCACTTGAATTATTCAATGTTTTTTGGGGTAGAATGTGAATGTCTACATTCAGAGTAGTAAGACTTCACTCATGTAACTATTGAGACTAGAATCCAAGATGGCTGCTTTTTGACAAGTCTTACATGATGAACCCCTGTCATGGCATGGCATGGCAGCCTGCAACTTGCTTGTTTGCTGCCAATTTCACAGTACTTTCCTTTAATGTCCTAACAATACTATGTGCAGTTTATACAAATACACAATACTACTAGTGTGTTACACCTTCAAGCTTCAAACTTCAAACACAAAACAAAAAATGGGGACTGGAATAGTAATCACAATTGCTGAAAAACTGTTTGCTGTGCTCCACAGTCAGGAATTGAGAGATGTGTGCTCCATGTTTGGGTATGAGTCCCAACTTGATGATCTTAAGCTCACTGTCTCCACCATCAAGTCTGTCCTCCTCGACGCCGAATCTAAGCACCAGGACTTGAGTCACGAAGGCAGGGATTACATTGAGAGGCTCAAGGAGGCTGTTTATCATGTCGATGACCTGCTCGACGACTTCAACACCATGGTTCAGAAGAATAAGCACATCAAGTGTAGTAATAAGGTCTCTAAAAAGGTACGTCGGTTCTTTTCTCGTTCCAACCAGCTTCTTGTTGCTTATAATATGTCTCATGAGATTAAGAACCTTAGGAGTAAGTTGGATAAAATCGCTAAAGATCGTCAACAGTTTGGGTTGAGTGATGTTTATGTTCCTGTTAAGAGAAAACAGGAGACCATGTCTTTTGTTGGTGAAGATAGTATTATTGGGAGAGAGGATGACAGGGAGGCTATTGTGACAATGTTGCTGAGAGATTCCGATCCTAAGGTTTCTTACGTCTCCATTGTTGGAATTGGTGGATTGGGAAAAACCGCTCTTGCTCAATTGGTGTACAATGACAAGAGGGTTGATAAGACATTTGAGTCGAGGTCGTGGGTTTGTGTTTCTGACGACTTTGTCTTGGAAAAAATATTGCGGCAGATATTAGGAAGAGATGTGTTTAATATGGAAGATTTACACAAACAAGTTCGAAATCAGATAGAGGGTAAAAGATATCAGCTTGTTTTAGACGATGTGTGGAGTGAAAGCCGTGATGAATGGGATAAGCTGAAGTGCTTTTTGGAATTAGGTGGGAGGGGTAGTAGAGTCGTGATTACCGGTCGCTCGAAAAAGGTTGCAAAAGTGGTTGGGAGTGATTTGATGCACGAATTAAAAGGTCTCTCGGAAGAAAACTCTTGGAATTTATTCAAGAATTTGGCATTTGAACCAGGAAAAGAGCCTACGAGCCGAGCCGATCATCTCTGTGACATTGGCAAAGAGATAGTGAAAAAATGTGCCAATGTTCCTTTGGCCATAAGGGTCGCGGCTAGCATGGTATTTGATCAAGATGAGAGCAAATGGATAGCATTGAAAAATGCTAATTTGATGGAGATGGGACTAGGTGAGAACGGTGTGATGCCTATATTGAAGTACAGTTATTATCATCTCACACCGGCTTTGAAGAGTTGTTTTAGCCTTTGCGCACTTTTTCCTAAAGATTTTCTGATGGAGAAGGAGTCATTAGTTAGATTGTGGCTGGCACAGGGATGTCTTGATCAACCACGTGGCTGTCAAAATGAAGAAGACGTAGGCAATGAATGTTTTTCTGTCTTATTGCAGAGATGTTTTCTACAAGAAGTTGACACGGATATGTACGGTGAAATTACACACTGTAAGATGCATGACTTAATCCATGATCTTGCACAGGAAGTATCTGGTAAAGAGACCGTGTTGTTAGATTCTTCAATAGGCCTAGTCGACCAGAGGAAAATTCATCTGTCATTTACAAACGATGGCTGCTCCCTCTTGACGAATCCTATTACTCAATTGAGTGAGATGAAGACGCTGCGTACTCTTTTAGCAGCGACTAATTGGCCTTATCCGGATGTGTACGAGTCAACTGTCCTCACAATTTGTTCATGCCTAAAACGATTGAGGGTATTGGACTTGAGTAACTTTTCCCTCAGCACTTTACCCGTTACTGTGGGTGATCTATCACACTTAAGGTACCTTGATCTCGCTGGCAATCAAGACCTGGCGGTTCTCCCTAACTCAATCACCAAACTTTACAACTTACAAACCCTGAATTTAGATTATACGAGTGTAACGGAGCTACCGTTACACATGAGGAAACTTGTCAACTTGAGGCACCTATCGCTTCATAAGTGCACGTCCTTGACGCATATGCCACCAGGTTTAGACACTTTAACATGTCTTCAAACTTTAACCCGGTTTGTGGTGGGAGAGGAAGTTCCTGGCCGAGGAAAAATAGGTAAGCTTAACGATCTGAGTTCTCTTGTTAACCTGAGAGGTAGACTCGATATCATATTCTTCAATGCTTCAAGTTGTGGTACTGGTGTGTCAATCTATGAACAAGTTGAGCTGCTAAGAACAGTCCATCTGAAGAAGTTGAGCATACAATTCAGCGACCACGGTTCTATGGATGAGACCTTATTGGCTTGTCTGCAACCTCACAGTAGGCTTAGAAAACTCAAAATTCAGATTTACAAAGCGTTGACGTTACCTAGTTGGACCAAGTCATTAGCGTCTTCGCTTCCAAACCTTGTAACAGTTCATCTGATGAAATTTGATGCAGTAGAAATCCTCCCCTCACTAAGTAAACTTCGCCACCTCAAGTGTCTTGAATTAAATGGTATGCCAAATGTGGAGTTTATGGAGGAAAGTAATGTGGTTGTAGGTGTTCTTGATGACGAGTTACTATTCTTTCCATCTTTGGAGCAACTCAAACTGTCTGAATTTCCGAAGTTGAAGGGATGGTATAGGGAAACGAGGGAAGTAGGTTCGTCTTCTGTAGCAGTCATGTTATCATTTCCCTCGCTGCTCGACCTAACCTTGAACCATTGTCCAAGCCTGACAACTTTACCTTCATGTCCAAAACTACATCAGCTAGATTTGTATGAATGTCACAAAACTCTGTCCTTCTACGAGAACAAGCCGACATCTTCCAGCCCCTTGTTGTACATGAAAAGTGTGAGAACAGACAACGTTATTGGAACGCTTAGTTGCTTGTTCGAGAAGTCTCTAGGGGGTATTCATGATCTCCGGATTATCAATTTTGAGGGGAAGAGTTTGTCGATTTTAGAAGACAATGTTAAGGCACTGGAAATATGGAAGTGTCCGAACTTAAGGAGTTTTTAAGCATCAAACTAGTCTCCAGAACCTAGAGATAATGTCATGTGAAAACTTGAAGTTGGAAACCACTACGACAGTGACAGTGTCGTGGGAATCCCTTCGCTCGCTGTCTAGCTTATGGCTAACCGATCTTCCAAAGCTGAGAAATCTGCCAAAGGAACTGCGATACTTGACATCCCTGAAGTGGTTGTGGATCGCAGGCTGCGAGAACTTGGAAGAGCTACCGGAATGGATCAACTGCCTCACATCCTTGGAATCGTTGTATATCGTTAGGTGCCACAAAATGAAAACATTGCCACAAGCAATGGCCGACATGCCCGCTCTGAAAGATCTTACAGTTGAAGACTGTGAAAACCTTAAAAGAAGATGTCGACAGCCGGATGGTGAAGACTGGCCAAAAGTACGCCACATCCCTCAGCTTTATCTCCTACCTTAGATCACACAAATTCTTGTATTAGACGGTCTCATAGTAAAGATAGATATTCCGAACTTAAAATCTATCCTAATTAGAATTTGTGAAGTGATTAGCCTAAACAAATCACATTCACATGAGTGCATGACTCATTGTCCACACATTACATCACTAACATTAAATTAAATTAAAAATAAATATAATATAATGCCAAATATCATGCTTTGTTGACCACGGCATTATTGATTCTTATCCAACTTTCACAACTTGTATTTTTGAGAAGGGCCCCCAAAGAAAACACTGGTCACTAAATTTTTCGACAGTTGTCTCCCTTATAATATAAAGTATTCGTCACTTTAGTATAACAGATCAAATACTATCGATTTATATAAAAAAAGTACTAATTATTTTTTTTGTAATGTTTTGTCATGTAAATGAGTCGTAAATAACCCGTTATAATAAAATGACGGATAACTTTGCCACACACAAGAATTTATGATTTTAAACTATACTCCCTCCAATTTTTTATTATCTTCCCATTTGACTTTTAGGTGAAAAATAAAGGTGCAAGAATGTGTGGCTCAAAAGAAAAGAAAGATGAGAGAGAAATGTAAGGGTAATTCTAGACCACATGTTGATGACCCAAAAATAAAAATAGAGAAGAAAGGATATTTTAGCCCAATAAAAAAATAGGGAAGATATATAAAAATCGAAGAGATTACTTCAAATTATGAGCATTTTCCTGCCTTAAGAAAGTAGGGTAATACTTATACTACTGTATATCTCTATCTTCTCCAATCAACTCAAGATAGCTTTATATTCTATACTTAAAACAATCACTTTACTTTGTTCAAGTTAGGTACAACAATCCCACCTTCAAAATCAGTGGTAGTAGTAGTAGTAATTCACAAAACCAACCCATCAAAATATTCTTCAGATTATCACCCACAATTTTCGTACGAAAAACGACATGGACATGGAAGGAACACTCGAAGATTTGCCAGACGACTGCTGGGAGCGAATAGTAAGTCAACTGAATCACCATCATCTCGAATCGCTGTCGTTGGTCTCCAGGGCGTTCCTAGCTCTTACCAATCGTGTTCGAGTGAGCTTCAAAGTGATAAACTCTTCCAAGGACGTCCTCTCGAACCACCTTCACAGATTCCCGAATCTTAAGAAACTCGATCTAAGCAGTTCGCAAGGATCACTCCAGGAATCTCTGCATGAAATTGCGAATTCAGAACTCGGGTTGGAGGAGATTAACATTTCTCGTAAGGATTATCCTCCTGTAACCTTGCTTAAACAGATTGGGTCGAAAATGAAGAACTTGAGAGTTTTTCGGTGTTCATATTCGCACCTGACAGACGAAGATCTTATAAGCATTGCAGACTGTTTCACAGCATTAGAAGAGTTGGATATCAGTCAACAGTACTTCCAGGCAGTCACTGACGAAGGGGTCGTCGCACTGTCAAAGAAACTCAAACGATTACAAAAGATTGACCTTACTGGTAATGGGAAGATTTCTGACCGTTCATTGATCGCTCTCTCGACAAACTGTAAACTTCTGACGAAGGTTGTTCTTCGACACTGTCCTGGGGTGAGTGAAGTCAGTATCTCCCATCTAATGAGAAATAGTCTAAGGTATAGCTCTCTGATCCTAGAATCGACTCATAAGTATCCTCTCGTTTTCAAAACATCTTTCAGTTACGCTAAGCAGCTCAGTACAGTCGAGTTTAGTAACATGAAAATCTCAAACGACATCCTACACGAGATAGCCAACGCAAAACTCCCCTTGAAAAATTTCCGTCTATCATTTTGTACAGATTTCACCATAGACGGGTTATCCTCGTTGTTGAAGGGTTGTTATCAGTCTCTCGAGTCTCTAGCCCTAGACGGGACAAACTTCCTAACGGATGAATGTTTGGAGAATCTCTCGCGATATCTAGGGAAGCTAATCTATATAAACCTTAATTCATGCTTTAAGTTAACAATCTCGAGCTTTGTGATAATCACCTTAGCTTGTCCGCGGATAAAACATATGGATATTGTTTTATCGTCATCCTCGGACAAGCAAAAGGATCGAGATTGTACTCATAGCTTAGTAACTGCCATGAACCCTGCAATCAAATCAGCCTCGATTACATGTACAACGGCCACACTCGAGAGAATTCTCCCATTATGCCCTAATCTACAAGCCCTTAATGTGACTACCTTAGTTCAATCACATGAACTAGACATAGCATACATTGTATATTACTGCAGCCAACTCAAGCATTTGGCGATCAATCACAGTGAGAAGGTAATATTTAGTGAAAAAGAGGACAAAGAGTTTACCTGTAAACTGGAGAGCTTGAGTGCAAGGAAGTCGAGGATTGATGATCGACTGCTTGAAATAGTTGGGGGGAGGTGCCCGAATCTGCTTAACCTGGACTTGCAGGACTGCATGAGCGTGACAGAGAGAAGGGTGAGGAGCTTGGTGGAAGACTGCAAACGAATACGATACATCAACTTGAATTGGAGCATCAAAGTGGACAAACCTTTGGTTGCTTGGCTGGTAGCTTCACGTCCGTCGTTGAGGCAGATAGTTGTTCCGTATACATTTGATAAAGATCAGGTCAATGGTTTCTTGATACAAGGATGTGTTGTCCATCGAGGGATATGGGAAGATTGGTGCTTCTATTCTTTCGATATGTAAATGCATGAAAAACTCGGGTATATATATAGAAGGTGTTGTGACTTATGAGATGTTAACTCAGTTCAACAATGAAAAAAAAGGGAGAATGCACATTTCATTTGTCTCATACTCTTTATGCAATTTTTGCTCGCGAGTTGTGTCGTCTTTTGTGATATCACTTTTGAATTTCTAATTTTCTAAATTACCAGACTTCATAATCAACATTAACAGATCTTCATCACCTCCAAAAACCCTATAAATCCCAGGTAAAAAGATCTCATCTTTTGCCTCTTAATTCCATCAATTTCATCCGTTTTTAAGTGGAGTCATCGAAACATGCATGAAAGATTTGTTCTTGATGTACCTAAAGAAAATCTGGGATCGAATTATTTCCTTATTAGATCATGATCGTTTCTTAGAACCTTTGTCAATTGTCTCAGAAACATTTCTTTCAATCACAAATAGACGCAAACAAACCCTAGTAATCTCACATCCAACTACCCATTTCCTCCCTAAACTTTTCCATAGATTCCCAAATCTCAAAAAACGTTTCTTTCGGTGATTTTAAAGGTGACCCAAGTCCGATTCTTCACTTAATCTCAACTTTTGACTAGAATAAATGCACAAAGCACTTAAAGAGAAGACGGGAGCAAGCAAACAGGCCAAAGAAAAACAAAACACAACAAACTGAACAAATGTCAACTGAAATGAATATGATGAACAGCTTTCGTAATCCCTTCTCTTCTTTCAGCTTCGTATTCAAACAACCATTTACACCTCACTTAACCACCAAGCTGCTCGGCTTTTACGCCAAATTAACGCAACAGCTACTAATCTATTATTCTATTACTATGAGTTATGACATTGTAGCGACACGAAACATGATCAAAGTAAAGTAACATGGATATAAAAGATGAACTAAAGAGCCGTCTCTGGAGAAAGAAGACAAAGCAAAAACAAAAGAAAAGAAACATGCTAGATTGCCATACTAAAACAAGCTGAACAAACAGATTTTACACAGAGAGATGGCACTCTCGATAACATACTGTCCACAAACTTACAGTTCAAAGCACTTGGACGTCGTAAAGGAGTTAAGTTCCGCCCACAAGACAGCCATGCTGCAAGAACAAGCTCTTCTCGTCTTCAGTTACGACAACTCCATGGGGAGGAACTATTTTCCTAAGCGAAGGTCTCGTAAAAACCATCCATGCTACAATGTCGTTCCCCATCACACGACACCAACTCAAATTTATTTCCCTCAGTCTTCGACAATTAAAGATGATTTCCCTGACGCCTTTCGCACTTACTCCTGCACAACCCATCACGTCGAGATTCACCAGCCCAGGACACTTTCTAGCTATTGTAATCAGCCCCTCGTCATTAAGACCAGACCCCGAAGCCTGAATAACTTCCAAATTGTCGAGTTTTAGGTCGATTCCTAGAGTTTTGATCCCCCCGGATCCACTAATCTGTAAATGCCTCAAACTAGTGCACCTCCTCACAACTTCTCCAATACCCTTACGAGTAATGCCAGGACAATCACTCACATCTAGCAGCTCTAGGTTAGGGCAGGAGAGTGATACCTTTTCGAGACACTCGTTGGTCAAGGTTTTGTTAGCATTTAAGCATAAAGTTCGAATCTTTGGGTTTTTGGCATCACTAACAGCAAAATCTTCTATCCCTACATTTGTTTTCTCCATCTCTAAACTATTCAACATAGAACAGTTCTTCAAAACAGTGAAGAGACCAGAGCTGGTCACCTTAGAGCAGAAGTTAAGCTTAAGGGTGATAGCTTTACGAAGAAACTTAGATATATCGATTAAGGTTCGATCAGTAACCCAATAAATCCCTTCCAAAGCTAAGTATTCGAGAGCCTGATACATGCGCAACAGCGATAAAACACCAGACAATGTAAATTCCTTACAATGGAACAATGTGAACTTTTTCAAAGGAATCGACGCCTTGGCAATAGCATAGAGCAACCCATCAGAAACAGTCATATACGAAAAATCGATCACAGACAGATTTCTAGCAAAAGCTAGAGCCTCACTAGTATCAGGAACAGCCAAATCCATACCTAACAACCCCACAGAACTCAAATTCCCACAATTACGCAACGCGAAAATTACACCAGTTTGACTGATAAAGGTACAATTTTTCACCATAATCTCCTCCAAATTGAGGCATTTCTCAACAAGACTAACAACAGATTTATCAGAAATGAAGTAATTTCCAGACATATTAACCTTCTTCAAGTTAGGGAGATTAGAAGCAATCAAATCAACCCCATTATCAGTAATCCCCAAACCACCACCAGATGTATTCATTACATCATCTACATTATAATCATCCCTAGGTTCACTAACATCCAATTCCTCTAAATTACTCATAAATTCAGCAATAACATCCAAATCACAATCATTAACAACACAGCAATTAGACAACTTTAATGACTTAATTGACCTCAAAGATGAATTGGGTAGTTCTTTTATGGCCTCAGAAGGGAATTGGGTGCTGTTAGAGAGATCCAGGGACAAAAGTGGGAACTGGGTTTGTGAGATTAAGTGAAGAATTGGAGATGGGTCACCTTCAAAATCCCTGAAAGATATGTTCTTGAGATTTGGGAATCTATTGAAAAGTTTGGGGAGGAAATGGGCAGTTGGATTTGAGATAATTAGGGTTTGTTTGAGTCTATTTGTGATTGAAAGAAATGTTTTTGAGACAATTGATAAGGGTTCTAAGTAACAATCATGATCTAGTAGTGAGATGATTTGATCCCAGATTTCTTCTGGGACATCAAGAACAAATCTTTCATGCATGGTTGGATGATTGAGCTTGAAATTGGGTGAAATTGATTGAATTAAGAGAGAAAAGATGAGATCTTTTTACCTGGGAATTGAAGGGAGTTTGGAGAAAATGAAGTTTTAGGAGATTTGGGAATATTTTCAGGAATCTTTGGAGTGTAAATGAGCTTGCTTTAATAATAGGAGGGCAGACACATGCATGTTTTTGCATCAATTAGAATTTCACAAGTATCAAGCATACAAGGAGACTGTGGAGACAAGTTGATGAATTGGGAAATGATGCTACACTTTGAATTTTGCACCAAATAAAGTACGTTTAGCTAAAACCTAATCTCATTAAAACATGAGTAAGTCTCCCTTGTGACGAATATATCTGTCACAAAAAAATAACGGGTCAAATAATATCATTGGATTAGAAAAGATAAAGTTTAGTGGGTAGCACATATCTTTATCTTATTTATCCAAATGAATATTATTTGACCGTCACACATTTATGACGGATAATTCTGTTACAAACAAAAATTTATCTTAAAATACCTTATTAATCTTTTGAGGTATTGGTTTGATTACCATTCATTTTGCAAAATTAGGTATGTCCAAACTCAAAATCAAAACATTCAATTTAAGAGTTTGGTTATTTGTGTTTGTTGTAATTAATACATCGGAAATTCGGAATTCGTATATAGAATAGAATATTCCAAATACGAGTAGAAAATAATATAAAATGGAATATTTTAATTAAAGAATAAATATTTTATCGATTTGAATGAAAGGAATTAAGGTAGTGCGTGTGTTTAGTAAGTATTCACAAGCAAGAAAATTGAAAAGATACGTAGTATTATATTCTCTTGGAATTAACAACTTTAAAATGTTTACACGAGTACCATGTAAAATAAAATAACTTTCAATTTAAGCAAAAAAAAAAAAAAATGCCCACAAATTTAGTATACATCATTTACAGGCATGAGGTATGGGTTCAAAAATTCATAAAACCATAACTTGTTTGAATTATACGAGTAAAATAAATTAAATTCATTTGATTAATTTTTAATTTGCATTGAATGCACGTAGTATATGTTATTTGAATGTACGATGGAATTCATGAAGAACTTGTGATTATTTATTCGTTTTTATTTCGGATTTATTTGATATAAGGAACCGCAAGTCTTGTGAAAGACCGTCTGACAATAAGTTATCGTGAAACACATTAATAGGAATAAAAAAATACTAATAAAAGATAATTACATAACACGTGAGTGATCTGCATCACATCTGTAGTTTTTAAGCCACATTCAGAAATGCACTGGTATGACATAACTGTTGTTTAATACATTCTGCACCGATGATCATAATTTTCCTAATCAATCAAAATCCCAAGTCTGATTTGTTGCTTACTCAATACAAACACGTTTTAGAGAGTATTTTGTCAAAAGAACAAGTGTGTTAGTTCAAGTAGTAGGAGCTCTCTTACACCATGAGGTCGGGGTTTGATGCGTTCCTTTGAAACCCAAAAAAGAAGCGAATATGTTTTGTCAAGCTGTGGTCTACTCATACAACTAACCCAAAAGAATTACAGTGACCCGATCAGAAATCTTCTTCAGTCCCTAACGCTTAGCTCGTGGTTTGGGTTTAACCTCAGCCTCCTGTATGTATGTATACACAGCAGTAGAGATCAGAATGCACTGATTAACTCATAGTCGTAAACTGATTTTGCAAAGAGAGAAATCGGAAGAATAAAATAGAAGCAAACAGTTCGTAGGAATGAACCTGAGTTGAGTGCAGCAAAATGTAGCTCTTAGCAGCTGACGGATTGTGATATTCTGCACCTTTACTCCAGTCATAACACACCTGAGATACGCATGCATAGATACACTTGAGAATTTCATCTTTGGCGACTTACATAACACAGCATAAGTAATGTAGCATATAAGGTGCAAATGAAAGATATACAGTATCTCTCGAGTGTATATGGCGTGCAACTTATGAGAAAGGATTTGAGCACAAGACACGCTGAAGCTTACAAATCTGTCTTGAGTTCAGTTCACAACACAAGGAGTTGCATCACTTTCATATACTAAAAGACCTAAGCAACCCCTTGGTATCGGGTCCACTATATGGCAAGAAGACATTAAACCTTTACCAATCCACTATATCCGCCTACTTTTTTACCAATCTTTTGGGATATGAGAGTTATGCATCGCTTATAAGAGTTACAGTACTGTATACCTAACATATCATAAAATTCTACCCCTTACCTAGGTGAGTCGTGTTAAAGATAAAGTTGCTACGGAGTACTAAATAAAGTGAAAAGTGCATTACTATGATTCATGAAGATGAAAGTGGATAAAAAAACAAACCGAATAAGCATAGATTGAGCCATCGCTGTTAAAAGCACCACATGGTATAGCTTGGTTGCATCTTGTCATAGCCTGAATGAAAAAAAAAATTGTAACACCATTAATTATTAAGATAGGTTAAGTATCCTTGCATCACATTAAAAAGATGGGTACCATGTAAAAAACCGAAAAAACATAGGGAAAATCATACTATAATCAAATTAGAGCAAGGCCTACAGCCTGGTTGTGAGACTCGTGACATTCCAAGTCCAAAAAAAATATTAGAAGAAAAAAAGAGACACTAGACAAAGCTCGGTAAAAAAGAAAATTCTGACATCAATGACTGAAATCAACGATAAGATCTGTGTGGCCACTTACACATAAATGGGTCAGAATATGTTTAAAAGAAACATGAGAAAAAACTCACTTTGAGCCGTTGTTTGCTATCTTTGTCCCAGAAATTGAAAGTGCCATCAGATCCTGCAGTTGCAAACGTGTGGTGGACCTGTAACATGGCAAGTCAGACATTGTTTCAAAGTTGAATATCAATCAATATTGAAGACAAACTACTATAGATCCACAATGAGAACGTGTCTTCAATTTTTTGCAATTTTAAGAGGGTCCGGTTAAAAAGAGAAATAATCGTGGCCACAAATTGAAGAGAAGCTAGAAAAAAAAATTACTAATTCTAAAACACACACACAAGATGTCTAACAAGGCATAGATTTATGACACGACTCTGTTGACCTAAATATCTTATGAAAATTTGGGCAAGCTCAAAAATTTCTTGACTCTGGAAAAAATTACAGTCAACATCCATGAAGTGATACTGAAGCAGAAAAATGGTGGTATATGTTTACAGAACACTATCGACAAAATATCATTATCAACAAACGCCTTATGAAACATTATTACATTAAACACTTACTGGATGAAAGTTTATAGAGTTGACTGAAAAGATATCATTGCCATCCCTATGGCATTTGAAAGTGAAATTCTTGCTTTGTTGGGCATCATCAAGGTGATGCACACCAACTCTTCCTTCGATTGATCCAATCTACACCCAAAAGAATAGAGTGAGCAGTTAAGACACGCTAGATATCACTGGATCTCACATACATCTAACTGATCAAAGCTTCAAAGCAACTTTAAAATAAAATAAAAAAAAGAACTGGAATTTCACACGTACCAAGAAGCCTTGCTTATCAGGAAACGCAGCAACACATCTTGTTTGATACTTCAAGGGTGATTGGATCCTTTTGAACTCAGTCTGAAAGAAGAGAGTTATCATTTATCAAACAAGAGAGGTAAGAGTATTTAGGAGGCGTTTGGTTTGCATGATTTTGGTATCACATATGGGTTTTAATACTTCAAAAACATACTTTGTGTCTGTTTTGAGTTTTACTGAGTTTGATACCCATACCACAAGGCTCAAACCCATGAGATATGGGTTTCTCAAACCCGAGGGAGAGGTGGGTATGAGACTCATACCCTTAGAATCAAACTCTTTTTTTCTTTGTTAGAAAGAAAAACACTCTTTCACCAACATTTCCAAGAAAAAAAATCCACCTTCACAAAAAAATAAAAAAAATAAATAAATAATACTCAAAGTCTGTGCCGTCTTCTATAGTAAATATCTTAGATTAAATTTTGTTCGGTTTTTCGAAAGCTTTTTTCAAAAAATTTGTGTTGATATGTCAAGATTCATTATTTTTTTAAAGAGAACATTGATTAAAATTAATAAAAAAAATGTCTAAACACTCTTGGAACACTGTTTTTTTTATGTTATTTAGGGATTTACCTAAGGAATACAGAGTATCAGGTACTCCGTATTATTTAGGAAAAGATCAATACAGTAACTTTTTTATGCGATTTTTTATTCATCTCAAAAAGGAATCAAGTTTTAATCCCACCACCATGATTTGATTCTTGATTTCAACCCCACCACCCTGATTTGATTCCCGATTTCGACCCACCAAATGTCCCATATAGGTAAACATGAAGATGTAATCTGCCTTCAGAAAATATTTGAATTTTTACAGCACCTTGCCTTATTTAATAACTCAAAATGTGGAAAGAACGGAACTTGGATCACTCCAGATACCAATGATTACTGAAGGGGGGAATGCAAAATCATGCCATAAAGCAAAATACCTGTGGGTTTTGCAAATTAAAAATAACAATGTTTCTGTCTGCAGTTCCCACAACCATTAAAGGATGCAGCACAGACATAGAATAGCAACGATCAGGCAGTTGCTGAGTGTGCACTGGATTGGCCTGTCGTGTATCCCAGTACCTAAGAGAAACAAATTGTAAATTTGTAAATCAGGAGCAGTTGAGAAAGTGAAAAGGACATATTAATAAATCCACAATAAGAAATCTGAGGCAAGCTTCAAACCAAAGGAAAATCAATCCTTAAGAAATACTTAACTAGTTGTTACAATCCCCTCACCGACACTCAGTATCTCCTTTACTAGAATAGCTAACATGCAGATAAGTCATGGCCAACAAGCTTTTGGTGCAGTAAGCCATCACGAATTGGTATGCGACAATGCCATAGCTAACATACATAAAACTGACATCTCAAATTCCATCTTGATAATGTATTTCTCAAGGCTCAACAAAACCAGTGGAGAGTCTTTATGTAGATTTGCAGTAAACTATCACTAATTCTCAAATATAAGAAGCTACCAAACATAAATGGGTAGATTCGAAGCACATCAAAATCAAAACTGAGATGGTCCGAGGAAGTAACATTCCTGCTTGCTACGACACTATAGTTAAAGAATGCCTGAGAATGGGAAGAAAATCTAGCATACTTTATAGTTTTGTCCCAGCTTCCCGTAGCTAGAAGGCTCATTTCACTGATCCAAGCAACTTCTTTTACAGGTGCATCATGCATACCCACGGTCACGGGTTGGTTACCAGCCAACGGCCACATCTTAACTTGCTTGTCACATCCCCCTGAAAATACTGTGGCTCCGTCCTCTTTCCAAGCAGAGCATAATACCTTTACAGATTTGATGGAAAACATAGAATCATCAAACATTATTCAGATGGCAGGTTTATTCTATAGGTGTATCTTTACAGTAAAACAACAACTTACAGGTTGATCGTGTGAGATTGCTGCTTTAGGAACACTGCCAATAGTCATTCCATTCTTTGTTATCTCCCAACATCTTACCTGAAATGTATGTTCAAGTATCATGATATAAATATTCGTAGAGAACTCGTAAGCATAAAAACAAGGTTTTCCCGCGATGTAGAAAATAAAAGAATGACTGCAAAGAAAGTCGATTTCTGATTACAACAGACCTGGTTATCCCATGATGTAGCAATTAGAAAATTGGCCTTTGGGCTGAAACAAATACTTGAAACCGAGTCTCCAGGGGGACTAACCACCTGCATTAAAATCCATTTACAAGATTACATCCAAACCTTACAATAGGCCCGGCCAGAATGCCAGACGATGATAACTACCACAAAACGATACTAAGGTATCGGTTCCAGAATGTGAAAGAAAGTATACATGAGAAGAGGGGGTAACACAAACAAACATCACCAGGGCTAAGACCAAAAACTGACAGAAAAAACGCTTATCATAAACGCTTATCCATGCATCAGAAACTATCAGATGAAAACCGTCCATCACAGACGGAAAACCAGGCATAATATAGCATGACAGAGCTAGTGAAACTAAAGAGTGGCAAAAGGTTCACTTCAATTCTTCGACGAGGATGCATAATATAACGGCATTTCAAGCCTCAACGCAATGCATCATCGACAAAAAAACTTCTGTTTTGCAATAAACTACTCCTATATAGCAATATTTTCAACTGATCACACTATTAAGCAGGGATCCAGCAGCAACAACAACATTACCGGAACGCGTTCACGAACTCACGCAAATTGCGAGATTAAGAGTCGAATGTATGCATCCTAACCCTACATTACTGATTGCATTCCGTTTTTCTTCAGGATTGATTGATTGAACTATATCGCCCCCAATCACACATCAAATTAACAATGGAAACTTAACATTGTCAAACTTGAACTGAAAATTCACTTACATACAGATTATCTACTACAACAACAACTGAATTAACATGAAAAACAGCTGTAATCAGCATAAAAACACAATCTTTGAACCAAGAAATTGGAAAAAGAACAGTAGAGTACCTCGGAAGATTTGTTAGGGTTATGAGGAGTAGTAGAAGAAGGTGATGATCCAAACGCAGACATTGTTGCAGTCGCTCAAAAGTACCAAATTCGAATTTATGAGCTTGAATTACAGCATTAATTCAATTTATAAGAGAGTAATACTGCGTAACTGTTACGCTATCAAAGGTGGAGTTTTTCGAATTGGGAATTCCAGTTCAAAATTGGGGAAAGAGGGAAGGTTTTAGGTTCTTTTCAGTAAAGCCCTGACGTCGGTCGATATTTTTGACCCGGTTGTCCGTCTATACAGTATAATAGATGGAAGTGGGACGGGTCGAGCTGAACCTCGTGTTGGGTTACTTACCTACGGAGTAGAAAAAGTAAACGATGGTTTTGGGGGTTTGGTTTTGTGTCGGATTGTGTTGTGCTAGTCGGATAAAAAAAACAGTTTAGGCACGGCTCACATGGCTCACAGCTAATAACGTGTCGTGTTGTGAATAGTTGTGATGAGTCAACCAATTCATTTACTTCAAACTCGTCGCTCAAGCCTATCATGCCCAACTGGGTCATGACGTGCCTAAGCTAGTCATCCATGGCTCACGTCGTCCAACGTCAGTTACTCAAACTTATCCGAGCCACGCATGAGATTTCCCTAAGTAATACTCCACATCTCTCAACATCTGTATAAAGAGATGGGGCTACCGGAAAATTATTTAAATAGCGGAACCTAACTGATAGCTAGTAGGTCTTAATCGAACTATAGCTAGCTGAAAAAGCGGTGGTGGGTTTCGGACGATGGAACGAACAACACACGTGTGCGCTTCATTCGTTCATTCATCGATCAAAAAACACATGCTTCGTTTTCCGGTTCGACAGAGAAGGTAATGAATATCAAACAGGACTCCTACGTTATTTTGATGTGCGTTACATTAGATTGCGTCGGCTCATCAACATGCGTGTCCACTTACATCTCTACCTCCGATGGGATGAATAGTTTAATCGGTCTTGGTTTGGGTTCAGCTTTTACTGAGGCTTAAAATGTGTCACATGTTGCGGTTTTGGGTCCCTCCATTCAATCGATTGCTACTAGTACATTTTTTTCTTTAGACATATTAGACATAGGTCGATAAATTCAAAAATTACATTCTCTCATTACAAAAGAGAATCCATACTAGTTACCACCATAACTACAACTTCCGATGTACACGCACATGAAGACGTCAACTAACTTCACCGGTCAAGTAATAGAGGACGCATAAATTTTTGTTTGTGTGAAGGTGTTATCCGTCATTTCTTTATAACGGGTCAAATACGATCCGTCTACGTAGAAAAAGACAAAACACTGTATAAAAGTAATCTGCTATCTTTTCTACATGAGTATTTGATCCGTGATAACGAAGTGACTGATTACTGATACCTCCGTCAGAAGGAAAACTAATGGTAGAGGACGATATCAATGATCTAGATTCAAATCCCTTAAAAAAATATATACTCCCTCCTAGTTTTTTTTTTATCTTCCCTCTTTTCTTTTTGGCACTAGTTGGATTATCTTCCCTCTTTCCATGTTTTGGTTGTACTTTAATCAATTCTTTATTCTTCCTTGAATTCTTTATTCTTTCCTTTACTCACAAACCCCGTTATATTTCTACTTTATACCCCACATTTTATTACTTTAATCAATTTTTTAATATTTTCTTAATTTTTGTGCCCAAAAAAGAAAGAAATAAAAAACTAGGAGGAAGTATATAGGTAGAATCGTAGGGTGGTAGGGACAAAATAATTAAGTAGTAGTCCGTCGTCCGTATAAATAAAGGGCACCACAATTGGTATAAAGTGACGGACCCAGTCTTCTTCCTTCCCTTGTCCTCCTCCTCCTCCTCTTCCATCTTGATTGTTTGTTCATTCGGTGAATAATCCTTTTTCAACCTCTGGAAAAGGGTTTTCCTTTTGTTTGTTTACTTTCTTTTACCTCCGGTAAACTCCATTGAAGGATGCCGCGTGCCTCATCCAAGAAAACGGGTCAATCAAATTCTACCGCTGTTTCCGCCGGAGCCGACCTTTACCGCTCCGGTTATTCTTCTTTTTAATCTTCTTCTTTTATGGGTTTATCAATCATTAGCAAGTTAGCTATGAGATCAGCTTGATTGTTTAATTGTTCAATTATTGGAAGGAATTGTTTGTTGTAATCTTGTGTGATTGGTTATGAATTAGCAAGTTAATTATGAAGAGAAGGGGTGATTTTGTGTGATTAGTGAAGAATTAGCAAGTTAATTCTGAAAAGTAGTTATCTTTTGTGTAATCTTGTTGTTTTTGTGTGATTGGTTATGAATTAGCAAGTTAATTATGAACAGAAGGGGTGATTTTGTGTGATTAGTAATGAATTAGCAAGTTAATTGTGAAACTAGTTATCTTTTGTGTTATTTTGTTGTTTATGTGCGATTAGTTATGGATTAGCAAGTTAATTATGAACAGAAGAGGTGATTCTGTGTGATTAGTAATGAATTAGCAAGTTAATTGCGAAAAGTATTTATCTTTTGTGTTATTTTGTTGTTTGTGTGCGATTAGTTATGAATTAGCAAGTTAATTATGAACAGAAGAGGCGATTTTGTGTGATTAGTAATGAATTAGCAAGTTAATTACGAAAGCATGAATTTTGGGAGTATATAATCTTGTTGTTTTCGTGCGATTAGTTATGAATTGACAAGTTAATCATGAAAGTATGTATTTTGGGAGTATAATCTTGTTGTCTTTGTGTGATTAGTTATGAATTAGCAAGTTAATTGTGAAAGTATGTATTTTGGGAGTATAATCTTGTTGCCTTTGTGCAATTAGTTACGAATTAGCAAGTTAATTATGAAAAGTATGTATTTTGAGAGTATAATCTTGTGGTCTTTGAGCGATTAGTTATGAATTAGGAAGTTAATCATGAAAAGTAGGAGTATTTATTTGGGAGTATAATCTTGTTGTTTTTGTGTGATTTGTATGAAAAGCTGCTGTTTTTTAATATGATTCACAGTGGCAGACCCAAAATTGTGTGTTTACGGTGTCTTTAAACTCTTAGAATATACGGAGTATGGTTTAAATGAAAGAATGTAAGTTTTGAAGTTTTCGTCATAAGACGGGAAGAAGTCACCAAGACTATGATCTTTCTTGTGTCCTGAAACCCTATACTTGATACGGAGTCTAAGCCAAGGTGGATCTGGCAATGGTTGGTTAGCCTGGTTTGGAGGAATACGGTTTTTTTTGGTACTGTGTTGATGAATGATTGATTTTGCTCTATAGCATGATGGTGCTGTCTTTGGGATCGTAGTGGTTTTTTTTTTTGAAAGTTTTTCTTGTGTGTTCTGATCAGCTTCGCATAAAGCCAGTTCCAAGGAGTCGGATAGGATTGATCAGTTATTCTCTAATTATGCAAACAAATCGTCTGGTATGATCGAGTAAGTCCTGCTCCTTATTCTTCCGGATCACTTTTGTTGTTGTAAATGTTGAATGGTTTATTATTCACACATGTGTTGTGATTTTAGCATGTTGTTTCTATGCTTATACAATATTTGTTGAAATCACGTGATTATAACACAGCCCGGAAGGTATAGAAGCATTATGCTCAGACGTGGAAGTGGATCATACAGATGTCAGAATACTAATGCTTGCTTGGTAATCCCTATCGCCACTATTACCACTGTCATCTCTTTCACTCTTGTTTATTAATCCCTGACCTTTTTTGTTGTTGTCGTGTGGTGTTGTATTTCTGACAGGAAAATGCAGGCTGAGAAACAAGGATACTTCACCTTGGTAAGTTAAATAGTCGTGTCATGACCACATCGCATCTTTTCTCTTGAATCTGGATGATGTTCATGGCTCCTTAGTTCCTTGTTCTCATGCTACTTCTTTTGTTTACATTCTGAAGATTGTCTGTAGGTGAAAAACGAAAAACAGTTTCCAATATCCAAATCATTATGTTCATCCCGTTTCTTCTCTCTAGTTTTCATTTCTGATTGAACTAGGGCCTCATACTTACGTAGTATTTGTCTTTGGAATATTATGAGAACGAGCAAAATTTCACTAAGATATTTGTGCTCTTTATGTTGTGAAATAACGATCATTTGACATTGCGGAACAATAGTAGATGCAATTGCTGGTACTATATTCATTAGGGGATGTTTGATAACGGTTAATATTAATCAATAGGTTTAGATAACACTTCTCTTTCTTTTTCCGGAGTCTTTGTTCTTCATTTTTGGTTGTTGTACATCTCTAGCCTTAGGAATTAGGTAAACCCGAGTTTGTTAGGAGTTTGTTACTGTTAATTAGGAGTTTGTTATACCCTTGTACTGTATATAAATACATGACCTGTACGCAGTCAATTCATCAAGTAATCAATTCATTCATTCATTCAATCTCTCTATTTCATTCTCTCAATCTTCCCACACCAACATGGTATCAGAGCCTTGTTAAAGGTTCAATTTTTTTTTACTGTTTTATACATTGCTAATAGTTATAAGCAATGCAGGAAGAGTGGCGGAAAGGCCTGAAAGCTCTGCGTGCGGATACACTTACAAAGTTGAAAAAGGCACTCCCTGATCTTGAGACAGAGGTAATCTTTTTGTCCCTTGCATTCATTATCCTTTTTCACGGAATTGTTATTGATCGTCTCAACTCTCAAGGTCATGCTCATTGTGTTTGTTCTTTTCTAAAAGGTTAAAAGGACAACAAATTTTGTGGACTTCTATCAGTATGCATTTCGCTACTGTTTGACAGGTATGGTCGTTTTCTTGTTAGCCTTTCGTTTATACAAAAGTTAACTTTAGATGGTTCTTTTACCGTGTTTTCTTTTTGTATTCTCAGAGGAGAAACAAAAAAGTATAGACATTGAAAGCATCTGCCAATTGTTGGATCTTGTACTGGGTTCTCAATTCCGAGCCCAAGTCGATTACTTTGTCGAATACTTGCAAGTAAGTTATAAGTGCCATTTTTCATTCTTCATTATTTTGCAAAATTGTGTCGATGGATGGATAATTTGACGATTTGGTAACCATGAAGTGGAATGTATAGTTTATTTTTACTTCTATGTTTCTGATTTTGTACGCTATCGTGTTTCAGGCTCAGACTGATTACAAGGTCATGAACATGGATCAATGGATGGGATTTTACCGTTTCTGCAACGAGGTACATTGGCCATGATTATTTTCTAGTTTGATCATTTGTGGGTTTGAGGCTTTACTTACGTGTGGTAAACAATTTCTTACGGTACCTGTCTTGTGTTACAGATAAGTTTCCCAGACTTCAGCAACTATGATGCAGACCATGCTTGGCCTTTGATCCTCGACAATTTCGTTGATTGGATGAAGGCAAAACAAAGCTAAATCAGTATCTGATCTGTCGTCCTGCTACAAAGTCGACTTCTGTCTGAATGTCTGATGTTTTCTTATGGAGGTACAAGCGAGTTTATTCATCCGAGTCAAGAATGGTGGTCGATGGGGTTTCCCTTTATCTGGTGTACATTACTTTGACGTGGAACGCAGTATTGTGTAATGTTACCTATTTTTAGACCACAGCGGAAAGAAAGTATCGACTTTTCACCCTTTCTGTACTTCATTCATGAGAGACGTACTCGTTATTTCTAGTTTTACTCAGTTTGTTGCATTGCTTGAAATCGTATCTTGTTTTGCAATCGCGCCTGATTTGAAAAATATGATACAGAGTATCAGAAAATTAGTCGTAGAGCTGGCAAAACTTAACCCGAATCATTAGGTTGATGTCGTGATGGCGGTCCAGACAACAGTATTGCAGTGTGGTACACAAATATTGACTCGTACACAAAAACTTTGGAGACGTGAGGGTGCATATTCATCTCAGGATTAAAACGGGTCAAATAATATCCAGTTTGGTTAGATAAGACAGTCCTTACTGGCTTTGCTTCTCGTTATAAATTTGTGATAGATATTTCCGTTACAAACGCGAATTTGTGTTGTACAACGAGTTGAAAAGATCCAAGATAAATTAAAAATTAATCGCAAGATCACCAAACCCCTGAATTCACAAAATTAAACCCTTTTTAGTTTTTACACCCAGAAATCATAAAATGTGACCCCAAACCAAATAATGCATGCGTGAATCGTGATTGAGAATCTGAACATAAAAAATGTTTGGGTTGAGAAGTAGTTTAGTTCGTTACTCGAAACATTTCATGAATTTCCGACATGAAAGAAGTTTCTGCAATACCAACAAATCCTTACAAAATCGTCAACCTGACGCCATTAATGGCCAAAATCAAGTGTATCGCGACTTGGAAAACCTTGATTTCAGTAAAGCCACCAACATCCTCTTGAATCCTCCTCATAATCGGAAGAAGAAGAAATTTGGGTAAAGTTTGTTCCTTTTTAATTCTCTCTTTATATTATCTGGATTTTGGTTGGTTTCATAGGTGGGTTT
Source organism: Agrostemma githago (assembly GCA_958450325.1). NCBI lineage: Eukaryota > Viridiplantae > Streptophyta > Magnoliopsida > Caryophyllales > Caryophyllaceae > Agrostemma > Agrostemma githago. Next base: position 68,031,726 of record OY288252.1, on the reverse strand, counting down.
TGATTGGGTTCTCTGTTTGACATTTTATCGAACACTTGGTGGGCTATGGATTTCTTGATGTTTTTTTTGTGTTCTAAGACCGTCTCATACGAGAATTTGAGTTAACGGGGACATTAGACATAATTCATGTTTGATTTTTTTTACGATCTAGAAGAAGTGGGAATTGTTCTACATGGTGGGAGGATGGTGATCAAAGATGATGTTTAATCATCAAAGTCAAATGAGCCCTCAATTTGACATTGATCATTGCTATTTCGTATGAGAAGATTCGGCATTTAGCTAGTCAGTATCAGTGTCTCTTGTCAGTGAAGAGTGGAGCTCTCGTTTCGGATTATGTGGTCTTTATTCTGTAAAATGGTACTCTCACCCAATATAGAAAGGGGACGATTAATTTGTGAGCTAAAAGACTTACTGCTCTTTGCCATTAGAAATCTAAACACGATGGCATAAAGCAAAACGAATCCTTTGTCGTCGTTGCTCTTCTTGTAATGTGGAGGAGGCCGGCAATGTAACTCTTGATGCAATTTGTCAGTGTTTTTATTAGCTTAGGGTAGGAATGTGTACGTCCGACCTTCTTGGAGTTAGGAGGGAGCCCATGGAATACTGGGTAGACATTAGTTATGTTACCGTGGCTGTATCTTGTAATGTAGTCACGTAGACCTTTCATAGTTGGTAGACTGCAAGCTGGGAAGATGACATGTATCTAACTCAGGCTTCTGATTTTTCTCGGTCACGTGACTTACATATAGTGCTTTTAGCATGAATTGGATTAATGAGACATTTGTATCGTGTTTTTGTGTTAACACAATCACTTACTATTCATTTTCTCGTGATCAGGTTTGACTTCCATTTGGTGCAGTTTTTCTTCGCTTGCATGCCATCATTGGGTAATTCAGCATTGCTATTTTGTGACTTCTATCAGGCGGCCTTACTTAATTGCTGTCTAAACAATATCTTTATCTGTTTCAGCTGTCTTTCTGGTGGCTAAATATGCTCAATATGACGAGAGAAAGTTTGCGGCGGTAATAATCTACTTTCACATGATCATTCTGCGCTGGTATATGTGTCCTACTCCGTATTATTTTTTTTGACGATGAGCATTGTTGCAAGCTATGATTCACGCCCATCAAATGTGTCTTAATGATTCCCACCTAAGGCAGGGTACGTGGTCGGTGTATGAAGTCTTACCTCTATGTTAAAAAGTCATGGAGAGACTGTTTCTGGATGACCTTTAACGAAATTGCGTTGTGAATTACATCTTCTGACCATAAAACTATAGTACAAGTCCTAGTAGTGTGCAACTGGTACCTTATTGACTCATAATGCATTATTTCATCATGTTACAAAGCCAACGAATAATGGTCTTCGACTCCTTTGGAAATAGAGAAAGAATCACCTAGTCTCATTCTTAAAGTGAGGTACTCCGTATATTTTACAGCACGCAAATATATTGGTTTATGTTGACACTGGGTAATGTTATCTCCGAAACAGCTGGAGAGGCTCTTTACAGAATTACAGTATCTAGCATCTCACTGGCGTTAGACTGTTTTTAGTTGACGGAAAAAATGAATGATCTGTTTTATTGAAATTTGTAAATTTTGTAATGCTTTTTGTGCATTAACGGGCAAGTTGATTTGTGTACATCAGCAAATGGCGATAAGAAGGAAAGCAGCGGAAGAAAAGTTAGCAGAGGAAGAAAAGAAGGCAAAACTACTCAAAGGAGCTCCTGCAGATGAGGATGAACCTGTGCGCAATGCTGAGCTGTTGAAGGTCAAGGAGAGACTAGAAGCACTCGAGGAGACAATCAAAGAGATTGCAGTCGTAACTGAGAAACAGTCAAGTGACGACAGTAAGAGTAAAAATGCTGATCAAAGTCAATCGAGAGTCGATCCTAATAGCCAGTCCTCAATACAACCACTGAAGCAAGAAGATAGTAAAAACAAAGGGTCTCATGAAGATAAGAAGTAAATTTTTGACTATATTTTTGCAAATTCGGGTTGTTTTTGATGCCTTCCTCTTTTTGTTCGAAACCGTTTTCTGCCCACCTGTATGATAGAGTAGCTTACAGCAGAATTATTGTTGGTGAATGGCGATATTGGTAGGAAACATTCTGGAAATCGGGGTTGCAGATATGAAAATGTTGCTCATTTTAGTGATGCATTCATATATAATGTTAAGACGGTACATATAAAGCAAAGTTGCTTAGCAAATGAACGTTTTAATCCAGAGTTTGAAAAATTGTTTGAGTCTACTAATACTTTCACTTCTCGTCATCGGGGTTTTTACTGGGGTTCTATGTGAAATATCCAAAATACCCTTTCAATATGTTATTTTACTTAGCTTAACGAAGCAATAATTTTTCCCGCTATTAATTTGAAAATATAATTAAGTTGTAACGAGTAATAAACGATAATTTTTTGAGTTTTTGTTAAACTAAATAAAATTAAGATATACGTAAAGGAATATTTTAATTAATTTTCTTTAAATCTCGACGATGTGAAATAAAAATTCGACAACCAATATTAGTCTTGAGTCTTGACCATGTTGACGGTTTTAAGAGACTCAGGATTTAGTATTTGACACAGCTTAAAGCCTTAAACCCTAATTAAACCCTCAATTTCTATTTCTCCCCCTTTTTCCAGAACAAATGGCAGGATCAATCCTACCTTTACGAAGATCAATCCTATCAAAGTTTCAACCTTTAATTCAATACTTCCAAATTCAATGTCAATCTCAAAACCCCATTTCATGTCCGATCCGTTTTCTCTCAGAACAACCTTCAATTCAACCTCAAATCGTAAGCTTCAGTAAGGCGGGTACGTTGAGAAAGTCGGCTTTCCAGAAAAAATTGCTACGGCTTCTTCGTAACGAGGTTCAGGAGGTGCTTCATGAATCCTCTCTCGATAAGGTGCCTCCTTTGATCTCTCTTATACTCCCTATATTATGATTATTATAGTTATTATTTTGCTTTCAATTTTATCGATTTTTGATTGATTGATCGATCGATTCTGAAATTGTGTTTTTGTTGATGGGTTAATGGTGAAATGTGATAGGCAATCAGTTTCTGATTGTTATTGTACAAAAAGTTGCAATTTTTCGGAGACGATATTGTGAAAATAGTTGTTGAGGTAATTGGTAATTGAATCATTACAAATTGCACATTTGGAGATTATATATATATTCGGAGAAATTAGTAGTAGAAGTTGATGTGATTTGACCATCAAAGTAGTATATAGGATGCAGGCAGTATGATTGGTGATTTTCTCAGCACCATTTGCAGTTGAGATCCTCTGTTATGTTCGTTCCATGTCGTGTCCCATAGCCTTTATTTATGTGATAGTGATGATGTGCCATAAAGAGAGATAATGGTACACGAGATGGACATAAAAGTGGGACAGAGGATCTACATTGCACCGTTTGGGCAATACTTGGCTGGGTTTTTACACCAAAAGTGAGACAGGCTTCATTGATTCGGTGTGAGCATTTTATTTCTGACATCGAAAACCTTAAGACTCATCTCAGCTTAGTGAGTCGTGACCGAGATAGGAGTTGAAGTTTCGGGGATAAAACTTTCCCTTTGTTGAAGGGGCATATTAGTATGGCAATAGAGTAACTTTTGAATGAAGTTGAAAATTTTACTTTGAAAATTATGATATCAGTATGAGACTTGATCTTGAGATCTATTCTTGTGGCACGGTCCAAAAAAGTTGCTTCTTTCACTTGATAAACGGGTTATATTAACCTTCAAAAGTTTGATAACTCGGTGTCAATATATGGTCCTGCGCTTTGGATGAGATGAAATGTTTACTAATTTCATATATGGTCTTTGTACTTCATGTGGATAGTGATATTCAGTTATTCACACTTGTTGCACTCATAAACTTCCGAAGAAATAATCAAGTTATTTGTTAAGACTTAAGAGCATGAATGAAAGTGGTAGGCTTGAATTTACCGTCATCTATTTATTTTGCAAATACCATAAACGCCTGTCTAACCACGATTGTTTTCTTATTTAGCCACCTTCTGATTTCCATGGATTCGAAGTGGCGGAGCATCCAGGGGAGAAGCGGATAAGCTTGTCCAAAAAATATCGAGAGAATGAACAGATTAACATTGAAGTCACTATGTTCGACTATTCAATCCCTATTCCTACAGCAGGCAATAATTCCGATGAACCAGGAGAGGAGGATCGTTTACATATAACCATGATTATTAATATAGTCAAAGAAGAATCTAACAAAGTCTTAGAGCTCGTCTGCTCAGCATGGCCTGACTCCCTAGTGATTGAAAAGTTTTTTGTGCGTGGACTGTCCAAAACGCTAGATTATGAGCCCTATACTGGTCCTAAGTTTAGGTAAGGTCTCGTGAACCTCGTAATACTGAAGAAAGGCAAATTATAAGTAGTTCTTATTTTAGTCAGTAAAACCTGCACATTTAGGAGCTCGTCTTTGAATATGTTTCCTGTTTGTATACCTCAGTCAGCTTTCCTTCAATTCTGAAAAAATTATAATGTTGTACGGAGTACATTTCCTGTCGCCTAGGCTTGTTCGCTTCATTTCTTGTTCATTTCTGCTGATTGACTCTTTGCATCTATATTATGTGGTGACAGGGATTTGGACGATCCGATGCAGGATTCACTGCATGACTTCTTAGAAGAAAGGGGTGTAGACGACGACTTGTGTGTATTCTTGCATAGATATATCCTTTATAAAGCCAAAGCGGAGTACATTCGCTGGATGGAACTTGCCCAAACAGTGATAGTGAAGAAGTAGCACCATCGTTATATCCAAACACACTTTACTGCTCTTGCTCATGCTCGTGCTCGACTGTCAAATCCTCCATAGCTGGTATTTGTTCTGTTCTAATGCACGGAAGCTGTGAAGTGCTTGAGTTTTGAATGCGCCGGTCTCACACATTTGAGATCAACCTAACGATTTATGTACTCATATACTCGTTTTATTCTATGGTTAATGGATTGGTCTCGCGTGACTTGTATTCTTGGGATTATTTCAGCACGACTTGTATTCTTGGGATTATTTCATGACGATACTGAATAGAATCCTATACGGAGTAAGTTACAGTAACTCTAACTTTGAATCTCCACGTTCCTTTGATATTATTGACATCATTTATGTCGATTTTGTCGTCTTTGTCGAGTCTCTTTAGTCCGTCTGTTCTTATTTAGTCCTGGCTGGGTGTTCCCTTTCCCCTCGCCCCCCTCCCCCACCTTAGCTTTTGTTAGACTATCTAGGTTCGGATTTCTGTTTTGGGTCATCCTTCGGTTTGGTTGGTCGGTGTTTCGACTGTTTCTTTTGTTGTTCTCTGTTGTTAGGAGTGGGTCGGTCCCTCTGGGTCTTTGTCGCCTTTGTTTTGCTTGTGATGATGGCAAGTTGACTTTGCATGTGGTTTTTCGGTTCGTTGGAGGTGGCTGTGGGGTTCTTAGCTACACTATGATCGGAGTGTGATTGCCTTTGGGATAGGTCGGATTATGGTGTTGTGTGGTTTGGTTGTGGTGGTGGTTCTCCTTTTCAATGAAGTCTATTAGATATATTATGCTACTTTTTGTTTTCCTAATAATTTCCTTCTTGAGGAGAATGTCTCGTACTTGTCCTTTTCAAGACGGGTTGATGAAGATTGTGGGTCCTGGGTGTTGGTATCCTTTTGGTGGTTATGGTCAAGGATATGGTTGGGGGTGTTCCCTTTTCCTTCTCGTGGGGTGGTTCTTTCCCTTGGATCGTTGGTCTTTTGTTCGGCTAGTTCATGTTCTAAGTTGCAGGAGTTTTATCTCCACCTGGGACAAGTCTTTTGGCTTGGTCTTCCCCGTTTCCTTTCTACGTCCAAGTGACGTAAGTGCAACTTGTTCTTGTCACTTACCCGTTCAGAGGAGTAGGCCGTCTATTGGGTTGATCAACCATGAAGATGTGAAGTGGGCTGATGCTCGTGACACTCCTGCTGCTTCTTACCAACACTTTGCTCTTAGGCGCTGTCTTCATCCTTTCTATCCGTTATCAGTTTCTTTTACTTGTATGATGTATTATGTAGTATCTCGTTACCTTTACAGAAGAGGGCATACCTTTATGGTAATAACTCCTATTTTGTAATAGGATGTATTTTGAACCGTTGGCAAAAAAAAAAAAAAAAAAAAAAAAATCTGGTTAGTTGTTAGTAAAAAAAATACAGTATGTTATATAAATCCGTGCAACAAAATGTGAAGATCGATACCTAATCTTAACCACCATCTCGACTAATTATGGAGGTGATGGAGTCTCAATTTCTTTACTTAGGTCTCACAGTTCACTGTTCCACTGAGCTTAAACCCTAACAAAACCCTCTTCTTCTTCTTCTTCTCCCCATTTTCCCAGACAAATGCAACGGTCAATTCTGCGTATACGAAGATCAATCCTATCAAAGTCTCAACCTTTACTTCAATACTTCCAAATTCAATGTCAATCTCAAAACCCCATTTCATGTTCGACCCGTTTTCTCTCAGAACAACCTTCAATTCAATCTCAAACCAGAAGCTTCGGAAGTATGCTGAGTGAATCGACCGTCGAGAACAATTTGATACGATCTCTTCGTTATCAGATTCGATCCGAGCTTGAATGTTCTCCTCTCGACAAGGTACCCCCTTTCTTCTCTCTACTTATGTGTATTATGATTATGGTTATTAATTATGCTTTGAGTTTGTTGTTTTTTGATTCATTGATTGATTGTGGAAATTGTGTTCTTGTATGTGCAATAATAGTTGCCAATTTTCGAAAAATTTACTCCGTATTTTGAAAGTATTTGTTTTGGTAAATCCATCATGATAAATTGAAATTTTGGAGAAATTGATGGCCGAAGTTGAAAAATGTACCGTGTGCTGAGATTCCACCTGAGAATTCGAGATATTGGGAGCTAACAGGGTTCGAACTCGTGATATCAAACAAAGCCTTAAGACGATGGTTGGAGGCCCAAAAATATTTATATACTCTTACAGAGCCCTCTATGTCGCTGACTCACGGGAAAGGATGCTCATGGTGGAAGCTGATGTTGATTGACCATCAAGAATGTAGTGATGACTGGAAGTTGTATGATTTGTTGATTTCCCGATACCAATTGAGCAATCCTTGGGTGGGATTGTACGCCCAAAGGAGGGAGGTTTTCGTGTTTCTGCGTGAGCATTTGATTTCTGACCTCAAAAAGCTTAATTAAAAGCTCATCTCGATGTAGTGACCGAGATAGGATTTGAAGTTTGGGGGCTAAAACATTCAGTTTGCTAGTAGTGTAGGTCAGAGTGTCAGACGTGATATTAAAACTCGGTAGATGTATCTTACCAGGATCTTTTCCCTTTTCCAGCCACCTTCTGATTTCCATGGATTCAAAGTGGCGGAGCATCCAGGGGAGCAGTGGATAGCTTTGGCGAAGAAATTTCGGGAGAATGAAGATATTAACATCAAAGTCACTATGTTTAATGGGTCAGTCCGTATTCCTACAGAAGGCGGTCAACCCGATGAACTAGGAGAGGAGTATCGTTTGCTTATAACAATGAAGATTAGCATACTCAAAGAAGAAACTAACCAAGTCTTTGAGTTCATCTGCTCGGCATGGCCTGACACCCTAGAGATTCAAATGTTATTTGTGCGTGACCGATCCAAAATGCTAAGTTATGAGCACTATACTGGTCCTAAATTTAGGTAAGAACTCTGTAGACAAACCATTACTTGTTTGCTTGCATTGCGTGCGACTCTCGTATTACTGAAGAAGGCAAATTATTTTGTCCCAGTAACTAGTCCACTTGGGCAGTTCACTTCGTCTGATGCGAATGTGTTTGCTAATTGCTCTTTGCGTCTATATTATGCACTGGCAGGGAATTGAACGATCAGCTGCAGGATACACTGTATAATTTCTTGGAAGAGAGGGGTGTAGATGACAACCTGTGTGCATTCTTGCATAAATATATGTATTATAAAGACAGATCAGAGTACATTCGCTGGATGGAATCTGTAGGAACGGCGATAGAGAAGTAGCAACATGGTGATACGAATGCAAACACACTTCTTCTCCTGACCTGTTTGTTGGTATGACAGTCTGATTACTCTCGAGCATGCTCGACTGTCCAATTATCTGTTCTGTTCTTAGTAGCTACGGAGTAGTATCCTTTTGAAGCATGCATACAACTATACAAGCTATGATTTGCTTTTTTTGGGGTGAGTTTCGAATTAGATGGTCTCGCATACGTGAGGCCAACCTAAATCTGTATGTAGTACTCGTTTCATCCTAGGGTTAATGGATTGATCTCACATGTAAGACCCGCTTTTTAAAAATTCTGTTCTTGAATCTCGACAGCTTGTTAAAACCCCTTCTCCATGCACACGGCCTCTTAAGCAAAAGAGTGTGCACGCACATTCAAACAGACTATTCCACGGTTAAGAATCGAACCCATAACCTCTCGGTTTCTAAGTGTAGTAAGCAAGTTGGGTTAAATGGGCATATAAAAATCGATATGATGGATAATTATATATCGTAGAGACAGTATTACATGTAAGATAATTACGTAAAATCTTTAAACTTTTGCATGATATCTTTGGTAAAAGGACGTATAATCTTACTATAATCGATTTAGTTAACCTACTAATCTTCGCGCATCATTGTTTGAATCTGGATTATGAAAGTCATAATGTAGCAAGTTGCGACTACTAATCCCCTTTCATAATCATGGCGGCATTTCTCAAATGCTTGCTTTATTCAACCACTTGATGTTAACAATCTACCTTTAACTCATTAATAAATATGTTTAATTATGTTTACTAATTGTGTTTAGTTCGGAATTTAGATTTATGTCGATTTCGATTTATGTTCAAATATTACGAAGAACATTAAATAATTACTCCATATAATTTATTTTCGTGAAGTGGATCCAAATCATCTATTGATTACCTCGAATCCTTTTACTAATAATTCAATAATTTTAAACGAGACTTTAAATACGAGTAAAACGACTCTAAAGATGTATTTTTATGAATAATCTCAAGTTGATTATTGGTGAAGAAAATTAAATAATTGTAATAATGGTGGTAATGTATCATCATATCGACTATAACAGCTTCCATGTGTATGTTATACTTGTAAACTAACGCTCGTAAATCTAATGAGAAAAGGACAATCCATACATATCATGACTTAAACTAAGTAGTATTCAACCTATTTTATTCATCATTTAATTAATTTCCAGGATCATGTTCTTTTTTTCACACTAAACACAATCATCACGATCTTGAATTTTTCAAACTTTATTTAGATATCGATTAAGGAAAATGATAAATACAACCTTAGGGTTATATCTAAGAGATTAAAAGAGTAAACAAAATGTTAATGCTTGTATTAATTATATCGATATATGTGTAATTTATTCTTAAATTTTTAACTTTACCTCAAATATAGGTGATATTTAATGCTTAAATACAACCTTAATTAAGGACTGTATTTAACATTACCGACTAACAAATCAAGAAAATTAATTGATTTAATAATTGATTAAGGGCATTGCAAGTAGCTAATGTCACTTTTTTTTATCATAAATTGCTGGTTCTTAGCTCTATCATACGACACAACGATTGTATACTATAATCTGTTTTTAACATAACATTCAAAATTCAATCCTATGTACACACTCAATAAACAAAATCCTTACCAAAAATGAAGTTCTAAGTAAAAAAACAATTTATGACTAACTAATTAATACCCTTTTACAAGAAATCCTAGTATTTACTTCTTCAAAGCTTAAGAGACAAGTCTAGCTTGTGCAATTGTTCATGATCTTGTATATCAATATTACTCTTAACCACATTGACATTTATACCCTTCCAAGATATCCCTCCAATATTTCTATCCAAAATTGGCATGGAATTCTTTTGAACACTAACACCAAACTTTGCACCATTATATGATGATAAAGTTGGTGATAATGATGAGCTTGATGATGATGATGATCCCATCATCATTCCCAACCGTCCGATGGCGTGTCGTTGTTGATCAATCATAACCATCCTTGAGGACCATCCATTACTATTACTAGAAGAAGATAATGATGGTTTGTGTATCAAGGAATGAGCTTGAATTCCAAGAGGCCTATGCAAGGGCAATGTCGTCATTTTGTTGGTGAACGGTCTACTATTATTGAAGACACTCTCATGGTAGTAATTACCCATAATACTACAGTATCCTCTATCAGATGGTGAACCAGCTCCCCGACCTCGTTTGGCTAGGGTTCTTTCCCTCTTATGTGCATTTTGATGACCTCCAAGTGCTTGTGAGCTATAGAATTTCCTTTGGCAATAGTTGCATGAAAACACTCTAGGCTCAACTTCATTGTTATTAATGCTCCCTTGAGGGGTGTTTTCGGAATTGTTAGGATCACCCGAGTGGTAGTACTGATCCATGTTATCCGACTCCAAATCATTTCTGCATAGACTGAGATCCAAAATAAGACCCTCGTGGTTGTTTTTGTGATTTTTGTGAGGTTGTTCTTCATTGTTTTTTGTTGAATTTTGAGTGGTTTGAGGGTTTATTATTGATGAGCATGGTAGAAAGTCTTGTTGTTTTGATGAAGGTTTGGAAGATGATGGAGGGTTTGATTCATGATTTGGTGCATTCATACTTTAGATAGAATAATTGAAAACTTATTATGATGTAAGAAGTTGTAGTAATAATCCTATTATATGCTTAATGGTGTTTGAATTGAAAGCTTGCGTTTGTATGTGAGGTAGTATGATATATAGAATTTTTTTTCATTGATTAGGTAGTAAATGCTTTTCTTTCATTTTTTTTAAAAAAATAAAGAGCAACCCGTAACTATTATTTTAGGTGATGTACAGTGGATAAACTCTCGTACATACGTGATAGTCTGCAAACCAGGCCACATGCACATGCATGCACATGGCTCACAAGTTTACTACTCTCTCCCATTCATTGGAATCCTACCATTTTATTAAAATATACCTCACATATATTCAATAAATGGTAGGAATCCAACGAATGGGAGGTAGTATTAAAGAAACTCGAAATCTTGAAGCTAATAAGCGAATAGCCTCAACTCTTTCACGGGCTTAAATGAGTTACGAGTATTACATTGGTTAACTTCATTTAAACAGTTCATTTTAATTTTATAATCCCGATACATTATCTCATTTCAAGCGAACCCTAACCAGAAAATGTTCTAGTGATCCAAATAATTGGTCGTATAAGGGTATATGTTGTGATGAGGTAAGAGTCGGCTTGAATGTGTGAAGTGCATGCGTAAACAATATCACAAAGAAAGTTGTCACGTTATACACGAACTTATACTTTTAACATGTCATGACCCATGATAACTTTGCACGACTGTTAGACCATTGTTTCGTTCATTCGTTGCTAATTAATTAAAAAACTAATTAGAAGTTGATAATTATCAATTAGTAGCTAGGGTACGTATACTAATATACTTTAATCACCTCTAAATCTCTTATGCTAAGCTGTTTTCCACACTAAGATATCATCCAATAATCTTGTCTCTTTGACATGTTTTAGCTTGTGTGTCAAGTACTACTTAATTATACATATAGACAACGACCTATCCATGAACATGCTAGGGTTTTCCGACATCAAAAAACGACTGAAACATGCTTAACTGAACTGAAGTGCATGCGCTGAAAAGAACAGGGCGTTCATGTACAAAATCATCAATATTTTCATCGGGATTTGGAAAAGAAAACTTTCTGTGTCCACCAGCACTGTATTGCGTTTTTAGATTGATTATTAGCATATATGAAATGAGATAATATGCTTTCTTTTTTTAAAACCTTTCCAAAAAGCAAAAGATAAATAGATAAATCTAGTTTTGATTGAATATTATTATAGTACTACAAGTAGTTGTAGTTATCTTTGGAGAAATATATATGTGGCTTTGAAGAGACTAAATCTAAAATGGTGGATCATAAATCATTATCAAGAACTCTTTGTTATGTGTTTTTTCTTGTTATTAAAACTAAACCTCAAACATCATCAACAATGACAAACTCCTGTATTTATGCCTTGTGACACAATTGGAAGGCCACTTTATTGAGTAAATAAGGACATACATGATAATATAAAAGGATCTTTTTTATTATAATTAAATTAATTTAATTATTTGGTAAATCTAATTAAGCAACCTTAATTAATTTCTGCCCACTACTATCATCAACAAACTTTTATGGTTATAATGTACGTGGATGAAGTATTGTGGTGTATAACCATTGAATTGAGTTGAATATGATATCAAAAAATTCACAAATCATATTCTATAGGACGGTTTAAGCATAAGACTGACCTGGTCCAACTACCAACAAGCACAAACTACGATCAACTACGGTTACACTTACACATAGGTCATGTTTGGTAAGTGAAAATGAATGGATTCTGATAATTTCACATGCATGTTGGTTAAACAACATATTTCGATACAGTAGTATACTGATCGAAATCTACTACAGAGTATCCAGTAAGAATAATGAGATGGCGCCACCGGGTGGCGCCGAATTTGTGCGCCACCGAGGGTATTTTAGTAATTTACTAGGGTTATATTATTTTTCTCCTTTAAAATATTATTTCAAAAATAGTTAGTTGGCAAGGGTAAAATTGGTACTTCATAAAATAAATTAAATCATATATAAAATAATTATATAATTTAAGAAAAGAAATATTCAAAAGAGATACGTTAGTTACTATTGAAGATTATTTAAAAAAATTGTATTGGGATTAGTTAGGCTACGCATATATTGAAAAAAATAAATCTATTTGTATCACACACGGAGTATAATTTTAACACATTTAAGAATTGTATCACATTTTATTCACAGTAATCTAATGTATTTTTATACATTAGTACTAAAATACATTATATACATTTTATAATGACAGAGGTATACATAAAATTGTATACTACGATTGACAGAGGTAACATCGACAGTAAAATTGTATTCACATTTTATCACATTTTATACATTATACATAAAATTGATACTACAATTTTATTTTTCAAAAAAAAAAAGTATATTATACGTAGTACGAAAATAGTGAATATTATAAGTTTTTTTCCGATTAAAACTATACATATGGTCTCTTAAGCTAAGAGAAAGAGATCCGCACTCCGTATAAGACAATGCAACTAATTAAATACGGAATAATTAAAAATTGATTAATGTAACTAACTTTTATATGAAAGGTCTTACATTAACATTAATGTGAGGCGGTCTCATTTGAGAATTTGTGTTTAGTCTTATACTAACGAATTTTTTTTTGTTGAATTAAGGACCTTTCAACCTTCCAAAATTCTTATATTGTACCGTTGTACGTACTCCGTATTTAAAGTAATTTATATGGGTTGTAGATCTTACAATATTTAGAGTATTTTTAGAAGTTAGTGATATAAATTTCATAAATTTCTAGTATTTATTCAAAAAATCGCTTCACGCCTAACCATGATAAATTTGTCGACATCAGTTTAGCCCTAGATAGTTTCGATTCCTAGATCCGCCTCTGTCGGTAATACATAAAATAAAGATGAGAATCATTTAAAAGATATAGTAAATATTAATTTATTTAAAATATTTTTAATTAAATAATTTATAATTAATAATAACTGATAAATTACATGTCTACCCTTTTGAGTTTGACACAAAATCAAAAAAAAGATTCTCAATATTTTTTTTTTTATTAATTTATTCCGGTGGCGCCGAGATTCAGCATCACCCGGTGGCGCCCTATCACTATCCTATTTCATTAATGTTATTACTCCGTATATATCTGTTAGTATAAATCTGTTATCGTCGTTTGTTAAATAGCATCCCAGTGCAAAAGTAATAGGGAGTGGAACTAAAGAGGAGTTGACACTTGAGCATTTTGGGTGATTTGGCTCTTAATGGTTGTGAAGGTATTAGAAACATTTTCAGGTGAACTTTAAAAAGACTTGATTGATCGAGAGTATGTAGGGTTTGTGAAAGATAAGACCCAGGGACCCAACCTCAATGCCTTTGTTGCCCTATTGTCACCTTCATTGCTTCTTATCCAATCAACTATCGATTACTATCACACCACGACAATTTGTAAGAGACGGTCTGATACCTCAACACGGCATGAAAATACTACTCCTGATATGATAAAGAATAATTGTTAATTTGATTATTTTCCCTTTTCTTATTAGTATTAAGTTCTTATTAGGTCGTACATAACTATATAATATGTCGATCTCACATCTAATTTTGTGTGAAACGATATTCCGGTAAACAAAATCTAATCACACATTCACACATAGGGTCATATCTATTTTCTTCTTGACAAAAGAAGTGGAGTATATAGCCTGATTCATATATGCCCTTCATAATTTGGACGTATACATATCTTATGAACATCAATACAATATACATATGAACTTCCAATCTATGATGATTATTGATGAAGTGAAAAGACCCAACATAGTTCAACACTTTTAGTCTATTTTCGAGATACAAGTTAAGCAAAGCAAGCAAACAATCTTATCAAAATGGTGATATACTCATTTCGTAATAATTACGTGTTAGCCTAGTTTATTAGAGCCACCAACTGAAGATAATAAAATTTGTATCTTTCGATGTAAAAGAAATCTAAGGATTATTATGATTAGAAAATGTATCGAACACAGTTTGAATCATTTGTCAACCCCAGACCTGGCCACTCTCATAAGAATAATCCTAATGTTAGAAACATCGATATATATTCTCAAGCGATGGACACCATAACGTTATTACCCCCTCCGTCCCAATGAATTGTTTGTCTGTTCCATATTGAGGCGTATCAATGAATTGCTTCTCATGAGTTTTGCTCCACATGTCACTTCCTCATTGAATTACTTACCCTTGGTGCCAAAAATAAAGGCAAACAATTCATTGGAACGAAAGGAGTATATTATTAGGGTTTAAAGCATGATAAAATATTACTCCCTCCGGACACTATTTTTCGCCCCACTAGCTCAATATATGTGAGGAGTATTTTAATGAAGTGGGGCAAAAAATAGTGTCCGGAGGGAGTATATACGTACACCTCTCATATTAATGCTAAGTAGAACCTACCGATAATAAAATCACTTCTCTTTATAATCTTAGCAGCGAATTCATCAAGGTCCGGTTGTAAGGATCCAAGTCATCTAGCCTACCTCAACTTGTACACATTTCGTAACCATGTCAAATTACGAAGACTAGAAATAAAGGCATTGAAAATATAGGTAGACCCTAATTTAAGTTTCTTTAAGAATATTTAAAAGTTCATAAACATTATGAAGCATTAGGTAAAGTTAAAGAGAAGGCGGTGATAATATCATAAGACACTTAATATTTATTGTACAATTGAAATGACGTTTCTATGCTGTACATACGTTGTTATTTCACAACTTTTTATAGCACTATTGTCTTTTACTCCGTATATGGAGTATAATTTATGTCAAAAAACTCCGAGTAATGATACGTGAGGATGAGTACGAACTCTATATAATTTAGAAGACTATTTCTATTTTGATCCAACCCAATACCGAAATTAAATTAAACTAAACTATTGGATGTCCATGCTAAACATTAAACATGATAAGATGTGTGTTATTTGGACAAATATAAAGGACCAAAAACCAATGAAATAGACAGTTTAATAAATTAGTTTGATGTAGCAATAGGTACATTTTTTTTGTCGGGGGTAAAAATAGAGTTAACATTGTCTATGGGCTGTGGTTGCTAGTCCCATAAGCAATAGGCACATAGATATATGGATGGAGGAATGTTAAGCTATTATTGCCTATGTGAATTATGAAGTAACTAGTACTTCAAAGTTCAAACATATGAGCACCCTACATGTTCCTTCTATTCATGATTTTATGCTATGTTTTTGTATATCACATGATATTGAAACCACCAAGGGGGCCATGATCTCTTTCTAGGATTTCTTTGTCCAACTCCAATCATCACTCCCTTTCATACTCCTCTTATTATAACACCCCGACGCTCTGATACCATGTGAATTCGAAGAAAAAATTGAATTGTATAACCGCAATCATAAGGTTTTGATGTACATACGATCCTCATATATAGTACTCCGTATATATAAGAGATAGGTGGAGCCTTAAATAGATGGCTTTCCGATGACTTCCAATGAAAATCATGTCAAAATCGACATCAACACAGCCCCAACCCTCAAGGGTTGATGTCGATTTTCTGAACAAAAAAAGGCTCAAAGAAAGCGAGCAGCTGGAGCATCAATGTTCAACGACTGCGAGAAACGTACATCATATTACAGTCGACCATATTGTACAAGCAGGACCTAAAGATCCTTTTACAAGATGTGAGGCAACTCACTATGTAATTTATAAACTTCACACAAAACTTCCTATACTTAGTTACTTACATTACATGAACACTAAAATGTCCCTCTGATAATAAACATGTTCGACCTTTTGTGAGGTGAACTTGTTCATCCTTGTACACATTATGTGCAAATGCTAAGTAGTCGGTGATGGAATTCCGACAAAGCAAATAAATCTAGATGTTCCAAGATAACAACCAGTCTCTACACAAAGAATGATTCTCTACTTGGATAGCCAGTATATAAAAATGAGGAATGCGCAAACAGAAGCGACGAGCGAAATTATGATTGTGTCCATTGACTTTTTCCTTTTTATGGACGCCAGGATCTGGTTCACCTGTACATTTGCCACATACGATGTGATACAGTTTGTCAGATTAAAAAGGTCTTGCTGGTAAAGTCGCTTAAGGAGTGGTATCAGTGACGGGGGTTTGAATGTTAAAACAGTAAAACCCGTCAACGTGAAGTATGCCAATGTAAGTTGTTAATTGCTAATCCCTCGGAGGCATAAAAAAGAGAGATTAGGAGATCTTGGTTAAATCACAAAAGGGCTTCCAAGCTACCCAAGAAAAAAAGTTTTTTTTTTTCTTTTTGGGATTCCCTTTGCCTTTTCTATAACACATTTTCCTTTGCCATTTTAAACAATATCCTCGAGATGCTTATTCTCAATAATGTGAAGTGTAAAAAATCATTCACAACACATTAACTCACTTCAGCGTTTGATGTCAAGTGAAAAAAGAGTTATCAATCATTAGCAAAAAAAATCAAAATGTTCTCAGATTTCAAACAAAGAATCAAGTTTTCATACCGTTGGAAGGCGGCTGCTAACATTAATGATCTTTGAATTAATGCCCCCAAATGTTGAACGTTGAAGCACAAGGGTGCCAAGAGTAGATTGTGCTTGAGAAATAACGGAGTCCAACTGCAATTAACAATGACTCGCAAATTCAAGAAAAGAAGAGAATATAGACAGCACAAAACTTCAGAAAATAACGGATGTAGGCTTTTAGTCACAACGCACAATTTCGCGAAGAAAGGGCAATATGTAAATCATTAAGTGCAGCAGGAATAGCAGACACACAACAAGGTAAAACGATTTTACAGACACGCAACAAGGCAAAAAGATTCTATAGAACAACCAGGCAAAAAAGTAGAACTCGATCTTCAACGGCTGCTGCAAGTTGGGGAGTGAGGGTGTCCGATAAACATGACAAAATAATGCGGAGTATAAAAGACATATATTTGTTGGTGTACCTGCCCTGTATTTCTGTTGATAGTGGCATACTCTTTCAGTAGAACTCGATCTTCCAAATTTCCTCCTTCCTCTAAATCTAGCTTATTCAAATCGAACTCCCTGAAATCTTGTAGCAGTGACGCATGTTCTTGCTTGGCCTTGAGGCTAGACCGGAGCTGGTAAAACTCCTGCACTTCAACCAGTCAAACATCATATTAGGTCTCATCAATTATCGGGCCACTTAAATCGCATTTCAATGCAACCACAAACAAGGTTAAAAGGTAGTTCAGATAACATTGAAAGATTAAAAACGGAGCTTCTGTTGCCTGCCTCGACTACTTACAATCAAGCAATACATTAAACATAAGAAATCTAACCAACAGGTCAACTGTCAAAACTGATGCAAAACCAACCTCTACAACCATATGCTACCGAAACACAAATAAACAAGTATACCTGAGTTAGATCTTGAAGAATCTCCTGGTGGCGGGTCAATGTATGAGAAACCATATCTGAACCTCCAGATGAAACCCATGCTCGCATCTGATTGTTCACTTGTTCAAGCTGTTTTAATAATTGTTCGATGCCAGATTGAATACTATTGTCTTCGGTATCAGCTTTAGCAGAGACCAGCTTGCGATACGAGACCATCTGCTCATCTAACTGTGCTTCAAGATTCCTCGCCTAAATGGGTGAACAGAACACAGAATTGCAACTATCAGAGACAACACGTGAACAAAATAGTCTTCTAACAACACCCACCTTCCATGAATGGATGGAGAATCACTAATGTATAGTACTCGTATCTACATACACGATATTTACATCACAACTCACAAGTTTACGAGACATGATTTGGGTGGAGGATATAATGTACGCAAAAACTACTAACTGCATTGCTCGTACCAAAACTGGAGCATGTCATTCTTCATCATCACCTAACCTTATCTCCAAACAAACGACAAAAATCCTTCTCGAAAATTTCCATTTCAGATAACAAGCACCTGAAAGGCTGAAATGGTTATCAAATCTCCGCAACTGTCTGATTCTTGAATCAGATCATCATGACGACAAATTCATTCTCTATTTCGGGTAACAAGGTGAAACTTTTAGGTACAATTTTCAATCTTTCTCTATTTTGCATCATAAATTCATCTAGTTTCAAATTTCGAGCTACATTTTAGCACGAAGAACATCGAATCCTGTCTCCACCACTACAAATCATGCGATTAATGTCCTCCTTTCAGGGTTCCATGCAAAATGTTCAACCCAAAAATCCATATTTTCTGACAATTATGCTGTTACAGACTTAAAGCTACATTCGATCCTTCATATTTCACCGTAAAGTCGTAAATTATGCAAATTCCGATGAAAATTGCAGCATCATCATCATCATCATCGCATAATCGATCAAAAAGAAACTTGATCATACATCATCAAACAATTTTATAATAACAGCAATCTCTGATACGCTCAGCGTTTCGATAATCAGAGAATGGAATGGATGAAATTAGGAAGATAAATGGAGCACCGACAAAAAAATAGAGAAGCGGGGAAGGGAAGGGAAGGGTACCTGTTTGCGGAGGGCGTCCCATGAGGTAGGGACATCCATGGCGGCAGAAGATTCTAGAAAGTTCGGCAGATTCGATGGTTGTTCTTCTTCTTCTCTCTCCCGGTTGCTTTGGCGCAAGATCAGGAGAGAGGTGTTCTTCAATGGTGGGTGGACTTTGGGAAATGGTTTGAAGAACGGGGGGAGTTTTGTTTTGTTTTGGCAGAAATATTAACTACACGTCTTCCTCTAAATTAGGTGACACGCCACCACCAACAACTAGTTACTCTCCGGTCTCCATCCCCCCTTCTATTTTATCATCATCTTCTCATTCTACATGTCACCTCATATAACCGTGTGAGGGCATGGGTGGACGATTGCCCTCACCGTGATGCTTTCCGTTCCTTTCTGAGGTGAGGGGTTCGAATCTCTTTGTCCACATTTATAGCTTTAAAACTCCCCTTATTTTTCAATCATAACAAGTTGACTACAGTTGCACAATTGAACCAGTGATGTACATAATTTTAATGTATCATTATCTTGAAATATTATACTTAATAAGAGTATACACGTCTTCAACTACTTCCATTTAGTTTTAATTTAGATAATTATGGGTATTAATTTAATTTTTAATCAAATACAAATAAATGAGTTAGTCGAAGAGGACGAAGAGAGTATACATTTCCTAGTCACTCTGCCTAATACATACGAAGTATTTTTTTTTGTAAGTTTTCTTAAATGAAGCAAAAAAATTCAAAACCAACATCAATTTATAAAACAAAACTTGGTTTCCACTAATTACTTTTACGGTATAAATTCACTTATAAAAAAAATTCGAAATATAAACCGTAAGATTTTCCAAATTCTCCCCCTATCGGGAAATCCTGGATTCGCCCCTGCGTGTAACTGTACATTCTATGAGATACGTAGGAGTATCATTTTATGAGATCAAACTCGTGTAGTTCATGGCGATGTTTTTTTTTGTACTCGTTTGCAATTTCGACTCGTGTCTAGGTATATCGTCAATTTGGAGTTTGAAGAAGGGAATACTGAATACATGAAGTTTCTTCGTTGCTCGATTTGTTTATTTGGAGGATCAATCGCGACTCTATGTACATCGAGACTCACTTTTGGTGATGGTCACACCTTGTCTCGGAGTCTTATGGTAAATTGGAGTGGGTCGTAGAAATCAACCATATTTACTGAAAAGGCAACGAGTTGTGGATTGGTTGGCAAATAAAAGAATAAAACTATAAAAGCATCTCACAAACGGTTCGCCTGTGTGTGCAGGATTGTTCAAAAATCCCGATTGAGCTTTTCTGTTTGGTCTAATTGGACTTTGTGGAGTCGCTTAACCAAGAATAGTTAGTTTCTTGTTTAGTTCCTTTTTGTTTTTGCTTTGCTACTTTGATTTTCTCTATTTTCTTGATTTCTAGTAGCTTCGTATTACCCAAAAAAAAAGAAGACTCGTAAGTCATTAACTACATTAACTGAACCAAATGAGTATGACCCTCGAACCAATTGGACCTTGGTGGAGTCGCTTGACCAGAATAGTTCCGTTTCTTGTTTAGTTTTTGCTTTGTCACTTTACTTTCCTATATTTTCTTACCTTCTTGACTTCTAGTCGCTTCGTATAGGAAAAAAACAAGTCATTAACTCCATTAACCGTTCTGTCTTGGTTGGCAAAAAAAAAAAAAAAAACTCCATTAACCGAACCAAATGAGTATGACCCCCGAACGAACATTAACCGAACCAAATGACCTCCGAATAGTTTGAAAAGAAAATCTTAATAAAAAAGTATCAGGACATAAACCCTAACGCCTCTTCCTCACAAAACCCTCTTTCCGTCACCTCCTTCCCCAATCTCCTCTTTGAATCGCTCCTCCGCCATTTCTCTCCTCAATCTGGTAATTCCTTCTCTTCTGCAAAGTTTTAATTTTTATTTCAGCATCATACATCTTCATACTTGTATAGTTGCATACATTGTTGTTGATTTTTTCACCAAATTAACTTGCGAAGAAAAATTGCAGCAAAAAATGGCGGAAAAGGATGAAACGAAGTTGAATTACATAGAGGAGACTGTGTTGAAGAAGAGGAAGCAGAGCGAAGATTGGGCTAATCGTAGAAGGCAGCAGTTGCTTGATAGGCAGTTTAAACGTCAGGAGGATAAAAAACTTGTGTTCAAACGTGCTGAAGATTTTATCAAGGATCACCGTATCAAAGTAATCGAATCCGCCTTTTTTTATTACTTGTTCATGGTTTATACTTTGGTTTGTTTAGCCTTTTCTTCTCTCTGAAGTTTATTTTAATCGAAGTTAAACAAATGATAGGGATGGAGGCTGTATTGAGTAATTGTTTTAATCCGAATCGATAAAATTATGCCAAGTACTGAGTTTGATTTTTTTGGGGATTGAAGGTTACCTTTGGTTTTGAGCTGTTCAAGGATTAGTATTGTGTTAAGGATTGAAGGTTACCTTTAGTTTGTTTAGCTTTTTCTTCTTTCTTAAGTTTATTTTAATCGAAGTTAAACGAATGATAGGAATGGAGGGTGTATTGAGTAAATATTCGAAGTGGGTAATCCGTGAAATTTGTGCAAGTACTGAGTTTGAGTTTGATTCCTGGGGATTGAAGGTTACGTTTGGTTTATAGCTGTCCAAGGATTAGTTTTGTGTTAAGGAGATTTGGTTATTGATGTAGATATTTCAAAGGGGGAAACTTTGATAACGTGTTTGGGTTTATATTACTTGAAATTTGATGAAGAAGTTTTGATCATTTGATGGATACAAGTGCAACTTTGCTTGTTGATTGATTCTGTGGAGCGAAGTGGTTAGTTAGATCAGGCTCCGTTTTTGTTAATAGAAAGATGATCTTGTGTATCGATATCTGCTTTGCTTATTGATTTGGGGAATCGGTTGTAAATATCAAACAAACTGTACTGAGTGTTTCTTAGAGTTAGTGTGGGTTTAGGTTTATGTTGCTTGATAGTCGTCATGGAGAAAAATCAAGGAAAAAAATTAGCCTACTCTTTGGGTATCCATTTTTCATGGGGTTTAATAAGAACTTTTAATGGGTATTGGTAGTCATTGATGGAGTCAATACTCTTGTAAAGTCGACTGTTAGTTGTATCATTGCTCAGTGGCATCAATTATTTTTTCTTTGAGGAAAGTATCATGTATTTTTTTTGTTGAGTTAGTGAC
Source organism: Agrostemma githago (assembly GCA_958450325.1). Classification (NCBI taxonomy): domain Eukaryota; kingdom Viridiplantae; phylum Streptophyta; class Magnoliopsida; order Caryophyllales; family Caryophyllaceae; genus Agrostemma; species Agrostemma githago. The sequence continues at coordinate 68,009,366 of OY288252.1, read as the reverse complement.
AAAGGTTGATAATGTGAGAATTCTATTGATAATGAATGGAGCATGGAAACTTGAGATACGGTGGTTTGGAAGCATGGATTTGAGAGTAATGTGGGCTTATGTGTTTGATTGGAAGTAGCACACACATTTTTCTTAGAGTTGGCACGGAGTTAGGTTCGTAACCGTCGTGAAAAAAACACAATCTTTGGGTAGACTAGTTGATAAATGATGTCTTTAGTTCCATTTTTCAGTGGATATAAGCATTAAGTAATTCTGGATGTTGAGTTGGTGACAATTGTTGTTTGATGAAATTTTATTGCTGATGAATGGAGAATGGAAACTTGAGATTGTGGTGGGTTTAGAAACTTAGTTTTTGGTGTAATTTGTGGTTATTACTTTCCTAGTCTCGGCTAGCTTAATAATTTTTTTTGTATTTCGTCGGTTTCATTTGATTGCGTACATTGAGGGTAATTTGGGAAAAAGTAAATACCGAGAGGTGGAGGGTGATTTTGGAAATATGTATTCAGCCTGATAAAACCAGCGAAACAATTGTTTTATTGATATTGTGCATATTAGAAGTGGTGAATTTGAAGAGTAGAGATTAAGTTCTGGAATTTATTTTGGGGCTTGAGAGTTACAGAGTAGAATTTCATCATGAGTAAAGGTTCGATTTTTAGTTGTTTTAAGAATTACTTTTGTTGTTTGGATTTGCTTATTGATCCAGAATTTATTGTTTGTGGCAAGTAGCTTAAAGGGAGGAACTTTGACACTGGGTTTCCCAGCTCTGCCTAATCATTTTGCATGTGCCGCACTTAGTAACTTAGTACTATATCTTTCTTACTTGTGTTATTTTCCCTTCATTTTGAAATAGCAAATGGATATCGTCAAGATGAAGCATAGAGTTAAGAGGCAAAAGACATCCAGTGTGACCCCAACATCAAAGCTTCTTTTTGTCATTCGAATTCAAGGGTAAGTATAGTGTGTCTAATATCATATTCAAAGCCGATTTTTTGTTCTGCCTTCTCGTTTGTGATTGTGCTGTGCTTTTTTCAGCAAAAAGGCAATCCACCCGAAATTAGAAAAAGTTCTGAAGACACTGGGGTTGAAGAGAATCTTTAATGGTGTCTTTGTGAAAGCTACATCAGGGAATCTAGCCATGCTGGAGAAGGTCGAACCGTTTGTAACCTATGGGTATGGCGTTTGTACCGTGTCTATGCTTTTTAATGGTCTCTCTCTACTTTGTTTCCCTCTGACGTTAGTGATGTTCTGCCTCTCCACCTTTGCTTTTACGTGACTTAGGCGGCTAAGTGGTAACCTACTCAAGGTAGTAGGATTAACCGAATTTAAAGGGACTGAACTTAACTGAGCAGTAAATAAGGTCGGAAAGAAGATGACCTAACTAATATCATTATGATTTTTGTCCCCGGTATTCATCGTGTAATATTGCAGGTATCCAAATCTAAAGAATATAAGGGATCTAATCTTCAAAAAGGGTCGTGGAAGATTGGGAAAAGAAACGGTTCCACTGACAGACAATAACATCATCGAGAAGGTAAAACAAAATCTGCGATTCTTACTCTTGCTACTGCTTTGCAGCCCTCTTAAATGCCGCCATATAACAATCGTATTCTTGATTCTTGATTCTATTTTGTTCAGGCATTAGGGCAACATGGTATTCTATGTCTAGAAGATTTGGTCCACGAGATTTCCAACGTCGGTCCTCATTTTAAGGATGTATCTCGTTTCCTCTGGCCCTTTGTTCTCGCCAGGCCAGAAGGCGCACTCAGTGGGAAGAAAAATGCATTCAAGAATGGCGGAGACTCCGGAAACCGTGAGGATCTTATAAACGAGCTGATAGATAAGATGAATTAGATCCCTATTGTCTCAACTGTGTCATGTACCTAAATTCTTAAACTTTGCGCTCTTACGGTTAAGCTTGTAGGCTTGTTCGGCAATGGACAACTTTATTTTATCAAAAAACACGATGCTCGCAATTTTGTTAATTTATCCTATTTCTACTCCTCAAAATCCCAAAATACCGAATAGTGTTCACCGGAACATACATCTTCCATCTATCCTCAGTGTTTTTGACCTAAGAAATGCCGAAACAATTCCAGTCTAGCGGTTAAGATGGATGTTCTGTCGGCGACTATGCATACATCAGTAGCTGAAGTTACAGTAGATGGAAGTCTCATAATATCACCAGTTACAATCTTGCATTTATCCCAGTATACACAAATGACTATAAATAGTTCATCTACAATACATTCATTCGTGCAAATTACATCTCTTTTATCAAAAAAACAGTAAAGAAATCTCTCCACTTTCACCTCGATCGAACTTTCACCTCTTGGGTTCTTTCGTCCTCCCAAATCTTCGGTTATTTACGTAATCTTTCTACTGATCCTGCCTACATACTGTATGATTTTCGAGCACGAAATGTAATTATAGGGTTTTTTTGTTATATCATCAGATCTAAAAAGAAGGGCTTGTGTGTTGTGTGTGGTGTGAGTGAAATCTGTTTTGCTCCCTGAATTGTAGAATTGATCGTTTTTTCCAAATGCATTCATACCATCGTTCTTCTTCTTCGTCTTCGTCATCTATATTACCATCATTATGTTCTCTTCATACCTTCATCGGATTAGCCGTGATCCTTTGTGTATACATCACATTACAAAGCTCAATCACATTGAACGACAAAACACTCCCGTCTCAACAAATCAAAACCGCTATGCCTTCCTCTTTTCTCCCTCCCCCTCGACTTGAATTGGATGAAATCGCGACATTTGACAGTAACCCTCCTCCTCCTTATTCAAATCCTAACGCAGAAGAAAACCTTAAACCAACCCCACAAAACACCTCCTCCAAGGAACCGGAGGTCGTCTTAGGAGGTTTAGCTAAAGAATTTGAGATAACTTGGGGTGATGGTAGAGGCAAGTTTCATGAAAACGGCGATCTCCTTACACTTTCCTTAGACAAATACTCTGGCTCAGGATTCCAATCCAAAGACGAGTTCTTATTCGCAAAGATAGAGATGCAAATCAAGCTCATCCCAAACAACTCTGCTGGCACCGTCACCACCTTCTACCTATCCTCAAACTCAACAAACCACGACGAGATAGACTTCGAGTTCTTAGGCAATGTGAGTGGCCAACCCTACACTTTACACACCAATGTGTATAGCCAAGGCAAAGGCAACCGCGAAAAACAATTCTACCTATGGTTCGACCCTACACAAGATTTCCACACGTACGCGATCCTATGGACCCCGTCTAGGATTGTGTTTTACGTGGATGGGACTCCGATAAGGGAGTTTAGGAACATGGAAGGGTATGGTGTCCCTTTTCCTAAGGACCAACCCATGAGGATATACTCTAGTTTGTGGAATGCTGATGATTGGGCTACTCAAGGTGGTAAGGTCCATACTGACTGGTCTAAGGCACCTTTTGTTGCTTCATTTAGGAACTTCACATCTAGTGCTTGTGTTTGGTCGTCGACCGGGTCAGAATCTTGTGGGTCGGGTTCCGAAAAGGGTTGGTTGAAGGAGGCATTGGGTGTGAAGAGTTTGGAGAAGATGAGAAGGGTGGAGGAGAAGTACATGACTTATGATTATTGTAAGGATAAATGGAGGTTTAGTGAAGGGTTCCCTAAAGAGTGCACTCTTGTTGCAAAGTCTATAAAGGGTTCAAAGAGGAATCCATCACTTTGATTCTTTCTATTTTTTGTATTTGTTTGATACTTTAATGAGTTGTACCGGGTAGATGATAACGTTGTATGAACGATACTAACTAGAATCGTTACAAATGTTCTTTAAAAAGAATGATCGTTGCAAAAGACTTGCATTGATTCCACAAATAGAAACACAAATGCCTCCTCGTATAAGTTTTCTTTTAAGGTTTGTCAGTCATCTACGTATCAGTCTTCTTTATTGAACATCCATAAATGTTGCACGATATTCAAAGAAGTGTTCACTGTAAGCAATCAAACGACCCATAGATGATAAATACTCTTGTATATCGTAAAAATAAAAATACCAACATGTTTTGGACTATATAATGATTTACACTAAAGCAAAGAGATGGTCGGAACTAACTAAAACAATCTTAAACTTGAACAATAAAGAGGATTCAATTGTAAGCTATATCTTCTATTAGAGATCGTCGTAATATGTATAAAGTGACTTAAATTACATGTTCGTGAAATAATTACCATTAAGAAATGACAATAACAAAGATATCGAAAATAATGGATTTATAATCGAATTTTTATTCTCAATATTATAATGCAACTGAACACGTTCGCAAATAAATGACAAAACAATAGGAGTAGAAAAACGAGCCAACCCGAACACCAAACACAGTTCTCCAATGTTGGAGGAAAGCGACGACCCGTGGACAGCACCCGACAAATTATACCACGTCATCTTCTGCTTCACCCTCACGCTCCTCTTCTCTCTCCTCGCCTCCTTCACGCGCCACCACTTCATCCGCCGCCACTCCACCGTTATCTCCGCCTGTTTATCTCTCCTCGCCGGCGCCGCCAAAGAACTCGCCGACCATCTCGGCTACTTTCAATCCTCCGGCGCCTCCGCCAGAGACGCCGTCGCAGATTTCGCCGGTGTTATTATCGCCTGTTTGTTTCTTTCTCTCTCTAAGTTATTTCGCCGGAAACCTAAGTCCGATGACGATATCGCTGGCATCGCGCTTGTTTAATTTTCGATTTCGAGAGGTTAATTTAAATTTTTTTTTTTCCGTCAATTGACAGTTTGATTATTCATTGTTATACTGTCGATTTCGAAGAATGATTTACGTCGGCTGACACGGATGAAGATTAGACCTTTAGAGGCCGTTGAATTTTGTGATCGAAGTTATGAACTCGTAGTTGTTTGATCTATCAAGTGTTGGAATAAAGAAATGTGCACTAAGTATTGCAGTGTTTATGTTTATTCAATCTAATTCTCCATTGTTATTTTATAAGTACAAAATTCGGTATAGAATTAAGAGATTATAGAAAAGATCCTATTCAAGTAAGGTCGTAAAATTTGATTGATTTTTGAATCATAAGAAACTGAAGACGTCCCATTTCCAGTTATTCTAGTTAGGACAAATAGTCACTCTTTTGTGAGATCGTTTTATGCATACAATGTAATTATATCATCAATTACGGAGTAGTAAGTTTTTGTGAGACCACTGAATACGAATGAAGTCCTTGGGTGTGAAGAAGTTGGTTCCTTGATTTTTCCGACGAGAAAGTAGAGATGGTTTTTTTGTTGACAAGATAGTTTTTTTGATGTTTAAATTGATAGTGTGAGATGGTTTAGCAATGATAAGAGTTGGGAATGCACACTGTTACTATTGTAGAATACCATACGAGGGGCGGATAGGGAATGGGATTCACTTGGGCTTGAAGAGAGTAGGATTCGTAATTGATTGTAATTGCTTGTTTTGTAATCATGCTGGTTATTTTGTGCATATTTTTCTGTTAATCTCGATGTACATTATTGTGCAGATGAGGATTTGTGGGTAAAGATTTGAGGTTTCTGCTGCACATAATTCTAGTCTCGGAAGGCTTGGACCCCTATTATTGAACTTGGTTGATGGTAGAAGTAGTGACCATTTACTCTCCAATTCCTAGGCACATTTATCCGAGGCGTTCCCATCATGCAGGTTAGCCCATAATTTCACTTTGTTACTCCAACTCGGTTGCAACTTGCTAGTATCGGACACTGGAAGACACGCGTCGCTCAACACAAAATAATGTAAAGTGTCGAATTATCATTATGCGTAATTTGGATTTTTTTTTTAGTGTTTATAGTTTCAACACTCGACCCTCTTAGCTCATCGTAGGTGGGAGGCTTTGGGCCTTTGGCTATAGGAATAATGTAATGTTGTTGTGTTTGTTTCTTGGACTCCCTTTACCTATTCTTCCTTTTGCAGTAGCCTATATCGACACTCATGAGTCATGACTCATGACCACCATGCCTATATCGGGCTTCTTGTGAGCTAATGTCTCTGCACATAATAAGATTGCATGACAAGGCCCTTTTCTTGTTTAGGCAGGACAGTGTTGGAAGTTTGAGATGGATTTGAACATGTCACTTTGAAAAATACATGGAACTCACATTTCACAACCTTTATACAGGATTTACTCTTGTGCCACAAACAACTTTTATCCTTCATTAAGATAAGGATTAATCTTCATCGACATATATACCATCTACTTCGACAATTGGCTAAATGCATGCAAAGTTATGATTTTGATTCCCAGGAAAACGGGTGATGCTATGAAAAAGTTCACCTCCTGAAACTCACAACTGCCGAAGGCTGCTTGAGGGCATCTTCATCTTCCTCTGGCAGCTTGACTGCAGTATAAACACCTGCTCCACAGAGTGCCCCCAGTATTGGGGCCGTAAAGTATATCCATATGCCTTTGAAATTACTTACAGCTATGGCTGGTCCCAGTGTCCTAACTGGGTTCATTGAAGCTCCTGTTAATGGCCTGCAAAACATGAAACCAATCTCTAGTTTAGTTTTAGTTACACGCGGAGTAATTTAAAAAGCATGTCATAGGTTTGGTTTTCCGTACTTGCTTGGAGTAGTCTTTGGATGGTAACCTTTTGAAGATTATATTTGAGATAAAATTATACTCTATAATCTATTTTATCTCAAAATGGCTGATTTCTAATATGATCATGAATTTTTCAAATCTGCTTTGGATATATTATAGACCTCGTTGGAATATTATTTTACGTCCTAGAGATCATTTTGGGGTAACACTATTTTAGTTAAGCGAATTAGTTGCTAAGCTATGTTACTCAAACTTGGCTATCGCTACTTCACACATGTGACTCAGACACTCGGTTATGACTACCTCACTTATGTGCTTGCACAAGTGTTCAGACCATTTTTAAGAAAATTAATTTTTGGCTTGTATTGATGTGTTCAGTAGCACATCACACATTCAAGTTTCAATTGTTTGACACGGGTATGCGACGTAATATGAATTGTCCGAGTAACGTAGTTGCTTTGTGTACATAGGTCTAATATTTGAAGCGTTAACTAAAATGGTTGAATGAGTAAAGACAGTGCGCATACCCAGCTATGAGAATATTGAGCATCACAGTTGCCCCTACTGCAATTCCTGCAAGTTCTCCCACCTGCACAATGTCATAACTCATAACCATTTCATTTTTCTGTATTTCCATACTAGTATATTATTTTAATGTAGTGCCTTTTTGTTTCGATTTTTTCAGTGCAAGAAGCAGAGGACCGACTATATACCCATCCTCATTACTTGCATATGTTGTCAGAACTGGTATTTACCTCTAAAATATAATAACACCGGGCGCATAAAATTTCCAGTTCTTTAAAAGGGGTCTGCATTTAATTTCAGGAACTACCTTTCTGTATTTGAGTATGTATCCGAATTTCCAGTAAGTACAAGCCGTAATTTTTATGATTCTTCCAGTTGTCAGTTCTGTATTTCTAGCCATGTTCATTTCCTCTTGTTATGTTCTTCCGTACCTTTTACGTTTTTCCGGTTGACACTTGTTCTTATTTATATCTGTATACTCGTCCATGATACTTCGTATTAAATATGTTGATATTTTAAGTATCTCGCTGTGCACTTGGCCCAGATATGCACGTTCACGAGCAAGGAAATAATTTTAGAGTCAGAGACAGCAGACAACCCAAGTAAATGACCCTATAATAATGTTCACTGTTGGCCTTATCTTCCTAAATTCTATTATAATATAGGTTCATATATATGGTTGTGAAACTAAGCTTTATTATATTCTATTGTGTTGGAACTTGGCCTGTAGGAGCAATGCCAAAACTTAAATGTTGGAAGTAAAAGGGAAATACCTTTGTATTTTAATCTTGGAAAGGGGATCTAGATGGTGGAAATTAATAAAAAAAATCTGAGAAAGAATGGATATGCTTACAGCTCTGGTGTCGGTGGCTACGGCAGTGACAACAAACATGAGGTTGAAAGAGATGATGAACTCTAGCGCAATCGCTTGCCCGTAATTTACTGAGGGAACCGTAACTCCTCCCCCCATAATGGGATGAAAAATCGCTTTTAGCATGAATGCTGCGCACAATGATGCTAGCATCTGTGCTGCTATGTACAGCGGCACCTATATCAGTCAATAAAATAGCTGTAAATGTATGTGGACTCGTTATGGTTAATGATGCAGTTAAAGATCATAATTCTTTGCAGTAAAGGAATCCTAAGAACAGTTTGGTTCATACGGCCGGTTTCATACCCAAATCATGAGTACTACGTTTACCGGCTATAAGTTTAAATTTTTGTTGCTTCACTCTCCGGCATGGTGTCATGTCTAATATGTGTTGAAGTGTCGGTTACATCTATTTTGGGCGATGTTTTCTATTTTTTGGTCTAAAGTGAAGTGTCGGAGTAACATAAGTTTTAATTACTTACTTGGGTCCATGGAAAATGTTTCAGTGCTGCAAAGGCAATGGTGATAGAAGGATTGAGATGAGCCCCAGATATGTGACCAGTCGCAAGGATGATGATCATAACGGCGAGGCCAGATGAGCCGGCCAGTCCTATTAGGGTCTCTGTTCCTTGTGTCTTCTGATTTACAATTGCAGTGGCTGTCCCAGCAAAGATGAGTATAAGGGTGCCCAGGAACTCTGCAATCACCTGATTCACTTAACAAATATCAACCACATTCATGCACAACAGTGTATAAAACAACAGGTCTGTCTTAAGATTTTTTTATTTTGTCTATTTAATGTAGATTTAGTAGAAAATTAGATCATCATCATCTATGAAAAAATGCTGTCTACAAGCCTAGAGTTAATAACTTGAAACCATTGTATTAAATCTAAGCCGCATTTATGGCGAAACTAGTGAGATCAAGTCTCGGACCTAGATTTAATACCATGTTAAGCTAGATCTTTCACTCCGTGCTCGAATCTAAACGATTGTGAGTACCTTCTTTGCTAGAGGAATAGGAGGAGGGGGCATGCTAATTGTGCAGGTCACAGCAGGCAAACTTCCTTCCTCATTAGGCCAAGTGTCGACAGTGAAGCAACTACACCCCTTCCCAAGAAGGGACTTCTTACGAGTCGGATTAGGTCGGCCATCCCTAAATCCCCCAAATAGAGGAGCACCAGGAGTGCCTGGGGTGCCTGGGGTGACTGGGGTTGAGGGCATTGAACCTGGATCTTCAACATCCATGTTATGCATTATTTAAGTGCTTAGAGAGTGTGAGAGTCCTGTTTGTGTATTTTGGTGCTGAGTACTAACCAAGTAATGCTGTTTTATACTATGTAAGGTGAGTTGACTTAGACCGTTGGGGGGAATCCCTAGGCTTTGCAGTAGTGAAAAGATGTTAGTGGATGTTAGGAAAGGTGCCAAAAGATGGAGTTTTGGCCTTTAAGAGTAATGGACAAGATTGTGGGACATAAAAGAACTATTTTTTATACTCATTTTATTTTGGGAAAAAACAACATCTAGGCTGATCATGTAGAATAGAATAGGACCGACTCTTCTCATTATTTTGATTACCAAATTTTTATACTCCCTCTAATCTTTGAAAACTTCCACTTTAATTAAACTACTCGACTTTTAGAGTAATGGACATGATTTTGGGACATTAGAGGACTGTTTTTTGTACTTCATTTTGTTTTAGGGCTACGTTGGTCGTCTAGAATAGGATAGAACCGATTCTCATTATTTCGACGAGGAATTTGTGTAGTTGTCAGGTTCCTACTGCCTTAAACTATGTTACGATCGTCCCAAATCGTATATTAAAGAATTTGGAGACCTTAATCATGATCTTCATTGCCCCTTAATCATTTCGACGTGCATGATTGTCCCTACAACTATAGTGAAGACCACCACTACTTCCTCACTTAATCATCATAACTACAGTCATGTGTCTGATTTTTTCTGTTTCAGAATATGTAAGAATGTTGCCCACTTCAAAAGTCAAAAGTATATAGCTAGAATGGAAGATGGAAAGCAAGGATGGTAGAAAGTTTTAGTTTTTGCTAGTCACACTCACACATGAGTGGTCTATAGCTCTTACTTTAGTAAGAACCCGTGGCTTATGTGCCCGGGCTTATCTCCCAGGAGACCGACTCATGCATAACATGCATAACTCGGACGAGGAAGGTAAGAGCTCACAAGGTCGTTCAAGCTCTCTTTGCCTACGGATTTGGACATTGAATGTTGTCTTTCCGCTTCATTTGAAGGATCCGTTGTTAGCAAATGCGAGAGTTTGGTACCGAGGTTCAAGAAGAATACATCGAACTTGTGAATATTTTACTTGATTCTGATTGGTCATGATAAAGATTCCAAATTGAATTATTTGGGTTCAACATAAACAGTTTAAAGTATAGGAGAGACGAGGACAGATGGAGCTAGTGGAGTGGTACATGAGCTGGTTTCAGACTTTCAGTGGTGCTTACTGCATACAGCCATACAGGTATCTCAACCTCCTATACTTCTTCCGTCTCAGTCAATAATTTATATACTACTTTCTGCTTTTAAGTTTTACAAATTTACAATCAATACTTTTACTTTCTTTTCTAGGTAGATTTGCTAAGAATTTTAGTCATTTTATTCATCTGTGTAAAATTCACGTAAACTTTCGACTGGGATCGAGGGAGTATCACTCAACAGTCAACAATACACATTTACTAGTGTTGTTGGAGAAAAAGGTAGTATTAGAAAACTGGTACTCATGTTTCGTGGGATAGTGCATGACATTGATGTAAAGTTATGAACATTCTATGGTTCTCCTGTTTTTTAATTCCGGCAATACTAATTACTAATGTCGTTTGCCAAAAAAACATAATGATAACTACTACCTAATTCTACAACAATGCTTGGCTATGTTGCGCTCCCAGGCCTTCCGACCTCTCAGGCTGGACCCGACACGTGGAAATTCTCACCTTCTAGGTCGGGTGTACTCGCCTTTTAGGCTAGGCTGGGCCAGGCCTGAACTTATCGCATAGGCTGGACGTCTTGGTCGTTGCAGCTTAAATGTCAAACTTAAATGACATGATTGCGATTTTCGGTCACATTTCGTATTAAGTACAATGGGACTGGATATGTGGTCCAAATGAAATGAGAGGTACGTATTGCTAACACCTGCATTGTTTTGTGATACGATTCTGATCCTCGAACGTGATTACTTTCAACTCGTTTTGGTTCAGGCAAAGTTCGACTCATTTCATTTCAGTCCCAGTAACGTTATTTTATCTCAACTAATTCGACCCAGTTCAACATTGGTATTGCAATTGTGTACATGCAAATCTGAATTTGATCTTATGCATCTGCAATATTCCATCATCTGCTATAAACAGGTATTTGGCACATGGTCAATTGATGAATGCGGTGGTTTGATTGATCAAAGAAATTAAACTATTCTTTATCTAATATTCTAATCTCGTACTCCCTCCTATTCTTCATTTTCTTTCTTTAATATACGAGAGGTATATTTTAATGAAAGGGGAAGAAAATGAAGATTAGGACTGTAAACGTTCTAGAGCTACGGCTAATTGTGTCCAAAATTACACTTACATTCTCAAATGATGCCTGGTTCGGTAGGATTCAACGAGCGGTTAAATTTGAAGTGTATAATACATTTTTTTCCGAAATTTGCGTCTGAATAAAAGTGGTCGAAAATCGCACGAGGTGTTGATAAGGTCGTACTCCTTATAAAACAGCCACACAAATGGTGAGCATCAATGGTCTCGATATAACAGAAGGTGCGTACGGTTTCAAATAGACAAATTTAAATGACATTTGACTATCTTTAGAATAACGTCGGATTAGGACAAAATTTTTGATATATATTCGAGTCCAAACTATTTTAGAACTTTTTTTAACAACCATTACTCATTTTATGGTACAAGGGTCAAATTTATATGGCTAACAAACTATCTTACATTTTTCGAAAAATCATCTGAAATGATCGAAGTTGAATGTTATTATTCACGTTTTTTGAGCTGATTTGGTCCCAAAATTCGATATCTCCAAATTCGCACAGAAACAATTTCATACAATTTGAGACATTTTTGACCTGTATTGGTTTATCGCGTAATTACACTTTCAAATGTTCTCTGTTGGAGCTAAAATTTTGTGTGGGCGTAATATACAGCCTATGTAACACCTCATAAAATTTTCGGCCATATTTGTTTTGGATTCTAAATTTGCAAAAAAAATGTGGATAATACACTTTAATTTGAGGCATTTTTTATCGATATTGGTTTATTGCGTAATTACACTTTCAAATGTTCTCTGTTGGAGTTAAAATTTTGTGTGAGCGTAATATACGGCCTAGGTAACACCCCATTAAATTTTCGGCCATATTTTTTTTGGACTCCGAATTTGCAAAAAAACGTGGATAATACACTTCAATTTGAGACGTTTTGTGACCGATATTAGTTTATTGCGAATAAAACCTTCGAATGTTATCTGTTGAGCTAAAATTTTGTGTGGGCGTAATATACGGTCTAGGTAACACCTCATAAAATTTTCGACCATATTTTTTGCGGACTCCGAATTTGCAAAAAAAAACGTGGATAATACACTTCAATTTGAGGCGTTTTCGATCGACATTAGTTTATCGCGTAATTAAACATTCAATTGTTTTCCGTTGGAGCTAAAATTTTGTGTGGGCGTAATATACGACCTATGTAACACACCGTAAAATTTTCGGTCATTTTTTTGGATTCCGAATTTGCAAAAAACGTGGATGATACACTTCAATTAGAAGCGTTTTCGACCGACATTAGTTTATCGCATAATTAAACATTCAAATGTTCTCTATTGGAGCTAAAATTATGTGTACGCGTAATATACGACCTATGTAACACCCCATAAAAATTTCGGCCATATTTTTTTTGGACTCTAAATTTGCAAAAAAACTTGAATAATACGAGTACTCTACAATTTGAGATGTTTTCGACCGATATTGGTTTATCGCGTAATTACACTTTCAAATGTTTTCTGCTGGAGCTAAAAATTTGTGTGGGCGTAATATACGGCCGATGTAACACCCCGTAAAATTTTAGGCCATAATTTTTTTTAACTTTAAATTTGCAAAAAACGTGGATAATACACTTCAATTTGAGGCGTTTTCGACCGATATTGTTTTATTGCGTAATTACACTTTCAAATGTTCTTTGTTGAAGTTAAAATATTGTGTAGGCGTAATATACGGCCTAGGTAACACCCAGTAAAATTTTGGGCCATATTTTTTTTGGACTCCGAATTTGCAAAAAAACGTGGATAATACACTTCAATTTGAGACGTTTTTGACAGATATTAGTTTATCGAGTAATTAAACATCAAATGTTATCTGTTGGAGCCAAAATTTTGTGTGGGCGTAATATACGGCCTAGGTAACACCCCGTAAAATTTTCGACCATATTTTTTGTAGACTCTGAATTTGCAAAAAAAAAAAACGTGTATAATACACTTCAATTTGAGACGTTTTTACCGACATTAGTTTATCGGGTAATTAAACATTCAAATGTCCTCTGTTGGAGCTAAAATTTTGTGTGGGCGTAATATACGGCCTATGTAACACCCTGTAAAATTTTCGGCCATAATTTTTTTGGACTCTAAATTTGCAAAAAACGTGGATAATATACTTCAATTTGAGACGTTTTTTATCGATATTGGTTTATCGCGTAATTACACTTTCAAATGTTCTCGGTTGAAGTTAAAATTTTGTGTGGGCGTAATATACGGTCTAGCTAACACACTAACACCCCATTAAATTTCCAACCATATTTTTTTTGGACTCTAAATTTGCAAAGAAAACATGGATAATACACTTCAATTTGAGGCGTTTTCGACCGATATTGGTTTATCGCGTAATTACACTATCAAATGTTCTCTGTTGGAGTTAAAATTTTGTGTGGGCGTAATATAAGGCACATGTAACACCCCGTAAAATTTTCGGCCATATTGTTTTTGGCCTCTAAATTTGCAAAAAATGTGGATAATACACTTCAATTTGAGGTATTTTCGACCGATATTAGTTTATCGCGTAATTAAATTTTCAAATGTTCTCTGTTGTAGCTAAATTTTTGTGTGGACGTAATATACGGCCTAGGTAACACCCAGTAAAATTTTCGGCCATATTTTTTTTGGACTCCGAATTTGCAAAAAATGTGGATATTACACTTCAATTTGAAGCGTTTTCGATTGACATTAGTTTATTGCGTAATTATACCTTCAAATGTTATCTGTTGGAGCTAAAATTTTGTGTGGGCGTAATATACAGCCTATGTAACACGCCGTAAAATTTTCGGCCATTTTTTTGGGACCCCGAATTTGCAAAAAACGTGGATAATACACTTTAATTTGATGCGTTTTTTACCGATATTGGTTTATTTTGTAATTACATTTTCAAATGTTCTTTGTTGAAGTTAAAATTTTGTGTGGACGTAATAGACGGCCTAGGTAACACCCCATTAAATTTTCGGCCATATTTTTTTGGACTCCGAATTTGCAAAAAAACGTGGATAATACACTTCAATTTGAGATGTTTTCGACCGATATTAGTTTATTGCGTAATTAAACCTTCAAATGTTATCTGTTGGAGCTAAAATTTTGTGTGGGTGTAATATACGGCCTAGGTAACACCCCGTAAAATTTTCAACCATATTTTCTGTAGACTCCGAATTTACAAAAAAACGTGGATAATACACTTCAATTTGAGGCGTTTTCGACCGAAATTAGTTTATCGCGTAATTAAACATTCAAATGTTTTCCGTTGGAGCTAAAATTTTGTGTGGGCGTAATATACGACCTATTTAACACACCGTAAAATTTTCGGCTATTTTTTTTGGATTCCGAATTTGCAAAAAAACGTGGATAATACACTTCAATTAGAAGCGTTTTCGATCGACATTAGTTTATCGCGTAATTAAATCTTCAAATGTTCTCTGTTGAAGGAGTGAATGAGTGAGAAAGAGGAGAGAGGCAAATAATGGGGGAAGGGTAAAATGGGAAGAATTCATACTTAAGTACCCGGAAATAAGAGAGAAGGGGGTTGGGGGGGCAAAAATCTAATTTTTTGGTGAATTTTAAGGGGAAAAAATTTTGCGGAATTTTATTTTGGGATATTTTCTAAAAAAGCGCAACTTAAAATGGGTTATTAGTGATTTACTCTTAACAATAATGGAATCTTCCATATATTTTTCCATAACCATTGTTCCAGAAGTTGTTCATATTTTTTTTTCAAAGAGTAATAAAGCTACCAATATTAAACAAATTGCTTCGATGGTTTCTGAGAGTTGACAGTTACGTTGATGATGCTGAATTACTGATAAAGACGCTTGTGAGTCGTGACCATTATTCTTCCATTCACCATAAACTCGCTTCTTTTAATCGACACGTTTATTATATTGCTTTTACGTTCAACAACAGTTGTATTATGAGTTCTAAGAGCCGAATCAGCATGCATGTAATCTAATGTAAAATAAATATATTAAACAAATCCAAAGTAACCCTTGAATTTGTATATGCATGGAATATATAGTCATCTTCCTTATTTTCTAAAGTTCACACCCAACATACCGAAATTCTATACACGCTTAGGAACAATCCTTAACATTATTCACCAACTAAAGTCTTTGCTTCTTTTGTTTAATATACTTTCCCTCCTAAATCATCACGTTTTATTCCATCGTTAATAAACTATCGCGAAATGATAAATATAGCCTAAGAGCTACACTCTCGGAGCTGTATTTAAGGAGTTAAAAGATGAGATTAATACTTAATATTTGTCATTAATTGTATCAATTTTTTATGTAATTTTGTTATCAATTCTTATATTAATATCAGATTTATAAAACTTTACTTAAATTATATAAAGGGTATTCACTTGGGTTTTGATCCATCATTTCCTACAAACTTTGGTATAGGATATCATCAAAGATATATCTATGTACATGGACTACTACCTTATAATCTTGCTCCTTATATCTTTGTTGTTATTAGATGTTACACAAGCAACACTACATATAGCCAAACCCGAGTGTAACGACAGATGTGGAAACGTGTCGATTCCTTACCCTTTCGGCATTGGTCCCAAATGCTACCACAACCCGTGGTTTGATGTCGAGTGCACCGACTCCAACAAGTTCAAACTAAAGGCGTTGAAGGGGAGTTACGTTCACCCGCAAGGGCGACAAATTAACTTGGTCGGAGATCAAACATTGACAATGGAATTCGAATGCCAAGCCTATTGTGGTGATTACGAGAAAAACTCAACCGGGTTGCGCCCTATTCATTCTATCGACTTGAGAAAAAGCCCGTTTCTATACTCGAGCAACAAGAATATTCTTTTGGTGGCCGGGTGTGGAGGCGATGTTGTGCTTAAGAATAGTATGAACGAGGCTCTAACGGGATGTGCTCAGATTTGTCGAAATGAGTCTGAGTTGTTCAAAGTTAAACATTGTTACGGCGTGGGATGTTGCCAAACGACATTACCCTATTCTCTTGATTATTTCCAGCTCGATTTTATGGTCAATCCGTCTAAAGTTTGTAAGCCAACCGTCGCTATTGTAGTCGATAAATCTTGGATCTCTAACAAAGTTATAAGCCCTAAAGTTTCTCAGCTTGATTATTGTCCGGTGCCCGTTATACTCGAATGGAAAGTCGTTGATTTGCCCGTCCACTCGCCTGGCTACAACAATT
The DNA here is from genome assembly GCA_958450325.1 of Agrostemma githago. Lineage (NCBI taxonomy): Eukaryota > Viridiplantae > Streptophyta > Magnoliopsida > Caryophyllales > Caryophyllaceae > Agrostemma > Agrostemma githago. Next base: position 67,992,689 of record OY288252.1, on the reverse strand, counting down.
CCAGTTGTGTATACAAGAAGTCGAGCAGTGATGGTGGCGGAGGTGGTTACGTTTGTCAGTGTAAAGCCGATTATTATCAAGGGAATCCCTATCTTCCTTATGGCTGCCAAGGTGTGTACTCTGGCTCACCCTGTCTTAGTCATTTGTTTACTTTGACTAAAGTATTATTCGCAGATAATATAAAAAGTAAATAAATGATCGAGACGTAAAGATCAGAGTAACGGGTTTCCTATTGCCTAGCTACTTAACTTTCCTTTGCGATTAATTTGTGTTATTGAATGTCCCCTGGGCGGTACTAACACGATCATATTCCTATATATAATTTAATTTCGGTACGACATTTTTGATTTGTTTTAGTTATCAAGGAATGTGAAAGATGTGTTCAAGATTGTGTGTCCTATGAAAATGGCACCTTTGGATGTTGGCAAAATGGCAATCATGAATATGAAGAAGTTGGCATTCTAAAGGCAAAAGCAGGGTTAATAATTGGACTAGGTAAACTCTCTAATTCTTAAACACGATATATAATTCGACGCGTTGCCTATTGCATCTTTTTATATATTAAGAAAATAACAATTTTTAAAAAATTTCACTCCAAAATGCAGCTATATATAAATATGGAAGCACATTATACTTCATACTAATAATAAACTAGAAATATTAAATTTCGTAAATTACAAAATAAAATCAGCAAAACAATTTGAGAAATTTATAATATAACAATCAATAATTTTTCCTAGTAAAAACAAATGTACTTGCTTCTTTTTCTAAATTAATTTTTTTACGTGGTGAATCTATAACTTTAATTTTCACAAAAACATAAAATTAGTTCATTTTTTTCTTTCAAAAAAAACAAACAAAAAAACAACTACTCTGTATTAAACTCATACACAAAAGATTTACTGTATCATATTTTAAGAGAATTCAGTTTTTCGAAATGTGAAAATAACATACATTTATCAGCATTATTCAATTACTTTATTGTTTCTCAATTTCAAATTGTTTTTAAGAGTTCAGATAAATGATTTTGGCTTCGCTATTGCGTTTCAGGTATCGGAATAAGCATGGTACTATTGCTTTCGCTATTCGGTGCTTATTGGATCCACAAAGTGATGAAGAAACGACGCGAGATACAACTCAAGGCTATATACTTCAAACGAAATGGCGGAATGTTGTTGAAACAACAATTGTTTTCCGAAGAGAATGACAGTAACGAGAAAGCTCGAATTTTCACTTCTAGTGAGTTGGAGAAGGCAACCGACCAATACAATGACAATCGAATTCTAGGCCATGGTGGACAAGGAATCGTCTACAAAGGCATGTTATCCAACGGAAAGATCGTTGCTATAAAGAAGTTTAATTCACTAGACGAAACACAACTGAGTAGTTTTATTAGTGAGGTGACGCTATTATCACTAATTAACCATAGGAATATAGTCAGGCTCTTAGGACGTTGTCTGGAGACAGAAGTCCCTCAGATGGTATACGAGTATCTGCCAAACGGATCTCTCTCAGAGCAAATGACCATTTCTCCAAATGAAGATTTCCCATTTACCTGGGAAATGCGTTTACAAATCGCTATTGATGTTGCAAACGCTCTGGCTTACCTCCACTCGTCTACATTGCTGCCTATATTCCACAGAGACATAAAGGCCACCAACATTCTTCTGGACAAAAACTACAGAGCAAAAGTTTCTGATTTCGGGATCTCAAAATCTGTTGCTATTGATCAAACCCATGTCACTACCCGTGTGGTAGGGACATTCGGTTATCTCGATCCAGAGTACTTCCAATCACGCCAGTTTACAGATAAGAGTGATGTCTATAGTTTTGGTGTTGTGCTTGTTGAGTTGTTGACTGGGCAGATGGCTGACCGGTCAACAAAAGATGACCGTGGTATAGTCCCGTGGTTCATATCACACGTTCACAATAACGTCTTGTTTGATGTATTGGATTTCCGAATAGCAAGAGAAGATGAAAAAGATCAAGAGAAGGTCAATGCGGTCGCTGAACTTGCGACAAGATGTTTGATTCTAGATGGACGGAAAAGGCCAAGCATGAAAGAAGTCGAGGCGACATTACAAATAATAAGATCATCACAAGACGATTGGCTAAATCGTCTATCTGCCATAGCGAGTATTGATGATCAAACATCAAAAATAGATGATAATGCATTTGGAAGGCTATATCGAAATGTCACTTTTTGATGGAGGTCCTTGTCTCTATTAAAATACTCTTCATAAGCTTCATACTCCATTTTAAAGGTATTAAAATGCCCCGGTGTATTATGAAGGTCATAGGGTCTTCAAAAGAAACTTTTTAAAGGTCATAATATTGTTTTTTACACGTGTCGAAATTAGTCAAAATAAACACCATATTCCATTTTATATCGTGTCAGAAGATTCTAATAATCATTATTAGGCATTATGTTCCCATCGACAACTTTTCGTCAAAAAACATCCGCGATTTATAACAAATTTCACACCTCGAAAATAGTCGGGAATGACCGATTTTGAAGGTTATTATCCACGTTTTTTTCGTCCTTTTGGGTCTCGAAATAAAATGGATTCATATTCGCGATGTAGAAACTCCACAGCAAATAAAATGTCTCGATGTATTAGGAAGTTCATATGGTCCTCAAAAGAAACCTTTTAAAGGCCATAAGAACGTTTTTTTACACGTGTAAAAATTAGACGAAATAAACTCCATACCCATTTTATATCGTGTCAGAAGGTTTTAATAGTCATTATTACGCATTATTTTCCCATCGGACAAGTTTTCATCAAAAAACATTCGCGATTTAAAACAACTTTCACACCTCTCGAAAATGGTCGAAAATGACCGATTTTGAAGGTTTTTTTTTTTTGGTAAAGGGTAAGTATATATATATGCCGAGAATCAATTACAAAAGAATATGACTACATCAAATTATGTAGCCATCTAGCGTCTTTCGAACTTAACGGGTATTTTAGTTTACACATGATTCTATTTCTCACATCCATCTTAATCAACTTGGCCATATACTGTGGTTGTAGAACCATTCCTTCAATTCTGCTTAAGTTGCGTTGTCTCCAAACATGATAAATCGCAGCATTGACGAGAAGACGGAGAATATTGCATTGTAGCTTCGTACCCCGAACCTTGCACGCCCAACTCAAGCCCCCATCACCCGGTAGTTTCTTCTTAACCCAGTCACTCAACAAGCTCAAAACCCGAGAACTCCAAGAACATCCGAAAAACAGATGCTCCAAAGTCTCTTCCTGAGATTCACACAAATAGCACCTATCTGAATCAGCAACCCCAATCCTCGCTAATTTCTTCCTAGTGTTAAGAGCTCCCCTAAACACAAGCCAAGCAATGAAGCTATGTTTAGGGACACTCCATGCACTCCAAACCAACCGCGACCACGGAACACGTGGCTTACGCACCCTCATTTCCTCGTAAGCCGTCGCAATCGAATAAAAGTTACTCGTGCCATGCCACCTTCCATTCACAAACATGTGTTTGATCTTCTCCTTTACATGACAAATTTTCCTCCAAGCCCAAGTGACATCGGTATTAGGTTGATACTCAGCCCAGGTCTTCCCTTTCAGATAAATGCTACTTACCCATCGAACCCACAGGCGATCAGGCTTATCAAAAATCCAAGAGGCTAATTTCGCTACAGCAGCCTCATTCCACACCGCAATATCTCTCAGCCCCAGCCCACCTTCCTCCTTTGGAAAACAAATTTTCTCCCAACTCACTAAAGCCCTATTAGTTCCTTCCACACCGCCATCCCATAGGAAATTACGACATAGTGAATTAATTCGGGCCAAAATATACTTTGGGATAATAAAAACCATTGCCCAATAATTATGCAGCTGAGATAAAATAGCCTGCACTAACGTCAGCCTACCCGCATATGACAACTTACGGGCTCCTATACTAGATATCCTCGAAATAATTCGAGCCAGCAATTTTTCACAGTCAATCTTGCCTAATTGAGTACATTGGATTGGTAAACCAAGGTAACGAAAAGGCAGCGTACCTTCCACACAGCCTGAAAATTGTAGTATAGCCGCCTTCCTATCTTCGTCAACTCCTGCAAAATAGGCATGCGACTTACCAACACTAATGCATACGCCCGAGGCTCTGCTGAAAGTGGCGAACGTTCTCCATAAAAATTCCATAGAGTTCGAATCACCCTTGCAAAACAATAACAAATCATCGGCGAACAGCAAATGAGTGAGCTTCATCGGGCCACATTTCGGATGGTATTTAAAATTCCTATCAATCTTGCCATAAACCAACAGTCGAGAAAAATATTCCATGCATATTGTGAAAAGCAACGGAGACATGGGATCCCCTTGCCTCAATCATCTTTTGCCCCGGAAAAAACCAAAGTTATCACCATTAGCACACAGCGAGTATGAAACCGTCGTAACACATTCCATTACAAGCCCACGAAAATGGTCAGGAAAATCCAGGGCCCTCAACATATGATCCACAAAGCACCATTCAACACTATCATAGGCTTTGTGAATGTCAACCTTAAACAGGCATCGAGGCGAGATACGCCTCCTTTGATACATATGAACCAGGTCTTGACAAATAAGAATATTCTCCACAATACTTCGACCCTCAATAAAACCCCCTTGAGTAGGCGAGATTAAGTGAGGAAGCACTCGAGCCAGACGGGAGCAAATAATTTTAGCAATACATTTGTACAAGACATTACAACACGCAATAGGTCTAAATTCCTTGACAGACTGGGGTCTATTCACTTTAGGAATCAAGGTGATATTAGCACAGTTCAGCTGTTTCAGAAGTTTACCTGAATAGAAAAAATCTTTGACAGCTTTCACCACATCGTCACCAATAATGTCCCAAGCGTCAATAAAGAATTGACTAGAAAACTCATCCGGTCCCGGAGCCTTGTCCCGAGGAATACTGAACACGGCTCGCTTGACTTCTTCCGCGGACACAGGCTCATTCAGCCAGAGCTTATGCTCATCGGAGCAAATACGACCCATCCGGACAAGAGTATAATTAACGGGCTCAACGTGTTTAGAATCTCCTAAGAGTGATAGATAGTACCGAATAAAAGCATTCTCAATCCCCTCCTTCGTCTCATGGACCTGGCCCTCTTCGTCACTAATTTTCGATATAGCATTGTGAGCACGCCTTGCCCTCAATAAGCCATGGAAGTAAGCAGAATTTACATCCCCCTCCTTGACCCATCTTTGTTTCGATTTTTGCCCCCAAAAGTCCGCCCTAGCTGCTTGTAGTTCCCAAACCTTCTCGTTCAAGACCGATTCCTCTTTCAGCAATGCATCACATCTGTCAGTCCGTAACCTAGCCTGTAGGTCTGCAAGTCTGACTTCAGCCTGTGAGCAGCGATTCTCTATATCGGAAAAACAGGTCGCATTCAGTTCCTTCAACGGTTTTTTAAGGCTACGCAATTTTGTCACCAGTTTGAACATTTCTGTCCCAGTGACCATCACGTTCCAGCGTGTCGAGACACAGGTAGTGAAATCCGAAGACTTACCCCACATATTCATATATTTGAAGCTCCTATTTTTCCTCGACGGAGGGTTACCTAGCTGTACAATACATGGACAATGATCAAATGTCCCTTCAGGCAAGAAATTAGCAAACCCATCCGGAAACAGGCTCACCATATCATCATTCACTAGGCAACGATCAATTCTGCTATAAACTCTAGTTTCAACCTCCTTGTGTTTGTTGTTCCAAGTGAACCAAGAACCACTCGCCTTAAGGTCACTGACCTCACAATTCGCAATGCATTCCCGAAATTGAGTCATTTCCTCCTCCGAGGACAAACCACCAAGTCTTTCTCGAGCATCTATAACACAATTAAAATCTCCCAAAATGATCCACGGGCCCCTAGAAGCATAGGTTTCTAGACGACGCCAAAGATCACATCTGGCCGAAACAGAGTTAAAAGCATACACAAAAGTAAGGAAATACTCTAACCCTGAGTTCGTAGTAACTTTAACATGAATACTCTGATCACTGTATTCCAGAATAATCAAGTTCACCCTATCATGTTTCCAAAGCAGCCAAACTCGACCACCTTCGTGACAGGAATTATTTGTCGTAATACTCCATTCATAAAAAATATTCTTATGAACTTTTGCATACGCCTTATTCTTAATTTTAGTTTCAAGTAAACCAAAAACATCAACATGTTGCTTCCTAAGAAAATCGCAAATTGTCCGCTGCTTATTTATATTACACATGCCGCGAACATTCCAGAACCCTATATTATGTACCTCCATGGGTCACCATCTCCAAATCAACCCCATCATTTCCTCCACCCGACTCAATTCTAGGAATACCCATCACTACGTCAATGAACGAGACCCCCGTTTTCACAACAGCATTGTCCGTTACACCCACCTGTTCGGTCCGATTCTGCTTCAGTCCAGCAGCCTGCTGTCGCTGCAAAATCTGCCCTGCAGGCTGTCCCACAGGCTGTCCCATAGACTGTCCCCCATTCCTCTTTCCAGCATGCTTGTTTGGAGCCTGTTTGACAGGCTCAAGTCCTCCCTCCTTTTTCTTTTTGAGTGCTTCATTCCTAGCCTTCCTCAATTCATCTCGTCTACACTCCGTAACCTCATGGCCATACCCCCTACACTTGGTACACCAAGTCGGTTTCCATTCATATCGAACAAATACCTCAACCAAATTCTCCCGTTCATCCATAAATCTAATCGAGTTCTTAAATTTTTGTCCCACCCTAGCCATGATCAACACCCTAGCATACCCTAGTCGAGTACGCTCCTCCGTTGCAATGTCAGCCTTAACAAAGGTTCCAACAAGGCCTGCAATCCGGGGCAAACATCTTCCCCAGAATTTCAAAGGTAATTCTTGTAACTGAACCCATATAGGTACTTCAGTTACATCTTCCTTAGTCAACTTAGCATCTGGGGTCCATTCCTTCACTATCAAGGGTTTGTTATCAAACATGTAACAGCCGTGATCAAGAATTGTTACCTTTGCTTCTTTGTTCTTGAAACGGACAACAAATATTCCATTGGGCATGAACGATATCTTGTCAATTCCGTGCTCTCTCCATATCCTCCTCACAAACCCTTCGATTACGTCCCACGGAGGATTTGCACCCATAATGAAACAGTACACTGCAGTACTCCAGTATTCTATTTCATCGTCCAAGTCTTCGTCCGAAAATCGCAAGAGTTCCTCGTCTTCTTCCACGGTTACTATCTTCTTGCCTTCCCTCTGTTTCCAACCACCATTATTCATCTCGGTATCTTCCATTGACTCCGGGACAAAATCTATTGCATCGTCGTTCTCAACATCAGTCTCGTACTGCATTCCAGGTATCACCGCCAGTTGTGCGTTCGATGAATTCGAAGAACTCCCGGCAGGTTGCGCTTGTTTTCCGTCCAGGTTCGAGTTCTTTACAAGTTTCTTCAAATTCTCTTCCTTTGCCTTTCGCGTTATCGGTTTCATTGCCCTAGGGCCTTTCGGAACAGGGTTGCTCTTCATTCTCATGAAGTCGGTGCACAGGGAAAAGCGTGAGCCAGCCGAGCCAGATCAGGGTTGTCCACGCCGGAGCAGAAACGCCGGAAAACCTCAGTCGCCGTGTATCGCCAGAGCAGCCAAGAATACAATTGATTTTGATTTTGAAGGTTATTATCCACATTTTTTCGTACTTTTGGTCCCGAAATAAAATGGGTCCATATTGCCCTGGTGTATTAAGGTCATATAGCTTTCAAAAGAAACTTTTTAAAGGCCATAAGATTTGTTATTTTAAACGAACTTGACCATTAAAAAGTTTCTTTTGAAGAATAATGAAGATTATATGACCTCCATAATACACCGAGGCATTTTATTTTTTGTGGAGTTTATACCGCACGAATATGACCCTATTTTATTTTTGGATCCAAAATGACGAAAAAACGTAGATAATATCCTTCAAAATCGATCATTTTTGACTATTTTCGAGAGACGTGAAAGTTGTTTTAAATCGCAATTTTTTTCTGAAGTAAACTTGTGGAATGCCTAAGGGCATGTTCAATGGAGGGGAACCTCTTCCCCTCCAATTTTCCTCTCTCCTCCTATATTTCTTACACCTCATCTTCCATTTCATCCAACTCATTTTTCATTACCTCTTAACTTTTACCCAAATTTCTCTACAATGGAGAGGTAAACCTCTTACTTTAATTTGACCCCACCATAAACATCATAAAACATACTGTAATTATTTCATATAAACTAATTAAACGTACATTATTGTTAATAACGTGCTTACTTACACATAAACTTAAAAATATTAAAACGTGCATTTAAATTTTAAAATAATTGAATGGACATTCTTAACCTGACGTACTTGTATGAAAATTATTATTATCATCCATAACGACACTCAACTAATTAGAGGGAGAAAATAGTTAGGAGATTTACTTAATTAGAGGGAGAAAATAGTTAGGAGATTTACTTTGAAAAAATGGGTTGATATTGGACTCTATTTATAGAGGGGATGAAATGAAGATTTTTTGTGAAATTATTTTTTTTAAAAAAAAATTGTACATTTCAATTAGTTGTCATAAACTAACCAAAGGAACATTTATCTACTTAACTAATGTCAAAAAAAAAAAAAAAAAAAAAAAAGAATGGCACATGGACCGATGCAAGGGAAAACCCCAGCTAAGAGTTCACCCCTTCCCCTAAGGAAACTTAAAAGGTGCCTACAATGGAGGGGCTACCTGGATTTTCCCCTCCATTGTTTGTGCTCTAACAATGACTATTAGAACCTTCTAACATGATATAAAATGAAGTATGGAGCTTATTTTGTCTAATTTCGACACGTGTAAAAAAACGACTTTATGGCCTTTAAAAAGTTTCTTTTGATGACCATATGACCTTACTGATATACCGGTCCATTTTATTTACTCTGGAGTTTTTACAGCATGAATATGGACCCATTTTATTTTGGGACCCAAATGGATGAAGATACGTGGATAATAACCTTTAAATTCAATCATTTTTGACTATTTTCGAGAGGTGTGAAAGTTGTTTTAAATCGCGAAGTTTTTTTACCAAAACTTATCGATGAGAACATAATGCCTAATAATTACTATTAGACCCTTCTGACATGATATTAAATGGAGTATGGGGCTTATTTTGTCCTTTTTCGACACGTGTAAAATAACAAATCTTATGGACTTTAAAAATTTTCTTTTGAAGACCGACCTTCATAATACACCGGGACATTTTATTTGTTGTGGAGATTACACAGTGCGAATATGGCCCCATTTTATTTCGGGACCCAAAAGGACAAAAAAACGTGGATAATAACCTTCAAAATCGATCATTTTCGACTATTTTCGAGAGGAGTAAATCACTAATAACCCCTTTTATGTTGCGCTTTTTCGCAATTACCTCAAAAAAAATTCGCGAAATTTTACCCCCTTAAACTTCACCAAAAATTAGAATTTGCCCCCAACCCCCTGAACCTCTGAAATTGGAAGGTACGTCGATACCTCCTCTAACTCTTTTATATCTTCTCACTAGATATTCATTTAGGAGGGAATAAAATAATGAAATGGAAAGATATACTTCCTCCATTTTCTTTATATCTTCCCAATTTCCTTTTCGGTTCACTTTTTTTTTTATCTTCCCATTTCATTTTTTTCCTTTTTGGTCCATAATTTTTACCATACTACCCTTACTATTTACAACACTTTCCATCTTTATTATTTCCTATTTACCCACACTTACCATTTTACCCTCACTATTTTTTAAATTTATTATTTTATATTCATAAAAAAAAAGTGTGGCAAAAGAAAATGGGAAGATAAAAAGAAAATGGAAGAAGTAAAAGAATTAGAGAAAGTACATGATTTTCGGAGAATTAGGGGTCCGAAATAAAAATTTCTGAAAATCGCACAAAATGTTCACTAGGCCTCATAAAGTAATCACACAATGTTTTGGCACCAAAAGAGAACGTTTGAGGGTCCCAAAAGACAATAAACCAATATCGATCGACTAAACAATTAATGGTGCAAAAGCCGCGTGTGCTTATCGTTTGGGCTCCCGTTCACCTGGTCTAACTATTCCGACAACATTTGGTTAGTTACATTAAGGCAAAAAAGTCCATGACTCCCATCAACCCCATCATGTTCTTCTGGTTTAAATTACAAGTGTGAATAAAATCGAACTGAACTGAACGAGACTAAACCAGATTGAAGTAAGCTGATTTTTTTTTTTTTTTTGGTGACGAGGGAACCCGCTACCTTTGGTGCGCTCTGGGTAAACCCCGGGTGTACGCAATAGCCTGCAAACCACGCACACCATGTAACCCGACGACAAGCTCTAAGCCTAGATGGCATAGCCTCAGGCCATACAACTCCCACAAGAACGCTCTTGCGGGGGCTTGAACCTGAGACCAATGGGGTTCCACCCTTGCGGGTGTAAGCTGATCTTTATTAATAACTCCACCTCAACCAAATTTTGAAGTTGATTGGGTCAGGGGAGAGGAGTAAACAAGTTCAACTAATTCAAATTTGAAGATTAACAACTTAATTATCCCAAAGTTACTAATCATTTAACTATGATCTTTATCTTCCACACTTTTCCTCAAATAGCAAACATGCAACCACCTAGAATCGGTTGATAGTTGCCGTAATTATTGTGCAAGACGGTCTTACCACAATCCGAATGTATAAAAAGTTTGCTTCTTTAATGAATAATATATGAAGTTAAAAGTGAAATTTATAGTAGTCATATTTTTTGAAAACATGCAAAATAAAAATTGAATTTTTGTGGATCAAAATTGAAAGAATGCATGTGGAGTGGAGGAGAAGTGGGAGGCTCAAATCCACAAAAGCATCAAAACAACTAACTTAGGAGCTTAAGTCCACCATTAATGGAGGTAAGGAACAAGCTTCTACCAATGGCGGCAAAGCAAACTGAACCCAAACGGAAATTACAGAAATACCCTTTTGTGTCCAGTTGCTGCCCTGCCCAGCCCAATTAGCAAAAACAAAATCCTCAGCATCTCCAAAAAACAATGACCTAAATCCCCAAATCGATTGTTTGATAACTTTGCAGGAATTATCATCACTGCCTCAGTTGGTGTTATTACTACTAGTACTGTACTTTGATTGTTGGTATGATTTCGACGACAACGACGACGAAAAAGAAGAAGAAGAAAAAGAAAGGCGTACGTACGATTAGGCTCAAGCCCTCAAGGTGATGTTGTGACTTGTGAGTTGTGAGAGAGGTGTTTGATTAGTGATTGAGAAATCATAGGCGAAAAAGGAGAGGGGCAAACATCTCCCAAAACTCCCACATCTCTCCTTGCCTCATTCTTCATGTTCAGATTTTGATGAAGAACCCTAATTTTGATTTTGGGGCTTTTAGGGTGGTTTTATAGTGAAGGAATCATGTTTTTTTGTTTACAATTTTGCCCTCGGTTTGTTGGCTGTGCAATAATGAAGGACTTTCACCGCATACGAATACGGTAAAAAACAATCGATTTTGAAGATTTTATCTATGTTGTTTTGAATGTTTGGGATCCGAAATAAAATGGATCTAGATTAATACTGAACAATGTTCACATCAAATACAATTAGCCCGACGTAATAGGAAGGTCATTTGGATTTCAATCGAGGCTTTTAAAAGACATAAGATTTTGTTTTGAAACGTGTTGAAATCAGTCGAAACAAGTTCTATACGTCATTTTATATCGTATAGGAGGGTTTCTAATAACCATTAATAGGCATTTTATTTCTATCGACAAAGATTTTGTAAAAACAATCGCACTTCAGAGTTTCATCGCTTACGAAAATAGCCAAAAACAACGGATTTTGAAGGTTTTTTTTTTTTTTGATGAACGAGGGAACACCAATGTAAACCGCCCGTGGGCGACAGGCTCGAAGTCTAGAGGCATAGTCTCAAGCCATACAACTCCCACAAGTTCGCGCTTGCAGGGGCTTGAACCTGAGACCCTTGGGCCGATGACCACAAGTTTTAACCACTAGGCAACACCCTTATGGGCGATTTTGAAGGTTATTATCCACATTTTTTCGATTATTTGGGTCCCGAAATAAAATGGATCCATATTCACACTAAACAAAGTGCACACCAAATAAAATATCTGGGTGTAAAATGATGGTCATTTCACTAATTTGGATTTCAATCGAGACTTTTAAAAGACATAAGATTATGTTTTGAGATGTGTCACAAACTCAGAATCAGCCAAAATAAGTTATATACTTCATTTTATATCGTGTAATAAGAGGGTTCTAATAATCATTATTATCCGGCATTCTATTTCTATCAACAAATTTTGTCAGAAAACATTCAGACTTTCGAACAACTAACTTTCGAAAATAGCCAAAACGATCGATTTTGAAGGTTATTATCCACATTTTTTCGGGCTTTTGGTCCCCGAAATAAAATGGATTCATATTCCCGCTAAACAAAGTCTACACCAAATAAAATACTTTGGTGTAATATCACAATCATTCGGATTTTGAGTGAAAACTTTTAAAATTAGTCGAAACAAGGATTATACTCAATTTTATATCGTGTCACAGAGTTCTAATAATCATTATTAGACATTTTATTCCTATCGACAAGATTTCATCAAAAAACGTTCGCACTTCAGAACGACTTTCACCGCTTTCGAAAATAGCCAAAAATGATCGATTTTGAAGGTTATTATCCACGCACGTTTTTTTAATCTTTTAGGTTCCCGAAATAAAATGGGTCCATAGTCACGATGAACAAAGTCCACACCAAATACAATAACCCGGTGTAATATGATGATCATTTGAATTTCAATGAAAGCTTTTACCAGACATAAGATTGCATTTTGAAACGTGCGTGTCGGAATCAGTCGAAACAAATTTTCACTCCATTTAATATCCTGTAAGAGAGTTTTAATATCATTATAAGGCATTCTATTCTCATCGACAAGTGTTTGTAAAAAAAACATTCACGCTTTTGAAAACTTTCACCGCTTTCGAAAATAGTCAAAAACGACCAATTTTAAGGTTTTTTCGAAACTTATCTATGACTCCTACACAGGGCCGGTCTTGACTATTTAGAGGCCCTAGGCGAAATAATAAAACGGGGCCCCTTTAAAAATAATTGTAATTGTTGTGTTCACTATTTTTATTGATATCATCCTCATTTGGGGCATAATTTTTATTAACTATGTTTCTAACAACAAATATTTCAATAACATCTTGCTATTAGTATAATTTTATTAAATTTACGACATTCCAATGCAATTCTAGCATGGTATCACACAATTTTACAAATGATTAAAAAAAAGCCATCAAATGATATTGTGAGTACGAGAAGAAGGGGTGAACTCAAGTGGTAACTAGTAAGAGCTCTCTTACTCCGATCGAGAGGTCGGGGGTTTGATTCTCATCATTTGCGACTTAGTGCGCTCTTTTCTTAATAAAAAAAATGATATTGTGAGTATGAGTATAGTGTATAAATTTACAATCCTTGAACCTTAATGACTCATAAATACTAGACACTATTATTCGATACCTTTTTAAAAAAAATAGATTTCCGTAAAAATAAAAATGAAATATTGTCATTGATTTATTGGTATAATTAAAATGATAAGCAACAAGAATCTCTAGTTTAGAATTCAAAAAAATTCCTTACTTTAAATCATACGTATTTTTGATATGTCAAATCCTCGACTTGATTGGGGGCCCAATAAACTAGAGTCGAATAAAGAAAACGGAGATAATAAAGATTCACCAAATAAGAGAAAATAAAGAGTCGTAAAAAAAATTATCTTCCGTATAAGATAATTGATTGGGGGCCCATTAAATAAGGGGAAATAAAGAGTAATAAGAAAAAACAAAAAATGGCTTTTCTAGTAGGCATCAAACCCAGGACCTCCCACTATTTACTAGGACTTAGGGATGCTTGCTCACCAACTACACCAAAGCAAATCAACTATCCTTATTAGTAGCTAAATTATTATTATACATGTATATATCAGACTTTTTCCTCTCCTATGGGCCCCTTCCAAGCATGGGTCCTGGGTCGTCGCCCCATCAAACAAGGCCCAGGGCCGGCCCTGCTCCTACACACATTTCCTCCATTTTCTAGTTCATTTTAGCTCCATTACCCCTTAATACATTACTTTCATCCCAAGCGAGCCCTTAATTAGATTGTTTAATGAGTTGAGAATACTAATTAATATAAATATCACAAAAACTTATAAGATACGGTTACTCAATATTACAAGCATACTCATTATGACCGTTGATTGCATCATAAATTTTGCGGATGGAGTTGTAATAGCCAATAATAATGTAAAAATCAAACTCGATTCTTTTTTTCACCAATAAATGCGCAAAATATCTCGATTTTCATGGAAATATATATATCATGTCATATTTGTCAAGATAAAATGTCGTACCCTAGTTATGCATACATACGCCGCCAGATGATGGCCTATGTGACTTTCTCTACTAAATCATTCTCGAGAAAAAAATGACTTCAGCCGTATTCAATATGTCGAATGATTTGTCTAATAAATCATCCTATCAAATCAAATACATAAATTGTATGTAAGTCTCTTTAATTATGTTTTTTTTTTTTTCATTTGATGTATAATGTGTTTTTGTGAATGATGACATGAGGGATGTTGTTGGTGCAGATGTAATTGAATCATCTATATTAATAATTTTATTATTTCAAAGTCTCACCAAAATCAAAAGGTAAACTCATGTACATACCCACCTCTAATGTTTGATTTAGGTGTTCATGTTTTTATTATTATGAATGTGCAAGTCATGGTTGTATACATACTTGTAGTTGTTACACTAGTATTCACTATTCAATCTCATGATCCAAACCCTTTAAGTTCAAACTAATCCACCTTAAATAAACAAATCATTCCTTTTGTATATGTGTGAGTGTGAGGGGAGTGATGACAAATTTGTTATCAATGAATACATTATCAACAAACTCTTTCTCTTGAATTTTAACACCCGCTGCAATCTTAAGCAACGACGAAGCTAGTTAAGTGTAGGTTAAACTGGGTCTTGACTTGAATTGAAATATAAATTTTACGAAATGTAGATATCTTGCTCGTGATGTATCAAGTGATTGTGATTGTGGTTGTGGTTGTGGGTTTGAAGCTTGTTGCTTGCTTTTATATCCTCTTAAAATTTTATGTCTTGTTATTTACCATGATTTTTATCTTTAAAAGAGAGAAAGGGAATACTATTCGGGGGTGGAGATTGATTTTCGTGGTGGTGATAGAGGCACTTATATTAGGTTGATGGTAAGGAGCTCAGGCGAGTGAGTGTTTAAGAGGATTTGTGATACTCCCTCCGTCCCGGTCATTTGTTATACTATTTCTTTTTAAGTCGTCTCACTCATTTGTTGTCCTTTCTATTTTGGTATGTATTTTAAGTAGTACAAGACCATTATACCCCCTCACTTCCAAACTCATGTTTATGTTCAATTGAGTTAAGTGATTCATTTGGTTTGCATATGGTCCCCACTTTATTCAATTTAAATATACTTCAATTTGCTAGCTTATGTTTGTGAAGGGAAGGGTAAATTGGTACTTTCATTGCTTGCCTTGGTCTTTGTGCCCAAATAAAAGGACAACAAATGACCGGGACGGAGGGAGTATTATTCTTATTCTTATAAACAAAAAAGCAGCTTCTTTTTTGGTTGACAATGTTATGAAATCCAAAGTTAAGTGCGTTTGTTGAGGAGTTGTGTAAGGATTTATAATAGGACTCATGCAAACAATTTCTTATAGTATATGTTTAAAAGTTACTTCAGGTATCATTCCGGGTTGTGTTTAAGCTCTAGCTGCGTTTGAATATAGAAATTTAGGATGAAATAGAAGGTGTGTATTTGATGGAAGATAGTTTTTTTTTTGTTTGGTAAGCAAAATATATAGGAGTCTAGGAACTTGTATTGACAAACGATTGAACATCCAATATTATTAACTGACCGAACACTTGATATTATTATTAACCTTAGTGATACCTGAAATCCGATTAAATCTATATCAAACCGAAATTGAACCCGAACTAATATAAACGATTGATACCTGAGTTTGATTATCTATGAGCTGGTTAAATACGAAGTAAAAACAAAGCAACAATTAAAAGAATAGTATCCATATTTTTCGATGACCCCCAGTTCCGACATCGTATTCTTGAGAACTAAATCAAGAATTTTCCCTTCCAATACATATAGTAGATGACGCATTAAAAGTTTAGCTAAAATGTGTCATTTACTTTTACTAACATTTGTTATGTTCTAAACTTTAATTAGCCGATATTATTTTTCAACTACTAGAATTATACATCATCTAATTCAATTCTCTATTTATTTGATTTAGGAACGCGAAAAAAAAAAAAACAAAGCAAGGAGAAGGAATGAAAGCTAAAAAGTTATTCAACAAATGAAAATTTGTCAATACTTTTCTAAGCTTGAAACTTTATTCCCCGAGGGGAAAAATGAAGAGAAACGATATTTGAAGAGGTAAGATAAAGTTGTTAACGAACCATCTCAACCAAAATTTTAAGGCGATGGTTGAAGCCGTTTATATTCTATTAAAAGTATCATATCACTACTAAATTAGTGATATCTAATATGGCTTAAATTTTCTTTTGATTAAGGTTTTATTAAATCGGCTTTTTTAACGTGTGCCCACTAGATACACGTTAATATGCATATTAAGGAATATATCACAATGATATTATTACGATAAATTGAAATAGTAACTCATATTTATCATACTTAGACAACATCATTGTGATCTATTCCTTAATAAGCATATTAACGTGTGCCCAGTGGACGCACATTATAAAAATCGTTATTTAATATATTAGTCAAATTGGGTTTTCACACTTGGTTTTAATAGAATATGATATGTGAGATTGGCCAATGGATGAGTTGTTAAAGTTTTTGTTACTCTCTCATCCATTCAATCTTTTACATAAGATATTTCATCACTTTTAAGAAATATGGTAAAAGTAGAGATATTATTGGTAAATCAAATCATTTTTATGGGTCAACTAAACTTAAAAGTAAAGAAAGTTGTGACATTTTGTGTAAATAGAGTAATGATACGAGGATTATAAGGTAAAGTGTTTTACCAAAAGAGAAAGGTAAAGAATTGATTGGATTGTCCATTTATAGTAAAGGTGAACACTACAATAATAATAATAATAATAATAATAATAATAATAATAATAATAATAATAATAATAAATAATAATAATAATAATAATAATAATAATAATATAGTATCAAATGCAAATATAAGTCGAGAGCGTTAATAATAAGTTATAAAGAACTACAAACTCCAAGTTCCAAAAAAATGTGTGAAAATAATTTTTGAAAATAAAAAATAAAATAAAAAGAATTAATAATAAATAAAAAAGAACAAAAGATAGTCCTTAAATATCCTCCGTCACTCGAATCCTCTCTCTTCACGGCGTCCTATCCAACGTCATATCTTCTCCAATCACAAGAAACTTCATATCGTTCTAAATCACTTTTATCAAGTCTCTTTAGGTACTTATTAGAAAAGCATGAGAAATTGAGGATATATAGTATTCCCTTCGGACACTATTTTTTGCCCCATTCCCTCAATATTTGTGAGTAATATTTTAATAAAATGGGACAAAAATATGAGAATTTTTTTTAAAAAAGAAAACAATAGCAAATCCAAAAAATCTTCAATTTTTAGTCAAAATTTATACTCAGTAATTTTATCATACAAAGTATGCAATAAGAAAACCAACTAAATTGATGTTTAAATTTACTTATAAAGATGAATAAGAAGTTATAAGTTATAAGAAGTCAAGTGTGATGAAATATGCATAGAATGATGAAGTTTTTTCTAATGGGTCCGGGTCGGGTACTTGACCCATTGTCATCCCTAGTTGAAATGGAGTTAGAATCCATCAAATATATAAGCTCAGTCCAAAATGTTCTAACCAAACACTGAAATGTACATGTATTAAATACTACCCTCTCTCATCGAGCACATCTTTGCACTTACTATAAACTGATCATTCAATCCAGACTTAACATTCTCTTTTTTGTAAAAGATTTTACAACATAATCCTCGTATCCTTCTATTTACACAACAATTATTTTTACCTACTTTAGTGAAGGTGAACCCATAAATCCTTTTAATTTACCAATAATATCTTTATTTCTTACTCATTTCCTTGAAATTGTGAAGTAGAGTATGATTTATAAACTTCACCCAAAAATACTTTAGATAAATCTATTATTTACATTAGATAATATATTAATATTAAATGATAACTAAATGAAATACTAATATTTAATAATGTATCTCG
Organism: Agrostemma githago; assembly: GCA_958450325.1. NCBI lineage: Eukaryota > Viridiplantae > Streptophyta > Magnoliopsida > Caryophyllales > Caryophyllaceae > Agrostemma > Agrostemma githago. The sequence continues at coordinate 67,974,327 of OY288252.1, read as the reverse complement.
AAAATAACATATATTGAATGATGGAGTATAGTATTAATGATGGGATGTAAGGGACTCTACTAATTTCTTAGTACTATTAACAACTTGTACCATATACGGAGTATTAATATAGTCTAATAATTTATAATCTGATTGATTAATATCTCCAGTGACGGATATACTCGTTTTAAGAAAAATTAACTGTGAAAGCAAATCTCCAATGAAGTTTTCTCATGCATATCAATTGAATGGGAACACATTTAATACTTCCTTTTGTCCCGATCAGATCATTTATTTATCCATTCTATTACATTTTAGGGTGTCTCGTTCAATTGTTTATCTTTCGATATTAAAAAAGTTTTTTATGAGTAATTTGATCATAAATCTTCATTAAGGTGAACTTGTCATCCTCATCCACTAACAATTACCACAAATGATCTTTTCCCTTTCCTTGGTTTTAGTGTTATTTAGCGACAATATTATTAATTACATGACGTTTTCTCAAAATAATATTAATTTCATTTAATTTGAGAATAATACATATTATTGGACTAATTAGCCCAGAACAATATTGGTGACTTGTTACCTGGTGAACCCGTCCAACTTCCATTGTTTTTATTTAATTTCATATTTTATCACTCTCTTCATTACTGTCAGTGTACACAACATTTAATTTTCATCATCGATTAATGTCTTCCTCCTATTTCTTTATCTTAATCTTCAACCAATCACTTTCAAACGGTTAGTTCATCGAATTGGATAAAAATGAGTTGTGTTACCTAATGTAGCCGGTTAAAAAGTCACCAATACGGTTCTGGGTTAACTAGTCCAATGATACGTATTATTCTCAGATTAAATGAGATTAATATTATTTTGAGAATACGACTTATAGTTGGTATTATTCTCATTAATAAAATCAAGGAAAGGGAAAGGACCATTTGTGGTGATTGTTAGTGGATGTGGATGACAAGTAGACCTTAATGAAGATGTACGATCAATTACTCATAAAAAACTTTTTAATATCGAAAGATAAACAATTGAACGAGACACCCTAAAATGGAATAGAATGGATAAATTAATGATCTGATCGGGATGAAAGGGAGTATTAAATGTGTTCACATTCAATTGATATGCATGAGACACCTTCACTGGAGATTTGCTTTGACAATTAGTTTCTCTTGTAACGAGTATATTCGTCACAAAGTTATAACATGTCAACTCACATGGCTAGAGAAGATAAAATACAAATGCATCGATAATAACAAATGCTTTGTGTGTATCTATCCAAACCCAACGAGTAGATTATACAACTAGTTGTACCTAACTCTAAGTACAACTGATTTTATGATCTTTGATTGTTATCACAAAATTTTCGAGTTTTGTTTTAAACTTTCTGAGCTTCAATGAAAAGTTGTCGAGCTAAATCAAATAAATGTTTAAGCTCAAAAACTTACAACTCAGCTCGGAAACTTGTATAAGTTCAGTAAGTATATATACACAAAAAAACTCAATAACTTTGAGGTGATTTTACATACAACTTATGGTATATAATACTACAGTATTTCCGTATACTTATGGTACATAATACCACAACTCAACTCATTGTGTATCTACCCAATGAGTAGATTATACAACCAGTTGTACATAACTCTATGTGCAACTGATATTATGATCTTGATTGTTGTAACAAAGTTCTCGAGTTTTGCCAGTGAAAAGTTGTTGAGCTAAATCAAAATACATGTTTAAGCTCAAAAACTTACCATTCGTCTCAGAAATCTGTATAAGTTCAGCAAGTATATACCAAAAAAAAAAAACTCAATAACTTTGAGGTGATTGTACGTACAATTTATGGTATATAAAATACTACATTATTTTCACATCCAACTGGATAATATTTAACCCGTTACAATTTATGATGGATATGCTCATCATAAAGGGATCTACCAGTCTAAATTTCTAGCAAATTTATGACGGATATGATCGTCACAAGGGGACCTGGAGGTCTAAAACCCTCCCAAATCCCAAATCATCTCTGGCTAAAACCGCCAACAAGGAAACCATGGAAAATTAAAATAAGAAGTGTATCTTTGTGATTTGGTGACAATTTAGTATGTAGTATGACATTCATGGAGAGTAATCTCGATCATTAATTCACATTCTTTGCAAGAAATCCGTTTCTTCCAATTCATACTGCAACAAGCTTTCAACTTGAGTGTATAAAAGCCCACCCCCATTGTATCTTCTGATGCATTCATTTCTGGGTTTTATAAAATCAAGGGTTTGTTCTTCCCCAAATTTGTCACTAGTTCAGATTGTATGTTAGGAGTTTTTGCAGAGATTGCAGAATTGGTTATGGCTGCATTGTCTGATACTGACCTCGTTGAGCATCTTTCTGAGTTTGGGATCAGGCTTTCACAGCCCCAGCCCTCCACTCCTGAACTTCTGAACTTGCTTGATGTAAGACCCTTTCTTCTAATTTTCAGTTTTTCAATTTTTTTTTTGTTGGATTTTCATTCTGCTGTATCTGGGTTTTCAATGCTATACTAGACATGACTGAAAGTTTCTTCCTTTTGTTAATTTTACTTTGTTCACTTCAATTCTGTGGCTTTTGATGCATGTTGTTTGTGAATAAATAGGATTGGCTGTGGTTGTTTGAATCATGATGTAATAAACCAGAATGATTTATGGTTGTGATTGCTGTTCTGTTTACTGAAATCGTAGTCGTACTCTGAAATCGTCTTTGTAACTTTATTTATGTGTTATGGAGCATATCCTTTGTTGACATGGTGATAGAACCGTATACACCCGATCACCTTACCCTCGTCTTGCTGCGTCAGAAGTTATTTCGAAATGAGTATGACTACCAAGGCCTGTATTTGTGGCTATACAACATATACTTAAGAGTATCAGGCTTAAATACTAGGAATGACTGAAGTTCTGAATTGTGAATATAATCAGGAGTACTTTGTACACTTCAATTCCGTGGCTTTTCATGGTGTTTATGAATTAGTTAGGGATTTTGCTTGTTGTATTGGTTTGGTTATATATAGCTGTTGTTGTTCTTGAATCCCTTGGGTATTTCTCTGGTTGTAGATTATCTGGGAATTAGCTAAAATGATTTATTAATGTGGTTGTTCTTCTGTTTACTGAAGTAGCAATCCTGCACCGAATTTTTTGCCTTGATTTTCTTATATGTTATTCGGAATTTCTTTGTTGTTGATGATGGTAAGGGGCTAAGGATGCATACATCCGATCCTCTCACATTCCCATTTGATGTCGCAAAAGTTCTTTTGAAATGAGGTCGACAACCAGTGCCTTTATCTGTGGCTGTAGAATATCTTTGCTACGCTTCTTATCTGAAACACTGTGACTGTTGGCACTTCAGTTGGTTAGAAGTTAAAACTAATGGTACCGGCATGATTCGGTCTCATAACCGGTCTCCAGCGCAAAATACTAAGAGGGATTGCTTAATCACAATTTCTTAAAATCTGTACTATATTTGAAATTTATCCTTGTGAAATTTTGTTTGTTACATTTGATGCCATTTAAAAAAAAAAAACCTTTGATTGGGTTGTGAGGTATTCTGAAGTAAAGGGAGGGAGGGGTTAGGAGGGGGATATATTCCTTCGTTTGGTTAGCCATTTGTTTTAGAGGGGAAGGGAGGCTGGGGGCGGGATTGATCTCTCCGGTCTCCATTACTGTTTCGTAAGATCTGGAGGAAACTTACCCTTCCCTCTTTCCCCTCCCCTCTCTTTTCCTTCATTTTTGCTATCCGAACAAGGCCTAAGGGTCTCATGGCAGCTCAATTTTGGACTGATAGACATTTCAATTTCACTGCTTTATATTCCCTTCCATGTTTTTTTTTGTCGTGCAACATTCATCGACAATTCTCTCTTTTTCTTGAGCCTTTTGTTAGAGATGAAATCTTAATAATTACAATATATTATGCCTTCTAGAATCTCGAGTTACTCTTCTGTAAGATGAAGCAATCACCACCTCCCCTAGTGCGTCAGGCACTTCTGGTCACTACAACAGTTCTGATGAGAGAAGAGATTTTCAAGCATTCTGACATGAATGTTAAGATCACTGTTGCCTCTTGTCTTAATGAGGTCACGAGGATTTGTGCGCCTACTCCACCATATGAAGACGAGAAGATGAGAGTAGGGATAATCATTTATCACCTTGAGTTCCATTGATATTCTATCTTTTTATTAGGTGAAATATATATATAATATATGATATTTTGACCTGTTTGCTCTCTTTCATATCAGGACATATTTGAGCTGATAGTCGATTGCTTTGAATATTTATCATGTGAACCTGGCCGCTGCTATTCGAAGGCACTTTTGATCCTCCAAAGTGTCGCACGATTGCGGTCCTGTGTGATGATGCTGGACCTTGATTGCGATTCACTAGTCGTAAGAATGTTTGAACTGTTTACGAGGAATGCCAGGTGCATGTCTTAGATCTTTGTTTTTCTCTATTTGCTTGTAGAGATAGTGTGGCTTGTTGTTGCTTCCCCTTGAATCTTACTTTATGCGGCCTATCATTTTTTTGTTTAATTTGTACTGTTAAGTTGAATTAAATTTCCTTGGGCATTGCGTTTGGGGTATAATCGTATTGGCAAATAAACATTCCCATTGATTTTGCATATCAGCTTTGTTTCTGTTGTATGAATGTGTACGAGTCATACTTGTGCGATGTAAGTCATGTTTCAATAAATGGATTCAGTTATAAAAATGTTCTTAGTTTGATCTCAAAGAAAAAGTTTGGCATGTCAACCTCAAGCCCTTAGTTTATGTTGATTGTTTTCATTGATTTTAAATAGTTATTGACGTAACTTATTCTTTCCATTTGTCAACCTCAAGCCCCGAATACCTTCCCGCTGTGCGCACAGCAATGGTAAAGATTATGAATGTCATGATACATGAAACTGACACAGTTTCTCCAGAACTTCTCAAGGTTCTGCTAGACAGCGTCAAAATTGAAACCAAGGTAAGTCTGTTCCACTTCATTGTCGTCGTTTCTATTTACTTGCTCGTTGATATTCTTTCATATACACTTACTCATCACTCTCCGTCACCATAAACTAAAAGAGCTTTGCATATTTTGCGTCATTATAGAGTGCTTCACCTACCTCTTGGGAGATGGGTGTCAAAGTTCTCGAAGAGTGTGCAGACAAACTCAAACCATTTATCATGGAAACAGTTTCATCAATGAATTACTCCCTAGAGGATTATGATCCTATCCTTTCATCAATTTGCAAGCCTGTGGAAGACACTGTTACAGGTGTCGCTGATGACTCAGCCCTTCTGGTATGCTCTTCACTTGTTTTTATGATTTGATATCGTAATAAATTTTATGTATTATAAGGACTTGGTATGCTTGCTATCCGCTGTTTTTGATTGGTAATGAGCCATTTTTTTTTCGTAATGCTCTGTATAGTTTACTCCACACTATTTAACAGCTAGCATTTCAGTGGTGTAAATTGCACTTTTCTGTAAGTCCTTCTTCGCTAATATGCTAAAAATGTCCATCACGTTTACTTAACAATAAGCAACATTCTGGCTTGTTGGCTGAGTGATCTGTGCTGTGGTATTAGTAGAATTAAAGGGTAATTCTCGAGGGTTAATGATTTGGATGAGAATTAAATACGTTGATATTACTCCGTACATCTTAAAAATCACCTTTCTTTAGCAGAAGAAAGAAAAGGGAAAATTTGTCCCATTTTTACTTGGCACACGTTAGATCTTTAAACTGAAAATTTGAATCTAAACTTACAATTATGTCTATTTCGTTATTTCAGCAGGTGAAGAGTGAGCCTTCTGGCGATGTGAATGACGCAGGTGAACAGGGGCAGGATTTGAAGACAACAGAAAGTTCTCAGACTACACCACCTAGCCGTTCTGCTTCTAAGGCCTTGGTAATAGGAGGAACTTCCTCCGTACGGAGAAAGAAACCCAACTCAGATAAGGAGGCTGGTGGTGCTGAGCAGAAACAGTCAAGTGGCGGCAACACGAGGAAGGCTAGGCCTACAAGGAAAGATAATCCCGTGGTTTCAGGAAACAAAGTGGTGAGAAAAAAGAATGACGCACCAGGAGCATCAGCATCATCTGGTAAAAAGCTGGCGAAACAACAGGAGGCTTCTGTTGGATCTGGGAGTAAGGTAAAATACGAGTTAACCAAGTGATGGACTTGAGGTTGCCTTGTTGCTCTATCTTTCTTGATCAGTAACTTCGTTTAGTTTTGATAATTGCAGAGCAAAACAGGTCAAACTAGGAAGGATAAGCTCCAGTCGGGTGATTCCTCCAGAAACCCAAGGAAGCGAGCTGCTTCCCCGGATGATGATGATGAAGTATGTCCTCACCACCGGTGTTATTGTAGTTGTTATTGCGCTGCTATGTGATGCATATGCTTGCTAACAAGACATCAAATATACTCTATCGTACGATTATACTAGAATTTACATTGATTGCATTTTGATCTCAGGCCATCGAGACTCCTCATGGGAAAAAAAACTACAAGGAGGATCTTATTGGCAGTAGGGTCAAAGTTTGGTGGCCTCTGGACCGCAAGTAAACACCTTATCGATTCTTTTTTTCAGTCAAAAACTCGAGCCAACGCACAAATATGATATTTGACATCTTAAGACATCCTGTTCTGACATAAAGTTCTATGGTGCAGATACTATGAAGGCACCATTACCTCATATGATGCATCTGCAAGGAAGCACCGGGTAAAGTTTTTCTCTTAACAATATTTCCTAGACAATCAGTTTTCTTAGTTTACTGTTCGTTTCATATTCCGTCATTATGTCAATGTCTTCTTTTCCTCACACTTTTTGAATTTTATTTAGGTTGACTATGATGATGGAGACGAAGAGCACTTGAATTTCAGGAAAGAACGCTGGGAGTTCATAGGCGAGGAACCTCCAACCGACATTGTAAGTGTTGCCCTTGTACTCTACTCTCTCTACCCACTTATTGCACCAAAAAGCATGACCGACCGTGTATTTTGATTCAGGCTTCCTTACTTGAGAAGAAAACTGAGCAGCCACCTCCAATCATGTAAGTTTCGGTCTCCAACTCCTCAAAGAAATTATACATTCATCATTCCATTTTGCTTACGATTCTAATTACATGGTAAATATTCACACTTTCGTAGACCCAAAGAAGAGGCGGTAGAGGAGAAGGAAATGGCTAAGATTGGGGATGATGAGAAGGGGAAAGCCCCAATTTCAGATGTTGATCCTGGGGATGAAAAAGACACCACCACCAAAACTGAGGCAGCTGAGAAATCTGAAATCCCGGAGACTGTCCCTGAGAAGAAGAAGGCAAAGCTTTCGGATGAGCAGGGCCAGGGCGCTTAAGGTGACGGAGGTAAGGTGTTAAGGGTGGTGGCCGGTGGTTGGTGGGTTGGTTAGAGTGTAGAATGTTACCCGGAGTATTTATTGTATTATAGGTACTTCAGTGACATTTTAGTGGAAATGGGCAAATGTAATTAATTCATCAGCCCTGCCACCTTTTTTATTTTTATTTTCGCTTGGTTCTCCCTCAGTAGACAATTTTTATATACCAAGCTATTTGAATATTTTCGCCTCATTTTATTTTCGCTTGGTATGCTATTTTTATACTGCAAGACCTGGTCTCACATAGAAGGTGGTTATTCTATGTGAGACGGTTGGATGATTTTTTCCCCTCGGTCATACTATTCTTGTTCACGTTTTTCTGATGCCTGTCCACCTTGTGAGACGTCATGGTTCGATTTTTTGAGCCTGACAGTAAGACGTGGTCTGGTTTTTGAGGAAACGAGAGTCAGCGTGCCACAATGGCATTGGCTGTGCTTTTCGGTTAAGGAACCAGAAGCGTATAGGGGTGTAAACGAGCTGATGTGAGCTCGAACTCGAGTGGAAGAGCATCTTTATAAGTTGGGCGGGGGTTCATACTTAGAATAATGGCGGGGGTTCATACTTAGAATAATGGGTGTTTAGACCTTTAAGTGAGTGGTTTGGCCTTTAAGTGGGTCATTTTGCATGCTTCTCTTTTTTCAGGGAACGCTCTCCACACATAATGAATCAATACGGAGTACTACTTGATGTTTTCTCCTGAAAATTGGGGCAACAAAAGTCGAATAACCCATCACTAGTGTTAGTACTACTAGTGCCTTTTTATTTTATATTTTCATATTCATGTGAATCATATTCCCCCTATACTTCCACAAATACTCCGTAATATATTCCTTCATCACTCACAGACGATTAAGGATTCACTGGGATGGGGTAATTATTAGGAGAGTAAAAGAGCTGGAATGAACTTAGAAATAGAGAAAAGTAGTGACGATGATGAGCGGACATGAAGAAAAAGAGGATAATGTAGACTATTTTGGAAGAAATATTACTCCTCTTCCCCCGTAGGTGATGCACAGGGGTAATAGTTCCTCCCACACCTTATCTTTACACCATAAACTACCACTATTAACTACCAAGCTTCTCCGTTCCTTTCTCATTGTGAGACTTATTATCTTCCTAATAATAATTACCCATATTCCAAACAAAATCCTAACAAAGATCTGATTTAGGCGGAATATTATATCATGGGATGGGACTTGGGAGTACATTATACATTGAGTCATTTTGAACTGAGGACATGTTTTAGTTCCATAATTGGATACATCGATATCTTTTGCATTGGGGTTAATTTAGACTCCCAAAATATTGTCGTGTCACGAAACAATTCACGTTCCCCATCCAAAATTAATAGATTTGGTTGAGATTTGACGATCTATTTACGTCACTTGGTTGACACGAACACAAACACAAACTGATATGAACACTAATCCGACTTAATTCAATTTATTTGTCGGGTCTAATTTGGAGTACCACGTTCTCATGTTCAACATGGTCTGATCTAGGTGTGATAACGAGTCTATCTCAAACTCGACTTGAAATTGCACAAACCAAGCTTTGGCCGAGATTTAACCATGTCAAACTCAATTTACTTCCGAACTATCTCGTTTCTCATCCTAGTCCGTTTCTTGTGACTGAAAGTATGTCCTCACCAACCGTAGTCCGTAGCACACACCAAACAAAACAAAAAGAATCTACAAAAATTGTATCTCTTTCCTCTGTGACGGGTATATATCAGTCACAAATTTATAACAAATCAAGTATTCCGTATCATCTAGTCGATACAGACAATTCAGTTGTTATTTCCCGAGCATGCTACTTGTACTTTTTACCTTATCTCTTTTATTTGATCCGTCATAAATTTGTGACGGATATGACCATGGAAAACGAAGTTTTGTAAAACATGTTTGAAAGAGAAATGAATAGAAGGGCATAGAGTATAATTCACCTAACATGATTTGACTCGGTATTTTGGAACATGCATGTTTAAAAGTCCAAGCATGAGATCAGTCCATGCTCTCTAATTTTGACTCCTACGTCTAAATCCTCCACTTACTCCTTCGTTTCATCACCACACAAAACATTTAACTTTTTTTTATTTACTAATAACACTCTAATTATTAACCTTGTCCCCCTTCCTTTTCACTAACCAACACTCACAATATTTCACCCCAAATAAAAAAACTCTTCTTTATTTTGATAGGTTAATTTTCAATATATCCAAGATTCTACGTGATTACAAACTATGACGTAATACAACTTAGAAAAAAATCGCATTATGTTTTTTTTCTTGGCTAGCTAATTTTTTTTTTTTGAGCGAAAAGATCATTTCATTAATAAAAAGTTATACAACATCTACAACTTATATCGAAACTGAACGAATACAATACCATAGATTTGAGTAAAATAAATTCTCACTAAAACAAAGATCTCTCACTAAGATTTTGATTTCCTATTAAAAAAACAACTATTAGTGAAACATAAAAGGCAACGATTATCTGGGCCTCGAGTGAGTTCGACGAGATTCTTGCCGCCGCGCCTCTGTCCTCTTTCTCTCGTTGGTTGGTCTGGGTTTTGGGCAGGGTGAAAGACGAGGGGCGTAAACATTTCCTAGCCATGTTGTGGGCCATGTGGTTCTTGCGCAATCTGTCCATCTTTGAGGAAGCTCAGCCTGCGCCTGAAGTTATTATCACGGGTATGATTAAGACTGTTGAGGAGCACGCGCGTTATCGTGAGTCTCTTGCTGCCCGTCCTTGCGGAGGTGGGGGTGGGATCCAGGTCAAATGGCGTTTGCCACCAGCGGGTTTTATTAAAATTAATACAGATGCTGCTATTTTTGAAAACGGAGATGTCGGCCTTGGGGTTGTGGGTCGGGACGAGCATGGAAGCGTCGTGTTTATTTGCTGTAGACGTAGCTTCACGTGGTGGGAACCAAAAGTGGCAGAGGCTATGGCCATGAGGATGGGCTTGGAACTGGCAGACCGTCTTCGTTTTGCCCGGATCGTGATTGAAAGTGACTCAAAACAGGTTGTTGATTTGGTGCAACAGGGGAGAAGTGTGAGAAATCAAATGGCCATTATCATTGAAGATTTAGCTTTTCTTAAATCATCTTTTAATCAGTGTCGGTGGTCTCATGTTAAAAGGGACGGTAATTGTGTCGCACATTATGTTGCTCGTTTGTGCGCGAGAAGTGGGGAGGAGTTTATGTACGTTTCATCGTTTCCGGATGCAGTTTTGGCATTAGCGGAACTTGACTTAATATAAATCCCACTTTTCTCAAAAAAAAAAAAAAAAAAAAAAAAAAAAAAAAAAAAGGCAACGATTATTGTGATCTTATATGAATAATGTATCTATGGTCCTATACTTAAACCAACATATCTTTGAGATACGGGAAAAGATCATTCGTACTGTTTTGTGACATACCAAGTTTGATTTTGAATTAACCAATTTACGACTTTAAATGAATAAATGTATGTGAAGTAATATTTTTGTTTTCAATCTATTTAAGCTAGGGGTTTTTAATTTGGAGATCAAGATTTCGTACGTCGATAAACCATAGAAAGACGTCGCTTTCTTTTCTTAGTCAAAAAAGCAATGGGATTAGTAAAACGTAAAAAAATGATAATGAATTCGAAGTTGCGAACCTAATTGAATGCACGCACTACTTTTATAATATTAACCATCAAACCAAAACATCTTTAGATTCGTGTCGCTTTTGTGGCGTACCAAATTCGATTTATTTAGGATTAACCAAATCGATACTTTAAATAATAATGAAATTACAAATATATAATTTGTTACAGTATATCTAATTAGAGAGAATTGAAATAATATAGTGTCAATTAAAGATGGTAGGTGGGAATAGGTGATCTCACTTTTCCTTATAAATCAAACACACTTGACAAGTGACAATCACATTCCTTTTGATATTTGAAAGCTATAAATTCTCGTCTCCTCTACGTACCTTAAAACCAAAGAAAACATAGACCATACAAATATTAACACATACTCACTCACACCTATTATTAATTACATAAAATAATACAAAGAGGTCCAAAAAACACCAACGTCAAGAAAAAAAACACTTACGAAAATTATAAACATGCCTTCCCACGAGAACCCCGACACGGCCACGGCCGCCACCGGAAACGGGTTGACTGCTTGCGTGACCGGAGCCGGTGGGTTCATTGCGTCATGGATCGTTAAGCTTCTCCTTGAGAAAGGTTATACGGTTAAAGGGACCGTTAGAAACCCAGGCAAGATTAATTGACTTTTTTTACGACTATACATACTCACGTGAAATATTTTTTTAATTTGATATTGAAACTCAATATTACCCGATGGCACTATCTGATTTTCTATGATTATATACGAGTGCTATGGAAGGAGTAATCTTGTTGCGTTTATGAAAGACGGTTTTTCAAGATAATCATCATTATTAGAAGTATAATTCATGAACTTGATAGCTAAAAAAAACTTAATCCATTGACCTAGACCGAGTTTTATTATTCATTCACCTGCGTAAACAAATTATTGAGATAAAAAGAGTAGAGAATAAAGATATTATTTATGTTTATCTTGAGTGAATCGTGTGGAATATTTTATTGCTATATTTATGTTTATATATTTTGATATGTTTTTGTTGGTGGGTATATTAAATGTTTATATGGTGAATAAGAATAATAATAATATAATAATAATAAAAATGTAGATGACCCAAAAAATGGACATTTGAGAGAAATGGAAGGAGCAAAAGAAAGGCTGATATTATGCAAGGCTGATCTTCAAGATTTTGAGAGCCTAAAAGCCGCTATCACTGGTTGTCATGCTGTTTTTCACACTGCCTCACCTGTTACTGACGATCCTGTATGTTCATTCCTTAACATCTTTTACGATCATCTATTTATCTATACAGAATATCACAAAAAAAATTATAATGTTAATGACGATTTTTTTTGAAAGGCTCCCAAATTTTTCTATAAAATGATTTTATGATAATTTTAACGTGAAACTTTTCATATAATAGGCGATTAGAGTATAATGATTAGTAGCGTCTTATAATATTTTTATGTGAAATCGACTTACAATAAATTAATCGACTATTTTTAGAATCTATGTTTTCGTTTTCACTTTACGTGTCGAATAGATGCAATAATACTTTACCAACGCAAGGATATGGTTCTCTTTTGTGGGTAAACTTTCAGATACCACTAAACCGATTAATTAAACTTGCATATACCCAAACCATCAAATGATTAATGGTTTTTTTTAGTAACTTAGGTCTACACGTCATTGTCCTCACTTGTCGAAATGGTGCGTAATTTTTAAACCATGAACATATATAATAATACACGTACTCCCTCCCCGCCACTAAGATTTTCTCACTTTCCTTAAAAGGAAACTCCACTATGATTTTTCCACTTCAAAACTTTCCTTATTCATCCAATATACTCTCTTCCTATTGGTTACTTTTGTGATTTGACATCTTAAACCCCACCCAACAATTTATCACCTTTCTTTATACCTCTCACCGTGCCAAGTCACCGTGCCAAGTCAAAGTGGGAACATCAATGTGGTGGGGAGGGAGTACCATTTTATAACTACGTAACTTAATGTCGCTAATTATACCCCTCCGTTCCAATGAAATTGTTTGTTTTTACTTTTGGCATTAAGGGGAAGAAATCCAATTAGAAGGTAACATGTGAAGCTAAGTGTTAAATTACATATAAAAAACAATTCTAAAATAGAAAGACAAGTGACGCCCCAATATAAACAATTCATTGGAATGGAGGGAGTATCATTTATTATGAGAAATATTTTAATGAATGATAAACAAATAAGTCAAACGAAGACGTGATAATATTCGAAATTTAGTAGGAATAACCTTATTACCGTAGGCTATACAACCAACAAATCGTCTAATCCCACAAGGCCACAAGATTATTGCTTGTGTAGTTGTGTGTCATTATCAAATTTAATCAAGCTAATTAGTGTACGTTTGTAGATAATATTATAAGAGAACTACGTAGACGTGCGCTATCTACGTACGTAATCCTTAAAATAATTAGTATAGAGTGAGGTTGGAATGTCACCTGACTAAGTATTTTGTGATATCGTCTCACGTCAATTAAGATAATATGAGATATAGTACTCATTATCATATAAAACCGTTTCATTAGAGATTAGAATTAGTGATGTGACTTATTATATTAGTGTGGCTTTGTAAGATAGTAAAATACAATTTTTCTGTAAGATCGTCTTACGTAAACTTAGTACAAGATAATCCTATAATACATCAAAGTTAAAATATTTTAATTTAGGGTGAAAAAGGTCTAATTGGAGAATTAATGCTTATATTATTATGTGATTTAATTTGCTTAATTATATTTATTATTGTAAATGAAAGGAACAAATGGTGGAGCCAGCAGTGAATGGTACGAAGAATGTGATAATAGCAGCAGCAGAAGCAAAAGTGAGACGTGTGGTATTCACTTCATCAATCGGGGCGGTTTACATGGACCCTAATCGGAGCCCCGACCAGGTTGTGGATGAGACTTGTTGGAGTGATCTCGACTTTTGCAAGACCACCAAGGTCCGCCTCTTTTTGTCTATCTCATTTATTTATCTTTGATTAAAATATTCTTGACAAAAAGATAACTGAGATAAAAAAAATATGAAGTATATAAGTTGGTGAAATTTTATCCGTAGTTGATAATTTATATTTTATGGAGTTCAACGAAAATGAACAAACATGGTCCATGTCTTGGTATACTTTGTGGGGTCATCAACAAGTTATTAGGAACCGTCTGATTAACAAGTTTAAAAGGTTCAAAAATACAGGTCACTAATTTTCAAATTTATTTGGGTTGTTACAGAATTGGTATTGTTATGGGAAGACGGTGGCAGAGCAGGTGGCATGGGAGACGGCGAAAGAGTTAGAAGTGGACCTAGTGGTGGTGAACCCGGTGTTAGTTTTGGGTCCGCTCCTGCAGCCGAGCCTGAACGCGAGCATAATCCATATCCTGAAATACTTGACCGGGTCGGCTAAGACATATGCAAATTCAGTTCAAGCGTATGTGCATGTTAGAGATGTGGCCTTGGCACATATCCTAGTCTTTGAGAATCCTTCTGCTAAGGGAAGGTTCCTTTGTGCTGAAAGTGTGCTTCATCGTGGTGAAGTTTGTGACATTTTGGCTAAGTTCTTCCCTGAGTACCCTGTTCCTACCAAGTATGCTCTTTTTTTCTCAACTTCACCTTTTTTTTACATTTTGATTTGGTCTTGTAGTTGATTTGAATACTATAGTATCTAATCCAACCCGAGAAAATATCGTGAAGAATTGATAAATACAGAGTAGTACATTATCTAAACCTGAATTTTGATAGTCTCAATACATAATAGATATACAGTAAAATGTTAGATCGTATGTAATGTTAAGATAACAGGGAATAAACTACGAGTAGTAATGAGTGACACAAACACAAAAGTAATGTCCAATCGTTATCCTTAGAAAAATAGAGTTAATTATTAGTGAATTAAAGTGTGGATTTGATAAATATACATTAGATTGGGTAATGGAACTTTTAAGGGTAGATATGGTCATATGGTCCATATGGATTGCGTTTGCATAGTGTCATAGTGACTAAGCAAAAAATAAGTTTGTTTTTGATGAACCACAAAACTCACAAATGTAAGACGGATTAAATAAATATCAAATATTTTCTAGTTTTTTTTATCTTTCCTCTTTCTTTTTTTACACTAATTCAATTATCTTCTTTCTTTTCATTTTTGGGTTGTATTTTAATTAATTTTTTATTCTTACTTCAATTCTTTATTATTTCTTTTACTCACAAACCCACTGTATTTCTACTTTATACCCCACATTTTCTTACTTTAATCAATTCTTTAATACTTTCTTAATTTTTGTGTCCAAAAAAGGGGAAGAAATAAAAAACTAGGAGGGAGTAGGTGAATAAAACAAAAGTGATGTTGGTGGGATCTAGATGAACAATTGTCATTATCTTCTCAAGTGATACTTACTTGATCCGTCTTAAGTTGCTGATGGATATCCGTTGTAAGAGAGACCCACTGTTAATGAACATTATCCGTTATAAATTTGTGACAAATTAAATAATACGGAGTAGTACTCACTTAAATAAATAAAAATGAATAATTTGCTATTATCTAAATTTGTGCGAATATTATTTAATTATGTGTTATTATTTGACTCATAACTTATTTACGATGAATATATCTGTCGTAAAAGAGAATATTATGGGAAAAAGGGTAGGTAAAGAGGTGTCCTACAACAATCCTAATGTTAGGACAATAAAAGATGGGAAGAAGAGTGAGTGAGGATGAAGAAGAACAAGTGTACCACTTTAGTCTTTCTTTACCTACTACCACTTTTGTTTTTATCAGGCTTCATTTTTGCTTATTGTCCTCCATCCATCCCTTATTCCACCTACTATATCTATGTCAATCCTACTTTTCTACCCACTATCTTTTTCATTTTTTTTAATATTTCTTGGATTATGATGGTGTATATTGTAGACCCCCTCAAATAGGATATTATTTTAATATACGGAAAGTGATAGCGATAAATAATTATTATGAAAGTGGATATTCAGACAATTGTGATAGTAATAAAAATTAGAATTAGAAAAGTAGGGAATAGTAGGAGTGTGTATCTGTATATCAGAATACAATCTTAAATCCAACATGAGGTTAGCCTTATTGAACGGAATCGAAATTTGAAAGGAATGAGTAAAGTAGAAAGAAATCGAAAACTTCAACTAAGAATTTTCGATCCTTACCCAGAACATTACGATGAGAGACAATGACACACCAACCGCTCTTTTTGAACTTCTTCAACAAAACCTGAGTTGTGTTGCTTCGCAAGAAGGGTGCCAATTTATGCTTTTTAAGAGTAGTCTTAGTTCTTCGTTGGTAACCAAAAAAACATTACGACGAAAGAAACTTGGTCTAGTCACCTTTCTATTGTATAAGATGACCAGATAAATTCTTATGTAGATTCTAACTTTCTACCTAATATACTCTGTAGTTGGTAAGTTGTAAGAAAAAATACTAGCAATTCATCATTCTAGGATTCGAAACTTGTCAGCATCAAAACCGGACCCCTTTCACAAAAAAAACCAATCCATGAGTACTGTGTGAGAATTGACATTGACCACTAAAGCAAAGCACTATGTAAGGAGTATATGGAGCACACTTTTCTATCTTCTTATTGGTGGGCCCGAGTGTCAGCCCATTGAATACTACTGGTGGTTTCAATATGGGCCAGATTGTAGGATGAAGTTAATGTCATGATGGATTAGCTAGCTAACTCCATGGATCCTTATCTTTTATCCTTTTTGTTCGTTTTATAAAGTTCTAGGCCTTATCATATCCAATCGTCCACCTCTTTTTTTTTTTTGTGTGATTGGATAAACAAAACAAAACGGATTCTCCATTTTGTCCATGCCCTCTTTGTGCCTTTTTCTTTTGGAACCCCTAATATTAGCTCCGAATCTAAGATATATTTCTCTTGAGTTTTTGGAGAAAATTGAAAGTGAGAGAATGCGTCTCTAAAAAAAAGAAAGATGAATGGTTGAATATAAATCACATATTCATGACTTAAAAAGAAAAAAAGGAAACAAAGAACGGCTCAGCCCAAAAGGAAAAGAGAGAACCTAGGCCAGACTCGGAGGGAGTATGTCTCAACGTAGTGGTCTGGTTAAGACTAGGTGTCCTAGATAATAGATCTCAGGATTATAATTAAAGAAATATATACGGTAGATTTTTACGTACTTTTTTAAAAGTTTACATATTCGAAGTAGGAGTAATTTTCAAAACCATGATCGTGTTTTGATATATTGTGTGGTTTATAACCGGTTTAAAATTGTGATATATATAGGTGCTCGGATGTTGTAAACCCGAGGGCAAAGCCATACAAATTCTCAAACGAGAAGCTGAAGGAATTGGGAATGGAGTTCACATCAGTGAAGCAATGTTTATATGACACAGTGAAATGCCTACAAGATAAGGGTCATCTCCCTATTCCTCCTCAACACGAGGATGCTATCCCTATTCGTATCCAATAATCTTCTTATACTCCGTAGTATTTTGTTATGGAATTCACAACTAAGCTTGCATTGCATTGCATTGCATTGTTGTTGGTTAATTAAAAAGGGGTGATTATTGCGTACTACTTTATCTAATTGTACTGAAGTATTAATGATCCAGCAACTGTGAACTGCCTCCTGTCTGTATGTTCATCATGTGTTTTATTTAGCATTGGAATGGAATGGAATGTCTCACAATATTTTGTAATGAGATTTTAAGGTAGTACTAATACTAAGGCTTTATCCTATATATATGGAGTAGCATTTTCTTGATGGTGAATAGAGTATCATCAATGTATCATTTATATATCGAAATTCTGGTTTGTGACGGAAATATATATATCTATCATATTATTATAACAGATCAACTATTTATCTATAGTCAAAAAGATAAAGGTGGTATTACTCGTATTATTCACTAGCAACAATGTTTTGTCCTTCCTAACACGTTCTCTTGGACTGAGGTAAGCTGAACCGAACTAAAGAGAATAAAATACTGAGACAAAATGAATCTCATGAGGTTGAACTGAATTGAGCTGAAAAGAAATTGAAAAGAACAAAGTCTAAAATGATACTCCCTCCGGACACTATTTTTCGCCCCACTAGCCCAATATATGTGAGGAGTATTTTAATGAAGTGGGGCAAAAAATAGTGTCCGGAGGGGGTAGTATTTGGATAACTCATTGCAAGAAAGATTAGCTGTTTTTACATTACGAGTAGTAATAAACTGAAGTATTTTCTACTCCGTATTACTCTCTTTATCTCGGTAATTTATTGTCCTTTTATATTATTTGTGAGAAATACTTTAATCAAATGATGATAAATAATTGAGACAGAAAGAGTATTTTTATGGGTTTTTTAGTCAGAAGATATTACTCCGTAACATTAAGGCCATGTGAATAGGACACCCATAATTTTTCATTGTCCAAAGCCACCTTTAACATTTCATTGGGCCAGTCATTCAGACTCATCATCTGGGCTACGGAGCAGTCTCTCCACATGAATGGGGCTTGCCCCAAAATGAAACAATCAGAATCGTACGCCTCGTTGTGTTGGACTTGGCTGCCTAAAGTCTAGAATTTGGACCATGGTACGAGAAACAAGATCGCACCTAATCTAGGCATGACAAGGTTTTCATCTGAACACAAAATAAGTCCAAGGTTGAGGAATTGTTTGACATGCTCAAGCAAAACACGATATGCATGGACCGTGGTTGTGCTTAGACCGCCTTGCCATTTATCAGCATGACACATCACAACACGAAACTCACCTCTCTGTGCCACGTACTTTCTGTATGACATTTTTCTAACAGTAACTCTCTTCTAATGTACTCCGTATAATATATACTAGGAACATATGACAAAGTTGTTTAAATGTGACTAAGTATGCACTTTTTTTTAAAAAAATAAAAAAAAACTGGTTCCCTTGCTAAGTATAAGAATCATTAGTCAATCACGTTCAAACATGACCTTAAAATTTTGTTTAAAATGTAGTTATTTCTCACACACTAAATCCCTAGATGCCTCCAAAATCTAAGGCATAAGATATGGATGAGTGAGAGCTTTTGCACTATCCACTCTTCAAAGCAAAAACACTAACTTTCCTCTAATGTATCCCACAGAGTTAGAATTCTCTCCATTGTTTTCTCTTCATTAACTCTCACAATCCATTATAATATCATTTCTCTTCCGCTTTCATCATCTTATTGCATTGATATGAGAACCGTTGGATCGTTTCAAAATGTAATCCGGGCCATTAATGAGTAATGGAGAGGAGAAGATATTATTTCGTATACCACATACTATGAGCATATGACAAGATGATGACAAAGTTATTTGTAAGAGCATTTTTAGGAAAATCAAAGTATAAGATCTGAATATATTTCAATTTTTAACGAGATAGTTAAAACTCACGTTAGAAAAGTCGTTATAACCTTTCAAATAATGTTATATTTTCCATGAGTTACAATAAAATTATTTCATACGAGTAATTAAGATCAAATCATCAGATCACCTTAAAAGACACTACTTCCATTTTATAAAAGGATAAAAGATAACCGGAGTGATATCTTGAGTCGAGAATGGAGTTAGATGACTTTGAAAATCAAAAACCATACCCCCAAGACCAAACAAGTCACACCAAGAAGTGAGAAATTCACCAATATCATGTTGGTCCCAAAAGAGGGCTCGACCTTCTTGTCACATTCCAAAAATATCATACACAAAAATACGTGGCTCCAATCACATTCAAACACCCTTAACCTAAGTCTTAGTCTATTTCTTCTCACCATACCTTAATATATTTCAATTGATCTCTCTTGCGACGGATACGGATCAAGTAATTATCATTTGAAGAGAAAAAGACATTTGTTTATTTGGGTTCCACCATCACTGTTGTCTTATTTTACCTATTTGGTACCTATATAATCTGTCATACATTTATGACGGATATCTACGTTACAAACAAGAATTTGTGAATATATTTGGCATTGCATCTTGATCACACGATGCCATTACTTGCCCCATTAAAAGATCTTCTAGTAACTTCCAACATTAAAACAAGTGGCACTTTCCCATTTGTTTAGGCTCACATGGACCTTCATTTATTTTCTTCTTCCCATCACTTTCGGACGATAATAATTTCATGACTAAACAACAAATATTTCCGATTTTATGTTACATAGTTACCTATACTCTCGTTACAAATCACTTTCTATATTTAATTTCCACGTAAATGTCATATAATGTCAATCTCTACTGGATTTGGATGTGTAACCCCAACTTGTTGTTCTGTTTTAATTAGTCGACATATTGTACCGTAAATGTTTTATGAGATCGTTTTACATGCAGTTACTGTGAGACACACTCTCCATTAAAACTTGAAAGGGTAACCATCATGTTAGAGGTATTATGATAAATTTATTGCGAGACCGTCTCATGTGAGTTTTTGTGCATATTGTATAGACTCATCGGTTGTACTCCATATAGAACTAGCACGAAATCGAAATTGAAATCATAATACTATTTACGAAGCTCTTCGTTCCCTTCTAAATTAAATCTGTCAAAACTCGCTTCAACCGTACCGCAATGAAGACTTTCTTGAGAAATCTTGATTTGATGAGTATGACATGCATGAATCACGATCCAATTAAGATGCCAAGCTAAGACGCAAGACTTGTGAAAGAGTACTAAGTCGTTATGTTTTACTAATTTACTAAATTTAAGATTGAAATAGAATAAAAGAAAAGTAATCAACCAATAATAACAGAGCCTTCTTAATTCCAAATTTCTACTTGTATTTTTTTAGTGAAACGTAACCATACTTGAATTTTTAGATTCCACGACTTACACTACATCTAAATAAAAATTACTGATAAGATTTTGAAACGATCTCATGCATTTCCAAACTTTCTCATTTTTTCTCGTTATATTTGTTAAAGAAATGCATGTATATATATAAGCTTTTAGATCGCTTCTTTCTGTCCTAACAGATTAATTAATACAACAAAGTACCACGTAATACATACATTTGTTGGGTGTAACAGTGTAAACCATTCGGTTTAGCTTTGGGTCAGATAGGACTTTAAGAACGGTAAACGTTACTGAGTTTTTAGGATTCGAACACAAAACTTTTGATTAATTCAAAAACTTTGACGATTCAATTTTCGTATAACATATTAGAAGAGGTTAATATATCTTGCGTACATTCAAACCAACTACGTGTGATGATGATGCACACAATGTTTCCCAAACAAAAGACCATCCACCACATAGTTGATAGTTTGTGATTTATTGTTGGCCAAAAAAAAAATAGTGATTCATTGTTTGGTGCAATAATTATTTAATGGAGAATTAGTTAGCCATATAATTATTAGCTATTATGGCCTATTTAATTATTAATTAATACAATAATACACCATCATAATAAATAATTAGCCGGCCATATCAATGATTCCGTACGAGATTGTTGATTACTTTAAAGTCTTATTATAATCTCAAATCATCGCAAAATCCTTACCTTTATTTGTTCTTGCTCAATAATTGAAGGGCCCAAAGCATAAAAAAATTCAAATACATGCATTTAGACATACAAGCTAATAAGAGCAAAGAGCCCATTGTTTCAAAAAAAAAAAAAAAAAAAAAAAAGTTCAAAGACATGGTCCATGTTCCGTATGAGATGTCATAATATAATTGCGTGAATATTCTAATGATTAACGATGGAATCTTTTACGATTAAACTGAACTGTTTCCCTTTTTGATCATTGGTTTATCTCCGAGTTTAAAGTTTCTCATAAATAACAAAACAAACACTCTAATTGGGTTAGAGAGTAGTTATTGATGGTGATTATCGCAAATTCTACTTATTATTATATTGGACGAATTATTTGATCAACCTTTCTAAACAAATTCTGCTTTTCTAAATTCTAATTTGTAAATGAGTTAAGTGATGACCCAAACTTCGTTACATTTAAACTCAACTTAGTAACTTTAAGGGAAAAACAGTTAAACTTTTGAGAACCAACTTTTCAATAATCTATTGTAAATATCTTAATCCAGTAGTTAATACAAAGTGTCATTTCTTAATTTATCGTATATCCAACGACCATATGATCCATTTTTCTTATCGAAGTACCTTCTGACATAGCCGTCATTGCATGTACTAGTGTACTACGGAGTGCTCGAAACTATTTTATTGATGAAAGAGGTCACAAAGCATAATATTTATCGGGACAGTCCATCAATTTTACACAAAATTAAAACACGACGACACACCTAATAACAAAATCGAAAATTACGAAATATTTACATACTCCGATCCCTCGATCGGTCCTAGTACAATTACGTAAACCTATATTCGTATATTACTTTTTACCCTAATTATTAGTATTATTATTACTACTACTACGATCAACAATATTATTACAAGTATTAGAGTTGTTAAGTCGGCCATTATCATTCTCCCCTTGCCAACTCCACACAATGTCCTTAAGGGCAGGCCTCACGTCCTCCTCACAAAACTTGACATACTCAAGTGTATCCCCTGAGTTCTTGGTGAACTCCACCACGGCCAACTCGGCTGCCACCTCTGACACCTCGGCCGTCACCAACAACTTCCCCTTCCGCCCTTCGCTCCGCCCTTGCATCTTCACCTTAAAATCCTTTCCACTTACTTGAAAATTCAACTTCTTACCCACTTCTTCAACCTTAGCCAAAATAGTCGACACAGAGCATTTCGATGTGAAAATCGATCCTGACTTCCCTTTACTTTCAAATAAACTCGATAAGTCAAACCCTGACGACATTGACGAGATCAACTCGAACGCATTGTAAAACCTAGGGGATGATAGTTTTGTTTCCTTTTGGTCTAGGAACTCATCATTTGTTGGGTATGTGGGTGAGAATGATAAACTATGTTTAAACTCTCTTCTAAACCAAGTTTGTCTCATAATTCCTTGAATGGTTAACCTTTTGTTAGGGTCAACAACTAAAAGCTTGGACACAAGTTTCTTAGCTTCATTTGGAAACCATGGTGGAAAACTATACTCTCCCTTGAATACCTTACTATACATCTTCATGATATTATCTTCTTGAAAAGGTAGGTACCCTGCCATTAGGGCATATAGGATCACCCCACATGACCAGATATCGGCTTTTGGACCGTCATAACCTTTTTTCCTAAGCACTTCTGGTGCAACATATGCGGGTGTCCCACATTGAGTATGTAACATACCGTCTTTTCTTAGATGTTCTGGTAAGGCCGACAATCCAAAATCTGAGATCTTAAGGTTTAAATTTTCATCTAAGAGAAGGTTTTCAGGTTTAAGGTCGCGGTGGGCTACACCTCGACTATGACAATAGTCTATAGCACTAATAAGTTGTTGGAAGTACTTACGTGAGTATTGTTCCTTGAGGTTGCCACTTTTTATCTTTGCAAATAGTTCACCACCCTTGACATATTCCATGACAAAGTATATTCTTCCCTTGGAAGCCATGACCTCTTTGAGCTCGACAACATTGGGGTGACGAACCAATCTCATAACCGAGATTTCACGTTCAATTTGTTCCATCATACCAGCTTTTCTCACCTGTTCTTTGCTGATGACTTTGACAGCAACACTTTCGCTTGTCTCTATGTTTTTGCCATAGTACACCTTGGCAAATGTACCTTGCCCTAGTAACCTCCCAATCTCATACTTGCCAAAAATTATGTTCTTATCTCTAGGAGTTTGGCTTTCACATTCAAAAATATTGTTCTTTTGATCCATAATTATGAAATAATAAAAGGGGTTAGTGTAGATTAGGTTTATTTTGATGACTAAAAAGAGAAAGAGGGTTAATTACTTTATAGACAAATAAAGTGAGTGATGATAGTATGTATTATAGGAGATAAGATGTGATTAGGGATGTGATTAAGGGAGATTTAAAGACAATGGAGGTGTTGGAGGGGGTTCATTGGAGAAGAAAGGAGTTGGTATTGAAAGGCTAACAAATGGGAATGAAGTGGACAAATAAGGGAGAAGGGAAGGCACTATCCCAAATATCTTGGGGTTACAATTGTATATAAGGAGAATGTGAAGGACCAATTAGTTGGGTACACTTAATATTAGAGGCTTCAATTATTACAAGTTTTGTGATGGCATGGCATTATCTTGTCCCTTGTGAATTATGTGATGGATGGATGGTGGCTTGTTATTCAAGTGTTAGGTTCATGTCTATGCGTGGCCCTCCATATATGCAATAATAGGAACTATTTTACTCAAAAAATAAGAATAATGTAAGATTATATAATTTTTTCTGGGTCTCCAATCATCACCTTAAGGTTTTGGTTGAGTTGGTTCCATAACGTGATATCAGAGTCAACGCGACAAAAAATCGCGAGTTTGAATCTCCAGTCCCTCCTTTCTAAAGTGGAATATTTGACGCCAGGTAGAATTATCGCATTTCTATGATGAGTATGTTTTGTTAGTGAGAATATTTTACTTTGCTAATAATATAAGACCCACCATGCACAGTACACTCAAAAGTCATAACCTTTATTCTACGTGCAAAAAGTAAATGTTGCAATTTCAAAGAATCGGGGGGAGTATCATTTAGTAAGTCGTTAAAAATAGTGGATATAGTTGTTTATATATGTAGTTACTCATTAAGCTAATAAGCCTTGACATAGTTCCCGAGTCGTGTTTGGGTTAATATGTGTTCCGAGGCGATAGTAAGATTTTTTATTATTAGTAAGCTCGACCAAATGTTAGGAGTATGTCTTCTCGTGGTGTGTATTCCTCCCTTCATTCAACTCCACTTGTCATTTTTTTTTATACTATTCACACGTAAAGAGAATATTCAATATTCTCGACAATCTATAAGAGAAATTATAGTCATGTAAGATCTTGTTTGATTCATCATTACGAGAACATTAAGAATATCTAATTTATAATAACTAATGTAAAATTAAAGATATCATTAATGTAAAACGCGTCCTAATAAATATGCAAAAATGAACAGTTACTCGCTGAGTTTATGGGAGGGAGTATATTTCTACGCACAAGCGAAGTATGGCGCTTGTTCCTTGTTCTTATGACATGCTATTTCGGTTTGCACATGAACCTTTGATGCTGTGATTTCTCATTTTGTTGCAAGCTATATTTCATATTGCACACCTTGTTAAAAGTATTGACTGGATGGCACAAATCGTAGTTATATAATACACGGTACGTATTTAGAGATCTAGAATTCTAAAAAAAACTTGTTGAAAATCAACCGATTTATTCCTTAAGTAAAATAATGCCTCCTCCCAGACTTATAGGACCAACACAGAAGACATAATTGTATCGGAAAGCGAAAAATCGAAGTCGAAATAAGAGAAAATTAAGAATAATGGTTACTCAAATAGAGAAAACGCTAGGACCCGATTTACACGAGGTTAAAACTAGTTACGTATAGAGTTTTATGTTTTTCATTCAGAAGTTGGTCGTACAAATAGGAGAGAGAGTATCTTAGCCCATAGCAAGACCGTCAATCGGGTGCTACGGAGGAGTTCACTTCTTTGGCACACTGAACTCTCTTACTCTGACCGAGAGGTTGAAAGTTCGATTCTCATCTGCGACGTAGTGGGTTTTTGTTCAGATAAAAAAATATCTTCTTGATTATCCTTTACCTTTGGAATTGCATGTCAACTTGTCAAGCTAAGTGTTGTTATTTGCTTTGATTAAATGAATAATGTGTCTTCTTTGAAAACCATTTTCTTAGTGCCCATAGTATTTTATCGATCTTTCACTTATCTAAACTAGTTCGTCATTTTCTTGCAAAAAAAAAAAAATGAAAATAGCCGGTTATTTTAGATAACCTCCAAATATTGTTTTCGGGTACTAAACGTGTTTCTTACCAATAGGATTATTTTGATACGGAAAAATTAATTAATCAATTTATTTTCGATCTGTAATGTATATTGACCGTTAATTTCAAATAAGGGTAGGTTTACAATTATGAGAAAATGACATTTTATTTTGTATTAATGTTGCAATAGGGAGATAACTTAGGAGGATAGGACTCAAATGGTAAATGACCATCTTTTATTTTGTCCTAGTTTCATTTACTATACCCCAAACGAGCGAGTCGTCTCCCAATATTATTATTATCGATTTTTCTAACGTGTATCCACTGGACACACGTTGGAATGTTAATTAAAGAAGTAATCACAATGATGCGATTTAAGTACGATAATCATGAGTTAGTACAGAGTATTTCAATTTCTCGTGATAATATAATTGTGTTTTCTTCTTTAATTAACAGTTTGATGTATGTCCAGTGAACACACGTTAAAAAAAGTCGATATTATTATTACTATTATTATTATTATTATTAAGATTGAGTCAAACATTTCGGCATTTCATCAAGTGAGGGAACTAGACTTCGAAATTTATCATTGTTTGTTTATGGCTACGGATTGGAAGGAATATTATTAAGCTTAAGCATATAGTCAAGGTGACGTCCCATGTCATTGGGACTTGGGAGGGTATGTAACTATGGACGATACGGGTGAGTAAAATCAGATATTCGATAAAGATTTTAATTAAAATTGTACTGTATAAACTATCCGATTTTTTAAAATGCCATTTTTAGTATCCTTTTCGGTACAGTTTTTCCATATATATCATCAAATTGTAATCCGATTTTTATGTGTACCTAGAAACCGTATCCGATTTTCATTTTTATTTTCACTTTCAACATTGAATAATCATAAATGACAACTTACCAAATGCTACTAACTTTGAATAGACTACTTCCAATCAAATGTAAACAATTGGTTCGCTGAACTACCCCTACCCGGTATGGATGTACAAGAATTCGTATAATTGAAAATGTATACAGTTACTATACATATAAAAAAATCGTATCTTATATTTTTGAAGCCTAATAGACAAATATAGGCCTGAATATGAGTACGCTTAAAAAGTTGTTGTAATTTGAAGAGAATTTTCGGGTTCGAGTCCTAGAAATTGTAACAATGTGGGCCACGTTAGCATTGGACCCGGGTCATGGCACGGCCCAAACAACACTGGTCGAACCGGGCTGGGTTCCATTTTGTTGGCTCAGGACCAGCCCAAATAGTATTTTTATTTTATGGGTTTTTTACTGGGCCAAGCGATCTAGACCGGGAAAAGTTGACTCGTGCTGAAAAGGAAAAAGTCGAACCGGTCGGGCCCGTAATTTATGGGCCAAGAGGACGTAACGAATCGATTTGACTCGTGGTTTTGGTCCCCTCTAGGTTTGGATTAACAACATGGTTCGGTTATGTTACTTGAGCTCTCGGTAATGTTGGCCCAACAGTTTGCCAATGTTGGTCTACTTTGTTTGGGTTGATTTGAGCCTAATTCATATAACGACGAGTAATCCTTATACTGTTATACAAGTATAAGAACCGTTAGCTTTACGTCTACTTTATACATATCGTCTTTTACTAAGGAGAGACGTAACTTAAAAATAAAAAATATTGGAACCGACCATTATATGTGTGATGTCTCTTGTACGAGTATTAATTAACGCATGCTAGTGAGAAATCGTCTCTTCTAAATTTTTGTGATTATTAATTAGGTCATGTTGTTTCCATCGTAGAGAAGGGAAATAACAAAATTTCCAAAATCAAGTTTTTTTCTTAAAATCAAATTTATTTATGGAAATAATGTTCTTTTTGGTTAAATTTTTTGGTAATCTATATATTATATTAAAAGGAAAACAAAGCATTTTCCATCGTCCATTTCCCCAAATCTCAAAGCTAAAGCAAGCCACGTGTCACGATACTATTGGATTGAAGATGAAAAGGTATGAAGTTAAAGCAAGCCACGTGTCGCGATACTATTGGATGGAAGATGAAAAGGTATGAAGTGGAAGATGAAAATGAGGAAGGAGTTATGGAGGAAGTTATGAAGTGGAAGATGAAAAGGTATGAGTTATTAAGTGAAAGATGAAAAGAAGGGAGTTATGAAAAGATGAAAAGGTATGAAGTGGAAGATGAAAATGAGAAAGGAGTTATTGAGGGAGTTATGGTTGAAAGCTTAACACTTATAATTCACCACCTATATCAATGGATGTTTCCCTTCCCATTACACCATCCAAGTGTTTCCTGCAACGAGCATGATCAACTCCCACCCTATTACCGTTGAGAAATTAAATCGCATGATCCGAATATGTGTAGTCGTCGAGACAAGAATCCAAAACAACCTTCACCCACCTACATTCTATTTGATACGTCTTCCACATCAACGATACTCGGGTGTTTAGTAGTGAACGTGACTTTATAGGGTGATGCGTCCGACTACATTACAGAGGAACTTGGCCGACAAAATGGACGTAACATGGTCGTAGTCATCACATCTGTAAGGGTCATAAATTATTAAGGTAATAAACTTTTCTTTATCAACTTTTATCGTTCATCTCTTTGAATATATGTAAATTTACATGCTCAAGTTTGACACATGATTTCTCCGCATTCCGTCTTAACACTAAATAGTACTTCTCCATTCGTCTCGATGGTTAATAACCCCGTGGTTTAGTACAACTATACAAAGTTATATTCATTCAATTTCAATTACTCGCTTAAAGTTGGAATTTGGCTTACTTCAATAGTATCTACTGTATCTCACTTCTCACCTCACCAGTATGGCGGTATGAATGATGAATCTCTTGATTTTGACTAAAGATAGTTAAGCATTTGTAACTGCAAGTTTGGAGCTTAATTGAAACATCATATGGCTATATACGCTAACGACTTTTCTAACATGTTTCTACTGGACACACGTTAATATACTAATCTATATCTATATATTATATTAAATAGAAAACAAAGCATTCTCCATGCTCTATACAACCGATAATCAATTCTAAGGTAACACACTTGGCATGATGTGATTGGGTATGTAGAAATTGAAAAAGAGAGAGTTGAATACATAATCAATGCCAAAGTCGGTTATTATTAGTTAGAACCATTCAACTTCTTCCTCATTGATTATGTAGAATCCAAGGTGAAGAAACCAATAACTTCTTCTTCATTAGAACCCTTCAACTTCTTTCTCATTGATTAGGTAGAATACAAAGTGAAGAACCCATCAACTTCTTCCTCATTGATTATGTAGAATCCAAAGTAAACCAATAAATTTCAACTACCTCTCATCCTCTTCATCTTCCTCCCTTATAATCCAAAGTAGAATTAGAGTTTTGCGGTAAACACACCAATTAAAAAGGAGAAGAGAAGGCTAGACAAGAGGTAAGCAAACAATTGTTATGTACATCAACTACGAGCACTTCATAATACATTGCTTATATTTTAAGAACAAAACTAACACACCCAATGTGTTATAAGTCTGAAGTGGTAGTAAAAGAAGCATCTGTAACAATAGAAACCAAAGAAGAAAAGAGGCCAATATTAGATTTGAAAATCTCAACTAAAGACGCGAGGAAAAACTAAGAAAGATCAAAGTCATAATTCAAGAGGATTACGTTCTCCAATAAAAGTTAAAAAATGAATTATTAGTTATGCATTACATCTTATAGCGTTATATCTCATTTTCGCCAATAATCACTTGCTTAAGTTTCAGTCTAATTCACCTTGCTACACTTGTGGTGACATGTTTGATGTATGTTTCGACACTTTTACTCCCCTTTTTTTCCCAACATTCATTTAACATACATGTCATATATATTTCTGTAACTTGAATCGTTCAATCTTTCTAACCTCTGCCTTATTCAGAATTTAGGAATGTCTGTGGAAGTAACTAAAATTACAAAGACATGAAATCAAAACAATGCATAAATTAATAATAAAATAAATATTGACAATGAAGCAAAAAGACAGAATTGCGATTTACAAAGGTCATAAAACAATATATTCTCGTGCGGTGCACGGGTATGGCGACTAGTTATAATGTTAAAAGGAAATAATACACTCCAAAAACAAATCGAATTAGGAATAAAAACACCTATATATATATACCCTTTAATACTAGTAATAATCATCAAATCAAGTTGAAATTAAATCAACAACAACAACAAAAATAACCCTACCAACTTTTTTTACAATGTCAACCTCTCAAACCCTAGAAATACCTCCAAATAACCCACAAATCATGATTAAAAAAATCGACAATACCCAAAATTCATAGTCTCTCGATTCTTTTTCAGTCGAGTTCAACCTAAATCACATCATCAAGACAAAAATCTCACGAAATTCCGAGTTGGTAATAGATTTACTACGAAGGATAACTCAGTCGATACCAGTTTCTTTCAGAAACCCTAGGAGTGGAGATAGTTTGAATCTTTTCAACCTTTGCCTACACTGTCTTTTGAATCTTGACATAACAAAGTGTCGAGACGTTGTGCGTGAGCTCACGTCTTACATTGACTCGAACCCTCAACCAACGGCCCTAAATGTCTCAATTAGTTATTATATCGATAATGGTAATGGTAATGGTGATGGTATGACGATGTTCAAGACGTGAATTTTAAAGACGAGGAGGATAAATGTTGTTCGATTTGCTTGGTTAATGTCGAGGATAATGTTAAGGGTGACGATGAAGAAGAAGCAACGGTAGCACAAACGCCATGCGACCATGCTTTTCACGTTAATTGTAATTCGAGATAGTTGAGGAAAAGTCGTACGTGCCCGCTTTGTCGATTTAATCTGAAAGCACCTAAGCGAAATGCATAATTCTCGAGTTCAACTCTGATTTTTTACTAGTAATATTATGATGGAGTATTTGTTTTAAGGAAGATAGAAATTTAATTGATTTTATTTTATTTTATGAAATTGTACGACGTATTTTATTGATTCTGAAATCGATTGTAATAATGTTGATGACATATTATCAATTTTAGTTGTGATGGGCTTGGACTGATATACTATTATTTAGATGGGATACTGACCCATATAGTATGAAATTATGAATTAATTGTTGGGCCAAAAATAACAATTTTGTGCATGTGGGACGGTCTTTTTGTACGACTGAATTACACATAAATCAATACGATTTACACATGTATTTAAACATTTATTTTATCTTTTAATTTCTTATATACAACCTAAAAAATCATATTAATTTAATTAAAAATATACATCAACAATATAATAAATCAAAATTGATAAACAATACAATTAGTCCCATCAAAAGATTAATAAAAACATACATGATAAAAAAATAATATTAAATACAGTACTAAAGATTATATCTAACCACTTAATACTTTCTTAACCTGATATATTAACTTAGAAATTGATATTATAACTGAATTACATAAATCAATTCAATAAATACATGTAATCATTTACCCACTCCGTTCCATTTGATTTTTTTACGTTTTTTTTTTTTTTTTTCACTTGTCAATGCACGTTTTTTTTATCCATACCGTTAGTTACATATTTCTAAACATTATTAAAATTTGATATTTATAACGCACTCAATTAAACAATTTAAACAAGATCTCACATGCGATGACTATATTTTATCTTATATATTAGAAATTATATCGATAATTTCCCTCACTCAAGAATAGAGTCCAAAAAAATAAACGTAAAATGTTTATTGAAACGGAGGAAGTATGTTATTCCAAGATGCATGTTGCGTTTCAATATTGGCTAGCATGGAGTCCAATGGAAGTCTATATCGATCGTTCACTATCGCACCACTTGATTATTGGCGTTATTAAATAAAATCTCATAGGAGTATGACTTTCGTCCACACAAATAAGTAAATAACACAAACACATACACACAAAACAAAAGAATATTTGTTTGATTCGACAACTACATACTCTCTCCGTCCCTAAAAGATTGTCTCATTTGCCTATTATATGTGAGGAGTATTTTAATGAAATGTGACAATCTTAGTGAGACGGAGGGAGTATATATTTAGAAATATCAAACATCCATGCAGGAATTAATAATATTCCATCACTGAAACAGTTTAATTATACACCATATCTATGATCTATCCAAGAGCTTGCAAATTAGAGGGTTATGTTATTACTTGTTACATTGTCGAAATTTCAGGAAAAAATTATGGAGTATAAATAAATAATACTTGTATTTCATATGAACTACGGAGTAGTTTTTTTGTACAAACGAGGAATCACGAGGATCTCGAAAGCTATGTAGGAGCTTCTATTCCAAAATGTAGCCACATATTAATTGACTTCCATATAAAAACAACAATGTGCATGCCAAGAGAGACTCGAATTGACTCGGGAACTTTCGCTGCCTATTTTCTAATTAATAAAATACGAGTATAAATGTAATCATGTTAGATTAACAATCTCAACCAAAATCTTAGGACGATAGTTAATGCCCAATTATTATATTTATATTCTATTACTAAAGATAATGACATAATGCATCGGCCTCTCCTTTCCTTTTTATAACTTCATGATTCTTATTTATGACGAACGTATTCATTATAAATTTATGACGACTCAAATACAGTAAAAACTTCTGCTTTAGTATCCAAATATGACTTACACGAGTATATTTTTCTTTCTCTTGACTCTAAATTGGGACTTATATATATATATATATATATATATATATATATATATATATATATATATATATATATATATATATATATATAATGAGCTCAATATTTACTTCATCCAACGAGCCTAAATAGTGGATGATAATATGATACTCCCTTAGATCATAAATTATTGTCTCACTTCATGAATACTCCGTATATGATAAGTATTTTAGTAAAATAGGACAATAATTTGTGACAGAATTTATATGAATGATGAAATAACTTAAAGCCTTGAAGTTGGATCCGATTATTGTCCACCCATAATTGACGAAGCCAAACAAAAGTAGGAAAATTATGAAAAAAAGACTTGAAATTTTCAACACATGCATTGAAGATGAACGATGGCCGGGAGTAGTATTTTTGTCTAGAAACTCCAAAATATATATTTTCTCATATCGTCTCATTAATCATCATCATCAATTCATAATTACGGTCCCATGCATGCCAGTGCCACTATAATTTGTCACAATTACTGGATGTAATCACTTCACTGTGTTGTATGTGCGTACGTAGTTTGGTTAACTTGCAATTAGTTTAGTTAAGCATAGTTAGAAATTAAATAACGATATTCGTCACCAAAAATGTCTTAGTTCAGTGGTTAAAACTAGGTGTTCTGAGACAGTAGGTTTGTCTCAGGTTCAAATCTCCTCTCCCTCTATATTGTAATGCGACTAAGCACGTTCTTCGATGGACCAAAAAAAAAAATTATTTATTTAAATTTGTATTCAGTTTGATTTGATATCGTTTGTAGTTGCCGTATGGTTTATTAGATATTTTTTGTAGTTGCCATATGGTTTATTACTATTATTGAAATTGATCTTCACTTCGAAAAAAAAAAACAACTTAACAATTTTTTTACGTTTTAGCTACGTTTACAGAACTTACAAAACCTTAGTCATGCAAAATGGTTGATTGGTGGCATTTATGGGTTAGTTTTATGTGAATCGGAGACCTCATGCATCTATCGAGACACTCTTGGATTCGTGGTATCGTTTTGTTGGTTGGTTCATACCAGATTGGTCCATTTACAAGTCAGACACCCGTTCTAACGATCATAAGCGTGTGATTCGATCAGAACTCTGGTCTCTTTCCATCATAACGTCATTTAATCCGATAATGGATGATTCGTTACAAGTTTAGTGAGAGTGGATGTGATTGCATGATATGGGGTCATAGACTTTAATTTACAATGCAAGTCAAGTAATACTCCGTTGTAAAAGTAAGCACGGGTCAAGCTAGCCGTCAAGTAAGGTGATTTGATGGTTTTACATTCTTTTCAACAAAAGAGTGAAAGACAAAACAAATCTTCTAGAATCACAAAAGCATGCAATTACGAATTCAAGAGTTCATTTATGCTCGTATACATGGATTATTGACAAATATATAATGACTAAATATAATGTAACCAACTAACATTCTTAAATTAATATGGACATTGAAAGAATGTTTACCTAGAACGTCCCAAGGGTAGTGATTGTGGGTTCCTCGTCGTTAAAAATCAATGGACACTGAAGTTGTAGTCGATACTCGGTAGTTTCATGCCTAAAGAAAAGTACGTCTACGTATTGTGTCTTAATTAAAACTCTTATTTCTTAAATATAATCACTTGAGCTAAGCTAGCGATCAAAAGTAGAAGTTTCTACTCCGTATAAATTAAGGTATCTCGATCAGATTATAATTCACGTCTTCGGGAACGGTGTATGATTGTGATCCCGTCAAGCAAAAACTCCAAAGTATGTCGAAGAAATTTTAGCACAGTCAAGATTTTTGACCAGTCACATAGTAATATATAAGTATGTCACTTTGGTTGTTGCTTGTTTTTTTAAAAAAAAAATACTCGTATATTAAAACAATATACTTCGTATGTACTTTATTTGAGATTAATTTGTTTTATTATACGTTATTTTTATTAGCATGTTGGACGACACGACATATTTTTAAAAGAGGAAAATATGCTTGTACAATACTTAGATAATATCCGTATTAATTTTACTTTAATTTGATTATTAACACGTTAGAAAAATCGGTATAGCAAATGGTAAATAGCATTAGCTTAGGTCACTACTAAATGTTGACTCTTTAAGTCTTCATGGACTTCTAAATACGAATACGGTTAAAATTATTTTGTCGTAACTGGATCTTAACTACCCAACCTTTGGCTAAAACAAGTTAGTACGTATTGTTTAAAGTTTTAACCCATTGTTTAAGTTGACTTAATTAAAATGATTAATGTCCGTCATGTATTACGAACGTATTCATTGCATCTAAATTGCGGTGGATTCCAACGTCATGACTCATGTCGGCTGCTGCTCGTAACTACATACTCATTACTCAATTCCTCTCTTGTCTGCCAAATCTTTTACCATTCTCAAGAGCAACTATTAGTAGGGGTGTGTGGTGTAAGTGATTCGAAGGCTATTACATACGTCGAGGATTTATTCAGAGCGTATCAAAGATAATGATGGCAGGCCGGCAGGCTACAGGACTGCTCATCACCAAAAAAAATGATATTTTAAATGGAAATGAACTAAGTTGGTTAAACTTCAGTTAACTAAACTAAATTATAAGGATGAACTTAATTAAATTGAACTCAAAATAATCTAAAAGGAACACGGTCTAAGACTAAGGCGATGTGCCGATATCATTGCCATAGATTACTATCTTACACAATAATTTGTACTTTGTGCATTATGTACGATGATATACGTACAACGAAAGTATTCCAGTTGGTTGATCAAATAATTTGCATGATTGCACATGCTAAATACATCGTCTAAGGCGATATTATATTATATATTTGATCTTTATTACGTTTGAGATATTCGGACAAGAACATGACACGTGTTAAGCTCGTAAAGAGGGTTAGTTGGAGAGCTTTAACATCTTTAGGTCATACCTACAAGCTACAATATTAATCTGAATTCGGATTAAAATCAGACTTAGGTTGTTCATTATAAAAAGTTAATACCAATTTGACATAATTAATCGGTATATATTTGACTATTTATTTGTGTAATCCATTTACACTCGAGTCTTAAATTTAAAAATCACGTAAGCCTATAATATGTACAGTACTTGGTAAATATGTTGAGTGAGATTATTCCATTGAGTGTTAAATAAGTTGGGTTTTCTAATACAGTAAGTTTAATGTACATAATTACATGCATGCATGTTACATGTAGATTGTAGTAATATTTTGAAGGTAGTCAACACTCAACATGCATCCACTTTTAAAACGTGGTTGAATTGAAATTACTACAGTAATAAACAAATGGAATCGAACATAAAATATTTGGATTTATCTCCGTATTAATTTGGTTGCATGTTCTTAAGTTTCTATTTTATTCAATATCACGTGAAAAATATATGGTAGACGATGCTCAAGTATACGGAGTATTTTATTTACATCATCGCGTTTTACCAACAGACCACTTCTACTTAATTAAATTAATATACTCGTACTTCATACGGAGTATATGATACAACTATACAACTATACAAATCATATGTAAACTAAGATTTTAGATCGTGTGCACTACATACATACTCACTTGTGACTAACACGTACGTCAATCACTCGTTCTTATTCTTTTGAACTGAAATAGACTGAACTAAAACGTGTTGACCTAAACTAAACTGAGGTGGACGACTGAACTGAAAAAAATTGAAAAGAAAAACAAGGCCTAAAACAGAGATAATATAGTTCTACTAACAACGACCTTTCTATAAGATTGAGGTACTCAGGACAATAGATCCCGGATTTAATTTCTCTTGTACTGCGACTAAGTCCACATTTTGTTGGATCAACAGAAAACTGTAACAATATAAACGAGAAACAAAGATATATTGTATTGGAGTAGAGTCTTTAGAATCATATGACCTTATTTTATCGACATATAGATCCCGTTTAAGCAAACAAAAATCAATAGATTTTTTTTTACTTTTTTTTTGAGGTGAAAATCAATAAAATTTAAGCATATTTAAGTTTTTTTTTATCGTATTTGACTATCCACTCATTTGAGTATTTGATGAAAAACACTTTTATATTAATAAAATTTATATATATATATATATATATATATATATTTGACGGACTGATATATTAATAAAATTTTAACATGTTCAACTCTTTTACTAATTAGTACGGAGTAACATGTTTAACAAACTATTTTTTATAATTTTAGTGTGAAGCTAATCATGCTGCAAAATCACCGGTTGGTTTTGAAGTTCAGTACCACCATACTTATAATAATACAATAGAATAATACGAGTAGTATATTATTTTTAATATTATTTTATTTCATGAGTGTATGATGGATTGATGGCTTAGTACGTACGCACCCGAAGGCACTAGATACATGCGGAGTACTTTTCTTTTAAATCTTTGGTAAAAGCATACTCGTAGTTTGATGTGAAACGATTTCTAGAAAAACATATTGAGACGACTTATTTTCCTAACATCATAAAGAAATTATTTACTTGTATTATATAAACAAAGCAAAAAAAAATAATACGGAGTATAAATATGGGACTATAGGGGGAACACGGATTGAAAACGGGTCAATGTTCACTTGTACACATTGCATACATGATCCATGACATGCATATACGATATACGTATATCAACGAAAATAAATAATACTAATAATTAAAAAAAAAAAGACCAGATATATTGCTTTCAATAGAAGCCAATGGAGCCATTTCTTCATCTGGTCAGCGACGTGTTTGATTGACCTTGACTTTTTTTTCCGTCTTGAAACACTGTAAAAACACAGTACGAGTATTATTAGCCAGTTAATCACAGCTCACAAGTAAAAATTTCCACCTTTTCTCACTACGTTTCAGCCCACCCTTCACTTTTACTATTCACAAATTATTGCTTTTGACGGGTATATCCGTTGTAAATATTTACGGATTAAGTATTACCTATATGGACAATGGAGCAGTTAAAAATGCATAAAAAATGACAATTTGTTGTACTTCGTACTAAATTCGGTCTTTTTTATAAGTCTAAAATTATCAATTTTCACCATAAAACTATGTACGGAATATATGATTATTTTCCTCCCTCAAAATATCTATTGTATACTCCGTATATCACTTTTTACCGTGCTCATCAAACCGTTAAAAATGACAACTTGATGTCGTCTCTCCGCTTACACATAGTATTTGACACCCCTAATATATATTATCGATCACAATTTTGCACTGTCAGGTCTGTCACCATTAAATTAGTTCATAACTTCGTAAACTACCTCACAATAATGGTACTATGTGCCAAAGACTTGAATATACGTACAAAGACTTGATAATTTTTCTATTTCAATTATTTGTTTATTGTCCATATATGATTTAATTCGTATTTTTTTATGACAAGTTGGAAGCAATATATGACGGAATTCAAAATGTCAGTTGGAATCAGCCGTGACATCAAGTACATACAATTCATCTACATACAGTATATAATTATAAATATATACACGTATATTTATTAATTTATCAAACAAATAATAATTTAAAATATTGTAGTTCCACTAAATATAATATAAATATAAATATAAATATAAATTCTTGGTTCCTACGACTTTCCTCCTTTACCAATTGTATTTACGTGACCAGGCCACTAGTCGGTCCACCCCTTATCCTCTCTTATCTTTCTTCACTTTTCCATTCACTATATATACCATTCCTTCTCCTGGTTCACGATATTTGACTAAACCCTCTCCTTTCATCAATACAAATACATTCCTCTACTTCAACCTCTAATTAACTTTAACAAACAAATTCATTTTTAATCCGTTGAATTGGTTTAATTTACGTAATTTAATAAATGGGTTATTCGTCGTGGTTGAGCTCATCTTCTTCTTTGGATCAAAGTCGTGAGAACGGTACTCTTCGCCTTTTCGATGATTCTCCCGTCCGAGAGGTTAAGAGGGTTGACCTCCATTCTACCTCTAATGATCAAGTTGCTAACAACACTTGGTTTCACAATAATCAGGTAATTTTACGTTACCTAAATGTTCAAATTTCATTTCTAACTCTGTTCCTGATCAACAATATGAATTACGTTTCGATATTTTAGTAACGAGTTTTGGTTTAATTTTCAGACAGGGGCATTGATGGAAGAATTGAATAGGGTGAACGTGGAAAACAAGAGATTAACGGAAATGTTGTCGGTGGTTTGTGAGAATTACAACGGATTAAAGAGGCAATTAACGGAATTGATGAGCAAAAGTGGTAATAGTAATAGTAATAATAATGAAGTGGGTAATAATGTGATTACTAAGAAAAGAAAGGCGGAGAATGTGACGGTTGCTATTAATGGAAGTAATCAAATGCCGGTTAGAAATAACGTGGAAAGTAGCTCTAGTGATGAGGAAGATTCTTGTGCCAAATCTAAAGATGACGCCTTTAAGACCAAGATATCGACTGTCGCAGTCCGAACTGAAGCTTCTGATTCGACCCTTGTAAGTCCGTTACTTACACAAAATCGACTTAAATTGTTTATTTGTGAAGTTTATTCGATATTTGAATTAATTCGTTTACGAAATGATTAATGATCTTGGTTAAATTACGTGAATGCAGATACTTAAGGATGGATATCAATGGAGAAAATACGGTCAAAAAGTTACTAGGGATAACCCTTGCCCTAGGGCTTACTTCAAATGCTCATTTGCTCCTACTTGCCCCGTTAAAAAGAAGGTAATTTCTCGTTTTATTTCAGGACAATAAATTTATCGTGAAACTGATTTTTAATTTAATTTGTTCATTTAAATTTTTCGATGATTTATGAATTTATTGCTCCTTACTTCCCACCAACATATTTTGACAATATAGACATGAAAATGTGGGAGTACATTATTATTTCATAAAATAAATCAATTATTAAGCCTATTTTTCAACAGGTTGGTTACCAAATAATTGAATTAAATTAAATTAAATTAAATTAAATATAGCAGTCATTACATGAATATTTCAAAGATGATTATTCTGATTTTTATGAATTTATTTGTTTATAATTTAATTCAGGTACAAAGAAGTCTTGAAGACCAATCAATGCTAGTAGCAACGTACGAAGGGGAGCACAACCATGCACCCCCAACCCTACAAGACGGTTCACTAGGGTCGACCCGAGCTACTTTCACCATTGGCTCATCGGTCCCATCTAACGCCACACCAAACTCGTCTAGCCCAACCCTAACCCTTGACCTAACCAATAAGCCTACTACTACGTCTGATAATATTAAGATGTTGAGTAACACGCCTAGTAGTCAATTGAACAAGTTTAACTCGGGTGAGTTCCAAAAGTTATTGGCTGAACACATGGCGTCTTCATTGACAAAGGATCCAACGTTTACATCAGCCATTGTCGCGGCCATTTCTGGGAGATTTGCTCCTCAAAGCTCAAGTGACCGATGAATGAAATGAAATGAAAAGGTGTATTTGATTTCCTGGTCGTGTTGGGGTCAGATTACGGGAAGAGATCGAAGATGATTATAATTAGGTAATTGGATATATAGAAATATTTTGGGAAAATTGTACGAGTACAATTTAAGATCGTCAATGTGTATAAACATATGTATGGCATTTTGTTATGGTAAAATTAATAAGGTTATTAGAAGTTTAGGAGCATTATTATTATGTAATATGTATGTAGGAGTTGCAGGCAACATTGCAACTCAACCAAATCTTAAAAAAATTAGGTTTCGAAGTGCAATGTTATTCTTTTAGGGTTAGTTTTATGTAAACTTGTTCTAGGATTCAAAATTATATTTATCATTAGTATCATTTCTTTCACATGAGATCGAGAGATCAAAAATAATCACAAATAATAATAAAGTTCGAAACCACACGTTATTTATAATTTGAAAATATGTATCATCAATAACATTCATTCTTTATTTCATCGAAAAGTTGAAAATATATGAGTATGAAGAATTACATCATTAATCAAATAAACTAAACTATCTAGCATCCAACGATTATAGAACATTTATCATATTGTCCATAAAAACCTAATTAACAAAAATAATGAAAATAGATAACAAGAATAACGGATTGGATATACTTCAAACGACAAAAATAGACTATATTTGTATCATCGTATGGATAAAAAAATACAATTAATTAGGTTTTTTTGTGACCGACATACTCTTCACATTGTTATAATAATGAATCGAATACGGAGTACTAATTATTTAAGTAGATAGAGACAAAATATTGTTACTTGCATATATGATTGATATTTTTGTTTTCTATATGAATAATATTTCCAACCATCATAATTTGTGATGGATATTTCCACCGAAGTCTATCCGTAAAAATTAGAGTAAATATTCACATATGAGTACATTTACTGAGAGACCATCTTTCATTAAATTTATTGAGAGATCAATTAAACAGTGATACCAAACCTAA
The DNA here is from genome assembly GCA_958450325.1 of Agrostemma githago. Taxonomy (NCBI): domain Eukaryota; kingdom Viridiplantae; phylum Streptophyta; class Magnoliopsida; order Caryophyllales; family Caryophyllaceae; genus Agrostemma; species Agrostemma githago. The sequence continues at coordinate 67,933,345 of OY288252.1, read as the reverse complement.
TAAAAATATACTCCGTATACGATATGATATATTTCGTATCTAATAATAAAATAGGTACGATAAAAACATAAAGTGATACTGAAAAATTATCTCTTAATAAGTGACTAAAAACCCGTCTTTTTGTAGATTTGATGTTCACACGTAGGGATATGAAAGATTATCAATTGGGGGCATTAATTAGGCACTTGAAATTTGGAAGCATTTGATGAGTAGACAATAGAGATCCATGAGGTGGATGAGGAGTTTAATTAAAGTGACGTTACCACAAGAAAAAGGGAAAATTATTAAAGAAAATGAGAGGAGAAGAGGTGGTCAGGTCATGGATCTGGTCAACTAATAAAGAGGGGTGGATCAAGACTACTCTTATACGAGTCAAGGAGTTGAAACTACATACAGTACAAGTACAACCATAATAATAATAATAATAATAATGCAAAGGAAGTGTGGGAAACGAGTCTAATTGTCGTCCAAATATTCATTTTATAACTTAACTTACCAAGACTTTCATGTCGACATGCCGCTCTTTCCTCATTCTTCTCATTCTCTACATCCTTCCTTCTTCTGCCCATAATCCTATATTAGTCAACATGACTCTAGCTACTAGATATAAGTACAAGTCAACTCTATTTATTTTTCGGTTTTTCTAATATGTGTCCACTGGACACATATTAATAATCTAATTAAGGGAACATTTATCATGATATTATCCTGAGAAGTTGAAATATTAAGCTTTAGTTACCATACTTATACGATATCAATTTTAATCTTGCCCGAATTAACTTATTAACGTGTGCCCAGTGGGCACACGTTAGAAAAACCGTTTATTTTTATATCAAAATATTATTCGTATTATATATTTATATACTCGGTGGGGACGATGATGGTAATATTGAAATGACCTGCATGGGGTAATCATTTACAAACGGAGGGAACACATTTCTATAATAGTATCTGCCGACAATAATAATATAAGGTCCCCTGGTAAGGAGTCTATGAGTAAATCCGTGAGAACCAGGGCCGAGCAATAGGGGACTCAAACACATTACCTTTGGATCAAATTTAACCATCTTAACCACTACAGCAATATATCATTCCTGGTTAATTTTGTATTAAAAATATGTATATTGAGACCCTTAACATCTTTGAGCCCCGGTTCCAAGAGCCGAATTGAGCCGCTATGGGCCGGCCCTGGTGAGAACCGGTCTAAAGCGGACAATATCGTACTATTATGGACCGTGAATATATACATGTGCAACAAGGGTCCAATACATTCCACGCCACCCAGGCAAGTTGACTTAATTTAAGGCATTAAACAATTAATAATCATACGAGTAAAATTTTGTGGGCACACGATGATATAGTATTGATTTTACATGTTTTAACATTGGGATGATGACATGATAATGTATTTGAATTACATAGGATCTTACGATCGTACAAACTGATTCTACTCATCTTATCGATTTAAAGTAGGACCACGATCCTAAATACGGCTAAATAATAAATGAAGGGAGTAGTATGGGTGAAGCTTTCGGTTTGAGGTCACTGGTGACATATACGATAGATGTTGACTGTATGTATGTTTGCATCTGGATTATATATATTATGGACTTTGCATTGTTGAATTTGGATGAAATAGATGGTAAGTATAGAAGAAGAAATAATCCTCCAAAAACTAGTTTTACTTCATTTGCATCCATATAATCCCTTGTTATTTCCTCAATTTTGACTATAATACTTTGTTTGTAGAAGCGCCGAAATTTTATGTGGTAATCGTTGTTTACACACAAATCATATACGAATTCGAAGTACGACTTTCTTTTTGTATTTTTCTTTGGCAATCGACTTTCTTTTGTCATCTACACTCAGCTCTTCATATTTTGTCCCTATTAATTAAGTCACGGCAACTTCCTTTTATTTTGTTTCACTCTTATGTAACATCATTGATCCGATACGATTAGACTGATCAAATGGGTCGGGTCGGATGGATTAGGTCATGGATCAGATTATATGGACTGTATTATAGTCCTTATAGGGCCACGAATTTGGTTAGGATCCGAGTACTCATCAATAACATGTCATCAAAACTATTAAAATATTGATATTTATGTCTTATAGCTAATAAAAGTACAAAATTATACTCGTACTTCCTACGAGTATTATTTTATAAATATTGTATTGTTGAATGATTATGTAGTATACAAGTATATAAATTTTATTTTATTTTTTTTAGTTTTGTGATTTAAAATATTTTAACAATTTAATACTTTTGATGACATAGCATCAATTCAACGAATTGATCGTTTGGGTCGGGTCGAGTTTCGACACTAAATTTATGAATCATTTGGGTTCGAGTGATGCGAAAAATACGCTCTGATACCATATGATACGAAAATTACGCTCTGATACCACTTATGATATGAAAATTACGCCTTTCGTATACTAACGTAGCGGAAGTCTCTCTTTTTTTTTGAGATTTTGTGAAAGAAAATGCTATTTACTCGACCTAGACCTATAGGACGAATAATGGTGAGAACAATTAAGACTTATTAATTGTTACCCGAGTTAATATCTGAAACGCGTCAAATAATAACAAAGTTTGGATCGAAACTCGTCGAACCGATAAACACAATTGCAACGCAAATGTTCAAAATTCTTATTCATAAACTTCCTTCCTTTCTAATGAATACAAAGACTCATATTTATACTACTAAAATAAAATTATCCCAAGTATGGAAATTATACTCTAGCATAATATAATTCCTAAATATCATCAGAAAATAAAATAATTAGATACTTATTGCAAATATATTCCTAAATATGGAAAAAGACTAACTATTGAAAATTCACACTAATGATTTTCGAAATAATTAATTAGATACTTATTATTTTTGGATCATCTGGTGAAATGGATCGCGTGTCAAAACTTTTGATTCTTAACCCTGAAAAAAAAAAAAAAAATTGGGTTTACGGTTCAGGTCAAAATTTGACAGGCCTAGACAAGCTGAAATGAACCTAATATGGAGTGCCAAGTTCTTAGATTGAGGTTGACACAAAGTTTCTCATTTAAATAATGGAGTTGACACGACACGACACAATATCTAAGTTGTCGAATTATGATTTAAGTCTTTCGGCAAGAACTACCGACTCGAAAAATAGAAAATTTTAATTGGGTCGTAATTTGGGTGGTTAATGGGTCATACTCCTCCTACATGTTAGTTACGTTAGACGATTTGATGGGCTATACTGGTTTTTTAGCATATTGAAAATGATTTGTGTAAAGATAAATGGGTTTGACTACTCGGGTTGGGTTACTAGTAATATTAAATGGGTTGAGTTAGGGTTAAGGGCCTTAGGTCTAAAACAACTTACAAGGTAATTGGGTCGGGTCAATAATGACCCATTTAAGGATGAATACGACATGACCCATAAAAAAAACTCTTACTCTTTGAAAATTCTCCACTTGTAAAGATTTGTGAGCGATATTTTAATGAAACGGTTCCAAAAAATAAGAGTACTCGGTACTATATATATAGAAAGGAAAGTAGCAAATACATAGCACTATACAAGATCCATATATCCACATCAAATATACATTTAGAGTGTACTTTCTGAAATCCAAACACTGACCCGGGTCCAGACTCGCACCTGAACCGCTACCACAGTGTGTCCCTCGGGCCTCAGCACAGTCAGTAGTTACTAGTTAGCGCGATCTTGGGATGAATAATTCACATTCTATACTTCTGCGTTCCTGACCGGAATCTGGACTTGATTAGTAGTCAATCGGAGCACATACTGATTTCATCCAACGCTCTAGTGAGCTTCACCATGTCCACCGTCGTCTTGTCCACGTCGATGATTTCTTGGTTATCTTTCTCAGGGACTTCCGAGGAGGCGGCAACGCATTCCAGAAATCTGAAGCATGTTATCAGATGATCATTGGTCAAACCAGCTGCCTGCATGAACGAGTACACGACTGTGGGACCCACTCCTCGAAACCCTCTCCGCACCAGATCTTTGCTGATCAAATCTGCTTTCGAGCTCTTTGCTGGGACCTGACGAGAGTACCGGAACTTGTTTACTATCGGATTTTGGTTCATAAACCCCCATATGTACTTGTCAAACGACCCAAACTCGCTTTTAATCTGCATCACCAAAAGAGGGAGGATATAGCATCAACTGAAAGTGCTTAAAATAACTACGTTCTCATATCGTGATATCACTATATCAGTTCAACACACCTTGCACACTTGACGTGCGTTTTCAAATATGTTACGCAGCTTCATCTCTGACAGTAAGCTACTGCCAGGAGTACCAGGCCCACAAATCTTCTTTTCGTTTGATTTAGAGATGGTGATTGGATCGAACCCCAAAAAGACCTCCCTGAGAAGAGACAAGTGACAAAAAAAAGTGTTCCAATTATTGACGATTCTTATGTACAAGAGAATGAAGGAAGCTTCGGTATTGGTCACCCCCAATTCCAAGTGAACGCAATAAGGTAATCAGTGGATACATAGTAGCAGAGATATTGCCCTTACCTGAATGTACTTCTCTTGTTCAGTATTGTCGGCCATGTTAGCTCAGCTAGAGCAACAGAAAAACTGAGCAGCTCGAACAATTTGCTACACATTTTTATTTAAAAAAGTTAGCCAATTTCATAAGACCGAAATTTATCAGAATATAGTCGATTGACTGCAACTTGAGCATTTTAACTATCACTCCGTGTAACTTACTTGTCATCATGCTCTGGAACTCCCCATTCTTCATCGTGGAAAGAGACGTATGATGGATCTGTTTCAAAAATGAGAGCAGTGTTAAGACATATTGGCAAGTTGATATTAAACACAGGAATTTCCGAATTTATTTACCGACATTAATGGTCCTGAAAAGATATCAGCGTTTCTATAAATGTGTCCTACCATGTGCAAGTAAAGAGTGGGTTGGCAATGGCATTCATCAATAGATACATTGTACGTATCTATTAAGAACTTAATACTCCGTATCTTACACGCAACCCTCACCCTAAGAAATTTATCACTAAAGCAGAGTTCAAATCACCGGATTCACCACTGTGTGAACTCAACGTAAACTCCAGTCACTCAACGTCTGCAGTTAGCTGAGGCAAAAACTTCAGCTACTATCTTGATTATTGAAATTCTTGATAGATACGGAGTAGATCTTATGACATTTGCCTAAGTGTTAATTCTTGATTCCTAGTTCTCAACAAATATTTGCTTTGTATGTACCAAATCGATGAATACAATGACCCAAAGTTGGTCAATTTAGCCTCATTTTTTCAAATTTTCTCTCACAAAGATTGAGAAATGGGGCTAAATGAAAAAGATAGACAAAGTACAAATCTTTTCCATTTTTAGCCATCCCTCCAAACACTGAAACACTTCATTCTTACCATGAGAAGACATGCTTAAATGACGCTTTGGTTCCAACAAGTGACCACTCGATGCCCAAATATACAACGTAGTTGTTTATCAACTAAACTCGACCAAGAATCAACTCAAGTTGGATCTCTACAAAAACAAATTACCCCATACTTATAGTCCCTCCAATCTATTCGCAACTACCCATTTTCCATTTTGAGCTAATCCATCCCGTTTCTAGTAGAAAATTTCCATCACTTCATTCCAAAACACAACAATATTTCATTGTTTTTCTTAATCTTTGCGCAAAAAGTAAAATGGCCGGTTTGGAATCGAATGGAGCAAGTACACTACACGCCAACCCTCATTATAAGAAAAACAAACACTAGTACCATCCCCATTTTATCCACCGAAGAACACACTTAATCACATTGCAAATCCAGGTTTCGAACCTGGGATATAATTTTATAGTCCAACTACCTCAATCTTAACTAGACTAAGACATTTACGACACTGATATAACAACACTACAAACATCAAAATTACTTTTAAAAAAAATGAAACAAAAAGTGCACTTTGTCACATTATAATACAGAGGGTCGAACCTCCTGGGATATAATTGTATAGTCCAACTAGCTCAGTCGTAACTAGACTAAGACATTTACGACTCAGATATAACAAGTACAAACATCAAAATTACTATAAAAAAAAATGAAACAAAGAGCGCACTTGGTCACATACTCACATTTATAATACAGGGTCGAACCTGGGATATAATTTTATAGTCCAACTAACTCAGTCGTAACTAGACTAAGACATTTACGATGGGGATATAACAACACTATAAACATCAAAATTACTCAAAAAATTAATTATCAAGATCAAACGTAAGCAAATCATACCAGTAGAAGATGTAACCCAAGCACACCTTTTCTTGACCACTAATCCCCCCATTATCTCACCTACTAACTCATCATCATCATCATCATGATCACCATTACTAAACCCATCAAGCTTACTCACCCCACACTTCCTCCTCACACTCGGGGCACTACTCCTACTAATCCTCCCCGTCGACGCCCCGCTATGCGAAGAATCCGTCGACGCATCCGACGAACACGACGCATTCATCGACAAATTCCCACGTAACAGTTGCCCACCGTGTCGTAAACTCGATGGCGCACTCGAGTTCCTCAATGGTGGCGACAATGTGGGTGGTAATTGAGCTCGATTCTCATCTTTTCCACTCAACGGCTTCTTATGCAGCTTGTTTGTCGGTTTTTTGGGGTCGATGACGGGTTTTGTGTTGGATTGAGGTGAATTCATTGATCTAACCCTAGAATTACTCGACATTGACGTGATTGCAACTAACTAGATGATCAATATTGCTCCTTTTGCTGAAAATGGAAGGTTTTATAAGTGATTGGAAGTACCCAGATGGTAAAGATTGTAACTTTTGCTGTAATCTGGGGTGTGATTAGGGTTTATCAATCAGAATTACAGCAAGTAGCAGCTAAAACAGTAAAAAAAGACCCCAAATATTGGAGGGAAATTGAGTGAAATTAGGGTGGGAGGAAAGTAAAGAGAGCTTGAATTGGGGGAAAATGAGAGTAATTTTGGAAGGGAGTTGACTAAGGTAAGGTATATGAGCTAGTGGGTTAGGACTATAGGGAAGATAGTGAGTGAAGAGTGGGAGGTGTTTGAAATGGCAAAAGAACAAATTGGGGAAGGAAAGGAATGAAATTAGGATAACAATTAGCAATGGCCAAAGGGTCATCACTTGATATACCATCACTTCTATTTGTTCTCTCACAAATATTATCCGTTATAGGGTTATAATGAGTCTAAGTATTTAGACCGTATATATTACGGGATACTAGTTCAAAATTAAAGTAAAAAAGTATTGTTATTCCTTATGAACAATGTTTTGTCGTTATCTAACTGAATGTTGAATAATTGATATGTTTTAACTTTTAACACTACGACGAATTATCTATCCCAACGGAGACTAATTCTTGATAGACAAAGGAAAGAATGAGATTCGGATGATGAGTGTGAATGTGTGATGTCTCCTATTTTTATCGGTTTATTGAGACGGTAAACGTGATAATGTGTCGAAATTCTCGTTTATATTTTTGTCAGTATATCAAAATTTCTTCCAAGGAACCTCTCTCTTACTAAAGATTAAAATTTAATTTCACTAAACACAATAGAAAAACTCACGTACTCCCTATCAATCTCTTATCGTAAGATTACATATAAGTGTAGTACAATAGCGCAATAATATTAGTTTCCCATCTAGAATTATTTCATTCTAGAAACATAATATCAAGTTTAAATACATACTCCGTATAAAGTATTTTGTTCGATTCTCAAATTTGCAATTCAATTTTATAATACGTCAAAGTCTGCATTCCTAAAATAATTTCATTTTATTTACTATTTACTCCGTATTAACATTAATTCCCTAATGCAATAGTTTTACAACAAATTTATTTCAAAACCTCTCACATAGTGGGGATAATTAACTAATTATTTTTCTAATATAGTGTAGGTTAAATTACGTCTCAGCTTACTATTGTAATAAAGCATGATAATTATCGAACTTTGAAACAATAATCAATATTCCATATATAAATCCGTTTTATAAAAAACTATTCGATCATTAAACCTAGTAACTAGTGAGTTAGGTGAAATAATTAAGTTGGGATTTACTCATTTACCCAACTGGCATCATGGGCCATCATTTGGAGTTAATACTAAACTAATTACTCAACTAATCACCAAAATAATAATTACATTAATTAATTGATTAATTAATTAGAATGAATTAAATGAATAAAAACCCACACACAACAAGTAAAAAAAGTGGTAAAGTGAGTAAGATGCGAGGAGGGAAACTTTACCGTTAGGATTGGGAGCGCATCCATCCAACGATCACTAAAACATTGCACCTACAAAATTCGACCGTTGCCTCCTCTTCCCTTTTAAAAACCCCCCACATATCACCATTGTTTGTCTTCCCTCCTCAAACTCCATCTCCATTCCATTCATTCTTCATTCATTCTCATTCTCATTCTCATCCCGAGTTACAGACAGAAAGGGAGATTCTTTCAACAACAACAACAATGGCAGCAAGAGCAGCTCTTCAAGAACAACCCATCAGAGGTTTGATTTCTTTTATGTATTTATCGGGTTTTATTTATCGTAATTTGATAGATTCTTCTGTTTTGATTCGGGTTTTATGGATCGTAATTCGGGTTTTGATTCGGATTTTTTATGCATTTGTTGTATAAAATCAATATCCACCCTTTATTGATTTTATATCTTGAGTGATTTTGGTTTGATACTCAATTTTTTTCCTTTAATTTCATCTTTTTTGATATTTGGATTGTTTATTTATGTTGGGTAATACTAGTTGATTGATTATTGTAAATTTGTGATTGAATTTTTCTTTGATGGGTTTTTTCATCTTATCTGTCTTATCATTCCTGTGTAGAAAGATTAGAATTGATAAAGTTGTAATCTTGTGGAATGATGAAATCACAGGTCAAAAAATTGGGCAAGGAGTAGAAAGGAGAAATAGGACAGCTTTAGGAGATATAGGAAATGTAGCAACTGTAAGAGGAGGAGGAGGAGGAGACGGAATCGTGAAGGCGCAAGGGGTAAACCGTCCGCTTACCAGGAGGTTCTGTGCTCAGCTTCTTGCCAATGCACCTGTCAATGCTGAGAAAAAGAAGGTTCATTTTCTTACAGTAATTAAATTTTTACTACAGTACTTTTCAATTCATTTGAAAACATGATTTGTATGAGTTTATTGACGGATTTCTTGATTATGTGATGTGTTTCAGAAACAAGGAGAACCATTGGTGGATGCTAATCATGTAGCCAGGATGAGGAAAGCAGCCGCAATTCATACGAAAATGCCCGAAAGAAAGAAGACTGAAGTTGCAGCAGTAGCAGTTGCAGTAAACCCTGAGAAAACCCCTTGTGTGAATCACATGGCAGAACAGAAACAAGCATCCAGGAAGAAGAAATCAGCCAGCATGACCTCTTTCCTTACCGCTCGCAGCAAGGTATATCATAGCTAGCTTAGTTGGTAAAGTCGATAAACGGTCTAAACCCCAATTACAGTAAATACACTGGAAGTCTGTGAAGACAGGAAATTTGACAGTGGTGTTTTGTTACTGTAAATTTTACAGTAAATCCTGTGAAACTCAATTGCATTATGAAATTTGACAGTGAAGTCTGTAAAGGCAGGAAATTTGACAGTGGTGTTTTTGTTACTGTAAATTTTACAGTAAATCCTGTGAAACTCAATTGCATTATGAAATTTGACAGTGAAGTCTGTGAAGACAGGAAATTTGACAGTGGTGTTTTTGTTACTGTAAATACAGGAAGCCTGTGGACTGGCAAGAAAACCTGAAGAACTGGTGGTGAACATAGATGAGGGGAGTATGGAGGATGAACTGGCAGTAGTTGAGTATGTAGAAGACATTTACAAGTTCTACAAGCTTGCTGAAAATGAGAGTAGAGTCCATGATTACATGGAAACACAACCTGATATCAATGAGAAGATGAGAGCAATCCTGGTTGACTGGTTGATTGAAGTTCACCATAAGTTTGAATTAAGGCAGGAAACCCTTTACCTCACCATAAACATCATCGATCGCTTCCTGTCGATGAAAGTTGTCCCGAGGAAGGAGCTTCAACTTGTTGGCATTGCCTCTATGCTTATTGCTTGCAAATATGAAGAGATTTGGGCACCTGAGGTAGTTGCTTAACAAACAATTTGCAGTAAAAAAACCGGAATTTGTTGGTTTCGGAAATTTTGATGTTGATTTGGGAAATTTGGGTGCAGGTTAATGATTTTGTTCAGATATCAGACAAAGCATATGTAAGAGAACAAGTGTTGGGTATGGAGAAAGCGATACTCGGGAAGCTCGAGTGGTACTTGACAGTTCCTACTCCATACATGTTCCTTACAAGATATGTGAAGGCTTCTGTTCCTGCTGACTTAGAGGTACTACACTCTTGTGCCCTTTTCCATATATATATAGATGTTGAGGGACTTTTCTGAATTCTGACTGACTGTGTTTTTGTATATATATAGATGGAGAAGATGGTGTATTTCTTTGCGGAGCTAGGGATGATGAACTATTCGACGACAATCAAGTACTCTCCATCGCTGTTAGCAGCATCAAGTGTGTACGCTGCTCGCTCGACACTGAACACGAGCGTGTCTTGGACAGAAACACTGAAGCATTATACAGGGTATTCAGAAGGGGAATTGAAGGAGTGTGGTAGACTGTTGGCGGGATTCCACTCGTCTGCTCCTGATCACAGGCTGAAAGCGGTTTACAAGAAGTACTCGAAACCTGATTTGGGATCGGTTGCTCTTAGGCCTCCCTCCAAGGCTCTCTTGTCTTAGTTCTTCAAGACTTCATTGACAGATCACAGATCTTAGTAGTTTCATAACAGTAGTAGTAGCATCATCATCATCATCATCATCATCATCATCATAGTGATGATTCCTAAGGATTGGTTGATACAACAATGTGGAAGAAATGTAGCAAACTAAAGCTCTTTCTATTAACTCTTTGAGTTCATTCATATAAGAAGATACAAAGTTCTTATCACACCAACTCGATCTTCACAAATCTTATTAGTTTCATATTATTTGATCCGAATCTATTGTGACCAACCCCCAATCGATCTCATTTCATAGCAATTGCGAAGAACACATTGACATCTAAACACGTACTAAATATTATGAAACTAAAATCTGTCAAGATCGAGTTGGTGTATCTTCTTATATGAATGAACTCAAGAGTTTATAGAACCCCAATCGATCTCATTCCATAGCAAAGACCACATAAATACATGGTTTTACTAAATTCTTCGAATAATTTAGGTTGGATCAGGTCAATTCAGGATGATTTTAATATGGAAATGGAGGAAGTGGAGAGATGACATGATGCAACGTACGACGCACTGAAAAAAAAGAAGGGAATAAAGGTGCATGAAAAAAGTATGGGGAACACCGTTGTTTAACACAAAAACCTCCTGCTTTTTTTCTCACCAACTTTTTTCTTCTTTCACTCACACTCTCACTCTCACACACACACGACTCCACTCGTTCTTCTACCTTACTGCACCATCACCATTACCTTGATGAGTAAGTCTCCTGAAACCGTCTCATACTGAATTATTGTGATACGGCATTAACCGTGTCTAAAAATGAAACGTCCTCCCTAATTCCTCTGTAATTACTTTTCCACTAATTATTATTAGTGTACGTCGTTTCAGTATTACTCAATTTCTGTTAAATTTGTTTCCCTCAATTTGATTACTCTTGTATATACGAGTAGTTTTTCTCTCAGGTTTGCTGTAACCGCAACTCTGTGCTGCCTGTGATATCAGACCAACGAAGTTTGTTTGTTTTTTTCGAAGACACGAATTCTCAGGCAAGACGTCTCTCGTTAATGAATGTTGATTCAGTACTCTCGTGAATTAAGAATTTCAGTGTTGAATTCTGTTGTCTTGTTTTTCTGATCTTATTTGTACAGAGTACTACATTGAGAGTTGAGACGTAGTTTACAATAAGCAACCCAGTACATTTAGGTCGTGCTTTTTCCTAACGAACTTTTGCTCAATTCTAACGATATTTTACTAATTTGTCCTTGTCATTTTTCCACATTCTCAAAGGTAATGTTTTGATTGATTATGTAAATTGGTAAAAAAAATGGTAAATTGATGGGAAAGGTTAAGGGTTTTAAAGGGTAGAATTGGAAAGTTTTAGAAAAATTCGTTAGAATAATTCTGTACATTTATCGTGAAACCAGTAATCACTAGACTAAGACATCTACGATAATATAATCAGTTGTTATTATTGTGATGGATCAAGTGTAAAACAGAAGTCTGCATTTCATGTAATTGTAGTTTGACACTCAAATATTTAATTTTACAGCTTGTTAGTTTTTAAAGTGATTAATTTGTTCTGCAGGCATTGAATTAAGTGTAGTAGAGGATGGTCATTAATTTTCCTGGGTTGATGTAGCATAAACTATTCCGGAATCCGAATCTAGGCAGACTTGTTCTAACAGGTAGATGCTGCCATTATTAGTTTACTACTATAACAAAGTATGTATAGATTTTGAAATGGCAATTATTAATTCCCTTAATCATGCATGTTCTGCCTACCACCATCACCAGTGAAGTAATCCGACACCGGCTAAAGTAATCATTAATTGTCATTTCAGACTGCTCGCATTGAAAATGAGATTCGAGAACATGAATAAGAACAGAAAGTACAGTAGTTATACAGATGAAATAGGCTAGTGGCCTTGATAAAATTTACTGGTCTACATTTGGTGCAGTTAATCTGATTTCACTCGTTCTGTGACCGCCTTGAATCACTGTGTACGTTCTGCATACACATGCTTGCGCTCTGTAGTGTTGCTAGTTGCTCAATGGTAATGATCTCAGATTGGTTTTCATATTATGATTATGTCCTAATTATACTATCTGTTGGGTTTACTAGCTGACAGGATGAATAATGTATTGGAGGATCCTCTACTGTCACGTGATCTCGAGGAAGGTCAACCTAACACTCCTGTAAGTTTTATTTTCGATATCAATCTGTATGCCTTCTGCTATACTAGTCTGTTTTCAATCCAAAGTTTCGTCGCTTTTGAGCGAGTTAAGGGTAGTCATTCACTGACCAGTTACTATGTGCTTTTGTCTTGGTATTTTGTTTCCGTTGTCCCTTCTATTATTATCGCTTGCAGCTTCTTTTGGTACTTGTTTTGTTTGTTTAATTTTAGTTTCTTGTTTGTTTTTTGGTTTGTGAAAGAGCACGTCTCATACCGTTTGGGCGCGCATGACATTCAGCAATATAAGGCCTATAATGGATAAAGGTGTAACAAAACAGCTCGACTTTGAAGAACTGCTTGAGTTGCCGCCTGATATGGATCCTTCTTCCTGTCATAAGACCTTGCTGTCAAATTGGCGATCTCAGTTTCTGGATAATTGCCACGATCCTTCGTTTTTCAAGGCAATCTGTTCAGCGTATGGATGGCCATATGTCCGTCTAGGCCTGTTAAAGGTGCTTGTCTGTTACAGCATCCTATTACTTTCAATATGTCTTAATGCAGGCTGTTTTCCTAATCTTTGCCTATATTTTGAACATTTTTATGAATTTTGTAAAGAGATTTATAGCGACATTTCCTTATCTGATCATGATGTATCGGCAGGTGGTTAATGATTGCACTGGGTTTGTGGGACCGTTGCTTTTGAACAAGTTAATCCGATTTCTTCAACAAGGTTATCCAACTCCGTCCTGTTTTAGCAGACATATTTTCTTTACAATCGGCATGTTGTATTTTCCATTCTTACTTTCTGTTGTTTCTTTTTCATGTGTCTAGGTTCCGGAGGCATGGATGGCTACTTTTTCGCAATTTCCTTGGGCTTAACTGCTGTCTTAAAGTACATCAGATTTCACATAGCAAATCTCCTTATTGTAGTTCTCGTCATTATGATGAAGGAAGATAACTTCTGCCTGAAACAGACTTTGCCTGTTCTGAATGCTACTGTTTGTAATGCCTTGTTTAAACTCGCAGGTCAGTCCTTGATACACAATACACATATCGTCTTTCTTTGTTAAAATTGAAGCTCCGGTCTGGTATAATGACTGTCATATATCAGAAGGTAATATCATCTACTTTTTCATTGATCTTTCAAGTTTCAATACTGTTCGTGTGCTGTTTACAATGAGGTATTTTTGTTTGCCTTTGCAGTGCCTGTCTGTCACTCTTGCACAGAGAGCAAGATTTTCTGAAGGAGAAATTCAGACATTCATGTCTGTGGACGCTGACCGTACTGTCAACTTGTGTAACAGTCTTCATGATATGTGGAGGTAATGCTGAACGACCGAAACCTTCATTCTGTCCTAGAATACCCGTTTTTCCTATTAAGTGTTGGCCTTGATGAATATGTACCAATGTTAATGAATATGATCGCTATTCCGATCCTTTGCTGATGAATTTTGACTTTGCTTAGATCCTCCAATTGTTTTGTGTTGCTTACAGCTTGCCTTTACAAATTGGCGTTGCTCTTTATCTTTTGTATACCCAAGTGAAATTTGCTTTTCTTTCTGGAATCTCGATCACCATTTTGCTAATACCAGGTATGTAAATCACTCAACGATGGTGTTTTTCTGCACTCGTTACTTAGGTTCGACATAGTAATGTACGTGTTTTTCTCCACTCGGTACTTAGGTTCGACATATTTTGTTTTCTTATTCTTCTTCTTCTTCTCTATTTGGATTAGTTTTGCCTCCATTCCTAGATGTTCCCTGCCATACTAAGCTGCCATGATCTTTTCCTGCTGTAGTTAATAAATGGATTGCTCAATTGATTGCTAGTGCCACTAAGAAAATGATGCAGCAAAAAGATGAAAGGTAGGTTATTTGGATCGAGTTTTTTATCGTTCTACTATTCTTGTTTAGATTAAGGGTATATAAACAAAAAGAATTTAACTTGATCACCCTGGCATGCAGAACATTTATTATTGTGTCATGGTTTTATAATGACTTTAGCCTGTATTTGGTGTGCCAGGATCAGGAAGACGGGTGAACTTTTGACATATATTCGTACATTGAAGATGTACGGGTGGGAGATACTCTTTACCAACTGGGTGATGGAGACTAGACGATCAGAAGTTGCTCGTTTATCTGTATGTAGCTATGCTGCTTATGGACATATCTAGTACTTCGTATAAGATATCGTGTTCTGTTTTGGGCTAACAACATATGCCTATCTTGATCAGACACGTAAATATCTGGATGCTTGGTGCGTCTTCTTCTGGGCTACGACTCCTACCCTTTTTTCACTGTCTACGTTTGGACTCTTTGCATTGATGGGACATCAACTTGACGCTGCTACGGTATAGTTCTCCTACTGAATAAACGAAAAAGCTTCGCTTTACATTTTTGGTTTCGTATTTTCTTGATTATTACTCTTTCAGGTCTTTACTTGTGTGGCTTTATTCAACACTCTGATATCTCCACTGAATTCATTTCCCTGGGTCATTAACGGGTTGATTGATGTGAGTTCCATTTCCCTTGCTATCTTTCCTGGTTTACACCTCTAAAAAATTATACTAGTGATCATGACTGATGTATCTTCACCTTGCATCAACTCAGGCCATTGTATCGACAAGTCGTCTGACCAGGTTTCTATCCTGTCCTGAACATAAAGCAGATCAAAGAGAAAGTGATCTTTTGGCCTCGTCTTGCTCAAATGGTCAGGCTGATAAAGCCTTAGACGACAAAGCTATTATCTTTCATGATGCATGTTTTTCCTGGTCTAGTGAAAATAACATAAAAGAAAAATTCAAGTTGGATAGCATTAATCTTAGCCTTCCGAAAGGTTCATTTGTGGTGATAATTGGAGAGGTAATACTATGAGATTTGCATTTTCTGTCTGATACTAGTTGATCGATCGTCTCTTCTGTTAAAAGTACTCTTGAATGAATGAATGAATGTTTTACGTTCTTCTTTTCTCCCGATCCCTATGATGCAGGTTGGCTGTGGCAAATCATCCCTCCTGAATTCAGTTCTAGGCGAGATGCAGGCCACTGAAGGCTGGGCTCATTCATTTGGTTCTATAGCATACGCGCCACAGGTGTAACACTCTCCATCTGTAGCCTTGCTTACATTAGTCCTTCACTCCGTCTTGTCATTAGTGACATAACAAGCTCTGCTGTAGGTCTCGTGGATTCTCTCTGGTACTATACGTGACAACATACTCTTAATGAAGGAATATATTCCAGAAAGGTGAGATCTTCTTACCGGAATATAGTCCAGAAAGGACAAAGGTTAGTTATTTTTCAGTGTCCAGACTTTGAAATATTTTGTTCTTGATAGGTATGCAGATGTACTCCGTGCATGTTCGCTAGATGTTGACATCTCTCTGATGCCTGGAGGTGATATGGCTTATGTGGGAGAGAAAGGGGCAAATTTATCAGGTGGACAGAAGGCTCGCATTGCTCTCGCAAGGTAGATGTTTTTCCGTCATTAATGCTGAAATCTAATTCTGCGGAATGCTATACTCAGATTCTTTACTTTCTGTCATTTGGCAGGGCTATCTATCATGGTTCTGATATATTCTTGCTTGACGATGTCTTAAGTGCGGTTGACTCTCAAGTTGCTCAATGTATATTGGACAAAGCCATCCATGGTCCTCTTATGAGCAGACAAACTCGTGTTCTCTGTACCCATTATGTTCAGGTTATCTCCCACTATCCTTCGATAAAAGGTTTCTTTAAAAAGAGGTGTTTTAACTCGTCTGCCATAGGCCATACATTCCGCAGATATAGTTGTGGTTCTGAGTAAAGGGAGTGTTAAGCTGGTTGGAAGCCCGGCTGATTTAGCATCATCTGCAGAATTTTCTGTCCATGCAGCCCGAAATCCCTTATTGCTTGCTCAACATAGAGGGAAAAATGTGGATTTTCATAACGACGCAATAGAGGAAGCTTACCAAGAGAAAGAGCATTCTCAGATTTCTGATAAACCAGAGGAAATCGTTGAGTTTGAGGTCCGGAAGGAAGGGGAGGTTGAGCTATCTGTGTACCGGTAAGCTTTTCTCTTCTTTTCATCTCCGATCCAGTCTTCCCAAAGCTAGTCGTCTCAAAGTTTTACTTATACTTTCATGGCCCAACTTTGTGCAGAATATATGCTTCTTTTTCCGGTTGGTTTATCGCCTCCCTCATTCTAATCTCTGCTGTTCTGATGCAAGCCTCGCGAAATGGAAATGATCTTTGGTTATCCTATTGGGTTGATTCAACAATCGGAAGTGGCAAATCACATTACTCCATGACCTTTTACCTGGTACTATAATTTTTCCTTGTGTTTTTTGTGCTTTTGAGCCTTCAACTAGAATGTATATTGTATAAATATGATATGTTAAGAAGCATTAACTTTTCATGTTTCAGGTTATATTGAGTGTTTTCTGCTTGGTGAACTCGATGTTCACATTGGTGAGGGCTTTTTCATTTGCCTTTGGTGGTTTGCGAGCAGCAGTGAAGGTTCACGATGCTCTTCTTAACAGGCTTGTCCATTCACCAGTACTCTTCTTTGATCGAACACCTCGAGGAAGAATACTCAACAGGTCTTCTTTCATTGTTTCATGCCTCTTAAGTATAGAGGATTCATTATATAAGACCCAGACCCGGTATCTGATATATTTACTTACTTTGTAGGTTGTCTTCAGACCTGTATACAGTAGATGATTCTCTTCCATTCATCCTCAACATTCTTCTTGCTAATTTTGTCGGGCTTTTGGGAATCGCAATAATCTTATCATATGTGCAGGTTAATCTATCGATTTTGCCAGAAATTTGTGGAGATTATTATCTTTATCTGTAGGGGTGATGGTTTGCCAAGTTATCACTTAACATCCTTCCTGAATTACGCATTTCTGCAGATCTTTTTCTTGCTTCTCCTGCTGCCATTTTGGTTTCTTTACAAGAGATTGCAGGTATATTATTGTACTCACGCCGTCAATGCAAATTGTTTAATTGACATCTCTCAGTTTTTCTATCTTATCAGTTAATTTATCATGATGGCTTTTTTGATGATAATCTCGGTAGGAAATCTGATCAGCTTCCTGCAGTTCTACTACAGGTCAACATCACGTGAACTGCGGAGGCTTGACAGTGTTTCTCGTTCGCCTATATATGTATCATTCACTGAGACACTTGATGGAGCATCAACCATAAGGGCATTTAAAGCCGAGGTAAGAACATTTAGTTAAGTGAATCATGTATTACGTTTGCTTGAAATGTGACCGTGGTTTATATGAATCATGTAACTATGGAATAATACTTGATATTCAATTAAATATACAAAATCGTCTGAGTACTACCTATGTAACTTTCGCAATTCTCTTAATATTTTTGTATTGACGTTATATAAGAATAGAGATTTCAGTCGCTGTCTTTGCAAATATAACTATAATATCGAACCAGAAAGGGCAAGTTTTTTACAGGGAATTAAACTAGAAAACTGTGTTTGCAGGACTATTTCTTCACAAAATTCACCAGTCATGTAGCAATGTATCAGAAAACGTCGTATACTGAAATAGTAGCTAGTTTGTGGCTTTCACTGCGACTTCAGGTCAGTTTTCCAATTATAAACTTTTTAGTTTCCGCTTTTACTCAGTAACAAACTACCAACTGGATTTTTTTTCAGTGGGTGGCTGCTTTTCTGATCTTGTTCATAGCTCTGATGGCTGTTTTCGGTTCTCTTGGGGAGTTCCCTATTAGTCTGGGCACGCCAGGACTCGTAAGCTTTCTCTGACTAACCTGACATAGTTTTAAGCATTACTATCTGCACATTAGTCTAATGCTATGAACAAGAGGTCTGAGAGATTATCTCCCTACTATCAGGTTGGCTTGGCACTATCTTATGCTGCCCCAGTTGTTTCTTTACTAGGAAGTTTCTTATCTAGCTTCACCGAAACAGAGAAGGAGATGGTTTCAGTTGAAAGAATTAGTGAGGTAAGGTGTCATCAAATGATCAAAACTAATGTTGCTAGAGGCATCATATTAAATCTCAATTTCATATTCGACAATGGAATTGTTATCTTCTTTTTTACTTGTATAATTGATCATCAATTGATGTTGCTATACTGTTCTTTGGTCGGAAGTATATGGACATTCCTCAGGAAGAAAAAGGTGGATCGTCGACCATCTCTGAAGGCTGGCCATATCATGGACAAATTGAGTTCCACAATGTTGTTCTCAAATATTTGCCTTCTCTCCCTCCTGCATTATGTGATGTAACTTTTACTATTGCAGGAGGAACTAAGGTAAGGTTTTAGTTTCTTATATTCCCGGGACAGCAGCTGTTGTTTTCGTTACCTTTCGTTACAGCTTCGTCTGCTTATTATTAGGTTGGAATCATTGGTAGAACCGGTGCTGGAAAATCTACTGTTCTCAATGCAATTTTTCGCATCAGTCCAGTTTGTGGTGGATACATATTAATCGATGATCTGAATGTGAATCACATTTCTGCTGGTGATCTTCGCTCACGATTGGCCATTGTCCCTCAGAGTCCATTTTTGTTTCAGGGATCTTTAAGGTAACAGCAGTCACAAATTTGGAAGTATCAATCATCATGCTCTACATCCAATTTTTGTTCTTGATTTTGCAATGTAGGGATAACTTGGATCCGTTCAATGTTCATAATGACGATAAGTTGTGGGAAGTTTTAGAGAAATGCCACATCAAAGAAGTGGTTCAAGCAAATGGGGGGCTAGATGCTCAGATCAAGGAATCGGAAACATCATTTTCTGTTGGCCAACGACAGCTTCTTTGCCTGGCACGTGCGTTTCTCAAGTCATCCAAGGTAAGTTATGCTAAGAACGAACTGCTCGTTAACTTGGAAAATATGTTCAGCTGACAGAATTAAGCATCGGTTTTGGATGTTTCAGGTGCTGTGCTTAGACGAGTGCACGGCCAATATTGACACTCATACAGCATCAACACTACAACAAGTCATCGCTAGAGAATGTATAGACACGACTGTCATAACAATTGCGCATCGGATTTCAACTGTCTTAAGCATGGATAACATATTAGTGCTCGAGAAAGGACGCCTGGTAGGGTCTATATTTGGTTGTCGAATACTTTCTTGGTGCAAGGTTTAGTTTGTGTTTCATTTATATGTTGAATTTTTTTCGACAGGTGGAACAAGGAAACCCGCAAATTCTTCTTCAAGACGAATTCTCTAAGTTTTCTGCTTTCACTAGAGCTTCATCAATGTAAATCTTAGTACATTGTTTTAACCTGAGCCCATTAGTACTTTCTTCATTTTGTTTATTTGTTTGTCTTTTATATTCTGTGAGGAATATCTTAACCAAAGTCAAACAAATGAACGAGACGGAGAGGGTGGTTATTAGTTTCGATCCGGTGATATAACTAGGAAAATAGACTTGCCTCCCTAAATGTAATTTGTACTGAACTATCTTAATCTTAACTCTTTAGATGAGACAAACATTTAAGATTGGATCGATCTGTCTTAGCTTTGTGTAACATGTAAGGTTAGTAATCATAGTCTCACTCTATTACGGAGTAATTGAGAAAATCAAATTTAACAATTCATAGTTGACATGTTCTCCACCAAAAAAAAAAACAACTTTGCTCGACTTTATCCGTTTAAGATGTCGAACCCAGTCTAAATACGAAGCAGGTTCCCGTCTCATTATCACCCTTGTTGCACCAAATAATAGGTCCAAGTGTACCTTCCCTTGGGCCTGATTTTGAAGTGAACCCAACAAACCGAGGGCAAAATTGTCAATAAAGAACGCCTAATTTCATTATAAAACAACCCTAAAAGGCCAAAAATTAGGGTTCTTCATCATCAAAATCAAAATGAGGCAAGGAGAGATGTGGGAGTTTTTGAGAGATGTTTGCCGCTCTCCTTTTATGCCTATGATTTCTCAATTACTAATCAAACACCTCTCTTCAACATCACACATTCACACCTTGAACCCTAATCCTACTTCCTTCTTTTTCTTCTTCTTTTTTCGTCGGCGTCGTCGAAATCGTACCAACAGTACCAGTACAGTAATACCAGTAGTAGTAGTAATAATAATGATTGAGGCAGTGATGATATTTCCGGCAAAGTTATCAAACAATCGATTTGGGGATTTAGGTCATTGTTTTTTGGAGATGCTGAGGATTTTGTTTTGCTAATTGGGCTGGGCAGCAACTGGACACAAAAGGGTATTTCTGTAATTTCCGTTTGGGTTCAGTTTGCTTTGCCGCCATTGGTAGAAGCTTGTTCCCTTCCTCCATTAATGGTGGACTTAAGCTCCAAAGTTAGTTGTTTTGATGCTTTTGTGGATTTGAGCCTCCCACTCCTCCTCCCCATGCATTCTTTCAATTTTGATCCAAAAAAATTCAATTTTTATTTTGCATGTTTTCAAAAAAAATCACTTTTTAATTTCATTTATTATTGTTTAAATCAGCTTACTCAAATCTGGTTTAGTCTCGTTTAGTTCAGTTCGACATCATTCACACTTGTAATTTAAACCAGAAGAACATGATGGGGTTGATGGGAGTCATGGACTTTTTTGCCTTAATGTAACTAACCAAATGTTGTCGGAATAGTTAGACCAGATGAACGGGAGCCCAAACGATAAACACCCGCGGCTTTTGCACCATTAACTTTAGTCGACCGTTATTGATTTATCGTCTGTCGGGACCCTCAAATGTTTTTCGTTGGTGCCAAAACTTTGTGTGATTACTTTATCAGGCCGAGTGAACATTTTATGTGATTTTCAGGAATTTTTATTTTGGGTCCCTAATTCTTCGAATATCATGAGTACCTTCCAGTTTTAGAGGTTCGGGGGTCACTTTAGGATTTACTTAGTTCGATTTCAAGTCCAAACGACAACCACACATGGCTTTTGCACGATTAATTGTTTAGTCGACAAACATTGGTTTATCGCATGTTGTCCAAGTATGATATTGTCCAAGTTAAGATAATTCTGTCGAAAATGTCTCAAATTGAAGTGTGTATTATTATCCACGTTTTTTGAAAATTCGGAGTCCAAAAAAATATGGCCGGAAATTTTACGGGGTGTTACTTAGGTCGTATATTACCCCCACAACATTTGACGGTGTATGTATGCGATAAACTAATGTCGGTCGAAAACGCCTCAATTGAAGTGTATTATCCACATTTTTTTGCGAATTCGGAGTCTATAAAAAAATATGGTTGAAAATTTTACGGGTGTTAGCTAGGCTGTATATTATTGTTACACAAAATTTTAGCTCAAATAAAGAACATTTGAAGAAATCTTTACGCGATAAATTAATATCGGTCGATTATACACGTTTTTGGCATATTCAAAGTCCAAAAACAATATGACCGAAAATTTTATGGGGTGTTAAATATGTAGTATAATGCCCACACAAAATTTTAGCTCCAACAGAGATCATTTGATGGTGTCTTTACGCGATAAACTAATATCGGTCGAAAATGACTCAAATTGAAGTGCATTATCCACATTTTTTTGCAAATTCGGAGTCCAAAAAAAATATGTCAGAAAATTTTACGGGGTGTTACGTAGACCGTATATTACGCCCACACAAAATTTTAGTTCCAACAGAGAACATTCGATAGTTTCTTTATGAGATAAACTAACGTCGGTCGAAAACGTCTCAAATTGGGATGTATTATCAACGTTTTTTGCAAATTTGGAGTTCAAAAAAAATACGGCCAAAAATTTTACAGGGTGTTACTTAGGCCGTATATTACGCCCACTCATAATTTTAACTCCAACAGGAAACATTTGAAGGTTTAATTACGCGATAAACTAATGTCGGTCGAAAACGCCTCAAATTGAAGTGTATTATTCACGTTTTTTGCAAATTCGGAGTCCAAAAAAAATATGGCCAGAAATTTTTACAATGTGTTACCTAGGCCGTATATTACGCCCACATAAAATTTTAGCTCCAGTAGAGAACATTTAAAAGTTTAACTACGCGATAAACTAATGTCGGTCGAAAACGCGCCAAATTGAAGTGTATTATTCACGTTTTTTGCAAATTCGGAGTCCAAAAAAAATATGGCCAGAAATTTTTACGGTGTGTTACCTAGGCCGTATATTACGCCCACTCATAATTTTAACTCCAACAGGGAACATTTGAAGGTTTAATTACGCGATAAACTAATGTCGGTCAAAAACGCCTCAAATTAAAGTGTATTATCCACGTTTTTTGCAAATTTAGAGTTCAAAAAAAATATGGTCGAAAATTTTACGGTGGGTTAACTAGGTCGCATATTACGCCCACACAAAATTTTAACTCCAACAGAGAACTTTTGAAAGTTTAATTACGCGATAAACCAATATCGGATGAAAACGCCTCAAATTAAAGTGTATTATCCACGTTTTTTTGCAAATTCGGAGTCCAAAAAAATATGGCCGGAAATTTACGGGGTGTTACCTAGGCCGTATATTACGCTCACACAAAATTTTAGCTCCAACAGAGAACATTGATGATGTCTTTACGCTATAAACAAATATCGGAAAAAAGTGCCTCAAATTGAAGTGTAGTATCCATTGTTTTTGCAAATTCGGAGTTCAAAATAAATATGGCTGGAATTTTACGGGGTGTTACCGAGGCCGTATTTACGCCCACACAAAATTTTAGCTCCAGTGGAGAACATTTGATGGTTTAATTACGCTATAAACTTATGTCGGTCGAAAACGCCTCAAATTGAAGTGTATTATCCACGTTTTTTTGCAAATTCGGAGTCGAAAAAAAATATGACCGAAAATTTTACAAGGTGTTACATAGACCGTATATTACGTCCACACAAAATTTTAGTTCCAACAGAGAACATTTGATAGTGTCTTTATGCGATAAACTAATGTCGGTCGAAAATGCATCAAATTGGAGTGTATATCCACGTTTTTTTTACAAATTCGGAGTCCAAAAATAAATATGGCCCAAAATTTTACGGCGTGTTACCTAGGCCATATATTATGCTCACACAAAATTTTAGCTCAAACAGGAAATATTTGAAGGTTTAATTACGCGATAAACTAATGTCGGTCGAAAACGCCTCAAATTGAAGTGTTATCCACGTTTTTTGCAAATTTGGAGTTCAAAAAAAATATGGCCGGAAATTATACGGGGTGTTACCTAGGTCGTATATTACGCTCACACAATATTTTAGCTCCAACCGATAACATTTGAAGGTTTAATTACGCGTTAATAAACTAATATCGATCAAAAATGCCTCATATTGAAGTGTATTATCCACGTTTTTTGACAAATAATTCGACATATTGAATACGCCATTTTTTTTCTCGAGAATGATTTAGTAGAGAAAGTCAGATAAACCATCATCCGGCGGCGTATGTATGAATAACTAGGTGCGACATTTTATCTTAACAAATATGACATGATATATATTTGCATGAAAAACGAGTTAATTTGCGCATTTATTGGTGAAAAAAAGAATCGAGTTTGATTTTTACATTATTATTGGCTATGACAACTCCCTCCGCAAAATTTATGATGCAATCAACGGTCATGACGAGTATACTTGTAATATTGAGTAACCGTATCTTAAAAGTTTTTGTGATATTTATATTAATTAGTATTCTCAACTCATTAAACAATCCAATTGATTGAGATTGAGATGCAATCAACCATCTTAAACATCACAAATTCTTGGGAGAGACGGTCTCTCAATAACTTATTGAGAGACCACTCTTCCGTATCATTCTATGTCATATTCGTACCCTTAAATGACAAATTTATTTTGTACCTGTTTTTACAACAAGCGTACCCTCTTTATATTTGTATACCCTCAAGAGACCTACTACTTAAACATTTCTTAGGGTCACGGTCTTATTTTATAGAACAAGTGATACAATCATCCAATATATACGAATGTCCATATGCTCAAAATTACTCAAGAGCAACATTATAAAACAGGCAAAGGGGTTAAAGCGGTTAATAACCTTCAAAATCGATCGTTTTTGACTATTTTCGAAAGTGGTTAAAGTTATACAATCATTGATTATTTGAACCTTCTTATTACACGATATAAAATGAAGTATAAAACTTGTTTCGACTTATTTCAACACATCTCAAAACATAATCTTATGTCTTTCAAAAGTCTCGATTGAAATTCAAATGACTCTCGTATTACGTCGGACTATTGTATTTGATGTGGACTTTGTTCAAACTAATATGACCCCATTTTATTTCGTATCCCAAACATCTGAAACAACGTGGATAAAACCTTAAAAATCAATCGTGTTGGACTGTTTTCGTAAGCGGGTGAAAGTCCTCCATTATTATTGCACAGTCAACAAACCGAGGGCAAAATTGTAAACAAAAAACACATGATTCCTTCATTATAAAACAACCCAAAAAGCCCCAAAATTAGGGTTCTTCATCATCAAAATCAAAATGAGGCGAGGAGAGATGTGGGAGTTTTTGAGAGATGTTTGCCGCTCTCCTTTTTCGCCCATGATTTCTCAGTTACTAATCAAACACCTCTCTCACAAGTCACAACATCACCTTGAGGGCTTGAGCCTAATCGTACGTACGCCTTTCTTTTTATTCTCCTCCTTTTTCGTCGTCGAAATCATACCAACAATCAAAGTACAGTACTACTAGTATTAATAACACCAATTGAGGCAGTGATGATAATTCCTGCAAAGTTATCAAACAATCGATTTGGGGATTTAGGTCATTGTATTTTGGAGATGTTGAGGATTTTGTTTTTGCTAATTGGGCTGGGCAGCAACTGGACAAAAGGGTATTTTTTGTAATATCCGTTTGGGTTCAGTTTGCTTTGCCGCCATTGGTAGAACCTTGTTCCCTTCCTCCATTAATGGTGGACTTAAGCTCCTAAGTTTGTTGTTTTGATGCTTTTGTGGATTTGAGCCTCCCACTTCTCATCCACTCCACATGCACTCTTTGATTAGTGTATGGTTTTCAATTTTGATCCAAAAAAAAATTAAATTTTTATTTTGCATGTTTTCGAAAAATATTACTACTTCAAATTTCACTTTTAACTTCATTTATTATTCATTAAAGAAGCAAACGTTTTATACACTCGGATCGTTGTAAGACCGTCTTGCACAATAACTATCGACTGATTCAAGGTGGTTGCATGTTTGCTATTTAAGGAAAAGTGTGGAAGATAAAGATTATAGTTGAATGATCAGTGACATTGGGTTAATTAAGTACAGTAGTTAATCTTGAAATTTGAATAAGTTGAACTTGTTTAGTCCTCTCCCCTGACCTAATCAACTTCAAAATTTGGTTGAGGTGGAGTTATTAATAAAGATCAGCTTACTTCAATCTGATTTAGTCTCGTTCAGTTCAGTTCGATTTTATTCACACTTGTAATTTAAACCAGAAGAACATGATGGGGTTGATGGGAGTCATGGACTTTAATTTTGGCTTATTGTAACTAACCAAATGCTGCCGGAATAGTCAGACCAAGAGCCCAAACGATAAGTATACGTGACCCTTCAATTTCAGACGTTCGGGGCTCTCAATTCTTGTCCGATTTCGACGAGTACATGGGGAAATATTTAATTTTGACATTGAATAGACTCGAAAAACATGGATAATAACCTTTCATTTCGCCCGTTTTAGGTGATTTTTCGAAAAATGTGAGATATTTTACTGGCCATATATAAGTACGACCCGTATACCGTAAAATGACAGGCGGTTGTTAGAAAAACTCAAAAATAGTTAAGATTCGATCATTCGAGAAAATATTAAGACTATTCGTCGAAATTCGATGTCATTTGAAAGATAGTGGAATGATATTTAAATGTGTGTATTTGAAACTATACGTAACTTCTGTAATGCCGAGACATTTTTACAATGTATAGAGTGGTTACTGTGTGAATTTGGAAATATTTAATTTCGACACCGAATAGATCCGAAAAACGTGGATAATTACCTTCAAATAATAAGTGATTGTTCGAAAAATGTGAGATATTTTACTGGTCATATAAATACGACCCGTATATCATAAAATGACAGGCGGTTGTAAGAAAAACTCGAAAATAATTCAGATTCGATCATTTGAGAATATATAAAGGCGATTTCGTCCAAATTCGACATTATTCGAAAGATAGTCGAATGTCTTTTAAATGTGTCTGATTGAAACCGTACGTACCTTCTGTTACACCGAAACATTTCTACAATGTACAGAGTAGTTACTAAGCGAATTTGGAGACATTTAATTTCGACACCGAATAGACCCGAAAAACGTGGATAATAACCCTCAAATTCGCCCGTTTTAGGTGATTTTTTGAAAAATGAGATACATTTTGTTGGCCATATAAATATGACTCGTATACCATAAAATGACAGGCGGTTGTTAGAAAAACTCGAAAATAGTTCGGATTCGATCATTCGAGAATATATAAAGGCGATTTCGTCCAAATTCGGCGTTATTCGAAAGATAGTCGAATGCCTTTAAAATGTATCTATTTGTAATCGTACGAACCTTCTGCAATACCGAGACATTTCTACAATGTATAGAGTAGTTACTGTGCGAATTTGGAGACATTTAATTTCGGCATCGAATTGACCTGAAAAACGTGGATAATAACCTTCAAATTCACCTGTTTTAGGTGATTTTTTGAAAAATGTGAGATATTTCGCTGGGCATATAAATACGACCCGTATACCATGAATGACACGCGGTTGTTAGAAAAACTTGAAAATGGTTCAGATTCGATCAATAGAGAATAAATAAAGGCGATTTCATCCAAATTCGACGTTATTCAAAAGTTAGTTGAATTCCTTTTAAATGTGTCTTTTTGAAACCGTACGTACCTTCTGTAATACCGAGACATTTCTAAAATATATGGAGTAGTTATTGTGCGAATTTGGAGACATTTAATTTCGCCACCGAATAGACACGAAAAACGTGGATAATAACCTTCAAATTCACCTGTTTTAGGTGGTTTTTCGAAAAATGTGAAATATTTTGCTGGGCATACAAATACGACCTTTATACCATAAAATGACACGCGCTTGTTAGAAAAAGTCGAAAATAGTTCAGATTCGATCATTCAAGAATATATCAAGGCGATTTCGTCCAAAATTCGACGTTATTTAAAAGATAGTCGAATGACATTGAATGTGTCTATTTGAAAGCGTACGTACATTCTTTAATACCGAGACATTTCTAAAATGTATGGAGTAGTTTCTGTGCGAACTTGGAGACATTTAATTTCGCGACCAAATAAACCCGAAAAACGTGGATAATAATAACCTTCAAATTCACCTAATTTAGTTGATTTTTCGAAAAATGTGAAATATTTTGTTGGGCATATAAATACGACCCGTATACCTTAAAATGACACGCGTTTGTTAGAAAAACTCGAAAATAGTTCAGATTCGATCATTCGAGAATATATAAAGGCGATTTCATCCAAATTCGACGTTATTCAAAAGTTAGTTGAATTCCTTTTAAATGTGTCTATTTAAAACCGTACGTACCTTCTGTAATACCGAGACATTTCTACAATGTATGGAGTAGTTATTGTGCGAATTTGGAGACATTTAATCTCGCCACCGAATAGACACGAAAAACGTGGATAATAACCTTCAAATTCACCTGTTTTAGGTGGTTTTTCGAAAAATGTGAAATATTTTGCTGGTCATACAAATACGACCTGTATACCATAAAATGACACGCGCTTGTTTGAAAAACTTGAAAATAGTTCAGATTCGATCATTCGAGAATATATAAAGGCGATTTCGTCCAATTCGACATTATTCGAAAGATAGTCGAATGCCTTTTAAATGTGTGATTGAAGCCGTACGTATCTTCTGTTACACTGATACATTTCTATAATGTACAGAGTAGTTATTGTTCGAATTTGGAGGCATTTAATTTCGGCACCGAATAGACCCAAAAAACGTGGATAATAACCTTCAAATTCGCCCGTTTTAGGTGATTTTTCGAAAAATGTGAGATATTTTGGTGGCCATATAAATACGACCCGTATATCATAAAATGACAGGCGGTTGTTAGAAAAACTCAAAAATAGTTAAGATTCGATCATTCGAGAAAATATTAAGGCGATTTCGTCCAAATTCGACGTTATTCGAAAGATAGTCGAATGACTTTTAAATGTGTCTGATTGAAACTGTATGTATCTTCTGTTACACCGAGACATTTCTACAATGGATAGAGTAGTTACTAAGCGAATTTGGAGACATTTAATTTCGGCACCGAATAGACCCGAAAAACGTGGATAATAACCTTCAAATTCGTCCATTTTAGAATCGAAATTACTTTTTCCTAACGAGCCTTGGCTCAATCCCAACGAATTTTCTTAGAATTTTCCTATTCTACCCTTAGTAAAGTTTTAGCTTTTGTTGAGATTCAATCAAGTTTTTCATCTTTAATCAATTTTACATAATCAATCAATAATTCAGAATTCGATTATAATTCTAATTCAATTATCGATCACGTAATACAAATTACTTATTTACGGAGTACTTAATTATTTTTATATTTCATTATTACATTATTATTTAATTAATTATTTAGACTCAAATATTTAATTAGGGTTTATTTATAGATTTGGAAAATACTTCATAAATTATAATTAAAAATAAAAGTAATATTTAGAAAAAATATCTTTAAAAAAATAAATTTTAAAAAAAAAAAAAAAAAAAAACCCAAAACTTACGCAGGCAGCCATCCCCCACCCAACCTTCACCCACCCTACCACCCTCGTCACCCACCATCTCAACCACCGTGACCCACCGCCCAGACCATCCCACTATCCACCCGACCGTCACTCAACCCACCCACCACCCACCCGATCCGACTGTCACCGTACGGCCGTACCCACCCCACCCACCACCCATCCGATCCTTACCCACCGCCCATACCACCACCGACTCCACCCACCGCCCGGCGCCCCAGCCACTCAGCCCCTAACGACCCCATCCATTCCTCCCAATTGATCCGGACAGATTCGATGCTACTTTGTGGTGGTTCTATGGGTGGTTGGAGTGAGGATTTGTAGTGAGAAAACATGAAAATAAAATTTTGAATGATGAAATGACAAAGGTAAAACGGTACAATGTCGTTAGGATTGAGTAAAAGCTCATTAGGAAAAAAGCACGACCCTTTAGAATTTTAGGTAATTTTTCGAAAAATGTGAGATATTTTGTTAGCCATATAAATACGACTCGTATACCCTAAAATGACAGGCAGTTGTTAGAAAAACTCAAAAATAGTTCAGATTTGATCATTCGAGAATATATAAAGGCGATTTCGTCCAAATTTAGACGTTTGGGAGGTCAGACTATGCCTGGTTTCATTTTTCTAAATTTAGGATGTACCCTGTCCAAGACTACGTCTGTGGCGTAGACGTCTTGACTCGGGTCAATTCAGTTGCATAGAATACAACGGAGGCCGACAAAGTCCAATTTTAGGAACATAGTTAAAATATGATGCTCACAATTCGAACTATAATCGACCTCGAATCGTTGTATGTCACAAAATAAATTATCTGTACACTTAACCCAGATGATGTGCAATAATTTATTTTAACACTATCGAAACAAGGAAGTACCAAACGATATTGTAAGAGCAGATGCCGTCACTCCATAACTGGCTTCTCCTACCGGTAAAGGTACAGTTTGTCAGCATGTCCTTAATCTTCATCCTCATCATCGTCTTCATCTTGAGGAATGCCGGTTTCATCACCAATGCCTTCAAGAAGTTTATCGACGTCTTGCCCTAATTCCAGGAGGCGAGCACTAAGTCGCTCCACCTTGGTCTGCTCTTGTCCCAAGCACACAAGTAAATCGTTCAACTCGGCCTCACTTTCCTTTTGTGCTTCCTCTCTTGCTTCTTCTTTAATTGCCTCGATATCTGGGAAAGAGGTAGCTCCTCCGCTTTTCGATGGCTTGACCTCCTTTTCGAGCTGGAACTTGGCCTTTTCAAGGCTGTTGTAAGCATCAGATAAGCTCTTTAAATCAGCTTCCATTTTCTCGGCTAGATTGCGATACAAAGAAGCTTCTGATTCAGCTTTAGATTTCTCGCTTTTCACAATCTCTAGTCGCTGTGATATTTCTTGAACTTCTCTGCGGAGCGAATCCACCTGGACTCTCTCGTGGGACCCAGTTCTTTGCTCGGGTGTCACTCCAGACTTGGTCAAATCTTCAGCTAGACTTGCGTTACGGCCAAGAAGATCCTTCAGAATTTAGAGAAGACATCATTCTATCAAGTTCCCACATGAACCAGTTACTAGGAATTTCGGTATCAAATACGAGTATGAAATGAATATGCTGATATGCTTTCTTGATCATGTCCTAGTTCACCTGTTAACTAACTAGACCCATAAACTCAAACTGACCCGATTAGATTCTCCATGAATGATGAAATTATTTAAAACTACTCGTATTTTATTAAAAATTGGTGAATAAAAAGCGAAACCCAATTTACCCTGTATTGAAAATCTGACCTAACTTTGTATGATTCAGCCATAAAAGACCAACCCCTACCTGAGCTAACCCATACAGACTCGACTGAACCCCACTAGCCTGGGCCGCCTGGCCCATTCGATAGACCTATCTGGCCTATGTTATAGAGGTAACAGTGTAACACAAATAAAATCAGTGGGGTTTTCACACTTTTTTTATATTTATAATAAAAGTATCTAGTACTCCATATTATTTACCAATTTGCATCCTCTCTAATATTCCGCAAAAAAAGGCAGATGAAAGTATAAACAACTCGGTACTTGTGAAACAGAAGGGTATCATGTATGTACAAGTCCTAAAGCATATCAGTAAGAATAGATAGGAGTGAATGACGTTACCTGAATCTCAGAGCATTGTTTATCCACAAAGGATTTCAGGCGAACAATATAGTCTGAATCACTTTCACCTCTTCTTCTTTCCAATTCAGCTGGAACAACCGCCACCTTTGTTTTTGGTTTACTATAAACCTCTACAAATTGATCTCTGATATTTGCTTCCAAACTATTAACCAGTGTAACAAAGCCCACATCAAAAATTGAAGCAAGAACTGGGTGCACTTCATCCAATTTATCATAAGAATTAATGTCGTCATCTTCAATATCTACCATACTTGCACCACTTGATCTAGTTAAAGGTTTACGCAGCTCTGTAGGCTTTCTGGAAGAGAAAATAATGCTTTTTTGCATTTCGTCAAACTTCAGAAAGTAGGAGGTTAGCCCAACCTTCTGACTGATTGTGTCAACTACACCATATGCATCCTTCCCGCACTCAACACTTTTATTATAAATAGTACACTCTCCCAAAAGAACCGCTGCCAACCCCCTTGTGCAAACTTCTAGGGAATCATTTAACAGCAGCTCAACCAAATAAGTAAGGTGGGGACGTGCATCCAGAAAGCACTGAACCGCACTAGGGCAGTCAACAAGCCAAACAATCAGCAATTTAAGGATCATTTGCTGGACATAAGATCCATCTTTCCCATTTCGCTTTTCATCTTTATTACTCATGGAAGAAGCGATTGCCAAGTATTTGACCATACGGTGTAGAAGGGGTTCAGGGGACCCCAGAGTCTGCACTGGTGTCGGAAGCTCTATTTGTAAAGCCTGCACATTGTTCCAAAATTAAATCAAGATGGCTGAAAAATATGACGGGATCTGTAATCAGAATATTAGTTTGCCTGTTAATATCTGTAGTCTTCCATCATACATAGACGGTGCCAAACTAATAAGATACGAGAGTCCTAAATCAGGGATATAAGCAGAGCACAATGAAGTAACATTACCCCTATAGCATAAATAAAAGACTTTAGAAAAATAAAGCCTTTGTCAATATGGACTGTGATGAGCTGAATCTGAAGGTAAGATGTACTTATTGTAATATCGGGTTATGAAAATTTAACTGTTGAAATTCCCTTTGAAATGATGAAAAAGTTGTTTGTGACTCTGATGACAAAACTTCTAGATAGACAAAACAAATAGCAGAAGTGTGAAGAAGGCAGACGGTAACATAAAATAGCATCTCCAAATAACCACCACAGACTAGAGGAAATTGTGATGTGAACTCAACAATTTTGTGAAATAAAAAAGCTGAACAGCCTGAACACGAAAACTTAACAAATGAAATTACAGAACAGTGTGAACTAGGTATTTGAAATAGTAATAAACATTACCAGGTAGAAACTACAGTCCGTATCATAGCACCATAAAAGGGAATTACAGTCTTACAGATTCTTACATGGATTCACTTTGGCATAACAGTATTTACATCATTTAACAGAAGTAACAGAATAAATGAAAAGGCATACCTTCTCTTTGCATTGGTAATTGTCTTTCAATAGATGTGTTAAAACACTGGCAGCTCTTCCACAAATCTGTCACCATAATCATTTTCAGGATGCTTACATTTTCTCTACGAAAATTTTCTTCAGATCTTCATCTTACAGGATAACATATTACGGAGTATTTCATAAACAGATATTGCTTTTCAAATAACTGCTAAAGACATAAATTGATTACTAAACTGTAAACTGTGAAGGTTACTTTTAATAAAAACCAATGGAGCAACCGTAAAAGTAAAAAATAATTACCTCAAGATCTCCGTCATTTTCACTCACGGTGAGACCATGGATCAGCATGCTGTAAACCAGAAAGCGCCATTGAATAATTAGCTCGTAATGAAATTCTACTGATAAACAACAGCATAGCATTAATTCACTCCCCACTAAAAGAGAAAAGTAATGCCTTCACAAAGAATGAAAATAACCTTCCAAATGACATGTTCACATCCTCTTCAAATGTCGAATGAGTTGCCGAACTTGGTGGGGGAATTAATGTGGATGCCAATATCTTCTGGCTTTCAGGATTTTTCTGTTTCAGGGTGAAAGAACGGACTTTCAGAAGGACAAGTGATTTATGACCAAAAAATATATTCTTCAATCACTCATTGCTCTCCACGTCTAAATTAGAATATTACGCTTTACACGTCATAATATGGCTTAGACACTATAATAATTTGCAGTAAACTCACTCTCATCCAAACAATTCTTTACACTTACTATAAATTGATAATCCAATCAATTCTTTAAATTCCCCTTTTGGCAAAAGACTTTACCTTATAATCGTCATATCCTTCTTCTATATACACAAAATGTCCCTACCTTTTCCTTATTTTAAGTTTGGTGGACCCATAAAACCATTTGATTTACCAATAATACCCTTACTTTTACCACTTTTCTTAAAAGTGGTGAAATATCATATGTAAAGGATTGAATGGATGGGAGGGAGTGTGAATTCTAACTAGTAAAAAATGGAACAATCACCTCACAGAAGCTCTTGAAGACATTATCAGCAGCAATAAACTCTGGAATTGAAGAAGTTCGTATAATAACACGGAGAATAGAATTTAATGCAGGTTCCACTTGTGGCTCTTCTCCAAGAACTTTGCTTGCCAACTCATCAATGTTCTTAGGATGTTGAGCAATCATATCACCTATGCAACGTAGAGCCTGAAACAGACAAGTAACACTTCTGTGAGGATGTTGACAACAGATAGCAGTAGAGTACATAATATGGTACTGAGTTGAGACCATAACAAGCCACACTATCACCAATAAGAGAATCAAAAGAAATTTCATACCTCACAACGTATAGCTACTGGAGTCCATTGGCTTTCAACTCCTAGCAATAGAAGGTGGTCCATAACTTTTCTCTACAGTAAATTTAGAAACAGATTCGCTTAGTACGGAGTATTTGTTGGAGCAAATACCTTTGTCGATAGTGAAGAAGAAGAAGAAACTAAAGTACAACATTAGGTGTGACAAACCTGAACCAATACTGTTTTGTTGGTCAGGCTATTCGTATCTTTTCCCGATTCAGATTGTGGACCACTTGCAATTAGCAGATTAATGGTCTCCAATGCATTGAGCAGATTGATTGTCTACTGGCATGATGGTTTTCCAGATACGAAAAAAGAATTCGATTAAATTAGGAAAGTGATCTTACCAGAGAAAATACAGTGATCATAATTGCTATTGTACAAAGGACTTGGCAATATAAAATGTTCTGAAAGTTTCCAACCTTTTGCTGAGTGAAGCTGTAAGCTGCACCTCGGAGCCTTAAAAGTGATATCACATGATCAAATCCCACTGTCTCTCTTAATAGTGTCTAAAAAGCAAACAAAATATTAGCCATCGCATTTCAGAATATGTACAATCTCTTAGGAAAAAAGTTACCTGATTGGAGGTGTTGTTACGCAAGATATTATTCAACAGTACAAGACAATCCTGTCAATTAGAGTTCAAATAAAAAAATAATAAGTGATTGGTATCTTCAAAGAGTAAAAGACCTGCCCTCCCTGTCTTAGAAAAGGGACACTTCTCCATTACATAATTCAGGAATTATTGTAACAGTATATACAAATATAGATCTTTAGTGCTGTTATATTTAAATGTCTACACATAGATTGGAAGAGGGAAGGAGAAGTGGATGAAAGGAGAACGAGGGAGGGATAGGATGGAAGATAACAGCCCTTATTTATTTGAAATCAAGGAAGAATTTTGCAAATGAAGACGGAAAGGGGATCCTCCATTTATCTCCTCTTCCCTTCCCCAACCTATAGTCCAAACAACTTTGTGCTCCCCTTCCTCTTTTCCAAATACATCCAAAAAAGTATTCAAGCCACAATTTAACAAAGATCAAAGGATGAAAAAACAACTAAAATGTAGGCCACATTCATGAGCATGCACATGTACAACAATTTATATGCCTAGTTTCAGAAATATCTAAGGTTCAGGATTTACAAAAAAATGTTCAGGGATTGGCAAGAACTGCTGAAATACAGGTGTATAAAGAAAAGGTTTAACCAAGATATAACGCCCAACTATTTCGAAAGTGACATTCCAGTATATTGACAAAGAAGCTGATACGTGAAACAATTGATTACCTGAACAACAACCCCACCATCTGAACCGCCTTCCTCTTTCACAATTGTAAAAATCTTCTCAAAAGCTCCCTCAAACACAACAATTTTTTGAATTTCCTACATAGAATGCGCTAGTGAGAGAAGCATCATACAAGCTTAAAAAATAAAAATAAGAGCAGGATATGACGATCTAACCTCAGCCTCACGAGTGAGGTATGTAAGAAGCAATAGGGCCTCATTTCGTATAACCTATGAGTGAGAGACTGAATTTTAGCCAATGGTATAGAATATCAAGGCAAAGATTAAAACAAAGAGTCAAATGAGAACGAGAACACATCGCTTTTAACCTCCAACCACGACTTTCGAAAATAACAAAAACTTCCACTAGTCACTGAGAAAATTAATCAACTACAAATAAGAATTATGCACCACTATACCTCACGGTCCATCAACATATCCATTAGTCGAGTAATACCACGTGGCACAGCCAAAATCGACTCCTGCAACCTGACATGAACACATCAATTCTTAAGCCAGCATACTTGCAAGAAATGTAGAAGAGAGTTAAACTACCAGTAACCCATTATACGAAATGCTGATTCAGCAAATTTAACTCTTACACAATTGATGAAAGGGAAGGTATTGATTACTGAACCCATTCGTCAAAAACGTAATGGACTATTTCTTTTGTACCCAATCACACTCCACAAGTATTGCTAGTAGAAGGAAAGGGCCAGACAGTAGGGCTATAAGCAGCCTACACCTACCAGAGTGAGACAAAAAATAGACTAGAGGGAGATTATTAGGGAAAGAAAGATTGAAACAAAACCTGCCAGGTGAATTCGTTAGAAGGGCTGTCAACACTTGCAGTGTATAATACCGTATATAGAAGTCATCCTCTGCCTATAATAAAATGCAAGAGAAAATTGAGTATATTCTATAAGCAGTATAAATAAGATTCCAAGCTTAATGAGATGCAAATGGACTTTCTCACCAATAAGCTAAGGAGCAAAGATATGTTGTCCACTTCTCTTGACAATAAATCAGCATTCATTTTTGATGGCTCCATTTCAATCTTTGTGGCTTTAGAATGATTTAGTGGGGTTAGGGAGCTTACGAGAGTTTCCAAAGCACCTCGAACCTGCAAGCATTCCAAATAAATTCTAATAGTGAATTTGCATACGACAATTGGGTGTAAAAGAGAAGCTTGATGCATCAATAAATCTCACCAGCAAAGCATAAATATGAGGAACAATAATGGAAGTGGAGCACAAACATAATGGAAAAAAACATCGTCAATATTTTCCCGAGCTGTATACTCCATACTTCTGTTGTGCTGAGTGCTGAACTTTGTATATGTATATAGATGATAAATTCCCTCGCATTTAATTACTTCACTTTACTCAAAAAATGTGATCCTACGAAATTAACCTCGCATTCCCTTAAGAGTACCACATGTGCACATGTACAGGATTTCACAGTGGCTTGGTCATCCAGAAACTCAAACGAGTGCTATGACAATATGACACTTAATTTTGGCCTATCAGAACGAACCCACCCTTAACAACCTTAAGCTCTTTAGCGAAGAATAAGAATGATCTATTACAGAATTTTGAGGATTATGATTGTATTATGGGACATGAAACAATGAAAAATGATGAAAGAGATTGTTGTTTAACACTGTCTTACAACCTAAAATAATGGGTGAATCTCCATGCTAGTCTAAGAAAAGAGTCTTCACACAAAGTGGGTAGAGCTTCTAGAAACTATCTTTAGCCTCTGGCACCTTCATTGTGCTATAGGCCTATACACCAGCTTTACTGTCAAACCTATTCACATAAGTCATTATCTCTATTGCCCAACACAATGGGTGCATCTCTTTGATAGTCATTACCCAATAGTCTTCCTAACTGCATTGAAAGAAGAAGAAAAGTCTAAATATCACAATTCACAACAGATCTTACTATCTTAGTAACCTGTTTTCCAGTGTCAGCACACAACATGTGGAGAATATCAGAAGCAATGTAGAACGCAACATAAAGATATCTTGACAGACGGAAATTGGAAAGAGTTAATAAACCTTACCATTTCAACGTCGTCTCGCTCCTCCCTCAACACACCTAAAACTACAGGAAAGCCTGTAAAAAAGAACAGGAGCAAAAACAGGTGGTGTAAATGTAGTGTAGCATAGCATAAAATTCATTAAAAGCATTCAGTTGGTAACTCAATCGAAAGTAAAAAGTATCAACCCATGGCTCCAAACGCAAGTTGGGCAGCATGA
Organism: Agrostemma githago; assembly: GCA_958450325.1. Lineage (NCBI taxonomy): Eukaryota > Viridiplantae > Streptophyta > Magnoliopsida > Caryophyllales > Caryophyllaceae > Agrostemma > Agrostemma githago. Next base: position 67,895,191 of record OY288252.1, on the reverse strand, counting down.
TTTTCTGCAACGACAGACTGGAGCTCAACCATAGCAATCCTCCTGTCCTCAGCCTTTGTGCCATTGTTTATCCGATCAAGCAACCGCTCTACATAACTATTGATAAGATGCAAAAGTTATACACAATTATGAGCCAGAATAGAACTGTAAGCATTCAAAACAAGAACTTTTTTTTATTATGGATGACGACAAAATAAAACAAAAAGAGCACAAAAGTATGACCGCAATTTTTACTGGTGAAGTTAACATCATTCGATGCAATTATCAAGGAAATTTACATTATGGGTCATCTAGAAAGAAACAGCTTCTCACCATTAACAACATAGGATAATGCTGACCACATCTGACCCGGGGGTAATGGTGTCGATCATGGTGGCAACATAAATATTAGAACACTATTATCTTCGTCATAGTAATAGAATGACAACCTCCAAATTCTATAGTTACTATCTTCACCCACTTGATTCTTTTGGGTCCAAATATAAATTACAGTACCAATGCTGCTGCTCAGTTCTTTTCACAACACAGTATTGCCTGATGAAAATACGATCAAGGGGATGCTTGGCTGGGAAGTGAAATGAAGCATCACTAGAAAAGGAAAGAAAGAACTAAATAGCAGTGATGTGCAAATCATAGTTATACTTCTAGAAGACCGGTGGCAAATCAGGGCCTCAAAGTTTCAAGTCCTAGACGAATATAAAAGCACAGTAGCAGATACATGATCACTGTTATAAATGGATTAAGGTTCCACCTTATATCAAAGAAAGTATATTGAGCCTTAGATAGTATGTTGATTCTTATACAAGTATCAAAGAAAGTACACTGCGCCTTGGATAGTATGTTTGGTTGCACCAAGCATGTACTCCCTCAATTTCACTAAGATCCTCATCCGTTCTATTTTGGGTCTTTTCTCTAAGATCTTCCTCTTTCCATTTTGACACGAAATACATGGCTAATATTATCTCATTTATTACCTCACTCAGCCTCAACCACATATTTCCCTACCCTAAAATTTTGTGCCCAATGTCAACAAGAAGACCATATAGTGATATGGAGGGAGTAGTGGAGTACAACATTCCATTTAGTCCATTTAGCAGAGACATAAGGGAAAGAATAGGAGAGAGATGAGTATATGGAAGAGGTTCTCACTTCTCAGTATTGCACTTCCTAAGCTTTAACCAAAGTAAAAATCATCACACTAATAGGAAATAATACCGTTCACAAATGGTTACATGTTCAATGTCTGAACTAATTAAATGATACATACATAAAATCGCCATCCATAAGGTTCACTAACAGCTGGATATGCAATAAATGTATTTAATTTTCACATCCAAGCATACGAAAATTATACAATGGAGCACATGTATATTTAGCCACAAAAAGGATAGTTTGACATACCTGTCTTCATTTGAAGAGGCATCATCATTGCCAAAAACACGCCCAACAACTCCCTGTGCAAATGTTAACCACCATCATATTTTCATGCAAACATAACATCAAAAATGTAAACATAACAGTTCATGCAAAATGCAAACAATAATATCAAAAATGTACTTAGCACACATATTACTCGGACATGGCTACAAGAGTTGGATATGGTACTTGTCCAACTGCGAACTTGGTAAGAGTGTCAAACTCTCAGAGACTTACATTTTGAAGCACGAGATGTCTTAAAATGAGGAGATTAATATCAATATGATCGTACAAAACAAGTCTACAAATCATAAATTCAACTTAAAATATGAAACGTGGAGAACTGGAGATGCATGAGACAAAGAGCTTAAAATCATCATAAATATGCCTCACTACCATAAATTTCCTATACTTAATAATAAAAGCCTTTCTTTCAACACCGCAGAGGAGAGTGTCAAACTGGTAATTTGGGTAAAGATTCCCGAAGTGCCACATTAAACGCAGCACGCCGGTATGGATTCAGAGTCAGTGTAACACTGTGTGACACATGACACATGACACCCTACATCAAGGATGCTGATGTTCCAGGCAATGTAGGATGAAATCATATACGGAGTAATTTTTATTGAACATAAAACCACCAATCTCAGACTTCGAAATAACAACAATGTAGTCTATAAACAGTTCCCAAAACATTTACAATCTTGCACGCCTAAAACAACAAAATATTACTCCCAAAAAATTTGGAGTTATCTAACAAGTGTCAAGTGGAAACATTGCTTTGGTTTTGTCACACTTTCATACTCTTCCATTTCACTCAATTAGTCCTATTTCACTTCAAACTCTTGCAGCCACAATCTAACAAGAAATGCCATCCAGAACCATCGGGGTCGGGGGGTATCAGGGTGTAATAGACGGGATATTAATGTATACACGAACAGTCCACAGCCTCCTTTCCACAATTTAACTAAAGCAATCGACCTAATTCAACGTACTCCTCCATCCCAAGTGTCCCCTTTTCTCTCTTGGTTTTTCCCAAATTAATTGGCCCGTTTTAGAAAAAGAATGGATTTTCAATATTTCCATGACTATTTCCTAAATCCTTCCCAAAATAGAAAGTGTGGCGATAAAAAATCGAAGCGGGAGTAACATTTAATCGAAAATTTACAGTAGCAATAAGCAATTAAACCACAAATTACTAAAGAAAAAGCTGAGAACATTGATTAAAAATTAAAATCAAACAAATGAAGGAAGAGAACCTTGTAGCCAGAGACAAAATCCATCCTTTGCTTTTGTTGCCAGTTTACACACACAATGACCTGAAAATCAATCCAATCAATCAATCAATCACGACCTAAAATTAGACCTAGAATGCTAAATCACTTGTTGTTCAGCTATTCACTAGTCATTGAAACAGCATTCAAGTACTGATTCAAAAGTAAAGGCAGTGATCACCTGGAGGCAACGGTCGATTTGGGGATGAAATGTAGGTGAAATTGTGGCACTCAAAATTCAAACTTGAATAGAGTACCAAATCCTGAATTGCTCTTCTGGCGATTCAATTGGATCATCTAGGGTTTTGGTTGATTTTGCCTTGCGGTTTTAGAGAGAGATAGAGAAGCGTCTACGATTGAGATTGGAGGAGATGTCGCGAACTCGGGACTCTTTGAGTAAGGTGGAGTGGGATTTCGGTTTGACCTCGATTTCACCCAAGGAGCCTATTCAAACTTGCTACTCCCTCCGATTCTTTAGATTGACAAGGTTTACTATTTGCACAAATAATAAGATTGTGAGTGGAGATGGTGGGTCTCACCAATAAAGTAAAAAGCTTACACAAACAAAAACTTACCTATTATAGAAACGTTGCAAACCTAATGAATTTGCCAAATATGGAATATGTTGCGAATCTAAAGAATCGGAGGGAGTATCAATTTCTAATTCTATTCCAAAATTCTCGACCAAATATTGAAATGAAGTTAATCTGTTCCGTTGTTTTTTCCTAGTGATTATACGGAGTATATCGTTGAAGCTAGGTTAACTCTTGTTCGTAACTCATGCCTTAATTTTATAGAAGTGTTAGGGCGTAACAAGGGTACAAAAGTTGCGTATCATTGTACGACTTTACGTCCGTGCTCACACGCATGTGTGTAAGAAGGTATAGGGTAAATATGTTGTCAGCAGAACTTAAAACCTCAAATCTAAGTTATGAGTATCACTTTTTCCTATAAATTTAAGAGTTATTCAATATTTTTTTCTAAATAAAACACCTGAATTTTATTTATTTATTTATTTATTTTGCCCGAACTATTCAACATTTGCAAATTAGGATTTTTGTCAAAAAACTTCAAAAAATCGTCTTCAATAAAAAAATTCGACGTGGCATTGAATGAGATGAAAAAAAAAAAAAAAAAGGTAAACGAGCTTGGTACGCATTCAAGCCAAGTCCATACTTTTTACGGGCCAAACTCGAGCTCAGTCCGGCTCGTTTACGGCCTAGTTAGGCATTCAACTTTTAGAAACTTGGACCCTTTTCTTGTGCAACATTCTATTAGCAAGTTCCTACCATTTCTCCCCTAAAAATTCGTTTCCAGTGTCCAAAACGCGGACTTTTCCAGACAAGAAAACACTATGAGCATTCCCTCAACAAAAAAAACTAACAATATGACTAAGAGCAAAGGAGTGGGAGTCTTCTCAGACATTGCCAAAACTGCCAGAGGTTACTTACTACCCACCCAAACCCAATCACACATTCTTCTTTCTTCTCTGTATAATCTTTTGACTTTAATTTTGGTTTTTTCTGCAGATATATTGTACAAGGATTACAGCTATGGCGGGAAAACTAGTATCACCACCAAACCTGCACATGGCCTTGTATTTTTAATCCCTTTCTCTTTCATTTTCTGGCTCACATTCTACCAATTTTTAAAAAGGGTAGTCAAATTTCACAGCTTTTATGTGAAATATGCAAATATTTGCCAGTTTTTGTTACTTTGACTTCACCCATGCTCCTAAAGCTACAATTTTGAACTGTGAATGCAAGTTTTTCTCAGGAAATATGGTGGATTTTATCATCTGATGTCTGTGATGCTCCTCAATTTTGGATCTTTGTTGTCATTAATGATTAAAGGTTTCACCTTTACCATTCAGATTACATGTGTGTATACTCCCCCCGTCTCGTTCATTTGTTGGCGTTTTATATTCAATGTGAACGAGACGGATGGAGTATATGTTGAGGGCTTGCTTGCACAAAGCATAATTGCAATTAGGGTAATATAATAGAGGTCAAAACAATTTGTTTTCTTTATAAAATGAGGTTCAGGAGCAAATAAATTATCGAAATGGGGTGAGAATCGATCTAACTTATAATTGAAAATGGGTCTATGTCAGCTCCGAAGCTAGGTACTCATCCCTAAAGTCGCCGAGTCAGAAGTACTGACTGTATGTATAGCTTCAAGCAATTCACATTTCGTCTTTATCATGTGGCGTAAGTATGTATGACTCGGAATATCTTGTGTAACCAACATAATGACTAAAAATGTCGTATTTGATTGTTTGAAGACCCTTACGTCGACTGTCCTGCAAAAGGGAAGTAATTCAGCTGGTGGGGTAGCAGCAAATTACAGATACAAGAATGCAGTTATTGATGTCAAATTCGATACACTATCAAATGTATGTTTTCCTCGAAAGGTTGTCTGATGCTCTGTAAGTACTGTACTATGACTCCATAAGTTATGTGATATGTTTGGTTCCTTTGTGCTCCTCAGATAAATACAAGGCTAACATTAACCGATGTATTGCCATCTGTTAAGACAATTGCTTCAGTGAAGCTGCTGGATATGGACTCCGCTAAGGTACATTTGTGTTGTTTCAGTCATTTGTTTACCTACTGGAACATTGATCAGAGTTCAGCTTCATTCATTAGATCATATGTGCAAAGATGTTATTCAGTCAGTTCAGGGTTTGTTAGCCTTATCTTACTGTCTATACTCATTTCAGGTTGAGGTACAGTATTTTCACGAACATGCAACTATACGGTCATCTTTTTCTTTGAAAAATCCTCCCATATTCGATGTTTCAGCTACCTTTGGCACTGGAACCACTGTGTTTGGAGTAGATGCAGCCTATAATTCCTCCATTGGCGACATTACAAAATACAATGCCGGCATAAGCATGAGAAAACCAAATTTCTGCACTACTCTCACCTTGTAAGTCAGTTCACATGAATCTCTATAATGCATTGATGACCCGTGATCTTGCAAACGAAGGATTTATACTGTTTTTAAATCCTTTTCGGCCTGCAATGAATCTCAGGACTGACAGGGGTGACCTACTCACGGCATCATATGTGCAAAACCTTGATCAAGTGAAAGCGACAGCAGCCATAGAATTCAGAAACAGGTTTTCACAGGAGGGGAACACTTTAACTGTAGGAGGGTCATACAATGTTGATGAATTAACTCTAGTAAAGCTAAAGCTCGACAACCAGGGGACTTTGGGAGCAGTTCTGCAACATAAAATACGACCCAAGACGACACTCACAATGGCTACCGAGTTTGATTACAACTCCATCGATACAAGCCCAAAAATCGGAATATCTCTAGCATTAAGACCTTGAGTAAGCATTAATATCTCTATTTTTTCAATCAATCAAAATGTGTGAATGTCGCCGTGTTGGTATATATACAATACTATGATTAGTGATTACTAGAATATGCATGTCAGGAGTTGTTTGGTTTGAAGTTGGTGCACCATTTGACAAGGAGTTGTTCCACATTTGCATCCATTCTTGTTCCTTTCCCTCCCCATACAAGCATGTGAGCCAGGTCTCGCATCGAGGACCCATCTACTTCATGCACAGCCTTGAATCCCATTCTACTGTAAAATCTTACAAGCTGCATACATACATACATACATACATACACACACATACATGTGAATGCCAATGTGTTAATTACCTTAGTTCAATGATCTTAATTATTTTTTGGGTTTGGGGTAGCGAGTGCCAGCATTCAGGTGTCATATATGTTGGCACATTGTATGAGACGGTGTCACATGTGGAAACGAAAGCAAAGTCATGTTCTTTTCAGCTTCTTTCGGCTCAAATCATTTCAGTTTAGTTCAGTTCAGCCTAGCTACTTCAGGATATGAGACCGTCTCATACAATGGTGGAGAAAAAGGGAGGAGATAAGAACCTTAGAATGGTAAAGGGGAGTGTCATTAATAGCAAGCAACTGAGCAGTGTTACAACCAGAATCAAATCCATGTCTGACAGCAACAGCTCCAAGGAACAACCCAACCCCAAAAACCGACTTTCGAATGCTCAGAGTTTCTCTATTCAATCTGATGGAATCCAAATGCAGTATCTTGCCATCCACCCAAACCCTGATGCCTCCTTCTGCTGTTCCTAGCTCTCTGTTTGTTTCCATGCTTTTCGCGGTAATTCGAAACAAGGGTCCTAGCTTTTGGAGGTTTAAGTCAAGGTTTTGTGATCTTGAGGTTTGGATGATGTCCTCCATTGTTGGGATACTAACACCATTGCTGCTTACACTCATGTTTGGGCTTAAAAGATTTTTGGAGTTGGGTTTTAACTTTGAAATGGTTGAGTTAACTTGATTGGAAGTGGATATCAAAGGATATGTAAGCTACGTGGTAAGATAGGCTCCACGCCTTCAATCAAAACTCTTTTCTTTTAATTTAAGAATTTGCGATATTTGACATCTGAACGAAAGACTTGAGTTTGACCCATAACTCGAATATTACTTGATGAATCTATTTTAACTGGTTATTTACCATAAAAACGATAAGGGATACATCTTCCGTCCTTCAAGACATCGAAATCTCTTCCGTTTTCCTATAAAAATCATTTCCAAACCGTATCGTTAACCTAATCCATGGTCTTATACTCTTATATCACACAAGCTATTTAATAAGACCGTCTTATACTACAATAACAACTCTATTAGCCAAAAGTTGAATAATGTTTCTTCCAAATTGGGCACATTCAGTCGTTCTTTAATATAGAACGGTTATATAGAAGAGTGTTTGGTCTAACAAGATTGGGCCTTAAAGAAGGGTTCAACTTGAGAAGACAACAATTTCTTGTCCTACAAGCCTAAGGCCCACTACAAAAGACATACTCCCTCCGAGTTTCTATGATTGCCCCGTTTTTTTATGGGGTGGAAAATAAGGAAGGAAAAATGAGTGGTTAAAAAAAAAGGAAGAGAGATAAATGGGTGGGTGAATGTGAACCACACATTTATGACCTAAAATGGCAAATGGGTAAAAGATTAAACTCAGCCCAAAAAAGAATACGGGCAATGTTAAATGAAAGGTCCCACAAGTGAGAAGTAAAGTAAAGTAGAGAGTACGAGTATGAAAGAAGGAAGCATCCAGGAAACCTCAAAGCAATTGCTTTCTTCTAACTTTATACCAACAATTAGTAAAAAGCTTCTTCATTCTTCATCTTCCATTTAACTTACACTTTCCAAATTTAACCAAGTGTACGTACTATATATACAGCCTAGGCATCGTTCATGCAATCTACGTAATAACTACTGTAATTAAACATCATATCATCCATAGTAAACTGAAAACTCCGTAAGTTTCTTAGAAAAAGACGGTTTTCAACATCGTTAGATAATAATGGGGATGGGGAAGTCGTCGTTAGGGGCGGTAGAGGGTGTGTATTACTTCATTGGAACTCGTTGGAAGCTCCAAGAATTAAGGTTTAATTACATTGCTAATCATGCCATCTCTCTTCTCCATCGTTTCTTTCTTTCCCTCACTTCTACTCTATTCTACGTCAGGACCAATTGGTAAACTAATTATGTACTCGTATAATCATGATTACACGATTAATTAGTCATGCATGCAATAATTATTGTATTATTATTGTTGTACTATAACTACGTGCTCTTTTATAAGTTGAATAACTTGTTAATAAACGCGTCTTTAAAGGAGATTTAATAGACGCAGTTGAACATCGTCCCCTTACACGCCCTTTTTTAAAACCAAGAGTAGGATACTGTAACATGGATAATAAATCAGAAACTAAGGCATTCGGAGGTAACGAATTCGACCCCTTAAACACCACCGTTTCTTAAACAATTTGTAATCCCTACTATCGAACGTGTATAATTTTCGCTTTCAAGTGTATGTGTTTAATATATTTTCATTTTTTTTTTATTTTGGATAAAAAGATAATATGAGTATGTTTTTCATATTATTTTATTTTTCATAATAATTATTTTAATTCTTCTAAAATATAAAAGGGAAATAAAAATGATATGAAGGGAGTAATTGATCTTTACAATAAGCAAGGTAGTTGAAGAAGAAAGTGGAGCAAGTATATTTTTTAAGTTTAGAAAGAAACGCACTACGTTGTATGTGAGATCCGAAACTCCAACTTGAATTTACACTTCCTTGATAAGAAAGTGGGAGTATGTAGTATGTAGTGCGGAGTAACACAAATATAAAAAGTTGTTTTACATGTACATGCATCTATTATTGTATTTGTATAATCCGTATTAGCTACGTATTTATGATAATCTTAATCTTTAGTTAGTGTTTCTCTATTTGAGGTAGCAAAACAAGCTTTAACCAAAAGCTACACGGAAGTGGATTCAAAATGAAAAAGCTACCGCAAATGACGAGAGACTTTATTTGCATATTGAAAAGATTAATAATGACGACACTATCACATATTTTTGTCCGACCTAAAAAAAATACGTAACTACATAATGTTTGGACTATAATTAAGAGTTAAAAAATTACGACATAAATAAAAATAGGACATACATGATACGGAGTAATAAAGTTACAACGGCCATAAAACTAAAGATACAACATGTAACAAAAACACGATACTAAGTAGTTGATTGAATAAATAAAAGTGTCCTTACCGAATTCATCATAACGGTAATACTAATAGTTTCTACCAGTCGTCTGAAAATTTGAACTGTGGATAATAAAATAAAAATGTACCAATTAATTTCTTTTAAAAATTTATTTATGAGCAATAAAGTGGAGTTTGAATTTGGAGTCGAAATTTAAGTTTGAAGATAATGTTAGGGAAAGTAGAGCGAGGGTAACATGGACCTCTGTTATCAACAATATATATGCCGTTGCATGTGGTAGAGTTCACCGTCAAGTGAATATATACTCGTAATACAGTAGATACTTTAGTAATTACTTTAATGCAAATACATACATTGTGGCCGACCTAGCTCTACGTTACCTCAATCTTCAAACTTAGTTCATACTTCATGTGGTTATCCTTCGTTTGCATCAACTCATTTGTTTCTACTGTACATACTCAATTCCTCGTACATGCTCCGTATAACATATACTCCCTTCTATTCACTGGTATTTTACAATTTGATTGAAATATTTGACGATAGGTTCAGTGACGGACCTAGAATTTTTCACCAATGGGGATAAAAAATATTCCGATATTTTTTAAATTTATAAATCACTTCACATTCTATGCTACACTAATATTTTCTATTTTTGAAAAGCTACAAAATAATTCAAGAAACAAAATGCTATCAAGAAGGATCGAACCCGAACCAATCGACTATAATGTAAATGACTAAACCACTACACCAACAAACTGATATTTCAAATGATTGAAAATTATTTGTTCGAAATTAGCTGGGGGCCCATGACCCTCCGGACCTCCTAGGTATGTTTCCATTGAATGAGAAAATGTTTCCAAGCTACCCCATCAATCTTGTTCTTTGATTTACTTTTTGATTAAAATACTTTGCACAATAAATATAAAAGATAAATAAATGAATAAAGCGGATGAAAGATTAAGTTCCAATGTATTGTATATATGGAGTATAATACTATACTCTATAATAATTTTTTTTAACAACTTCTAAGAATTTTTTCCACTTTTTTTCTCTGTGAAACATTTTTCTCTTAAATGATCAACATACAGGGGGTGTTTGGTAAATGGCGGATCCGTCAAAAATTGGCATATTGAAAGCAAATGGCGGGTTTGACCACAAAATATGCTAATGGTAGTGTTTGGTAAATGGCGGATTGTAATAGCATATTGGGGTCGAATATGCCGTTTTGCAATATGCTGCTAAGAGCAGCATATTGAGCTTAGCGGATTACGTTTCTTCTTTATTTACCACTTTACCCTTTTACAATTTCATTATTCCTGTTTTCATTATTCTAAACTCTTCCATAGAATTCATCATTCTAAGTACGTTTTCCTCCCTTCGATTTTTTAATACTTAGCTTCCCCTATTTTTTTTATCTTATCATTCTTTTAATATATAAGTGGAGTATTATATTAAAATGGGAAGATAAAAATTAAATGGAAGAAGTACATAAATTTGATAAACAATTATTTGTTGCAGTAATTAATTCATGACTCGCAAGTTTCGGCTGAGACTTCATAAACTCAAGAAATATCAATTTTAATCAATATTAGAAGAAATCGACGATATTAATTATTGAAATTGTTGGTGTGATATATATTGACGTATATTTAATTAAAAAATTGTTTATGTTCTTTTTTGTCATTTTACAAAACAGTTAAACAATCTGCTAATCTAAAACAGCTAATAACCAAACACTATTAAAAAATTCTGCTAAATAAATCTGCCAGTCAAACCTGTCAATTGATTCTGCTAGTCAAATCTGCTTTCTAAATCTGCTTCTGCTAATATCATTCCGCTGTTTACCAAACAGGGCCACAAATAAATCAAAGATACTACGGTAGAGCTTCAAGAACAGAACGAGAAGATCGAGTAAAGACATTTTATCATACAGTTGGCCACCCTTGTATGGAGTAAAGTTATAACGGATCAAATATCAATCACATGAAAAAAAAAGACAAAATCAGAATATATCGAAAATAACAATGTTTTTCCTTTATATATCTACCCCATATAGATTAATATTCCGTAAATACCATTCTATATTTAATCAGTCACAAATTTATTATGACAAATATACACGTCACAAACAAAAATTCACGTTAATATAACGGATATCCAGAAATCCAAAATTAGGATCGACGTTAGTAAATCACAGAAAAAGAAGAGAGACAGGAACAAATATTCACAACAGAGTGACACAATTCCACACAAGAGAGAGAGAGAGAGGAAGAAAGCCATGCATAATTCCTTCATAAATACACTAATCACTCATCTTGTGTGAAAATAATACTGTAATGTAGAGAGAAGTCAGAGTGCACCCACATTAGTTGACTATTATGTCCTCCTCCTCCTCACTCTAACCTCCCCCACCACTACCACTTTACTTCATCACCAATCCAAATGACAACAACCACCACCGCCGCCGCCGCAACAACCACCGCCAACCGCCGTCAAACCCAACCACAACCACCAACAACACACCAATACTACTACTCCGGCACCCCATCATACTACTCCTCATCCTCCTCCCCATCCCTACTCAAAGGCTGCTGCTGCTGCCTCTTCCTCCTCTTCTCTCTCCTCGCCCTCATCACCCTCGCCCTCATCCTCCTCCTCCTCCTCGCCGTCAAACCCAAGAAACCCCACTTCGACCTCCAACAGGTCTCCGTCCAGAACATCAACATCGCCGGCACCCCCACCTCCACCACCCTCTCCTTCTCCATCCGCCTCCTCTTCTCCGCCGCCAACCCCAACAAAGTCGGCATCAAGTACGGCGAGTCCCGCTTCACCGTCATGTACCGCGGTGTTCCTCTCGGCCGGGGCACCGTCCCCGGGTTCTACCAGCCGGCTCACAGTGTCAACAACGCGCATACCGTTGTCACCGTCGACCGGGTCAACCTCATGCAGGCCGATGCCACGGATTTGATCAAGGATGCGAGTGTGTACGATAAGGTGGAGCTTCGGGTGTTGGGGGATGTGAGTGCCAGGATTCGGGTTGTTAGTTTCGATTCGCCTGGTGTTCAGGTCTCGGTTGATTGCGCCATTGTTATTAGTCCCAGGAAACAGGCGCTTACTTATAAACAATGCGGATTCGATGGGTTGAGTGTTTGATCTACGTAAAGTCACGAGAGATGATACTCAATTACGCTTGATCTCGATAATTTAGGTATTTTTCTGATTGCGGAATCTGGGCGAGGTAGTTTAAATTGGTTATAATGATGATGATGAGGAAGATGGAAATTTAATGACGAGTTATTATGGAAAGTTTTAATTTTTTTTCTTTCTATTTTTAGTTGTAACTAATAATTGAGTAATTAAGTGTTGGAAATTGTTGTAGAAATGCAGTAATTTGATCTGCTGCGGTTTTTTTTTTTTTTTTTTTTTTTTTGGGTTTTGATTAATTTTGTTTTATTATGTGTAACAATGAAAAAAAAGGTGATATCTTTGTAATTTGTAAATGAGTTAACCCAAATCTGGGTTATTCCAATCAATATGATACTACTACTACTCCACATGATGATCATCTAATTACCTTTCCTGAAACACAAATTCTCGTTTGTAACAGAGTTTTCGAGCATATTCCTGAAATAGAAACTGTCTCGAGAAGAGAAGCATTGTTTTTGCTATAGAATTATCTGGGTACAGGTTTAGATGCTGTGTTAACCGATTCCAAATCATTTTTGGATCGAGACTCTCTGGTTAACAAGTGGTTTTACTCCGACAGCCAACGATAAGGCGTCTGCTGAATGCTGATCTGTGTGCACATATTTGCAGCATCGAAAATTGTAATGCAGCTTGAAAGAATTGCTTATAGACTGTCGATCATCGAATGCAATCTTAGTTACATCCGAATTGCCAGGCACACACTTTACTCCACAGTTCCAGTGCTCGGAACTTGGAAGTAACTAAGTCTATGTATCTCTAATCTCGGAACTTTCAGATCCCTTGTTCAGTCAGTTTTATGTATGTCTGAGTCTGACCCTGTGTTTCAAATAAATGCATAAATTTAAAATCAAAATCACTTGTTCAACTAAGGTTAACTCTAGCATCATACAAAAAGTTGCCTACCATGAAAAACATGGTTTTCACAGTGACTAAACCTTGAACCGGCAAACAAAAAACCATATACAATATACAAACAAAAGAATATCAATTCGAGTTCGAGTGGGTCTATCAAACACATTTGAGGCGAGACTCTGAGACTCAGAGCTGCTCTTGGGTTTCCGAAGTAGTCAGTAGCTTAATTTTCCGTTCCTTTTTTATCTTCTTCTCTTTTAGCATCTGAGCTGCTAGTATTAGTAGCTCTGCCATCTCCAGCCCTGCTGCTGACACGGGATCAATTTTCTCAGCATCGGAATCCTCAGATATTGCATCGTCACTAGATGATGCTTCGCCCTCTCCTGACCAGCTAAGAGGTAAGGCGCTGCTGAGGGCGATCTTCAACAGCTCTGCTTCTCTAATAGTATCATCCACCTGTCTGGGGCTCCCCATCGGAGGACGAGAGCCTTTTACTGAATCTGCCATTTTTGCCTACAAATTTAAACCAATTTAGTAACGTGAGACCAAACTTTCTTGAAACTGAGGATGAATGGGGAACATCAACTGAAGAAAGATCCAAGAATCACCTGTATAAGAGAGTGTCGAAGTTTACGGATATCAGATGTCAACCGCTCCAAACTAAGTATGCTATCCTTCAGAGTAACGTATTCAATCCGCAACCTACATGTCAAAATTTAACAGAATTATCGTATTGTTGATGAGGATTGAATAGCAAATAATATTATCAGCTATAAGAGAAAATAGGAATGGACCTTGCATTGTCTATGCCGTGATTAGATTCAGGGTCCAATTTGCGTTGGACCAAAGATGTATTCGTTTCCTCTGTACCAAGCCACCGTCTCCAGGAAGTTCTTTTTAACAAATTTGTAAGCTTTCCATCTCGTCCAAGACTAACAATTCTTCTCTCACCAGTATCTGCAGGAAGGTTCGTTTGTGGGCTCTTGTGAGTCGTCTGCCTGAGGGTATGAAAAACGAAAGCTTAGAATGGATAAAACCGAGATTGACAGTATATCATTAACAAGGGTAGGGTGAAATGCATTTATGGCTAACAGCGAGTAAATAGAGATTAAGCGATTTTGAGAGATTATACTCTAATAATTGCTGATACTCCTGTTTAACCTCTGCCAGTTCCAAAAGAGCCTTCACTTTTTGCTCAGTCACCTGAAATGACAGCATGAGAAATAAAGTAACTAAGAGATACTAGAGTAACAGTTGAATATTAACAGATCCTAGCTACTATTGAAAATGCATATGGCACAAGAAGTTACGACTACAATTTATCCATAATAGACGTCTTGCACCTTATGTTGACAAACATCGTATGAAACGTGCATAAAGAGAGGAAAATAAATCACTAAAATTTCCCGATAACATTGCCAAGACATTAAGATTCGCGAAACAACTCAAAACAGATTCCAAAAACGGGAACTACCAACCCTTTTATTTCCAAACATTTGATAGCACTTACGAGTATATTTTATCAGTTGCCTGTCCTAGAGATGCAGAGTTTTTGACCGATTGGGTATCGATTAATCAAGCTTTAGAGAGGAGAAAGAGAATTTACAAGTTGTAGATTTCTCTGAAGTTCATCAACTGTTTCTTGAACAGCAGTATGGACGTTTTCTTCCAAAATGTGTCTTTCTTCTTGCTGTGACAGAAGTATCAAAGCTGATACCTATGATCAAGATAATGTTAAGAGACAATAATAATGAAAAACCCAGAAAATGAAATTTGCAAGTTTTCAGAAAGCAAGTACTTTCTCGTGCAATGCCCGTGCCAGAGTTTCAGAAGAATCAGCTCCCTGAGCAATTTCCGGCACGCTAGTACTGGTAACCTGTAAATAAATACTCCGTAATACATGTAACAATGTTTTACACACGATAGCTTCAAAATGTGCACACCACTACTTAAAACAAGCTGATTCACGATCACCAACAAGGCACCTTTCTCATACAAATCATCAAAATGAAGTTACATATAACAATGAGGCTCTTTCAAAAAAAAAAAAAAAAAAAAAAAAAAAAAAAACAATGAGGCTGCCACCAGTTCCCCCACAGAAGTTGAAATAACCAAGGAGCTTCGAGTACACGACCATCTAAAGTTGTGACTGGGAAAACGGAATAAAAAATCACAAACTAATTTGGCGGAGTTTGAACTCAAGTCATGATTATCGACCTGCAATGACTTTACTAGCTAAGCTGGATGAAGTCTCCACTCTCCCTTGCCTCTAGTTGACTTATTGAGCACAAAACATTTCAGAATACATACATCAAATAACGATCAGCAAACGAACCTCAATAGCTGGAATATCTCTATACAACTTCCCAACCTCTTGCTCAATGCTGTTGACAATTGATTGTTGGAAGGAACTTTCATTGCTTAGTAATTCCATAATTTGAACCTTTTGTTGGTTATGGTATTCACGTAATGATGATATTCCATCAACGATATGTCTGTCTCTGTCCGACAGAATCTGGTTTGAGGGCCACCTTATAAATAACACAATAGTGATAAATGGATAGTAAACGATTGAAGATGTGGTATGTGCTTACCTTTTCCTGCTCCAGAGTGCTAACCTTGTTCTTTAGGTGCTTTTCGATTTCCCATCCCTTATTACCACACCAAAAACAAAAGCGGAGAGAGTGAAAGATCAGTATGCAAGTTATTCAGTCTTGAATGATAATGACACATGTGATACTCTTGCACACATCAACAGGATGCATGTTTACGAAGTTTAATCACATTCCACAGAAAATTGTGTCAAGAATTGAAATAAATTATTACTCGTATTATTTTTGTTTTGAAAAGACATGTAGTCATTTAATGACTCATTCTGCTTACTTTATTACAGCATTGTTATTACAAACTAATGAATGATGAGTTTGGCAAATTCCCATCAAAATTTAAAAAATGAATACAGTTTTCACATACGTCAACTTCCATCTTACCATTTGTAGTTTGTGTTGTAAATCACCGACTGAGCCCCGTAAAGTGTCAATTTCTTCAAGCAAATCAGCCTGTCTGAGAAAGAGCTTATGACTATGGGAATGTAAATAAGTAATAGTACAGATTACCATATAAAAGCCTAACAATTATTGGATAATTATTACTCATGGACTCAGAACAATATGACAGAGACTTATATGTTCTTCATCTCTATAGATTAGCATATTCTTCCCGGACCATATACATCTATGCCTCTAAGTTTGAACTCGTCAGAGGTAGTATAGTATAGAACAAGATATCATGTTGAAACATTACAGGCAAAATCAAAACTCACTACATAGTTAGTCGAGGAAGATCCCTGATGGACATTGAAACTCCAAGATTCTGTCAAATCATTATAAAGGCAGGAACACTTATCATGCAAGGAAACATCGTCAAACAAATCACCCAGGCTACTTTCTTCATCATCGCCCCCTCTACAAGCACGCTCCCGAATATCATAGAACTTATCTATAACCTGTAGACAAAAATATTATAAATAACAGGAATTTGTTGGACGAAACCACTTTATTACATGCAGGTCAGACTTTAACATAAGCAGGACAAAGAATTACCTTTTTACAATTCTCTATTTCCTGATCTTGCTTTTCTATCTTCATTCGTAAATTCATTACTAGCTCTTCGGTCTCAATGGCCCCATCACGAAGTTCTTGTAACCTGCTTATGGATAAGATAAAATTCAAAATCTACTCAACGAATATTTTTAAATTAAAATCAAAATAATAGTCTACAAAGCCAACACGGCCCAAAGCTTAATTGAGGTTCTCGACAAAGATCTATCTTTGTTAACCCACACAAAAATTCAGCATGATTACATTACTACTCCGTATATCATAACCATTGCGGACTATTTCTTGTAAGAGACCTTTAGTTTGGCAAGTTCAGGAATCAGGACAGCATCACACATTGAGAAGATAGCTGGATTAAAATCTTTCAGACCTTTTAGAGAATGTAAAGCAAAAGCAAATTATCTAGCTTTATTCCAGTCGTCCCTCATTGTGTCATAATTTTAGGAATCTATGCTCCTAGATTTATATTTGCTATTGTTATATGTTACACCACTGAGGCATACCTCATCTCAGCATCATTCAGACTCTGACACATGAGTTCTTCATTCTCTTTGGCCTTCTCAGACTGCATGAGCCAGACATCAGTGTCAATATTCAAACATATACAAGGATCACAGAAAGCTTATAGGGTAATACGGAAAAGTAAAGCTCACTTACCTCCATTAGAGCATAATCACGATCAGAAAATGCCTGAGCAATTTCTTTACGTAAATATTCAAGCTGCTTAACTACCTCCGCATTCTGCAAATTGACGAATATAGATTAGAGTAGCCAAAAATTACATCACACATCCAGTACTCAAGAAAGAACTTACGATTCTTTATATTAACTCCATACGTATTTGGTTTGCGAACCAGCAATTGCAGTCGTTGCAAAAAAAAAAAATACACCATCTGATACCAATTACTTTTGGGATGGAACCTACTTAAAATTAAATGGACTCTCTATCCTCCTTATGGTGTGGTCAAGACTTTTTTTTATGAATTTTACATGTAAGAGCTCATGGCTTCGACAAAAGAGAGAAAGAAGCAACGTGGAAAAGAGGAGCACCTTTGAAACCTCCAATTTATGTAGCTGATCCAAATGAGTCTGGCAGCAAAAAAAAACTTTTGTATTAGACACTGGACATTGACAATAAGTTCTTGAATTTTTTTAGAGTGAAATAAAAAGTTACTCAAAAGTTTCAGAGAAGAAGACAATCTATCAGAAACAGAAAATAACACGGGGAACAATCCCTTTGAAGGTAGATTCAAGGATCCCATTAAAAGTTCCAATAACGTCAACCAAAACAAACTGAATTGAATATGTCCCGAACTCCCGGGCATAACCAAAAAGTAAAAGAACCACAGAAAATACAAGAATTAAAATCATAGAAGATCATTCAACTCACCTTAATCCTCTTTGCCTCAGAAAGCTCGTCCTTGATATCTGAATTCTCTTTGACATAGCTGGCTACCTTGTTCCGTAAGTTTTCAACCTCTTGTTCTAACCCAGCTGTCCTGATACATAGATAAATAAAAAAGCAATCCTCATCATGTACCCCATTGTCCTCAGCTACCCCCAACTAACCCACCCAACACATCATCATGACATCTAGAAACTTTTTAGTGTCTTTGATTAGTATGTGATATTCATACCTTCGGAAATATGTTTGAGTAGCAAGGCTGATATAACTAGGACCAGCTTTCTCCATACATAATTTCTCTATGTCTTTCTGCAGCTCATCTCGCTCTATCAATTACAGAAATACATCCAATAGTGTAAAATGTTAGATAGTCAAGTCAGCATGCGTTTTAGAGAGGGAAGCTTGAACAACACTCGCTAATTTTTGGTTTCAAAATAAAGCAAACTTAAAACATATGATGTAGATGACAAAATGTGGGGTGTAACAGAATTCATGGCAATTTCAAATCTGAAGGGAAGAGACTTAGAGAACCAAGACTAACTGCGGAGTATATTCTTTATGAAGAATGTTACTAGGGTGTTGTATTTCTCTTCGAAGTTAACATATGTGCCTTCAGGCTTTGTTATCTGGCTCTTGATGCTAAAACAGTTCCAAAGTTTTTCCCTGGTTTCACGGAGATATACTCGGTCGTGATGGAAAAGTATGTCTGATAGCAATCTACGACTTAGGCTCATTTTCCCAAGCACCGTATCAATAAACACCATTACCCTCACGGCCTCACGCATCATCAGAGGCTCTGATAGTCATTGCGAGATTGGTTCCGATGTACTCAATCAATCTTACCCTCGTGTCTATAAAGGTAGAGACAATTATTTTTTGATGATCCGTAATGTAATTACATCTAGAATTGCATCAATGACTGCATTTCCAAGTTTAGAAACCATTGAATACCTACTGTAAAATTTAGACATCAAAATTGATTTGAAAGCTCATCTGAAAACACCGTAATCGTCATGGTTAACCGATTTGTATAGCTGGTGATCAGCATTATTCCAAACAAAACTAAATAAAAACCAGGAAAAACTCATTGAATCAATCAATTTGACAATTATTCTTCAGACACCAAGTTGGATACTCCTACATCATAATCTGGAAAGATGCAAAACTAAAGCCGAAAAATTAACAACCCACCTCGCTCTAGGCGCTCAATTCGGGCATTCAACGACTCGTTTTCTCCCGAACTCTCATCCATACCTGTCAAGGTAAAAAATTAATCTCAAAATACCTCACAATTCATACAACCCTGTTACAAAAACTAGCAGATTGCAAAGTTACACATTGCACCACGTTTAAATTCAACGCACAAAACCTAAATCAACCCAAGTAACTGCATTTAACACTAAAACCCAGGAAAAAAGGAGACTCCTTAATCTCAATTAACGAACTATAACGAACTATAATCGTAATTTTATTCATATGCGAGGAGTATTTTAATAAAAGTGGAAGCTTTCCGAGTTTCGGAAACTGAAAAAACGCCTCCAATGATGCCAGCAGACGAATAAAATAAAATTAGAGTGAAATCAGATTGAAGAAGTAAAACCCACCTGCAGAAATGCTGGATAGTCGTGATTTTGTAAGCAGAATTGATCAAAATTCAATCTTCAACTTTGCAGTGTGTATTGAGCCAGATGAAACAGAGTTGTTCTTCAATGATGAGAAAGGAAATTAGCAGATGATTAATTGGTATACGACTTTTTTCCTGCGTAAGTGGTCAAGCTAAAGAGAGATACTCCGTAGGTAATTAGAAAGAAGAGTGAATTGGGGAATTAGGGATTTTAGGGTTATGCAAATGCAATTGAAATCGTGGTTGATTTTAGGGAAGATAATTGGGAAATTGCTGCGACAGAGAGGACCCAGATTAGCCTCTTTTGGCAGCATCTTCTTTGTTGTCATTAATAAACTATACTTGTACTTATTGGGTTGCCACTATTATTACGTACGCCTTGGACCGTATCAATTGTCCCCGAGGGAACCTCATATTAAATCAATAGTCGACAAGTGTAAAATTCTTACGGGAAATTTGAATTTAGTATAATATCATCAACCGAGGAGAAAGAAAGACGGGTCATATAATGTGCAACCGAATTACCACCCTGCTTAGGATGAAGACAAAGCCAGGACGGGAAGAGATCAAGGGATCGGAGTTATGGATTTCATCAAGGCAAAGGTGTAACACCCGCAAATTTCCTAACTTTGTTATATGTTCCGTTACAATTATATCGTAACTCTGTAATATTTCGTCAACTATATTTTTCCCACTTCGAGGTCTTTTTCATTATCGAGCCTAAAATTATTTATTTCCGTAAAAGGATTTTAATTATTCTATTTTTCATTCGAAAACCCATTTAGTTCTTTTCATCGCAAGAATATTTAATTATTTTTGAAGGATCATATTTTCTTTGAACAATAGTTTTAAAATCGAGTTTGAAATATTTATTTTTCAAAAAATGCTCGATTACATTTGTAATCAATTTCTAGCTCAAAAAATATTTTATTTTCCAAAAATGGCCGTTTAATTATTTTACTACGCGATTTCATAAATAATTATTTTCTAATGCGTTTTTAATCCGATTTCTTCATAAATGCTTATATTATTTTTATTCTATTTATTTTAAATCTTATCCTCGTATTTATTTTAATCAAAAACTTATCCTATCGATTTGTTGTTGGTTCTTTCCATCACAACCATCTCGTCTTCTAGTTGAGTTAAGAGTCCTTGTAACTCAATTATTCCTATCTTTTAGCTTCCTAATTTCTCTTTATATTCTCATTCATTCATTCTAGTCCATTTGATTCACAACAGAAGTTTCTTTTCTGCTCTATGTTTCACTTTAAACTTCATCCTTTTCGTTCATCATCAATTAGATCCTAATTCGTCTCTAATTCTTTCCGATCTCGAGGGTAATTTAATTACTCTTATTCGTTCTTCATCTCGTTTCTCCTTTCTATTCACTTATAATGTGGTTTTGATACCATATATTTAATTATTTTGTAGACTGTCGTGCTAGATCCGACGAAGATGATTATTTAATTGATTCGGATCTCGATTAAGGTAACATTGACACGTTACTCGGTATTATGTGATATTATTGTTATAGTTGCATGTATAGAAATTAGATTTCTATTAGACAATATATTTATATCTCGTTTTTAATAACAAAGGCTTTAAAATCGTAAATCTTCACATGTTTTGTTGTTTTTAAATCGTTTTTACGAGATTTGCGAATAAATCTTTCTTTTAATTATTAAAAAGTATTAAGAGGCCGAGGCTAAAACATACAAATAATAATTAATTTCATAATTTTCGTGATTTTGATATAAAGGGTCAAATTGAAAGTTTTATTGTTTTAATAAATTTACAGCATGTTTCAGAATCTGTTCGTGTTTTTGTGTTAAAAAGAGACTACTATTTATTTTAAGTCTAATTTTTGTCTGTTTAATTTCGTAAAATAATTCCAAGTGGTTTAGTCAGAATAAATTGTTTATGAACGGGTGTCAAACTAATCCGCGATTCTGTCAGTTGTGATAAGATCTAAATTTAAACATGTGTTAAACTTTTTATTTAATATTGATAATTTACGTACAGAAACTAGGAAGAGTCTAGTTAATGTTTCCAATTGGAATTTATTTAAAATCAATTTTTAAACGTGTTTTATTAAAGAAATACAAACGAGTGTCTAATTCTGACAGATTTTAAATATACGAACAAAAACGCATGTTTTTTCGGAATTTGGTTTTTCTCCTGAAATAGAAGTTGTAACTAAGTTTCTAAAGTTTTGAACCCCACTGGTCTTACGTTGTTTTAATTTTTAATGATTTAATTATGAATTTTATAGTAAGACACTGCAGTTTTGAAAAAATCTGTCAATTTGTTATTTAAATACTTTTAATTACTTAAACTTCAACCTTTTTAAAATAATTATGATTTTGACTTTAGTTGACTTTTAATCATGAGTTATACACTTATAAAATAAATATAATGTTTAAGTCTCGAGCCCTAATATTAACTATTTTATATAACTCCTATTTTAATCGATTTCTATGTATATAATATTACCTACTTTTGGAAGTTATTATTTTAAGAAAGTTTATATTTTCATAAAATTTTCTCTTTTGAAGAACAAACTATATTTTTATTGAATTTTGATAATGGCTTTGTTTTGGAGTTATGGAATAAGAGAAGTGTACGGGTAGAGTAATACAGTCTAGAGTATACGTTTTGCCATCAGCTATAAGGCTAGTGTATCCGAGCGGGATGCATTGGTTGTTGAACTGGGCATGTTCTTGTCCAGGAGTGTATGTTCATTTTGACCTTAAGCTCGTACCTCGCATGTAAGACGCCGTCGGGTTGAACTGGGCACACTTGGTGTTCCAGGAAGGGTGTGCATATTTACTTAAGCTAGGACCTCGCATTGATAAGTCGCCGTCCTATTATGGTTGAGTAGCCTAGTTAGAGATCGAAGTTTGATTTGTTTGAACTAAGTTCTCGAAGCTAGTTTAGTATTCTCCTAGTGAAAGTCTATTTTGTTACACTGATTCACATCCATAACGTCGTTTTGAATTATTTTACTATATCTTTTTAAACGTTTTCCATTTTGAACTATTTGATATAATAGTAATTATGCTTTAATGTCATGTAATATGGCTGAGAGAACGTCGTCGTTACTCCCCACTGAATTGTGGCTGTTATGTTTATAACATGACAGGTTTTTGCTGCTGGGTTTTGGGTGTGAGCTAGCGAGTAGCATGGATCCTACTCTACTTCATTTATATTAATTTTTGGATTGTTAAACCCATTTGGAGAATTTTTATTTTTAGCCCTTTTGTGAAAAGTGGCATTTGTATATATTGACTGACCGTTCTTTTTCTAAAATTTAGAACTGTGTTTTAATCCCAAGTCTACAGTGTTTCCGCCACTGTATTGCGTTAGAATTTATAGGGGATTACAAAAGGCCTAGGGGACTTCTCCACGTTTCTCGATTATGGACAGCACTAACTAGTAACTACGATGTGTGAGTCGCTTTTGAGTACCACATTCTCAAACCTCGCTTCTTGAGCATGTAATAAACCCCAAACAGTTGCATTTGCTTCAGCAACGTCAGGTGGCCAACGCGCATTAACCCTTCAACCTCCTGCTAACACCACCTCACCACAGTTGTTCCAGCCCGCCACCCTCCCACGCCCAATGGAGTTCATGTTATGCTCCATTGCTAAGTAATTAACGTAATCATGCACCAGATTCACAAAACCTAATGTAGTTGAGACAAAATGAACCTTCTGCATTGAACTCAACTCAATTGATTCAAGCGAAGTAGAGTGAAGTTGAAAAGAACAGGTTTAGACCCTGAAATAGTAAAATGTGACAAAATGCTAAACCAGATGCCAACTACTAAGATAAAAATGTATCAACACATAAAACTACATACAATAAGAGTTAGAACCAGTAAGAGTTACAATCTCCGAAAAGGCTTCTTTATCTCCGAATATTCAACATATCTTTCGCCTCAGTTTGTTCCTGCAACAGCTCCTCACTAGTATACTTACTTAACAACTCTTTCTTCTTCTTTTCCAGAACCATCCTCTCAATCTCTTTCTCATCGGGAAGTGGCACATGCACCACAAATTCCCTCTTCAGCAACCCTTCATCTTCCTCCATCTCTTTCCTTCTCTCCTCCTCGACCACTTCCTCCTCCTCCTCGTACAAAATAGCTTTAACATCACTGCCAACTGCTGCCACCTCGCCACTCTTAACTGCCTTTCTTGCCTCACGCTTAATCTCCTCCATCATCTCCCAATCTGCCAATGCTGCCGCTCTCATGGCTTGCTCTGCGGGCCCTTCCAGCTTGACTAACACACCATCCTCCTCGTCCCTGTACCCGTAATAACTTGCGTCAATCCGTTTGTATATATCATACCGTGTACGCCTCTTCCGCAATTCCGGTGGCTTCTCGAACAACTCCCTAACTCCCGGCAGCTTCTTGGCAGCACCAAAGTACCTAATGAAAACAAAAATTAATCATACTCATTCCATTTCATTAGCTTCTTTTAATCTTTTCAGATTTCCAATACAAATACAGGAAAAGTGAAATTATATGTTACGTACTCAGTATTAATTAGTTTATGAAAATATTTTCATCAACTTTTTGTAATTTCTATCTTATGTAACTACTAGCTCTAGTTGATCTCTATGTTACTCTGGCACGTTTCCAAGTACCGAACACGATACGTATACGTTATTTTGTGTGTTGAATTTACAATATTTTGATCTCAATGAATTATCGCAGTGTCGTATCGTATCTAACAAGATACGTATCCGACACGGGATATGGCAACCAAGTGAAGAATCGGAGTATATCTAAACTTATCTCCAGTACACTGTACCTAGATTTCCGCCTCTTCTTGTACACTACATAACATGGAGACTCATGAAATCATCTAACAAATGACCCAAACCAAACAAAGACTTATTCATCATTCAATTACAGAACTAATAGAATGCTTTTGCACCTAAGGTTCTCTCATGAGTTTTGCACCTAAGATTGTCATGAGTTCTACCTACAGGAAATAGCTCACTTGTCAACACTTAAAACATACAACGAACTCTTCTCTCAAACCATAACAGTACCAATAAAATCACCAAGGCAAGTATTAAATGAGCAATATAGCAACGACATTGCGCCTCTCAAACCCTTAAGGGCCTTAACAAAGTCATTGATAACATCATAAAACGAGCAATAAAAACATATAACTAGGCCATTCCACAACAAATCACCTCTAGTAAGACTGTTCCTTGAGTACAACAAAATCACTAAAACAATCATAAAACGAGCATTGCAACATTAAAATTATGTCATTATCTGCATACAGCAGTTTCAAGCGAGTTTTGATCAAGCAAATGCCTTCTAAGACCGTCATACGAGTACACAAAAATCACATGCCCTATTTTTTTTTAGCTGAATCGAACTGGAGAGAGCTGAGTTAGCAGAGACCAAATGAACGAACACAATGGGGCTAAACTGCAGACCTAGCTCAATTCTAAAACTAGCATTCTACCATCAAGAGTATGCCATGATAGGCATACAGCAACAGTTGCACACTGAGGTTTTATCAAGCAGAATACATGTAACACTGTCATATGAGTACACCAAAATCACCAATACAGTCATAAAACGAGCAATATAACACGAGACAACGCCATTATACAGTCATAAAACGAGCAATATAACACGAGACAACGACATTATACACATATAACGCCAAAATACATGCAACACTGTCATATGAGTACACCAAAATCACCAATCCAGTCATAAAACGAGCAACATAACACGAGACAACGCCATTATACAGTCATAAAACGAGCAATATAACATGAGACAACGGCATTATACACATATAACGGTTTCGAAAGAGTATTGATCAAAGAAATTACCTGTAACCGGGCCCTCGTCCACTAGGATTCGGCACATCGACAATATTTCCATCCAAATCAGTCATCTTCGCGGACTGTTTCGTATAATTCGGTCCGCCGAGCTCAAGAATCCGCCGCTCCCAGTGAGTTTTCTCCCGAATAAGCTTGTTAATCTCGTCATTCAAATCGCGAAGGCGGTGTTCGCCGAGACCTTCATTCTGGATTTCAGCGACTTTCCGGCCGATTTCACGGAGGATTTGCTGCCGCCATTTGTCGGCGTCGGCGAGGTCGCGACACTCCGAAGCTAAGAAAGGACGGCGTTCTTTTGGCTTCTTCTTCTCCTCCTCCTTCATTGTTACGAATCGATTCAGCATCGACTGCGCTTTTTCCTCATTTCTCGCCATGATTGAATTGAGTTTTTTCTGCGGTTTTGGGGTTTGATCGAGTTGATTTTGTTGAAAGAGGGGAAAAGCTAGGGTTTAAGATTGGGGAAGAACTATGAAGTCTGAAATACGAGTCGAAGTCCCGAAATAGAAGAACCTCAATTGTACGGAGTATTTGATACGGAGTAAAATATAAAAACAAAAAAGAATTTATATTATTGTAATTTTATAAATACAAACCTATTCATATTTATATTAGGGTTATTTAACAGGAATAATAGTATTCCATCAATAAAACCAACTTTAATTAATACGGGAATAAATCAAGTATGAGACATATTATACAAGAATGAAATTGTCTCTTACATGACCGGATGAAGTCGGTTTTGTGGGTCTCATATTATTAATTAACATCCATCTTCATGTTCTTCGTTACCCTAAATCAAATTCTCTCTCCTAAACATCCTTTCTCCAAATCCATGGATAACTCAATTCATGTTCTTCGAATTCATTGGGATTGAACTTCAAGGTCACAGTACTCCATGGATCAACCTACGTTTTCAATTAAACCAATTACAAAAGAACACTAATTGAACACTTAAAACCCCAAATTAAATCCAGAAAAATCGAAAACCTTAAGTTAAACCCAAAAAAATCGAAAAAAATCGAAAACCCTAAGTTCAACCCAGAAAAATCGATTTAGGGAAAATGAAAAAAACACTAACCGTTGACATTGTCGAACCACAAGATTGAGGAATGAACTTGACAATACCCCTGAAAATTGATTTTCGACAAAATTAATGACAATTACCTTCGACCAAGTTTGACAAAAGTTTGAGAAAGACAAAAAAAATAAAAGTTCCGTAAAAATTAACTTCGACGAAGTGATGAAGTGATGAATGGATGAAGAAGACGTTTTGAATTGATGAGAATTGATGAATCGAGAAGATGAAGTTTAAAGTTTGGGAGTTAATGAGGTTAAAAGTGATAATGGGGAGTATAATTTGTGTTAGTGGTAATATTAACGGGGGTAGGCGGTAGCAGGTAAACATATTTCATTCTCGTGTAATATGTCTCCTACTTGGTTTTATTCTCGTATTAATTAAAGTTGATTTTATTGATGGAATACCACCCAAAGTTGATATTATTTCTGTTAAATAACCCTTTATATTATCATAAAGATATCTTATCTTATTCAAATTAGAGAATTAAATCCTACGGAATACGGGTTATCATCTCTTATACGAAATCATATCTTAATGATATTAGTTATAATTCAGTTAGGTGATCAAAAGTAGATCAGACCTGACAAATAGATTGGATCTTGACGGATTCGTGCTTGTGTGTTGTGTCACATGTAAACGGGTCATTAACCTTTCAACCTAAACCCGATCCAATTAAGTTTCATATCGCGTTTGTGTCGACAAACTTATATAAATGAGTCATTAAGTCTCAACCCAAACCCGTTAATTTTGTGCGAAGTTTGTATCGTTTTTCGTGTCATATCTATATTTAGAAAGTACTACGAACCTACTATTTCTTTGATAAATGATTAACATAATTTAGACTAATTTAACAAATAGGTCATTCGCCTTGAGTTTGTGTTTTGAGAACTAAACCCGAACCGATCAATTAAATATTGTGTCGTGTTGGAGTTGGCAACTGATATGATATAGTGACCCTACAACTTATTATTCGAGTTACTTGTCGGCAACTGTAAGTCTTTAGTGACCATACTATATCGTATCAGCAACCTTAATCCACCAGTTAATATCGTGTTGGCTTTCGTGTCCTGTCATTTTTTTCCAGTCGATACTCAATAATGATGGATGTGGGACGTATCGGTCTGTCCTTCATATTTGGAGGAGAAATGACACGGAGGTACGGGTACAAAAAGGTGGGCTTTATGTCATGTCTTGCTGTGTGAGTGAAACGATGGAAATGTTGGTCGCAACACAGTCCAAAGCTGCGCTCACAAGTCATAACATGTCGGGTATCATATGTGTGCGCTTGAGCATAGATCCGTGTACAAATAATTTCTCACTTTAGCCTTATTTCTTTGCATTTTAAGTGTACCGAATCGTGTTAGTTGTGTCAAAAAGAGCGCGTGTTTATTGGGTTGTAGGCCATGTTAAACCGTGTCAATCCATCCATCATCAACATACGTGTTCATCACTTCCATTTCTAACGACTGTAGTTAATATACGATGCTTTTATTATCACTTCGATCAATTCGATCCGCGGATGTATGTCTTTTATCTTTAGATGTTTGAAAAATGTTGAAAGATCATCATCATCCAACGCTTGGCTAATTTATTAGTGGCTCATCCATCACTTATCAAGTTGACTTTAGATATGATGAAAGATGGTGGCAATTTAAAGAAGTTAAACGTTCTTGCGGAAACAAGCAGGATAGTAGCAGAAACAGATGGAATGTAACCATCACATGACAATCACGTATGTATCCAGATACCAAGTAATAATACTATCAAACCTTAGTACATTACTCTCACATTAGTCCCAATAATACTCTAATTATTGTAGATTACCGCCTTATATAATTGACACTGTATCGTACACAACGGTCATTTGCATGAAAAGTTTACTCAACAATAACAAATGATGAAGTTGTCTTTTTCATTGAAATAAATCGTCTCACACGTGAAATCGTTTTATGCCATAATTTGTACTCTCCCAACATTGATATACTCTGTACGAAGAAGTACCGAGTATTAGATAAGAACTTGATCGTTTAAACAACGACCAAGTAGCCATTTGACACTGTTATGTGTACGTGACATGTTACGCTTCAACAACAAGGAATCAAAGAATAATGACCTTACGACCATATATCACGTTTTTGCATGAATGTACATGACATATGACGAATAGCTAGGTATTGTACGGCAGAGTAGACTAGTAATAGTAGTGCAGGGTCCATGCTCGCCAAGCTATGGTCGATCGGGTTCACCCTTGCGCGCACCAACTCTTTGGTTCAAATTGGCTGGTCGACTACAGTCGATCAACTCGGCCACCTGACTAAGATAGATGCGTGCCCCGCTTTGGTCGAGAAGAGACCCTGGCCTGGCTAGGATGACAGTTAGGCCTGCCAAGGTCCGACAAAAAAATATATGTATATGAAGTATCGGAAATGTCATTATTAACTAGTTGCATATATATTCGACCCGTTTGACGGGTCTAGATGCATTTACTGGATGAAATGTTAGTATCACTACCTTCCCTTATTTCAACCTCCTATATATAGTCCTAGACTTACCTATCAACCATTTACTCTCTTGATGTACAAAAAAAACCTGTTGAAACTTCATTTTCATGCCGTTTCTTCGAAAGCCTCAACAAAACATATACTATAAGTTTTAGTTATAGTCACAAGTCTACTAGTCACATTAATTTATCTTTGAAATCTTTGTATGAAAATGACCCTTTCCTCTTTGATGTTACTTACCATTTTGTTTTATTACGTCCCTTTTGTTTACTTGGTCATTTCTACATGCATGTTTTTATATCTTCTAACAAAAATATATATTTGTCGGAGGGAAAGTATTTGTTGACAGGTTGAAATCGAATAATTATGGCTGAGCCGAAGGGTGATGGTGGTATCATTGGTGCTGATCCCCCGCCATTCCCGGTCAAGGAGCAGCTCCCTGCTGTCGATTTTTGCATCACCAGCAACCCTTCTTGGCGTATGCATGTTTTTTTTATTTCATGCCTTTTTTTTTTTTGACGTATGACTTTCACTTTGTGTCGTTATAAGGTTACAAAATTGTTCGTGTGTCGAAATATAGTGAAACTTTATTAATCTGATTTTTGGTCTCGAAATATTGCAGATGAATCATTCATTCTTGGGTTTCAGCATTTTCTAATAATGCTTGGGACAACAGTAATGATCCCAACTATCTTAGTTCCTCAAATGGGAGGTGGACTGGTGAGAATATCATCATATCATGTTAAACTATCTGAACTTTGTTAATTACTGTTCTAATTAAACTCATAATCATTGTTAAATTAATGATTTGATTGGACAGGAAGAGAAAGCTAAAGTGATACAGACATTACTGTTTGTATCAGGCCTAAACACCTTCTTACAAACCCTCTTTGGATGTAGAACATCAGTAGTCATTGGAGGCTCTTATGCATTTGTCATTCCTGCTACCTCTATCATCCTTTCCGGCCATTTCGCCCACATCGTTGATCCTAATCAGGTTTCTGTTCACGTTAAGTTTTTGGTTGAGATCGGCCTGTAGGTCGTGTGCACGAATTGTGTGACATGGAATTTAACCGTGTTTTCCTTGTTGGTTGCATTATAGAGGTTCAAGGAAACAATGAGAGCGATCCAAGGGGCGATAATGTTTTCATCGATATTTCCAGTCATAATTGGGGTTTTGGGATTGTGGAGGATTGTTGTAAGGTCAAGTTGAAACACCCCATTTTACTGCCTTTGATTGACTTAACTTATAGTTTCTTACATAAAATTGATACTGCAGGTTCTTAAGCCCTCTTGCTGCTATTCCTCTAGTGACTTTAACTGGACTTGGCCTAATTCAGTTTGGTTTCCCTCTGGTATGATCCTGTTGAAAATGTCTCAGAAATCTGTTTACAGTAACCGGAATTTCTCTAATGGTGATCTGATCTTATGCTAGCTTGCTGCATGCTCTGCAATAGGTGTTCCCGCTCTTGTTGTACTCGTATTCCTCTCCCAGGTAAGCGCATCACAACTCCTCATAACATTCAATATCGGATGCAGTTTATTGTACAGTCGACAAAAAAATGTAAAATTTGCCTGTCTGTGGGAAAAGGGTCTGATGGAGACATTTTTTGCTGAAATTTGACAAAGTAACTGATACTGCAGTATCTTGGTAGCATTCTGAAGGCAGTTAAATCCCTTGGACGCCGATATTCACCGATAGCAACAATAGCCCTAATGTCGGCTTTTGCAGCGATCCTGACAGCAGGAAGAGCCTTTAAGAACACTTCCCCAAGTACTCAATTTTACTGTGGTACTGATAGCAGTGGTCTCATCAGTGCTGCTTCCTGGTGAGTCCATGATTCTAGAAGACACCAGGATTTATACAAACATACTCTCAGTGCTGAATTCCTGTGATTGTTACAGGATACGTGTCCCTTACCCGTTTCAATGGGGACGTCCGACTCTGAATGTTGCCAGTGGTTTTGCTGTGATGGCATCCACATTCGTTGCCGTTATTGAGGTTTGTAGTATGACATACTTTCATCTTAAAACCTTAGGCCTCAATAAGTCTAGCTATCAAACTAATATGTTTCTTAATGAATGTAAAGTCCACAGGCGCATTTATTGCAACAGCACGATATGGCAGCGCCACACCAATACCGCCTTCAGTTGTAGGCCGTGGGGTTACCTGGCTAGTGAGTCGATCTCTTTCATCATTTCTTTGATCTTCCAGACTGTTTTGCTTTCTCATTAAATTGATCTCGCGATCCCTATGGTTAAATGTAATTCTAAAAGCGAGAATTGTTGTCCGATTATAGGGTTTTGGAAATTTCTTGAATGGGGCATTTGGTACAGTCTGTGGCTCAGTTGCATCAGTGTAACATTCCTGCTTCTTTTTTTACAAACAGTAGACTTTTAATTTTTTCAACACATAATGTTTCCCTTTCATTTATTTTTCCTGTGGTTTTTTGTAGGGAGAATGTAGGACTTTTGGGACTCAATCAGATTGGAAGCCGTAGAGTTTCTCAAATTGCTGCATTTTTCATGCTCGTCTTTTCAGTTCTAGGTGAGTTCTACAACCAGTTCATAGTCTTCTTAAATCCTGAGTATTTGAATGTTCGGTGCACTGACATGCGAACGAACTCATCATTTGATGATGAACTAATTTCTTTTCTTCAAATCAGGGAAATTCGGGGCAGTCCTAGCTTCGATACCATTACCCATCTTTGCAGCACTTAACTGTGTTCTCTTTGCCTATGTAGGTAAGCATATAAATTCTACGGTTTCGCTTCTATAAATACAGTTTTGTAGCTGAATGACGAGTTTCTGTTTCACTTGTAGTCTCTAGATTCTGACATTAGTTACCGATGCTATTATATTTTGAATGCAGCTGCTGCAGGGCTGGACTTGGTGCAATTCTGCAACCTGAACAGCTTCAGAACAAAGTTCATTCTAGGATTTTCACTGTTCATGGGCCTTTCTGTTCCTCAGTACTTCAATAATTATCTCTTGGCCGACGGCCGAACTCCTGTCTCCACCAATTCCATGGCTGTATGTCTACTTCATTCTCTACTACTCATATAACTCTTAGCTCACGTCACTAACGAATTGCGTTTCTTACGCCTTCTTAAATGAATTGAATTGAACTGAACTGAACTGAAATGAAGCGCAAGATGATAGGTTTTGAATTGAGTAATGTTGGTTGTTGTTATCAGTTCAACAGCTTAGTGCAAGTGATGTTCACGTCAGCGGCCACAGTGGGTGGAATCATTGCATTCGTGTTAGACCTGACACTGCACCGTAGCCATGCCGATACCAGGAAAGACAGTGGGAGGCACTGGTGGAGTAAGTATCGAGCTTTTGAGACCGATCCCAGGAGTGAAGAGTTCTACTCTCTTCCTTGGGGACTCGACAAATACTTCCCCTCTGTCTAGGAGCCTCAATTACAAGCTATTAACAACAATCAAGGGGAATTATTAGCTTGAATAAACAGTTTAATTAAATTGTACAATGTGTGAAATGCAAATTACATATATGTAAGATATTAGCTAGATATCCATACTTTTTTTTTTTTTTTTTTTTTTTTTCATTTAGGAAGTGAATGGTTCATGATTCTAAGTTGTGTTTATCATGTATGTTCGTCCATTGTCCGTCTCTACTCCACTCAAATCATGTATAAAATGTCGGACACGGGATTGGATTTTGAATTTTTGATCGATTTGTAAATGTTCTCATAAAAGATACTACAATGACTGCATTTTGAGACGGTACAGTAGTGTTTGTAGCAGAAACTTACGATTTCACGATTTTACGATTCAAGGTTTTCAGTGAGGAACATGGGTATGTTGGAGAAAATTTTGCATTTTGCAACTGGATTGTAACTTGTAAGCAGCCCAATATAAATGCCAGTCGGTCTGTACTCTGAGAGATAGACTCAAAGACATAACTTTGATGGGCTTACTAGTGGGCCAACATACCGTTGTTTCCTGATGTTTTTGAGAACTTATTTTGTAATTTTAAAACAGTACACTAATCTTATATGAGACGGTCTCACAATACGAATATTGTGAGACCTCTCAAATAAAAGAAATTTACTAAATAATCGTATTCTTATAACGTCTCACGCGAGACTCTTTCTCATTTTGAAATCTAGTTCATGTTTTATCATAAAAAAACATGAGTATCTTTTGGTTTGACTAAATCAAGAAAGATAAATACGGAGTATAAATAAATACTTGTACTCAATAGAGAAGGAAAAGGCTGATAGTTAAAGTAGAGATGGAAATGGATCGTCCACTAAACCCGGGGAGAAAACTAATATGATCAGGTCACATGGAGATGAGTTTCGTACCATGTTGGTGAAAGGAAAGCGCAACTCAAGCACGACTCATTGCGCAACATGTTACACCGTTGCACGTGCTTGTGTGTGTCCAAAGCATGTGTCCAGGTAAGTTGTGTCGTAATTGAACTAGACAAGATTTTCTGTCTCAAACTTCTATCCATACACAGCTAGCCTACGACACATCCTGTGTTGTATCGTGATCGGACATGACAAAGTGCATGCATGCCTTATTAGACCGTGGATCATATCAACATGTCCATGTCGTGATGCACTTCCATGACTAAGCTGCCGAAATATATATACAGCGTTAACATCAGTAGATTATCACTGGGACTGGTGGGTTGAAATTATGTACATGTGTTAAATAGAGTAGAAAAGACAGAAACCTTCCATCCAACAAAAAGTGTCCGTAAAAAGGTGGAAATCATGTGGATTGTGTCTAAATAACGTGATCATGACTAACTAAGCTTAGGGAATTATAACTATACTCCCTTACTTTGACCATAAAAATCTCAGCTGATATGTCAGACAACAACTGATCATCCAAATCTAATTAATTAATTAATTAATTAACTACATACTCTAATTAATTAATCAAATTAAAATTAAATTATTAATAAACCAAACAAAAGGACGGAGAAACCAAAACATTGGAACAAGGAAAGTACATACGGAATACCCCTTACTCCTATATAAAGCCATCAACCCAAAGTACAACCCTTACTAACCTCTTGTGTAAGACAAATATATACTCCCTCTGTACCTATATGTTCGTCCACGAGATAGTACCATTATAACGCGATTAGGTACGCAGATATGTTTGTTGGACCAAAAAAATATACTCGTATTCATTTTATTTTGGAATGAGTCGAGAATATACACCGTATCAAAGTAATATAAAAACAAATGTACATACTCATTAATAAGTAAATAGAGTAAACTCTACTCCAATTCTCAAATGAGACGGTCTCAAATAAGTTTTTTGTGAGACCTTTTACGTGGCTGCCGTTTTTTATTTTAGTGGTTGTAGAGTGTGTCTCACACTAAACGTATATAAGACAGTTTCACGAAAAATTTACTGAACTGTAAAACGGTTTTTTACTGAGATATGTAGATGAAGATGAAGAGGGTAAATGAAGGGAATGGGGGGATGTAGTTAGAGAAAAAATGTGCGCACGTGCAAACATGTGTGAGTTACTGCGGTGAAATGGATCCCCAATGCATAAGCACAAGCAATATATAGACACGTGCCGACATGTGTGTGCGAGTGCGTGAGTGTAGAGGTAGATGGAGTTGTTTGAGGAGCATAACATGTACGACTACATGCTCCTCGATCCGCTTTGCATCTGGTTTCTGCATGTAACTCCTTCACTATTTGGGGACACCTTTCCTTCATTTTTAGGTTAACCTAAACCTTTGTTCTAACATGTCGTCCCACTAGTCCCTACTAGAGGTGAGCAAAATCGGACCAAGCACAACAACGGGTCATGTACTCATCAAACTCATGTCGTGAGAGATCAGAACGAAGTGCTCGATCATATGATCTTTGACCATCTCAACTTTTGATATTTCAAGAAAATGGATCGACCCTTTTTAACAAAAGCTTAAAGTGATGATTCAGATCCGATAAGGGTTATTTGGAAAAGGTAGAAGCATGGACATTAGATTACACATGGAGGAGGGCAGGGTATGTACGTAGTTTATTAGGACCACTGTGCGTACTGTAGTGTGTGTGTGTAGTGCCAGCTCCTGAATCCTGATATATATCTTGAAAATTCATGTGCAACATGCTACATGCCCTGCATCACCATCACTTGTAACCCTGGCCTGGCCTGCTGCATGCCTCACTGTAACAACTTCTACTTTACGCTACCTACCTATCTAGCTACTCCATCTCTTTCATTTTCTTCATTCCATCCTGTATCTAGCTATCTCATCTTATTATGCTCAACGTAATGTTGACACTCCTAACTCAACTGTTGTGCAATAAACTAATATAGAATATAAACGGACCTCAACCATCACCTTAAGGTTTTGGTTCAGATAGTTCGTTAGCATGGTATCAGAGTCAGAGGTCACGAGTTCGAACCCTTCAAGCCCAATGGGCATTCGAGTGAGGGGTTACTCAGAAGGAAGACTCGATTTAACTTTGATTTACGTAAACTGAATTGAAATGTATTAAATGAGTTGATTTGACCAATATAAACTAAAATGTCTTCACGAAGGATAGATTCTGAGCTAGTCCTACAGGTGGATTGTCGATTATTGTAGTAGATTATATTACTTCTCGATAAATATGTTCAATAATGCATATATCGGATATCACCCAACCATCTAAAGCAATCAAATCCTTGCACTGGTGCACCTTTGAACTAGGGAACGGAGATTGTTACTCAACAATTGGTCGCGCGTTATATTCCCACTCATTGTTATTGACGTTTCTACGTATTAAACGATTAATACTTGTTTAATTTCAAGCACACTAAAAAAATCTCGTCTATAAATTTATCTCATAAATTTCGAATCACTCGGGGAATTATATACTCGATCCATATATCATTTTGAAACATGAGATAAAATTATCATTACATTTAGAACAAACATTAATCCATGGGCATGCAATCAATTACAGTACTCCGTAATAACTACTAATAACACACATTTTATATGATTAACACTTAATTAAGCTCCGTAGTAGTACATAGTGATAGAATCAAAGCCTAGAACGTGATTTACAAAACCCAAAAGAATCTGTACGCGGAGAACCAACACTCGAGACAATGCAAGTTTGGTGGAATAATAATACGTACAACAACAAACACTACAATTGATTAACAGAATATTGAGGAAGCAAGCATAATTAAGAATTCTCTTGATTTTTCTTTTATTATATATCCCGATACAAAATTAAAGATACTTCCACGCTAAATTATGTACTCTGTACTCTATATATATAAAAAATTTGGTTTAAAAGTTGGACAATATATCCATAAATTTTTCAATTAAGGGGGCGAAAACGATTTGAAAGTGACATTATCAATACATGCATTCATAATTTCATATGAATGCATGAACCATTATAAAAGAAATGAAGACATGGGAACACTTTATATTGTAGATGATTTAACATACATACATGCATGCACCAATAATTATCAACAATAATCTAATATTGATATTATTCGAAATTTTCGACAAACACTTTTCAATCGTCGTTTTGTCATTTTACTAAATTACGAAATAGGGAGTACTACATACATTATACATTATTATTGATGATTTTAACATGCATCTAAACCTACATTTTTAATCTTGTTTGGATTATTTTGTATCTTTGATTTATGATACACTTCACCACTAGAATGTCTATCCATCCATGTCTATTAACCATCATTTAAAATTTTAGTGGAAGCGATTTTTAATATGATATTAGAGTACGTAGTACAGGTGAAATAGATTCTATAGAAAGTAGAAACTACTCTCGCTCATTGTCCTCGACAATATCTTATATGGCTTTCGAGATGATTATACAATAGTACGAGTAGTATGTAACTGATCCGTTTTAATATTAGACGAAGCGGACGAAGAGCATGTTTGATAAACCAATTCAATCAAAGCCTTAAGATGATGATTGAGGTCCAACATGTGCTTCCACTTGAGAGTTCGAGTGTGGACATGACATAGGTCCACCCCGACGCGGCCACGCGCGGGTTTGGGGAGGCGAATGAATCTCCATATGAGAACGGATCGAATTGAAATTTAGGTCTATGTGGAGTCGCCACCGAATTTCGTGGTTATTCGGAACCATTCGAACCCACTCTATGTCGTAGTGGTCCGTATACAAAATACGGCCCATTTTCGATGTCAGAGTTTATTGGGCTCGTCCCTTTGCATTGCGATACCGATACCGACATTATCGGATACCGTGTATGAATGACTCTCGTGCGCCAACGGTTTCGGGCATCCGGAAACCGAGGTTCTGAGTAAGGGGTGAGGGTACGTGTTGGGAAGCCCACAAAGGACACCCAACCCCGCCCGCACATTAGCGGCCTCTACTAAGAATTCGAATGACTTACAATACGCGCGTTAGTAAAACGGGAAAAAATGCTTATGCAAACATTGTTTTTCCTAGGCATGTGAATGAAATTGAAAAGTGGGTTTCTATGTCAATTTAATGCAATTAATTCTACGTCAAAGTGGAATTTTAGCATGTGGGTTCATTTAGTACAATAAACGAACGATAATTAAATTGACAAAGGAAATAACAAACGCGTTAGTAACGATGTAATGAAATAACGAATAATAACGGTTTGTGCAAACATGAGATGAGATGAAAAGGTGCAAATATGAGATGCATGGTTTTGAAAAGATAGTATACACGTGATTAATTATGCATGTGTTGACTTAAGTCGTAAAATACTATCGAGTTTTGAAAATAGAATAATGTACGATTTATTGTGTTAATCGTTAGGGGTCACTCGATCGAGTGGTCGATGGACTCGATCGAGTGGACATGTAAAAGACGATTTTGTTTTCGCTACAGAACGTACTCGGCCGAGTTATTGACCAACTCGGTCGAGTACATGGCCACTCGACCGAGTCACTGTGAGACTCGATCGAGTAGGCGTCGTAAAAGGCATCCTGATTGGATTTTAGGGTGTCACTCGATCGAGTGACTAAGGAACTCGGTCGAGTGGCACCTGTACGAATTTGGTTCGTTTGCAATTTAATTGTTGATTTTGAAATTGCTTTTGATTTTTGAGAGTTCGACGATTTTACCGATTTGGACATAAATATATTGCATAATTTATGTTCGACTTGGTTTTTTATAAATCGCGAATTTTGTTGAATCGAATATAAATATTGTTGAATTTATACCCGATTCTCAATTTGGAGTACTCGTTGTATCCCATATTCGATTATTTGAATAGATATGAAATATTAGAGTGAAGTAAAAAAAATAGATTAATTTTAGTCGCTTTAAATTAATTATCGTGATCTGAACAAATCACGTTAATTAATTCATGTGACTTGATTGTTAGATTCGATATCCAATTATGGAATTGGTACCGAATCTAAAATCGACGCTTTACTTGAATAAAAAAGGACTTGATTCCCTCGACTTCTCCGACTTCGAAATAAATCCCTAGGGATTGTGATGTCGGATCCGTGTCAACGGGTTTCGACCCTTATTAAAATTGATTTTAAAAATTGATGAATGCAAGATTAATGATGATGATGACGAGAAATAATAACGACTTGTTGTTTAAGTAAATTTATCTCAATAATCAAATAGTCGGGGTACCGGGATAAGCGACCGACGACGCGTGTGCAGTACACTTGTATATGCGATTTTCCTTATCCCGGTATCCTTCTTATTCGACACAAATCGATAAATATTTTAGTATTTTAATATTAGTAGTATTATCGATATTACGGTACAATAAATAAAATAACAAAAACGAAAAAAAACGAAAAAGGAAGATGAAGATGACGTGAGAAAGGGAGGAAGGAGAGAAAGGGTTTTGACACCCTCAACCTACATGTTCTTGTCTCGGTGCGGACTCGTAACCGTGGCTTCAACACAAGAGTCTTCGAGATTTTATGTAGATTAAGTTATGGTGGCTCGGGATTGATTTCCTAAAACTAGGTTTAGGGTTTTTGCTAGTGTAGGATTACTAGGTCTTGATTAGGGTTTGTAAGGACGTAGTGTGTGTGATTGCTCTAGGGTTTGCTAGGGTTGTAAAAGGATGTGTAAAAAAAGTGTTGAAGATGTGTGCATGGGGGTTGCTTATAAAAGCATGGCTAGGGCACCGATTTAGGGTTACTCGACCGAGTATGGGGCTAACTCGGTCGAGTGGCCCGTTATGCCAGCCGTTGGGCTCGAAATAGGCCCACTCAATCGAGTGGGTGGGTCACTCGATCGAGTGGCCCAGCTGGGTCGCGCAGGTCCGTTTGGCGAGATTTGTACTCTGTAAGTGTGTTAGCCAGCGATTAATGGATTTGAGCCCGTATCCGAGCGCATAGAAACACGTTAGCGTCCGATCATTATCGGGTATTTTTTGGAAACTGCCATAGACACCTGGCGGTCAAAATGCGGGTGTATACAGAGCCCCCACTCTGACTGAGGCTTGGACAAGGCGAAAGTCAGAGTAGCTACCAAGCCCGTTAAGACATGGTAGATTTCCGTCCGGGTCGTTTATAGTCCGTTAGACTCGCGTGAAGGGCTCGCCAGCCGCAAGACAGAAATCATACCTGAGCTTGATGATTGTACTCCGTGGGGTATTTGAGCTTGTCGCGTAAGCCCTGGGTGCGCCTGTGTGTTGGCCCATCCCGTGCTATCCCGGAGAATGCTGCTGGGGAGATTTAATGACTTGCATGTCCCTGTTTGAGTCGTACCTGTATAAGTCACATAAAAATGTATGCAACACGTAGGTAGTAAAATGACTCGTGCTGGGAAAAATGATTTTTGAAGTTTTTGAAATTTTGAAATTGAAATCCTGAAAGCAATCACGAGCTAGGTTTTCAAAATGGAAAGGGATATAAAAGAAATTCGCAGTTTAAATAGACTGAAATCTGACCTTGTCGAAAAAGATCTTTTTTCAAATGGCTAAATTTTGCAAATCTCAAAGTGGAATTTGAGGAGAGAGGCCTACCGACAGACTCGACTCTGGACGTGACCGGACGAGTTGACTGACACGACTGGACTCTCGTGGGGTTGGACCGCCTAACAAGACTCTTGAGTTGCGCTAATCCGTAGCCTAGGCGAGTGGCAACATGGTCGAAGTCGAAATGGGAACGATTTGCTATGGGGGGATTGCAGTAGCCTGTAATGAGACTGTTTTAGTCTGGTGCCCTTCTGGATTTCTGATTTTTGGGTACATTTCAAAAGGGGGTATTGCCTCGAGTCCTGACAGATTCTTGTCTTCAACTGAGCCGAGTACTAGGACACCCTACAGAAAGGAGGCTAGATTTTTTTTGGATTTATCTGGATTTTGTGAGTGGATGGAGGTCTTCTATCTAAGAAAAGCCCCCAGGACAACAAAGCTAGCTACTGAGAACATGACAGTGTCGTGTCCGGAATGATAATGTTTTTCGAATGTGTGTCAATGTGGGTGGTTGTGCCTCTTGTTGAAAGGCTGCCTACGTATTCACGTGTGGTGAAATCAAACCAAGCCGTAGTTCAGTGTTGAAAGATATATTATGGTGCCTAGTCTAATAGGACTTTGTGTGTAACTAGCCATGTTGACGGTGCAGGCTAGGTGTATTCCCAATGATGTCTTGATCAAAGGGCTTGAATGGTTAGGATATCAATCCTGTGACTGTGAGCGTTCTCCGGGGTAGCCCCCAGAGGTGGTGTGAACTATTTGGGCATGCTCTATGCCGACTGCAAGTTGAGTTCCCGTGTTCGGGGTTGGTAACTGGTTTGGATGAGAAGAATTGGGACGAGATTTTAACGAGTTTTGCTCTCGGGGATTTTAACGATTTTTGCTCTCGGGGATTTTAACGAGTTTTGC
This sequence comes from Agrostemma githago, assembly GCA_958450325.1. NCBI lineage: Eukaryota > Viridiplantae > Streptophyta > Magnoliopsida > Caryophyllales > Caryophyllaceae > Agrostemma > Agrostemma githago. The sequence goes on along the minus strand of OY288252.1, from coordinate 67,853,917 downwards.
TCTCGAGGATTTGACGAGTTTTGCTCTCGAGGATTTGATGAGTTTTGCTCTCGGGGATTTTAACGAGTTTTGCTCTCGAGGATTTGACGAGTTTTGCTCTCGGATCTTTGACGAGTTTTGATCTCGGGTCTTTGTATGGTGATTGTGAATTTTGTTATGTAAAGGGGAAGTCGAGTAAAATGGCTCGAACTTTGATCGGGATAGGTTTTGATAATGCGGGATCTGGTTTCCATGTCTGGCCCTAATGGTTAGGGGTACCCTATGGAGCTTGAATCCTCAAAATTTCGGGCTGTCTCTGGCCTGGGTCTCGGGAAGGTCTTGAGGGTTGTAATGTGGGAAGGCTAGATGTGGTGTTAGCTGACCAGCTTGATTGTCACTCCCCTATTGGATGGTATTGATAATTTTGAATTTGACTGTACCACGGTCAAAGGATTTTCACTTGAGTTGACCGTTGACCACGGTCATGGGTATTTGATTTTTTTTTACCGTACCCTGGTCGTGGGGCTTGCACTTTTTTTTTTACCGTTGACCACGGTCATGGGTATTCTGAATTTTTTTTGATGATGGCCTGCTTTTTTTTGTTTTGGCCTTTTGCTTCTTTTTTTTTTCTCATGTACTTTTGATTTTTTTTTTGTCCAGTTTTCTTGTTTTGATGGCCTTCTTTTTGCTTTGGCCCTTTTTTTTTTTTTTTACTTTTGATTTTTTTTGTCCAGTGTTCTTTCGTTTTTTTTTGCCGGTCAGACTAACACCTAAGGTAGGGATTGGTTAGTCTTGTTGGAGGGATGTTTTATTGTGGGAAATGGGCTTGCCTCCCGTCTTGAACCCAAACTAGGAGATTACCTGGATTTGTCATAGGATTCGACACCGCTCCTGCTACGGGTAGTTATGTGGTTTTTCTATACCAGACACGGAATAGGTAAAAAGAAAACACGGGCTCGGTTTCCTGCAGTCATTATAGATGTGCCTATAATAGTCACGTACGTGTGCTCACAGTGTATGATGGTGTTCATCATGTTCTCGGAAACACGTAAGGAAAGTATATATGAGAAAGAATATTGGAAGCTGATTTTATTGAATTTTGAAAAAGAGGACAGAATACGACTGACTCTGACTCTGACTTTGACTTTGAAAGAAATGGTACATCCTAGACTCGGACTCATACTCAGACTTATACCAAATCTGGACTCTCGGATGATGTTGTCATTAGTCGTCGGCTTCTAAGGACTCGAGTTGATGTCCAGTATAGCCTTCAGTAGAAACTTCACCCAGATCTTCCTTGTGTCGAAGATCGTCTTCAATCCTAATGCCCATTTCGGTAAGTACGGCAAAGTTTGAAATTCCGGCATACCTAAGATGGACGCGGTAAGAAGGTAGGAGGTTGTTGATGAATGCCTCCACTAGTGTCTTCTCGTTGGGCTTGTTTACCAACTTTACACTCTCGGCCCTCCATCTTTGAAGATATTTAGTGAACCCTTCTTTGGGCTCTTGGGCCATCACTTCCAGAGTACGCATTGTAGTCTGGATTTCGATATTATCAGCGTAGTTCCGAGCGAACTCCGTTGCCACGTCATCCCAAGTCGGGTATTTCTTGGAATCGAGCATGTAGTACCAGGCTTTGGGGTGCTTCTAGATGGAGGAAGGGAATAAGTGCTTAAACATGGTGGCCTTTACCCCTTGGATCGCCATGAAATCTTTGAAAGCCCGGATGTGATGGACCGGGTCTCCAGTACCCTCAAACATTGGGATTCCCGTAAGGTTGAGGTTGGCAGGTAGCTCGTCATTCAAAGGTGAGTAGGAACGAGCATTTTCAGTGTGGATTGAATTGTTCGTCGACAGATGAACCTGTTCTTCGAGCCTGCGAACAACGCTGATTAGCTCAGCTCTGGGCCCAGTGGGCTCAGATCCCTCAATTAGGGCCGTTTTCTCCATGGTGCTTAGGCGGGTGGACAAAGTCGCTTGGTTAGCCTGGATGGCGGCCAGTTGAGTCTCAATCTTGGCCAGAGCATTTTTCAAATCGTCCATTTTGCGTTGGTATCTGATTTCGGGTGACCTGTCTGTAAAAACACCACGTAATCAGAAAAGTTGCTTCGGAACTCCAACTCACCAAGGCATAGGAAATAGCGCAGGAGAAGAGACGACTCTAGTTTGACTCGGGTTAGACTCCCCTAAGACAAATGTGTAGGGTACGATTCTCGGAGTGACTGTGATTAATCACTCCGTCGGAGAATGGCCCCCCAGGTGAGACTAAAGACTTTGATAGGACTCAGATGGTGTGACATCTAAGTGACTCGAAAGTGGGGTACGTGAGACACGTGTAAGACATGACCCTTAGAGCAACCGTGATTGATCGCTCTGCTAAGGGGTAGCCCCCAGTAGGATTGAAGATTTTGTTAATACTCGAGTGTGGGACGAGTGACCCTTAGACGTAAGGACCGCGAACCTTTTGTTATAGGGCTATGCCTTGTAAAAGGTTGACTCGAAAAAGACACCTAGACGGGTGACTTGTGAAAGGTGGGCCTCCCTTAGGATTCGGCTATGTGGGCCGAGTCCCGTCCGAAGGAAGGTCCACGTGAGACATCCCCAAACTTTTAGACTCGAGTGTGTAGACGGGATTTCCTTTGTAGGAGTATGTCTTACGTAGGTGGGCCATGTCTTAGTCAAATAAGGCGGACTGGGATAGGGAAGAAACTTGTGATGTAAGATCGACAGAGTTTCGACGCTAAGGACCTTGACAACTTAAGACACGACCGACACTGCTAAATATGGGAAGTCCTAAGGAGAAGAAGGTTTTGAAAATTGATTGTTTTGAAAAAGGACCGAGTGGACTCGGTGAATGGCCCAAATTTCCGAAAAAAAGACGAAAAGTCATTGGGCCACGGGTTTTGAAAGTTCGAAAGTATTTTCGAGTTTTGAATGGGCAGCATACCGTCTAGAAAATAGACTATTTTGAGTAAAATCATAAGTCCTAAATTCAGTATGTGTCCCGGGTTTTGAAATTGAATAGTTTGAAAAAGATGCAATTTTGAAAAATTGACGGTTTTTGAAAACGACTCGGAAACCAAGTAGCACGTAGTCACACAAGCATTATAACGACGCCATGTATGCTCTATACTTAGTCTCGGTCGGTCTATAGGGGGTCTATACCAGTGTACATAGTCTAGACGTTGATCGGGACGGACTTCCTAAGTCGAGTTGATCTTAGAACATGCCGCGAAACCCACTCGAATCGACTTTGGACTCCTTTTGACATATCCATATTGGAGTACATCAACGGTATAGTGGGACGTCGGTCGCGAGTACCGGCCCGAGAAAATATGGGTTATGCATGAACCGTATAACTAAAACGCGTATTGTATTTGTCAAACGATTTCTATTCGAGTCTCACCCTGAGGATGCCGATAGTAAGTCACGCATCAGTTAATCCCCAGCGGAGTCGCCAAATTGTGGACATGACATAGGTCCACCCCGACGCGGCCACGCGCGGGTTTGGGGAGGCGAATGAATCTCCATATGAGAATGGATCGAATTGAAATTTAGGTCTATGTGGAGTCGCCACCGAATTTCGTGGTTATTCGGAACCATTCGAGCCCACTCTATGTCGTAGTGGTCCGTATACAAAATACGGCCCATTTCCGATGTCAGAGTTTATTGGGCTCGTCCCTTTGCATTGCGATACCGATACCGACATTATCGGATACCGTGTATGAATGACTCTCGTGTGCCAACGGTTTCGGGCATCCGAAAACCGAGGTTCTGAGTAAGGGGTGAGGGTACGTATTGGGAAGCCCACAAAGGACACCCAACCCCGCCCGCACATTAGCGGCCTCTACTAAGAATTCGAATGACTTACAATACGCGCGTTAGTAAAATGGGAAAAAATGCTTATGCAAACATTGTTTTTCCTAGGCATGTGAATGAAATTGAAAAGTGGGTTTCTATGTCAATTTAATGCAATTAATTCTACGTCAAAGTGAAATTTTAGCATGTGGGTTCATTTAGTACAATAAACGAACGATAATTAAATTGACAAAGGAAATAACAAACGCGTTAGTAACGATGTAATGAAATAACGAATAATAACGGTTTGTGCAAACATGAGATGAGATGAAAATAAAGGTGCAAATATGAGATGCATGGTTTTGAAAAGATAGTATACACGTGATTAATTATGCATGTGTTGACTTAAGTCGTAAAATACTATCGAGTTTTGAAAATAGAATAATGTACGATTTATTGTGTTAATCGTTAGGGGTCACTCGATCGAGTGGTCGATGGACTCGATCGAGTGGACCTGTAAAAGACGATTTTGTTTGCGCTACAGACCGTACTCGGCCGAGTTATTGACCAACTCGGTCGAGTACATGGCCACTCGACCGAGTCACTGTGAGACTCGATCGAGTAGGCGTCGTAAAAGGCATCCTGATTGGATTTTAGGGTGTCACTCGATCGAGTGACTAAGGCACTCGGTCGAGTGGCACCTGTACGAATTTGGTTCGTTTGCAATTTAATTGTTGATTTTGAAATTGCTTTTGATTTTTGAGAGTTCGACAATTTTACCGAATTGGACATAAATATTGCATAATTTATGTTCGACTTGGTTTTTTATAAATCGCGAATTTTGTTGAACCGAATATAAATATTGTTGAATTTATACCCGATTCTCAATTTGGAGTACTCGTTGTATCCCATATTCGATTATTTGAATAGATATGGAATATTAGAGTGAAATAAAAAAAATAGATTAATTTTAGTCGCTATAAATTAATTATCGTGATATGAACAAATCACGTTAATTAATTCATGTGACTTGATTGTTAGATTCGATATCCAATTATGGAATTGGTACCGAATCTAAAATCGACGCTTTACTTGAATAAAAATGGACTTGATTCCCTCGACTTCTCCGACTTCGAAATAAATCCCTAGGGATTGTGATGTCGGATCCGTGTCAACGGGTTTCGACCCTTATTAAAATTGATTTTAAAAATTGATGAATGCAAGATTAATGATGATGATGACGAGAAATAATAACGACTTGTTGTTTAAGTAAATTTATCTCAATAATCAAATAGTCGGGGTACCGGGATAAGCGACCGACGACGCGTGTGCAGTACACTTGTATATGCGGTTTTTCTTATCCCGGTATCCTTCTTATTCGACACAAATCGATAAATATTTTAGTATTTTAATATTAGTAGTATTATCGATATTACGGTACAATAAATAAAATATCAAAAACGAAAAAAAACGAAAAAGGAAGATGAAGATGACGTGAGAAAGGGAGGAAGGAGAGAAAGGGTTTTGACACCCTCAACCTACATGTTCTTGTCTCGGTGCGGACTCGTAACCGTGGCTTCAACACAAGAGTTTTCGAGGTTTTATGTAGATTAAGTTATGGTGGCTCGGGATTGATTTCCTAAAACTAGGTTTATGGTTTTTGCTAGTGTAGGATTACTAGGTCTTGATTAGGGTTTGTAAGGACGTAGTGTGTGTGATTGCTCTAGGGTTTGCTAGGGTTGTAAAAGGATGTGTAAAAAAAGTGTTGAAGATGTGTGCATGGGGGTTGCTTATATAAGCATGGCTAGGGCATCGGTTTAGGGTTACTCGACCGAGTATGGGGCTAACTCGGTCGAGTGGCCCGTTATGCCAGCCGTCGGGCTCGAAATAGGCCCACTCGATGGAGTGGGTGGGTCACTCGATCGAGTGGCCCAGCTGGGTCGCGCAGGTCCGTTTAGCGAGATTTGTACTCTGTAAGTGTGTTAGCCAGCGATTAATGGATTTGAGCCCGTATCCGAGCGCATAGAAACACGTTAGCGGCTACATCGAGATATTAGGGGTAGAAAGGATTCGAACTCGTGACCTTTTGTCACGTTAGTTCTGATACCTTATTAGATGAACCAATTCAACTGACCATTACGATGATGATATTGAGATCCAACTGATCAACTATTACATTTATATTCTGCTCGGCCCGTGGAGTATTTAGGGCATGCATAGGAGGACTTAAGTCACGGGAGGGAGAGCGTGAAGAGGTGAGTGGGAAACTGGGGAGAGGCAGAGGTGTCCAAATGTCCACATCCGTAGGCAAATTCGAGTGAGGAGGTGTACCCGTTTTTGTTGAACCTACACACACTTACTACTGTCTACTGTCTACTGTCGACTGTCTACCTCTCTGATCTGCATGCCCATGTGAACTCACTATCTATCTACCTCTCTTACCTTGCTTTCTCTATCGTCTTCTTCTTACACTTTCCAAACATACAAATTGGATCCTATCGCCTTTCTTTTCATCTTTATTTATGTCAAACGGGTCATAAACTCCTCAACTCGAACCCTAGCTACCAATTGAGTTTCTTGTCGTACATGTTTGATTCACTTACGTAAATGCGTTAGTTATTAAGCATCAATCCTAACCCAATACGATTCGTTTACATAGATGAATCATTAAGCCTCAACCCAAACAGACCATATTCATTAATTTTGTGTTAAGTAGTCAGTGTCATGTTTTTGGATCGTATCGTTATCAACCGAGTCTTTCTACTTACGTGTCACGTCTTACTTCTTCCCGTTTATGTGTTAGGTGAATAGGTAAGCTGTAGCTTCCTAAGTTGGTTCACTATTACGGGACCATGATTCTATCAACATGACCACTTTTGTACGTTTTTGCATTCTACGTACAATTACCTTACACTTTATAACATCTTTCTACTTAACTGCTTTTTAATCTAATTTTTTTGTTGTTTGGGAAGGTGGTTGCTTATGACTTGAATCTGTTTGATTGTCACTACGAACGATAATCCATATATTCGTAACAACTGAACTTAGAATGTATATTGAGTTTTTAGGGTTTCTGTTTAAGGTTAGTAGATATGCTAGTTATCATATAATGTAATATGAATTCAAGTGTTTTTCAATCTTACAATTTATTTTTCTGTCTTTTTCATTTCTGTCCCCGAGTGCAATCAAGTTGATACTTGATCATATGTACTAGTGTAGTACCAAAAAGGTAAGTGAGAATTATATTTACACTTTCGCCTCAAATTCATTATTTACCTTTAATTAGTTTTAACATATAGACAGATTACAAAAGGGCAAGCCGCTTATCATCATTTGTAACTTATTGTCGTTTAATTAATCTCTTTCAAAACATACTACGAGTACTATCTACTTTAAGAAAAGTTTATTACTTTGATTGATAACAAAAGTTATTTGTGCTACTCATTAAGCATTTTGGTTTGTCTCTTTTGCCCTCTAGCTAAAGTCAAAATCAAAGATCGATCTGAAACAAGAGTTTATGTTTTTATACTGGTGTTAAGTGAAGCAATGAACGATTAATATACATATGAAAATTATAATAATTTTTTTTTTAAAAAAAAATAAAGAAAATTAAACAAGATAAACAAAATCTTTTTCCTCCACCTATGTCACAATCTCATACTGTAATAATTTTATTATGAAAACTTTTGGATAGGAGATACTTACATTTTGATAATCAGTACTACTAGATGTAAATGATGTACTCACTTCGAGTTTAGATGATCTTTCGTATTTTCTTTTTGGACTGAGTTTGATCATCTTACCTCTTTCATTTTTAGGTTATCAATATGTGTGAACTCCATAGCTGTGGCTTGTGTATACTGGATTGTATGAGGGAAGATGAATGGAAGAAAGGAGAAAAGATGAAATAAGAAGGAGAGAATGAAACGTAATTCAATGTATTGTAATTGTATTATTAATCAATCTGTTACATGATATGTATTGAACACCTCTATATATAGTACTTCTTATGTGTGAGTTAGTTACGTCTAATAACTAACTTCTAACTAATATCCAACAACCTTGTATATCCCAATATACCCCCCTCAAACTGGACTTATATAAAAGGTAAATCGAGTCCAAGTTTGCAAGCAAGAAAACGGTGTTGTTGGCTGCCCAAAGGCTTGGTCATAATGTCAGCTAGCTGAAGAGTTGTATCAACGTGCTGGGTTTGTAGAAAGCCTTCAACTTGCTTATCTCTGACGAAGTGACAGTCGACATTTAGATGTTTGGTGCGCTCGTGGAACACAGGGTTCTGCGCGATGTGCTGGGCTGATTTGTTATCACAGTAAAGAGGAATAGGAAGAGCAGCATCAATGTGGAAATCTTTGAGTAATGCTGCAATCCAAACTAGTTCGCTGCTGGTATATGACATGCTTCTATACTCGGCTTCAGTGGAACTCTTGCTGACGGTGGCTTGTTTCTTTGTCTTCCAAGAAACCAGGGAATCTCCTAGAAAAACACAGTACCCACTAAGGGACCGACAGCTGTAAGGGCACCGACCCCCATCTGCATCTGTGTAGGCAGCTAATGCAACATCTGGGTTTGCAGAATAGAATAGACCAACATTAACTGTAGTCTTTAAGTAACGGACAACATGGAGAGCAGCCTGTAAATGTGGCACTCGTGGTTGTGAGACAAACTGACTCAGTATTTGGACAGAATAAGAGATGTCAGGTCGTGTTAGATTGAGGTAAAGCAATCTTCCCACAAGCCTGCGATATTGTTCAGGGTTATCTAAGAGATCCCCAACTTCTATACTGAGCTTGGGTCCTGAAGGCATTGGGAACTCTGTTGGAGTGCAATTTTCCATCCCAATGTCAGTGAGGATATCAAGTATGTATTTGCGCTGATTAAGAAGTATGCCAGTCTCATTGCGGGCCACTTCTAGCCCAATAAAATAACGCATATTACCCAGGTCCTTAATAGTAAACTTAGTATCTAGTTGTTGCTTGACAGCCTTGATTTCTTCTTCATTAGAGCCTGATAGCAGTACATCATCCACATACACTAGAAGAGCAAGGAAAGAACCTGTGGATGGGTCTGTCCTGGTGAACAAGGAGTAATCCTGTCGAGATTGAACAAACCCTTGGCTTAACAAAAATTTAGTAAGTTCGACATTCCATTGTCGACTTGCTTGCTTAAGACCATAAAGAGATCGTCTCAATCTGCATACTTGCCCTTTTTGTGCCTTTGAATAACCTTCGGGAGGCTTCATGTACACTTCCTCGTCTAAATACCCATGAAGAAAGGCATTATTGATGTCAATCTGATGCAAATGCCAACCTTTCTTAGCTGCAATAGCCAACAAAGTTCTCACAGTTGCAAATTTTGCAACAGGTGAAAATGTGTGTTTATAGTCTTTGTCTTTGACTTGATTAAATCCCTTGGCCACCAACCTTGCCTTGAATCTCTCTACTGTTCCATCAGGTTTGTGTTTAATTTTATAAACCCATTTACATCCAATTGCCTTTTTCCCTGGAGGAAGAGACGTTAACTCCCAAGTATCATTAATCTCAAGAGCATGAATTTCCTGATCCATGGCAGTAATCCATTTGTCACTGACTGCAGCCTGTGCATAGGTAAAAGGTTCCTTTTCATGGACTACCTTGGCCAAAGAAGCAATATATTCTTTATCAAAGTGGGTCAACTCTTGCAGGGTCTGAGTGTGGAAGGCATTAGCCTGCTGAACATCCGCAGATTGCTGCTGTACGGGCAAATTGACCGGGCAATGAAAATCCCTGAGTTTAGAAGAGAGCTGCTTATTCCTGGTAGATTTTCTGATGACAGGTGCATCTATAGGAGGAACAATAGGTGAAGACGCAGCTACAAAAGATTCTACTGCAGATGGCTCAACTGTAACAGTACCATGGGGCTGCTGAATTGGAATAATAGACTGTGAAGCAGCAGGGTTCACAACCAGAAAAGACGGTTCTCCTCCCTGAGGCTCGACCATATGATGACTACTGCCAGAAGACTTGTATGGAAATTCGCCTTCCTTAAACACCACATCTCTACTTACAAACGTAATGTGTTTATCCAAGTCATAAAGCTTATAGCCTTTTTGACCAAAAGGATAGCCAATCATGATGCATTTCCTTGCCTTGGGACCAAATTTATCACGATATGTAGCAGGCATAGTAGCATAGCATAATGACCCAAAGACTCTTAATTCATTATAAGAAGGAGACTCATTAAACATTAATTCAAAAGGTGTTTTCCAATTTAGTACTTGAGTAGGCATTTTATTGATCAAATATGTTGCTGTAAGGATACAATCTCCCCAAAACTTGGAGGGCAAATTAGCATGGATTTTTAAAGCGCGGGCAGTTTCAACCAAATGACGATGTTTCCTCTCCACTCTACCATTCTGTTGTGGGCGACCAGCAATGCTAGTTTGATGAACTATGCCTTTAGAACTAAACAAATCATGACATGCTTGCTGTATGAATTCAGTACCATTATCACTTCTGAAAATTTTTAATTTAGCATTGAATTGTGTCTCAATTTGATTAATAAACTGAGTGATAGTAGCAGGTACAGCAAATTTATCCTTGAGAAGGTAAGTCCATGTTATTCTCGAATGATCATCAACTAAAGTAAGGAAATATTTAGCACCAGTAGCAGAAGGAGTTCTATAGGGACCCCAAAGATCAACATGAACTAAATCAAAGCAGCACTTAGCATATGAAACACTTTTATTAAAAGGCAACAAATGATGCTTAGCAAATATACAGGTTTCACATGAAAAATCAGACAAATCTCTAGCATTACACAAGCCAGTATGTTTTAATTTGCCAATAGATGTGTGTCCTAGCCTGTTATGTATCAAATTTACATCATTATTCTTAGTAGAAATGGAATTAGCTGCAAGTAACTTCCTATGTGAAGCATTCTCTGCAGGACTAAGCACATATAAATCCCCAATTCCTTTAGCTCTCCCAATTGTAGTTTTACTTGAAAGGTCCTGGAAAACGCAATTATGAGCATTAAAAGTCACTGTTATGCCACTGTGATCAGCCAATTTTCCAACAGACAACAAATTCTGAGTAAACTCAGGAACAACTAAAACATTCTGCAGAATAATAGTAGGTGTTAACCGGACCTTACCCATAGCACGAACCTTTCTAACCGAACCGTCAGGGAGTGCAACATCAATAGGTCTAATTAAATCATGAATATCAAATAGAAAATCAAGTCTAGAGGTCATATGATCCGACGCACCCGTATCAACTATCCAATCAAAAGGTGCTATAGAACAATAAGCAGCATAAGCATTAGAAGCAATGGTGATACCTGCAAAATTACTTGTTCCAAGTGACTGCACAGGTGGAGAATAAGAAGAAATAGCATTCATGACCTGATGTTGAGACTGTGGATGCAATTGTTGATGTCCATGTATCTGCTTGAGCACATTCTTTGTCACTGAATCAACAATACCAGAGACAAACCCAAAGTCCAGATGACCAAAACCAGCATCATCAAATGGAGTATCAAACGAATCTTCATCACCTATTACAGCTTCAGCATTATAAACTCTTCTCTGACCTTGATTATTGTTCTTGTATGTACCACGACCCCTGCCTCTAGAGGACCTGTTTTGACCATTTTCCCTCTTATACAGATAACAGATAGACTGTACATGGCCTTTCTTTTTGCAGAATGTACATGTCTTTAACCTATAACAATCTTCGATGGAGTGCCCATCTTTGTTACAATGAGTGCAGTGCTTAGACGAACCTGGTTTCAAAGATTCAGATTCATTCTCCTGAGACTTAGTTATAGCATAAGCATGAGCCTCAGTGACAATGTCGGCAACTTCAGAAATTTGTTTCTGACACTCTATTTTCTGCAACAATGCCAAGGCTTTGTTGAGTGGTGGTAAAGGTTCTAAGGATAGAATGTTAGATTTAACCCCTTCATAGGTATGACTCAAGCCCATAAGAAATTTAATGAGTTTCGCCTGCATATCCCTATCAAGAATCCTCTTCAAAAGTTGACAGGTACATGAATTCAATGCCCCACATGTACAGGAAGGAACAGGATCAAGGGAATCTAGGTTCTCCCAAGTTCTCTTGAGAGAACTATAATATTCAATCAGAGATGAATTATGTTGTGACATTGCATTCAACTCTTTCCTTAGCTGATATATTTCGACACTGTTAGTTTGTCCATACCGTTCAATTAACTCATCCCATAAGTTCTTAGATGATGTGCAGTATGAAACAGTGTTCCTAATTTCAGTGTCTATGGTATTCAAGATCCATTTAAGTACCATAATGTCACATCTAACAAATTGGTGATATTTCTTGTCCTTTTTGTCAACAATCTTAACCGAACCATCAAGAAAACCCTCCTTATTCTTAGACAACAAAGCAATGTATATGTCTCTTTTCCAACCAACAAAGTTTGTGCCATCAAACATGTAATTAAGGAGTTGCAAAAATGGTTGATCCGATGACGACAAATATAGAGGATCGTCATTATACTCATATTGACTATTTCCATTTACATCAGTATCAGCCATCTTTCACAGTTTTAGTAACAAAGCGGAAGATTAAGAAACAATCAAGAAGCTAGTAATGAATTTATACAAACCAGTAACAAGTAGAAACAGAGCAGAAACACGCAGCTTAGGATGAAGAAGACGAGACACCAAGAACCGTTGCCAAGAGGCTCTGATACCATGTGAACTCCATAGCTGTGGCTTGTGTATACTGGATTGTATGAGGGAAGATGAATGGAAGAAAGGAGAAAAGATGAAATAAGAAGGAGAGAATGAAACGTAATTCAATGTATTGTAATTGTATTATTAATCAATCTGTTACATGATATGTATTGAACACCTCTATATATAGTACTTCTTATGTGTGAGTTAGTTACGTCTAATAACTAACTTCTAACTAATATCCAACAACCTTGTATATCCCAATAATATGTGATTCATATTTACCCTCTCATTTGTCTCTCTTCCTCCTTTTTTAGTCACTCATTTTTCCTTTCTTATTTTCATCCAAAAACGAAAGGGGAAGAACATAGAAACTCGGACAGAGTATTTCACGATATTTGTATGTAAGACAGATTCGTAAGAGATTAACCATCTCCAAGTAAATTAAGGGGATAGGGTAGTATTTAGTGACTATTTACTACTCCGTACTATTTAAGCATAAGAATAGTGTGCTCCACCTAGCTAGCATAATCACCCATGCATCCTATCTAGCTCCCACCATCCCAACTCTAATAATAAATAATAATATTATTACTTCTCATATATATTGAGTATTTTCATTCCCTTATAAACTCCACCAACTTAGTTCACATAAACTCATCACATCACATCATCCCTCCTCTCTTCACTTTTAAAATCTTATTATAAATAACTACATACATTATACAAATACTTATATTACTATTATTAATATTATTATTATCATTACTATTTATTTACAAAAATGATGAATGATGTTATAGTTCCTCCTGCAATAGAGTGTAGTAGTAGTAGTGGGTGTGAATCTGGTTGGACACTATACTTACAACACTCCATTACTAATAATATTAATAATACTTATAAAAAGAGAAGTTTTGATGATGATGATGACAAAAATGAAGAATTATTATATGATGAAGAAGATGATGATGAAGATTTATCAATGGTGTCTGATGCATCATCTGGCCCTCCTCATTTTCATGAAGAAGAATGTGATGATTATTTAAGCCATAGTAATTATACAAATAATATTAATAATAATAATAATAATAATAATAATAATAATAATAATAATAATAATAATAATAATAATGGTGGGAAATTGAAAAAAAGAAGCTTGAAATTAGATGAATATCATGAAATAATGCAATGTTGCAATAATAATAATAATAATACTTCTAATAATAATAAGGTATATGATGATGATTTTGCACTTGATGATACAGCCAGCTCTCATGTTTTTGCCTCTAAGGTAATTCATCTGTTCTTTTATTTTTCCACAAATTCTTACTGATTAAAGATAAACAAATGAATGAAACGGTTGTATTGTATAAGCCTTTTTTTGACAACCCTTATTTATTTATTTATTTTTAACGATATTAGGAAACCGTCTCTTCTAGTAGGTTTTTGTGATTATTCAAGTTATATACTCGTATTGCAATACCTTAATGAAATTAATTTATATTTGCAATGATGTTTTTACAGAAGATGAAAGGTATAAATGTGCAAAAACATGAAAGATTGATAGATTATTCCTCACAAGGTTATTCTGCTGCTGCTACTCCTGCTCAGGTAATTATTTTTTACCTCTAACTATTACTGCTCACCTATACATTCAACTAATGGCCTGGCCGGGTTTAACAAACACATGAACATGGAAGGACAGTCTTTCATTACGTTATTGAGATTTTTTTTTTTTTTTTTTTTGTATGTCTTGTTATTCGTACATTTTATTTTTATTGTACGTGTACCTTTTTTTTAGTATTGTCATTATTACATCAGTTTGTAATTGATCTCCCAATAAATTTAATGAGAAATCATCTTTTATTCAAACTGTTAAGGGAAAGATGATCCACCTTATAAAGCAAGAGTTACTCCCTCTATTATCAATTGGTTTTAGAGTGTAACTCTCTTGTCTTGTGGCCCATGTCCATTATGTAATTTCACACAAGCAATCTACGGAGTACAATGTAAAGCCTTTTATACAAGAATTTATGGTTAACGTAGTAAATTTTATCTCTAGATATTAGTTAATAATCACTACATAATATTTCCTCCGTCTCATTCATTTATTTGAGTTTGATTATTATACTTCGTTGATCTTTATCAATAGTCGGATGGTTAATCTTATTGAAATTTGATGTGTAATTTGAACAGGTGGCGTTAGAGAGTAGAAGGAGCAGAAGGTAGGCAAGCTAGGCAGAATGAAGGGTTTAATACTAGTAAGGGTAGATCGGTCATTTTGTAGAGGATAAGGGACACAAAGTTCCAAGTCAAGTGAGAGTGAGAGAGATCTCTTCATCAGTAGTTTGGTTCAAATTTCGTTTATTATGAAACCATCTCACGTGAGATTTTGTGATAAAACAAAAGGCAAATAAGTACACTTAGAAATAATTCGGGTGTACTTTATTACTCATAAATACTCTACTCTATTTTGTTTGTTTATTTATTTATTTGTATCGTCATACCGACCATATAATATTGATGGTATGATTATAGCAATCGATAAGTCTAAATTGTTACAGTATTAGTTACAAAAAAAACATACGCGAAAAGAAAACACAACAAGTGTATAAGATTATCATATATCCTGTGCAACGAAAAGCGATACTCGTAACTTTTGAGTATTCTACGTCAACTTTGCTTCATTATTCATGAAAAATGTTATCGTTAATTACGAACTTTGGACGTAATAGGATGTACGATGACGTGATATACGGAATATCCGAGAAATTCCGATTATAGGAAGATGCAGTGGTGGTTCCCTCAAGGGTTTGTGTAGTTGTCTGCTTCGAAAATGGCAAAAGAGCTAATATCAAGAATGTTCATGTGCACTTTCTTACATCTCTCCCACTTATTTTTTATAGTCTCCAAATCTCTTCTACCACTCAAATTCTGTTCCAATTATTCCCTCCGTGAAAAAAATAAAAATAAAAAATTAGAGCAAGTTTTAATATTTTTATTGAACCAAACGCATACTTATTCGCATTATGATTAATGATTAAAGAGATAGATTCAAATTTGTGATCTATCGTCCATGATATCTAATCCGTAAATTAGGACATCTTTAGTACAAAGTAGGAAGTAATTAATTTATGTCAGTGGATTTGGAAATTGGAATGCTTTTAGGATCCAAAGCTCACCTCACGTGTCTTTGTATTTATTTAATCTCAAACCCCTAAACAATTGAATCTTACATGTGATTATCAACAATCTTGTTGTACCTAAAATTATCTAAAGATCATCATATATAGTTAACCTAATTCCCTGGATATAGTATTGGAATATTAGATCAAAAGTTAATTGGATTCGGAGTGGATCTCACAAGTTTAGTTCAAGTAACTGAAAATTATACTCAATCTTTACATTATTGTACTCCGTACATATTCTTGTGTTACTCAAAATACTCCTACGATCTAACTAATTAAAGTTGCATATGATCCCCCTTACCTCGCACTTAGCGAGAGTTTTTGAGACCTTAGGAAATAATATTGACATAAATAAGTTTTTTAAGTGCGTCGTGACTCGTGAACTACATCATATGACACAATAATTTTAAATAAAAAAATCATAACTAATTTAAGGAAGTCATTTTATGTTATTCCTTCGTAATATCAGAGGGTTTATACTTTATATGACTTATGCGCATGAATGCTAGAGCGTTTAAAGAGTGCTAAAACTTAATACCGAAAACCTAGAAGGCTAAATAGAAAATCATAGGCTGAAATTTTCGATACCAGACACTCTAGCCTAGTCAAATTAATAGATACCGTTTAAGTTTAGGGACTTAGGGACTAGGGAGCGTTGCCCTCGCTCAGACGTTTCACCCCCGGACCCCGACTCGTGACACTCCCATGATTGTAGGTCTGAAAAGTGGTTCATGTTCATGTCTGAGAAAAAGCAAGCATGAAGATAGGAAGATATGAGACGAAGAGGTATGGGAAGAACAAGACATGTTGTAACAATCAGACACCAAAATGGAGCCTTCAATTCCCTGCAGTTTTGATAAAGGGAGCAAGCTAAGGCTCATAAGGGATAGTATGGCTTCCTCACTTTTATTTCATGGGAATGATGGGATGGGATGGGATGGGATGGGACCCTTTTCATCATCCTCCACTTTAATGTCGTCACTCAGAATTCAGACTCGGTTGTGATACTCATAACCTGGATTCGAATGAATAGATATAAAACGAATCTATATAAGGGTGCATCATGCATGCATTGATGCATTCGATCCTCACTTTCATTTTCCCATCCTTCGTGACCTATGTCGTCATTCAGAAGTCAGACTCGGTGTGATACTCATAACCCAAATTCGAATGCATAGATAATACGAATCTATATAAGGGTGTATCATGCATGCATCGATGCATTCGATCCTCACTTTCATTTTCCCATCCTTCATGACCTATGTCGTCAATCAGAATTCAGACTCGGTGTGAATGTGTGATACTCATAACCTGGATTCGAATTTGAAACGAATATACATGTAAGGGTGCATGCATTCGATCGGATTTTTACATGTTTTGGCCTTTTATGTGTGCATGTGTAGGACAAACATGTTGAGATGTGGAGGTCACAAGATGGGTGAGTTAATTCAAGTGTCCCCAACTCCCATGACAAAAGTCTTTAAAATTGGGTGCAAAAGAAGCACAAATTTTGCAGACCAGAGACTCTGAGTTGTGGACAGTAATGCATGTGGAAAAGCCACTCTCAAGCATGATCTTTACTGAAACACCACTGCAACTCACCTGCTTATGCATCCATTGCTCCATCCTCTTCACTATGTCTTCCTATTCTTTTATGCCATTATTATTCTCATATTTCGAGACACTCCAACTGACTTACGCTTTCTCGGCTTTGTATCCCTCAATTCCGCATCATGTTCAAACAATTTCGACTTTAACCATTCTTTTTCCATGACAAGATAAATTACGGTAACTATTAAAATAAACCTCGCTTACTTTGGAGTATGTAATAGACGGAGTGGTAATTTTATTTATATACATCTAAAAAAATTGATAGACAAAGTTGAAATCGTTTGACAGCCAAAGTCGACAAATTCAGAAACGGAAGTAGGAGTATTAATCAAGTTTCACCACCATAAGAATATACACGAAAATATTAATCGTGTATATATCACAAAAAAAAGAGGGGAGAATAGCTTGGCATAAAGAGTAGAGTGAAATGTGAGGATCTACTTGTTCTTGTCTAACCACTTAAGAATACCTTTTTCGGATTCTGAAAGTTGCTGTTCATCCTTGCCTCTTAGGGTCCCCTCCATGAATCCAAAGTAATCCTTGTAGTTTCGCTTGTAGTAGTCATCCATTCGCTGCATTCGTCAAAGAATCACTAATCGATAATATAAACTACATTGAAGCAAGAACAAGGATCGCAAAGAAACTCCTCAACATTATCAACATATAGGGTTCGGGCTGGTTAAGGCATTGTTGGGGTATATCAACTTCTTCTAGGGTCGGATTAAGATTTTACCCCTAGATCGATTTAGGGATGATCAACCAAATTTACAAAGCACTGATTTTTTTTTTCAGTTAAACAATGAGAATCATGCCTAAAGTCTTTATCGATCAAGCTAGCTAGATGATATTTGCAGGAATTAGCTACCAAACAAAGTTAAAAGTTAAGGGGGGAAAAAAAGTATACCTCCTTGTCATTCTTTTCCTTGTTCTCCTCCGATTTCTTTAAGTATTCTGATAATGAAACACAATAAATTACTCAATCTTCAAGATTAAAGGAGGGAAAAAAAAGATTCAAATTTTTCGATTACTTTGAAGAAGAGCTGTCTTAGAATCGGTGGCATCAACAGCAAGGGCAGCCCCGACAATAGTAGTAGCAGTATAGGATAGAAGAAGGCCTCTCCTTCCTGTTTTACCGTCTTCTAAAATAGTCGATGATATTACTGGCGTTCTTATGATGCGTCCATGGAGTTCTTTGCTGTTGTTACTACTGACTACAAGCTTGCTAGACACAACTGCTAGATACATGCTTTCTTTTTCTCACTATCTTTTTCCATGAAAGCTTTTACATTTTGTGGATTGGGATATGGTTTTTGTGGCCCATATATCTCATCTCATCACTTTACAAATATCTATTATGCTTGTGAAAATACTAGAGTGCTAATTAAGGTGTGCATAATGGAAGTCAAAACATGACAAAAATGCACTAAATTTGGTTCTTAGTTTTATTTGGATTTTTAATTAGTTGACAAGATTCTACATACAACACTAACATCACCAATTATTTTCTCACTTTCTAAATTTCTAATATACCCATGAAACTAACCAGGAATTTTGTCATATAAAGAAAGAAAAAAATCTGGAGTATATTTATCGGTTACTATGATTATTATTTTTGGTGCGCATATGATGTCAAAGAATTTTTAACCCAGATCATGAGTACCACCCCTCATTACCAACTAAAAAAACATCTCCACCGTGTACAAACTTCAAAAATTCTAGCCCCAGCCACTCGAAGAAATATTTTTGTCCCATGTCAATATTTAAAAGACATCCAAGAAAAAGGGGTATTACATCTAGCTCTGAATAGTTAGTCTAGTACGAGTATAAAACTGAGTAGTCATCCGACTCACTACAACCAAGTGATCAAGGCATTCATCAAACGAGGTACTCCCTCCGTCCCACAATGATTTACCCACTTGTATTCAAATGTGAGGGATTAAAATAATAAATGGGTAAATCATAGTGGGTTGGAGGGAGTATATAACATTGTAAGGACACAGCAGTTTTAAATGAGTATTTGTTGAAAAAATTTACACAGAGCAGATTGTCAAACATCAGAAAATATATACGAAGATATAATAGGACGGTGAATGCAGACAACATCCTACAGATGAAGGCTCAAGAAACTTGAAAGAGCACCTGAAATGGAAGATGACTTAGAGGAGGCGCTTGTGTTTGCACCACGCAATAGCAAGAAAGTAAAGAATGATAGTGCCCGTGGCTCCACCACCTACAGTCCATAGAAATTGTGGATCTCCACTTTTGTCTTCGTCAAACAGTTCAATATGAATGTTCATCCCAAAAACTCCCGCAACAACGACAAATGCGCTCACGACCAGGGTGGCTGTAGTCAGCATGACCCCCATTTGCAGAAGGTGATTCTGCTTGTCATCCAGCATTATATTGATGTAATCTTCTGTGTCATCCACATATTCTCTTAACTATTAAGATACATTGACAAGGAAAACGGAAGTGTTAGGAACTGATTTTAACGTTTGATATAATATCTAAGGCTTTGCAAGATGAAGTGGTTGCTAAAATACAGACCCTACATGAGTTCAGGCAAGGCTAATGAGAAATGAAATAATTATGATACAATGGAAGATATTATATTGGACAACAGCTGAATCAAATTTAAAAAACTCACACACGACATAAGTAACAATTTACAGTCAGGTTTCGGACTTGTTACGAGTTAAGACTAATGAGAAATGATATAATTATAATACAATGGAAGACAATTATATATTGGATAACAGCTGAATCAAAATTACATAACTCAAATACGACATACCGTGGTCAGTTTGTTAAGCGTTCCATCAATCTGCACAAAATAAGCCTCCAAAAGCATTTCAAGCTCCTCTACATCAAGGTGTTTGCTTATGGCACTGTGTGTCATGCTGGTTCTCTCGCTTCTGCCTAGTGTGGCAGCCATACCAAATTGACGGTCTTGGAGGTTGGCAGCATCACTTTCATATCTACCTGAACCTCGATTAATTTCTGCAGGCATTTCAGCCGGCACCCTGGAACATTAAATAAAAGCTCAGAGATTTAGAAGTATACAAAAATTGATGCTAAGCCAAATTAAAATATCCATAAATTACCCATCATCCACTTCTGGTTGAACATCCTCATCCTCAACATCTTGTTCATTCACAGAGGAAAGAGAAGAATCATCAAGGTTCTGTTCTGCCAGCTTTTCAGTAAGATACATCTCAGCCATATCTTCATCATCGTCAAGTAGATGCTCAAGTTCATCCCTCACCTATGCACATTTGCAAAGGAAAAATCATATCAAAAGACAACAAATTATTCTTACATCACACTCAGCTTGCACATCTTGGCAAACCTAGTACATCAACCAAAACATTGTTTATACTAACTAGTCATGCTCCAGATAGAAACAGGGGATATTGAACAGATTGGCCAAAGTAAGCACAAAAGAAATCAACTAGAAACTCGAGAAGAACCAAAGGGATCAAAATATAAGTGAAGACCCTGTCTATATTGCGGTTAAATAATCTTCCGGTGAGAATGATCCTTACTAGATAATTAAAACTCGTGGAGTAAAAGATTACTCTGCTGAAACAATTTGGTTAAAAATCAAATAAGAAGAGGAAGAGGAAGAGGAAGAATGCTATCCAAGGTGAGCTACAGAAAGAGGCTTAAACAACAAGACGGTTAAAAATATGGTATCGATTAGCACGACAAGATGTGAGAGTGTGAGATGCCTTTTATGGCATCGTAGTTGAACAAGTCGCTAATAACATGAAAATCAGTCAGAAACAAGGTGTTGTGCTCCAGTGGGGCTGACAATTAACTCCATATTGCACAGTTTGCCCAAGATAGTAGATAATGTATACATTCCTTTTTAATATATATATACTGTACTTGCTAATGTATTCAATTACTAAATAATATTCATCTATAGTAAACTCTACCAACTCTGCAAAAAAATAACTCCACTGGATCCTAGCCCAACAACAAGAGATGTTCATGTTTTAGCCAGATGAGACTAGAGAGGAAAGTTTTCAGATTACCGTAACCAAGACCAGAATTATTCCTAATGAATTACAAACAAGATAATTTTGAAGAGCAGATGGGGCAAGGGATAAATTGTATGAAAAAGTTATTCAAATTGCTGCATGCTATGGTTTATCAAATAAAAGCATAAACATAGGTTTTAAACACGCACAAAACAAATTGTTACAAATGTGTGCTAGGAATGCATATGAGTTCTTGCTTACGTAAGATACTAACCTTCTGAACACGCCCAGTTAGAGCAACAAGACGACTTTTAATTTGCCGAACACGCTCCAAGTTGAGGGTACTAATTTTAGAAGTCAACTTGTCCAGGGCTGGATGTGCTTCTTGCTCCAGAGTCCTTGCCTAGGTTAACAGGAAACCACAATTAACGAATCCAGTAAACAGTATAAGAGCACTAACACTCCCTCTATCCCAAGTTTATTGTCCCCTCTTCCCTATTCGTTCATTCCAAATTGTTTGTCCCATTTCCAAATATAGTAAGTAAAAATAGTGAACTCCCAATTTTACCCCTAGTTCAAAAGGGGTCTATTCTCATGATACATTTTACTTCCTGTTTAAATTTATCAGTCAAAATGTCAAAGGGTACAAATGGTATTCTCCTACAATTTCTTAAAATTATACTTTAGTCAATAGTGACAATAAGATAGGGAAGAACGGAGAATTTCTTATGCCTTGATACATAATGAATACCTCGTGGTCTAAGGAGCTACAAGCTGCTTCAAGACAAGCTTCTAGTGCAATAAACTCAAAGGGAAGGACCTTCACACCATCTCTATTCTTCAGATCTCCCTTCTCCTCTATGTTACCTGTCTCATTATTCATCTCTCGGCGTGGAGGGAAACCACAAGAATCATCTACAGGGCTACCATCATTGCTTTCACACTCCTCAAGAGTATATAGATTTGGCCACTCTGACTCATCAACATTTCCCCGTGCTTCCTTTTGTTATCAAGAGATAAAGAGGAATTCAAAGTCAAAACAAAGAGAAAATAAATTTCAAAAAGAATAGAAGACGAGTGTTTATTCCAGTCCAACCCCACAGGCCACAGCCACAGTACAAAAACATTTTTCATAGATAAATGTGAAACAAACTCAAGATTACATGATTGAAAACGATTGGAGAATCCCTAATGGAGATTTTAGGCATCCGAAGTCCAAACTTGGTAGAAGCCATCACAAGATCGAATGCGATGCATCAAGGAAAATAACAATAAGTGATAGTGATAGTGTGATACGGATAAAGGATTAATCCACATGTGCTCTGTTGGATATAAATCCTTCCATGTGTATATCACCAATATAAATTGCTGAATACTATCAGTGTCAGTCATGTAAGTCAGGTAAACTGATTTTCTTAGCGAGCCCTGGGTCACTTAATCATATGATGTAGTCAACTTTTTGTGCCTCCACTCTCCAGTAGTACACTCTCCTATACCAAGCCTAACGCCAAAATTCCCCTTATACATCAACTGAAAGCTAGATACCTCTTAAAAAAGACGAACAGTTGCACCTAGTGCTAGTCAGGAAGATTATTTTTGACATGCGTTACGAAGCTTTCTAATTTCTTTACTGCATACAAACTATTCGGCTTCTAACTCTCACAATACCCATATCTCAACTAGTTTAGTTCATAAATTCATAAAGTCATGAGAGTTAGTACTCATGGTCGAGGTTCAGCTCTAACCTCGTCTACATCTAAATTGCTCTTGCGATTGTGGCTCCCTATACACCAAAATACCCACCTGCCTCTAACTCTTGAACAGCAAGTTGATACCGATTAAAATTCTACATAATCCGAAGAGTGATGTCTATCTTTAGTCTTTACTACTACCTGTTTCCATATATGGCAATACTCGTGTAAACCCTAACTAAGTGAGAAATAGCAAAACAATTCAACGGAAAATCACGGTAACTCAATTACACAGAAATCGCCTTTGGAATGTGATCACGATACAAATTCAACTTCCCAATTCCAATTATTAAGCCTACCACCATCATTTTTAAACATCAATGAATGTTCTATCCGAAACATATCGTTTTCCAAAAACGACACGATACTTCCATACTTCATTTCAGACAATTAAGAACAAAATAGACGTATCCCGTATCCGATACTCCAAAACCCTAGAATCGCAATACTCACGTTGTCATCGTCATTTGTTTACCTTCGATCAAACCCGACCCAACCGAAAACCTAATCTACAATTCAATTAACAGAAATCGATAACGATATCGATATCGAACAATAGATAATTCAAAATCGAATTAAAAAAAAGAAGAAGATTCGAACCTGACGCTTGGTAGCCTGATACAACCGATACAATCGGCGTTGCAATTCTTCAACAAAGGGAGTAACAGAAGGATCCTTAGAATTCAACAACAACACTTCTTGCGCCGTGATAATCGCCTTAATATGCTCCAAATTGATCACAATCGCCTTCTCCCGACCCAGCACCGTCGACGGGTAGGAGAGAAGCGGGTCAAGTATCCGAAGGTCTCGGGCCGGGAGACCCGTCCTGCGCATGATGGAGTGTTTTCCGGCCTCCACCACTTGGTTCTGGCCCATGGAGTCTAGCACCAGCCATGCTCGGACGCCCATGCCCTTCTTGCGGTGACCTAGACCCGGGAGGAAACCGGGTCGGGTCACCTCTGGCTCCTCGTCGGGTCTCATGATCGGAGTTTGTTGGGGGAGTTAGAGTGGGATTTGGGAAAGAGGGATATGGGAATATGGGGGGTTTGGTTTAGTTCGGTTTATGTGTTGGTGTGTAATCGAGGTGGCGGCCGGACTATCATCATTCAGTTAGACTCCTTGACGGGCACGGATAACGAGTTACTCCGTAGTATACTACTCGCAATATTTTTTCTGCCTCGATCGTATGATTAAAATAGGGTCGTGCTTTTTCCTAACGAGCTTTTAGTCAATCCTAACAACATTTTACCAATTTGTCCTTGTCTCATTTCCCCAAATTAATTTTCTTTAAAAAAAAAAAAAAAATTCAACCACCCATCAACACCAACAACCACCACCAAAAATACAAACAAACACCACCCAAACACAATTAATTAAGTTTAATTTGATATAATAAAATAAAGAAAAATAAGATAGTAAAAAACTAAATTAAAAAAATTACATGAAAAGAAAAAATAATTACAATATCTGGATATACGATTGATGCCCTATAACCCTAAATCCCTAACCCTAATTTAAAAAGTTAATTAAACCCTGCAAAATATAAATCAGTTAATTAAATAATTAATTACAATGACATTACTTCATTGATAATTGAATTAAAATTTACAATCGAATTTGAAAAAGTTCATTGATTAAAGAAATTGGGGAGGTAAAGAGACAAAGAAGAAGAGAGAAAATTACAAGTTAGGTTAAATTATGAAGAGGCTAAAATGGGAAAAGTGACATTATTTTCGTTAGGATGGGGTAAAAGCTCGTTAGGAAAAAGTAATTTCGTTAAAATATTGCTTAATAGGTTGATTAAGTAAAGAATCAAAATGATATTATTGCGTGTAATTGAAATATCAACTCTTATTTATCATAATTAGACAATTTAATGATGATTTTTTTCCTAATTAAATATTAACATGAAAAACCGTATAAGAATATCTCTAAAGTGTTCAAAAATATTATTAGAATCTTATTTACTCATATTATTTTGAATATTTATTTACTCATATTATTGATGGTAATATACCCGTATATAATTTAGATAATTATATCTCTTAGAGTTAGAGGTAATCGGTATCTTTTCGAATATCGTAGCGATATTATGCTTGTATCGTAACACAAATTGTGGCTCCCATGTAAACCTATCAATAGAACTCTTTAACATCAATGTTAATTATGCAAATTAATAATATCAATTCAATCCCTTTATCTTCTCTTCTTTCCTAATTCTATCAAAAGATTGTAGGGAGTAATATATTCTACAACATTCTAGAGATATTGGAATAATATCTCTAATAACGGGTAACTCCATCACAAATATGAATTCGTCTTCATCCTTATTCATACGGGTAACTCCATCACATTTAAAAATTAACAACATATCAGGAAAAGCACATTTCAGAACATATCAGGAAAAGCACATTTCAGAGGACTCCAAGCTAATTTCCTGGATGCTGGCATGAACTCACTGCAATCCTAACAAAGCTGGGATTGCATTATTATCACTACATTACAGGCTCGGATCACTGCAATCCTAACATAGCTGGGATTGCATTATTATCGCTACATTACAGGCTCGGATCAGATTACAAAGGAAAATAATTCACCCATCTTTTGAACATTTCGTAGCATTCTTTCCGATAATATTCTGCAGCTGCGTGACCTCCTCCCTGCCATTCCGATAACACTATGTCAAAACTCAAAATCACGTCTCAAAGTATTCTCGTGTCAATACACAACACACAGCCTGAGTACAGTGTCAAAATAATCTCAAGACATAGGCCCACAGCCCACTTCGGTAGTTTAGTTTAGTTCAATTCAACAGGGCGGAAGGGATGTAAGATGTTTATACTGATTACTGACCTTCACAGTGGCATACGTCAGCGAATAAAATGGTCTCTTCACATATTTCCTTGTATACCTACAACAAATTCATCATTAGTAGACTAATTTTTGTGACAGCTTGAAAAAATCAGTACTATTAACAGTAAAATGTATGCATTTCAGAGCTGTACTGTACCCGCCAACTTGAGCATCGACAAACCAAGGTCGCCAGTGCTCTGACATTGTAAGATTAAGGGACTGTTTAAGGGAGTTTATCCATTTTACCACAGCAACAAACGGAATAACCATGTCTCGATCACCACTAGTCACGACAAGAAATCGACAGTATCAGCAAAAATTCAGTAATCAGAATGCAATTAATTTAGAAAGGAAGAGGAAAAAAAAGAAGAAAATGTAAGGATTGGATTGAATTACGTAGTGACTAAGACGTTCAGGTTATATTTCGCGAGGTCTTGATGTACATGGATAACACTTGGTTGATCTTTTGTGTATGATATCGTCTTGTTCCACCTGTTCCAGCGCTTTATTGTACCCTAATCGCATCATTTCAAGCATACATCAGATGACTAATACTAGTAACAAAGTTTAAACCAAGTTGCATTCAATTTTGTTAAAAAACTTTTAATCATACCTTGCGGATGTGTAAGGCCTCTTGGACTGATTTATCGTTGGCCCAAGTATCCGACAGACTGTAATTGAAATTCTGCAATAGACATAGGTTTTTTTGGTACAAGAAGGGTCATATATGAATGCAAAGAAAAAGACGGGGGCAGAGATTAGAAGGGTTAAGACTACTTACGCGACACAAAAGACGTGAAGAAAGTTGAGGAGTTGAAAGGAGAAATTCATCTTTGTCCTCTACTAGAGATCTTCTATTCCATCTATCATCTTGTGGTGTACCAAGTGAACATTTTGGCTCCAATATATGATTAGGCCATATACCATCGACACACTGCACAAACATGAGAAAAAAGAAAACAGACATTACGCCATTAAATCTAATTACATCATCAAACAGTGAGGCTCAGTCAAAGAGATTCGCAGGGAAAACGGAAAATACAAACCCTTTGATAGATGTCGAGAGCAAGGATGCATTCTACGTTGTCCGGGTCCACATTTACATAATTCTCGTTGCAGGATTTTTGCAGCGTCTGTTTAGTGAAAGGAAGAAAATCAGCTACAAATACCAAATCGTAATTCAGAGCCTAGAATAACAAGTTTATGGCAATTACTTGATAATTTTTATCTGAAATGAGTGCCATTCTATGAGCAAATTCGACTTTAGAATTAGAATCAAGGAACTTATCAGTATTAGGGCTTCCCACGAGGTATCCCTGCAAGTCGAAAACAAAATGCATCAATTTACCAAATTCGAGGAAATACGAGTTTTAGACTGTACTTTTGTTCACCTTACCTTTATGTTTACATATGCCTGTTCACCAGCGTCATTGCCTGTTGAGCGAAAACAGGATGATTACCTATCAATAAAGCTCGAAAAAAAAAATACTACATCCAACCCGATTTCATTGTCATCTTTTCCCTTTTCATTTTGCCCAACGTAACTGTACTGTGTCCTTAATCCCAAAATAGAAAGAATGACGATAAAAACGTGCTTGAGGGAGTGTCACATCAATGGTGTTCATATTAATTTCAGAACAACGGGGATGAAAAGAAACCTTCGACAATAAGTTTTGTTAGTAGCGGGACTACAATTCCAGCGTATGCATCACCACCAGCGAAAAACGGAACCTGAAGAAACTGAGGGTGTTCTTCCAACCACTGCATCAAAGTTCAGAACAAATTCAGCGAGCTGTCTCGCTTCACGTCATCATATTAGAAGTCAAAAAGCGGTTTAGAACCTTGATTAAAAACTGATAGGCTTCATTTGCAGCTTTTGTGTCTGAGCTAGGCCATCCTTCAGGAGTTGTCGAATAGGAGAAGCCAGTTCCGACTGGTGAGTCCAGAAATATAATGCTAGCTGCCTGCACGCGCATTCATCCCAAAGACCCGGATAACATTCAATATCCGAGTAAGGAAATTAAAGAAGTCTTAAATTTTAGTCTGTTTTCGAGTCAGATACATACCTTTGTCCAAGAATGCTCGTAGGATATCAACCGGGGCAAACCCCCTTGTGTTAACGAATGATCAAGGTCAAATTCTAGCGGCCCTGGAAAGTCGTAAACACAGGGATAACATAATTACATTTTTTTTCTTCAACAAAGTGCACACTTTGTCACATTACAGTCCATTACTCCATTATACTTAGTTTAACCACTAGGCTAATACTCCGTACCATCTTCGACAGAAGGGAAAGAGCCAATTTTATTGTTTTTTTTGTTCCTTTATTTATCCCAAAACAATTTAGCTGAGTGATCAGTTACTTCACCAAATATATTGACTTATTTTTTAACGAAGCACGCACTTAGTCGCATTACAATAATACTGGAGAGGGGCATTCGAACACGTGAACCGCAGGTAACTACTAATTATTGACTTTGAGGCCCTACTAATTAATAAGTACCAAAAGTGTACTAGCAAAATGGATTGCGTGACGAATAAAAATATAAAATACTTGTACTACCGTCGCATGTTCATTAATAAATTACTGTATGCAATTCAATAATTGAGTAATTAATTTCTCCCCTCCATTTTGTCGTCGATTAAAATACTCCTCACAATAAATGTAAAAGACAAATAAATGAACGAGATAACTCAGATAAGTACCAATTTCATAGACAAGAGCATTCCAAGAAGAGCAACCAGGGCCACCCGTTAACCAAAGAAGCAGTGGATCAACTCTGGGATTATCCTCAGATTCAACAAAGTAATAGAACATCTCCGAATCCCCTACATTTATGTACCTATACATATATCGTCACACCCAAAACACATACCGATCATGTCTTAGTCTAGCTAGACGTTAATATATGCATTCGTAATGTGTACTGTATTCGAGTAAAGTTGACTTTCAAAATTTTACTAGCTAAGTTAGCCGACGGTATGTAATTATGTATGTAGGTAGTACGTACCCGGTTTCTAGATTGAATGGGAGCTGACCAGGGAAACCGGGAAGGTGTGAGACGGTCTCACGGGAGAAAGCTGTATAGGAGAAGAGGGTGATGGTGAGGAGGATGAGTTGAAGGAGTTGGAGTTGGAGTTGTGCCATGAGTTCCGTGAGCTGCAGACTTCAATTAATTTTGCACAATTTCACAAACATGTGTTTCCTGACTTCTTCTCTCATTTATAACTCTATACTCTGCGTCTCTCTGTGTATAATGTCTGTATAGGAGGATATGGATGTGGGCAAGTGGCGGCAATCAATTCTCCAATAATCGAGTATATAAGTTTTTTTATCTAATTATTCTTTATTTTATTTATGTCTCACCTTTTCGTTTTTTTCATTTTTAGTACAAATACGGAGTGAGAAATAACAACGATAATAAAGAGGAAAAAAAAATATTGAGTATTTAACAAACTTAAGGCGAAGTTGAAAATAGCGTAAATGTAGTGTACTACTCCTCCCGAGTTCTTATTATTGTCCCAAAAGATTTTTTTGGGTGAAAAATAAGAATAGGGAAATGAGTGGATGAAAAAATAGGGGGTAGAGAATATAAGAATAGACAAATTACACGATACTAGATCTCCTAGAATATAAGATGATTCGCATAGTAAGTAGTAACCTGTCATAAATTCACATAATCACATGCGGTTAATCTAACCCGAAATTACATTTCCCAAATCCGATTCATTTGACCCCGATTCGGTTGACCCCTAGTGCAAGTAACAACATCCCATCGCCTTCGCTTCTCATCCCTCCACATATCACTATTTTCCCAGAAAATCAAACGATTTCACTCTCATCCTCTCCTCTTCACTAAGCAACCATGAAACTAAGACTTAGATCATTAGAATCAAAAGAAACCCACAAAATTGAAGTCCTAAACACATGTAATCTTCAACAATTGAAGGAAATCCTACACCTTCAACTTTTCCCTTCAACTTCATCTTCTACAAATCAACCCAATTTGTTTCTATCTCTTAACAGAAAGGATGAGCTTTTTGGGTCTTCGTCGGAGGAATCTCTTCAATCTCTCGGTATTACATCAGGTGATCTCATATACTTTTCTCAAAACCCTCATGTTTTCTCATCGCAAAACCCTAATTTGGTGGATAGGATTGATAATCCCTCTGAAATTAGCCATAGGAATGATCAAGATGTGAATTTGATGAATACCCAGCTGTTAGAATGTGGTAAATTAGGCGAAACTGATGTTTCTTGTGATGGAAGTAGTGAGTTGGGGATTGGGCAAAACCCTAATTTGGTGCATGAGATTGATAATCCTTCAGAAATTAGAGCTAGGAATGATCAAGATGTGAACTTGACAAATACCCAGCTATCAGAATGTGGTAAAGTAGGTGAAATTGATGTTTCTTGTGATGGAAGTAGCGAACTCGGTGTTGGGCAGATTGATATTTCGACAGAATCGAGTAACCCTAGTGATGGTAGGGAATCTACTAAGTTGGATGAAGAGGGTACATCTAATTCCCGTGCTCGAGAATTGATGGATAGTGGTGATATGGATGATCAGAAGTCGGTGGAGGTAACTGAAGGAACTGATGAAATGGAGGTTGATGACGAGTCTTTACATACTGTGAATACTAGGTTTTCTGTGCCGAATTTTCTGAAGAAGGTGTTTGTCAAGGAGGTGGGAGATGGTGCTACTAATGGTGGTAATCATAAACTTCTGGTGATTGCTGTCCATGCTGTTTTATTGGAATCCGGTTTCGTGGGTTATGATCCGATTTCAGGCAGGAAAGTTGATGGTTTTCATCTACCTGATGTGTGGCCTTCATCGGCTTTTGGCATATCTTTGCATTATACACTACCACAGATTTCCACTTCTGAATTAGTTGAAACCGTTGTTTTGAAGTTTCAAACCTTGGGGAAGTATGTCAATGTGTATGGGTCTCTGCCGAAAAAAGGATTTAGAATCCACAGAGTTTGCTTGGACGAACCCAAGTTTATTCCTGCTCTGGACTATGTCAGGAAGATGAGTGATGATAGTGAGTCTGAGAAAGTGAGGGACGAATCCATGAAACTATACCCAAATCAAGAAATTTTTGATTTTTGGAAAATAGTCAAGGATGGGCTTTCGTATCCGCTCTTGATTGAACTCTGCGAGCAAGTGGGTTTGGTCCCTCCTCCTTGCTTCATGCTCCTCCCCACTGAGCTCAAACTCAAGATTTTGGAATCTCTTCCTGCCGTAGACGTTGCTAGTGTGGCCTGTGTATCTTCAGAACTGCTTTTTGTCGCTTCGAATAATGATCTCTGGAAACTGAAATACGAAGAAGAGTTTGGAGATTTGGCAAGTTCACAAAGAGAAATTCTGTGGAAACCAAGATTCGTTAATGCTTGGGAGATCAGGAAGAAGAGAAAGAGAGTTTGTGTACCATTTCCATGGAGAGAGCCTCCCCATTTTAGGCCTTTGTTTCCAGGACGAAGGGATCCAAATCCCTTTGGAGTTCCATTCGTCATTGGTGGAGACTATGATCGACTGCCAACTTTTGGAATCCCTCAGATTCCAGGAAGGAGGATTTTCAGGACGAACTGCGATCTTGGAGGGTTTGATGTATAGCCTGATTTGGCAGCCAACATTTCATGGGAAGTGGGCGAGGCCAAGATGTAGGGCAAACTCATCTCTCCAGATAGCTTGCTTATATGTGCGAGTATATATTACTAATATATATGCGAGAGCTAATAAAGTCAGTTTATGTTTTGATTTCTCGGTTTCTTCCTCGAGTTGTAAAATGTTAATTCCATGGTTTATGTAATATGAAGTGCTAAGGATTATTGGCCAACTTTTGTTTTCTCTGCTTAAATATGACGCCTTTCATATGCTGTATATATACTGTGGAGTCGATGAAGTACCAAGGCAAATGAAATTCAGTGTTGTGGAATTTTCTTAGAACATCACCTTTGCTTTACTGATTTTTCTGCTCACTGAGTCACTGAAGCATGAGGTTGTTAATCAGTTTGAACTGTATTGATGCTACTGTGGTTCTGTACCACAGCAGTTATTCCGCCAGGTTTCTTCTAATTGTAGTGTTCTTTCTTGAATTGATATATAAATCGAGTGTACTGGAAATTGTTTGAATCGATGTATCATGCCTCGTCAACTGCTGTCTGTTGGTGTATAACATTGCATCTCTTCACTTCTTGACTACCTACGCCTACTGAATCAGAGCCTCATGTTTATAGAAACCTTCATTTTCTATTGTTTAAAATTTTCATGTGTATGAAAATTTGTGTGGTATTTGTGATCTCTGTCACTTTGCAACAGGTATGTGGGTTTGTATCTGTGCATTGATAGGAGGTTTATTCACACACTTAAAGTCATCCACGATCAATGCATAGCAAACAAGCAGGAGCTTGAGATAGTCATTGTATACTTGCCTGTTGCTGAGAATCCGAAGTTGTACTTTCGACAACTCCTTGAGTTTGCCGACCATATGAAGTCCTGGTTTGTTTTCCCCTACAAAAACACGGTTTCCCGCAGGCTGTGGTGCAGCTTTGGTTTTCATATCACTGAGGATCGTTTTGTGGTGTTGCCTCCAAATTGCAAGTCAGGGGACCTAAGAGGAAGATCGGTCATTGAATATTACCAGGAAGTGCATATGCATGCGTATCCTTTTACAAGAAGCACCGCCCTAGAGCGCAAGTTGGCCACTTTAAAGACACCCCCCCTCCCCCCTCCCGCTACATTGTTTAAAGGTACTCGTGAGACTCACACCTGTCTGGTCATTCAGAATTGCAGAGACTACGACGACGACGACTCTAGCTTGCTGCCTCAGTCTGCAATCAAAGGCAAGAAACTTCTCCTGTATTTCGACTGCCCCGATAGGACTAAGTCATACGATGGTGGTAAACTTTGGTGCTTGCTTATGGAACACTACCCTAAGATTCAAGCGATGGGTTGTGAAGTTGTGTTCATTCCTTATCGTAATTATGTGGATCTGGGACTTAAAGTGAGCAGCATGCCATGGCCGATGATGCCTGTGAAAGCCGCTGTTGAAGCCTGGCCGACCCTCAGACAACTCCTTCAATATGACCCAGTAATGAATTGTTACCCCAATCATCTCATAACACTCGGGGAAGACGGTGGGGTTCTTTCAACACGGGCTGAGAAGCTACTAAGGGAATATGGAGCGACCGATTCACTGTTCTGTGATACGCTGTGCCAAGATATTACTAAAGAGTTGGAGTTGTTGGAGTATGTAGATGTTGAGCATTAATGTTGAGTTGTTGATGTCCTTTGGTCCTACACAATTTAATGTGTTCAAGTTATTGCAGGAATTAAGTCAATTAACCATGATTGTAACTAACCTCCCTTAGTTAGTTATTAGTTATAACTCTCCTATATATAGGATGCTCCTTATATATTGTAAATTTAAGTTACTCATCTTCTTACTATAAAAGAAGACACCACTCTCATCTAGGTGGCACAATATAAGAGCTCCATTTGAAAATTAGTCCATTTTTTTAGTGTTTTAGTTAATTAGGTTGTGAGCTCATCTCAATTGGAAATGAGATTGTTTAGGCAGCAAGTTATCTCCACCATCATTTACTCCTATATCTCGAAAATACAATGTTCATTTAATTTTATAATGTTTGAATCACAATTAACTACTGCACTGGAAAACGTTGTCATTAAAACACTGTCTCTTCGTTCTCATCATCCCCCTTCCCTATGTTTGGAATGTCTTCATTCATAGTTTGTGAATCCATTTCATTGTGGCTTTATATATGTTGAGCATGTGCTTTCAGTATCCCCACATTTTCACCATCTTCTACTGCTATTTTTTGAAAGCCCTTCAGTTCCTAGCAAAAAGATAAAACAAAAAAACTCTGAGAAAGCTTTAATTTCTTTATTAACTCTAATTAAGCCCCGATAAAACAAATATTTGTTTTACTAAGCTCTGATAAAACAAATATCATTATTAACTTTAATTTGTTTGTTGGATTTTTAGTCGATATATTTGACATTTAATTTCTAAAATTTGGCCTAATTTTTCCATTCCAGGTACCAGGTTAAGTTTGTCGTCGAAGATTTTTCGGGCATCAAATGTCAATTTGTGATTTTCGACTCCCAAATTCTGCAGTATATTCAAGACTCTGCATGGGATCTCCTTTCGAGATTGAACAGGTAAATTTTTCACAATATTCACAATTTAGTAATTAAATAAAGTATTACCTTACACTCAAGCGACTACCTGAAAGAAAACTAACATTCTATATCGCAGGCCGGAGAGGGTGACTCCATTCTTGAGGAACTTTCCACGTTTATTGACAATCGTTACCTGTTCATAATCCAAATCCATGAGAAGTTCAATGTACATCAGTCTTCAAAGTCTTACACTATTCTATGGATATGTGGATAAGACCCACCATTTCAACATGAAATATTAATCGTAATGAAGGTGTAGTAAGAAGTAAGAGTAAAAGGTGAAGAAAGAAATTGGGAGTAGTAAAAAAGAGTAATCGTAATAAAGGTGTTAGAGAATTAAGTAGAGCTGTTCAAAGTGATTCAAATCTTGGGATTTCTGCTGATATTAATCAAAATAATGTTGATGCTAATAATCGGAAGATACGAAGATAAGAAGACGACAACGTAACGAAGAGGAAGAAGAACAAGATGAGGTTGTTGTTCGAAGAAATCGTCGATCCAGACACGAGCCTGTGAATAACTCAAATTTAGGTAATTTCTGCGTTTTTTACTTTTTACTATTGTTCATCAAATGTTGTTGTGGTAGGTAAATGAATGACAAAAAATAATGCAGGTGAAAATGATGGTGGTGATAATAATTGGAAGAGAGGAAGAGAATTACGGAGTAGTAACCAAAAAAATACATGTGGTCAAGAAGGAGAAGATTGCATAGGAGGTTGGATCATGAATTTTGATCATTTCTATGTTTCATTTCATTCGTTTACCCGTATTCTGCATTTGAACTCTTTCTTTTGGTCATTTTTCTAATTTTGTCTGAGTTGAACAATGTTATTTTGGATGCAATTGCAAACTAACCAGATCAATTCGCCTTCGCTTTACTTTGACGTTTTGGTATATCTACTTCTGTCTCCGCCTATTTGACTCATTTCTAATTACTACTGACAATCATCTTCAGGTCTCTACACAATTTCTATTGAATTCCTAAA
Organism: Agrostemma githago; assembly: GCA_958450325.1. Classification (NCBI taxonomy): domain Eukaryota; kingdom Viridiplantae; phylum Streptophyta; class Magnoliopsida; order Caryophyllales; family Caryophyllaceae; genus Agrostemma; species Agrostemma githago. The sequence goes on along the minus strand of OY288252.1, from coordinate 67,818,851 downwards.
ACCATCTCAAAGAGTAACAGTCGTTTTATTCATCTCATATACATTCCTTCAAAACAGAGCCTAATTTGTTATTCAAGATAATATTCCATAGCTTTGCCGTATATTTGTACAACTTACATACTATTTATTAGATCAATAACCTCATTTTTTATACAACTTACTGACCATTTTTTGCCTAATTTTTTTTTTACCAACCTAATTTTTGCCTAATTTTGTAAGTGTCGATTAACTTGCTCAAGTCAACAAATGATATCAATTTTTTTTATATTTCCCACGAGAATAATATTTCCAACTGTTAACTCGGATCAAATTTAATCAACATGCAAAAATAAACAGTAAAAAATAAAATCCAGAAAATTTTTATAAAAAATTACCTCACAATCAACTGCCATTTTCTCCTTCAAGGATGTATTCCCATGTCAATCCTACAACTACAATGACCTTCACGTGCCAAGATGCTTCACGCAACCTCCACAATCTTTACTGAGATATCTGTTCAGTACTTGAACAGTTTAGAGCTTCCTTTTCAGATCTAATAAATGACTATTGAATATTTGATAAATGGAATAAAAATCTGAAAGTATAATACCTCAAATCGTATATCCTTCAATTTTTGACTCATCTCCATAATAGATCTGTGGCAATGAAACGAAACTAAATCAGTAACTAGATCAGCGAATCAACATGCAAATCAGTATTTCACACATCTTACTGATTAACATCGAAATTTTACCAATTTCAATTGATTAAAATGGCTTTTGGGAGTGTTGAATTAAAACGATGGTGGTTTGGAAGGGTGTAGGTGATGCCAGTAAACGATGAGGGAAGAAGATGAATGTGTACCCAATAATTTCTTTATTTGATATTTTTTTGTGAAAGAACTTTCCAGAATTTGATGAAGTGTTAATGCGTGGGGTGGATTTAGTAAAAAAAAATGTGTGAAGTGTGCGTTACTTTGTGTAAAAAAAATGTGTGAAAGAATTTTTTGTTTTGTAATTATTGCAGTAATTTTTTTCTCTAATACTTAATCATTTAATTGTTGTTACTTTGTGTTCAAACTTTTGGTTTAGTACTAATCTCATTTATAATAATAATTTTCTTATTTATTTTCTTCTTTTTAGATTTTGTTTTAGTAATAACAAATTTACAAATCGAGTAAGATAAAATTCTATTGTTGTTGACGCAAAATGACTACCGTCCCTTATTACCAATTTAAGACATGGTAATAGAAATGATAAAGTATCTACTTTTTTTACTAAATATTAATTAATCCTTTACATTGTTTGGTCACTTGAGTCAATTTTGCAGCAACTGGATCTTTTTTAAAACTATATTATACTGTAACAACTAATAATAATCGAAATTAGTCGGTCGACATCTCAGCAGGACACAGGATACTATAAATGTTATATTCCTTATATTATTGATCCATCATATGTCATTTCCTTCTATAATATTACAAAGGTGAATTTTGACACTATAACTTGATACGAGTTTTATTTGAATGCTATTAACGACAATACTGCCCTGGTATTGTTACACCTATGCTATCCTACATATTTCCGTACAACCCCGTGACGTGTCACGGGTAGATTGCACAATTTAAATTTTACATTCGGATTGCTGATTTTATAATATCACATTTTACCATGGTCACGAATATCACCGTGAGGTGTCACGGGTAGATTGCACAATTTAAATTTTACGTTCGGATTACTGATTTTATAATATCACATTTTACCCTGGTCACGAATATAATCATGTGATAAAAATATGATTTAAAACATACTACTCCATATTTTATTTATAATAATATTATTACCACAGAAATTTTGAAAATAAATAATAAATACTCCCTCCCATTCTTTTATATGATCCACATTAGTTTTGTGGAGAAAATTAATAAGAGTGGACTGAAATGTGGATGAAAATGAAATTGGAAAAAGAAAGCGGGGTCACAAATAATAAAAACCACACAAGACGTACTAAAAAGAAAGTTAAAAATAATAGAGAATTATCAAAATAACAAATGTGTGAGATTATAGAGATGGGGATGTAGTATTTTTTATTCCGTACTATTTTGTGAAATTTTAGTATAAAATATTAATATTTTTTAATTACTAATTTTGGTTCGGGTGGGTTCCGCCCCAAAAATATTTGCATTTTAGAGGTCATAACGTATATTATAGGGTTTTTTTTGTATGAATTGTGTCAAAGTAGACCTGTCGAATAGGTCGGGTTTTGGGTTTGGTCATTTCGGGTTCGAGTAAAATATGGGTCGGGTGTATTTTGGGTTTGAAAAAAACGGGTTTGTACCGGTCGGGTTTATGCGGGTTTCGGATCAAATACAGGTTATTAACGCACTTTGAAAACATTAATTTTCGTTACTTTTTTTATCATAGATACAATTTTATTCCTAATTTCTTAATGATCTAATTTAATATATATGATATTAGTGAGAATAACATGTTTTATTTAATATATTTTTTAATATACATTGATATTTTATTTCTATAGGAAGTACAGATATATATGACGAACTTTGACTTGATTTACTGATTATTTTTTTCTCATTATAATAATCATGTGATAAAAATATTATTTTAAGGATACATATTGATATAACTATTAGTATTTCTTAAAATTTTGAAAATAAAAAAATATTTCTTAGTGTTATTAAGAAACTACAGTGTAGAATGACAATATTTTTTTAATTTATCTATTTTTTGGGCGGGTAATGGGTTCGGGCGGTTTTGATCCAAAATAGTTGGCTTATTATCGAGTCGGTTCACTTTCGGGTTTCGATCATTTTCGGGCGGGTTTTTCGGATTTCTTGCCGGGCGATTTCGGGTCGGACCAATTTTTGACAGGTCTACATGACTACATCAAACACATAGTCATTTCGACGTCATATGTCGTTATACTTAAGACATCTACATTTATCATACACTCTCCGAAATTGTTATTTACCTACATACTCACGTGGGTTCGTTGACTTCGATATTGAACATACTATAATAATCATATGCGTCAATATTCATTTCATTTACGTTATTTTAAGCTAATATCGTCTTTCCGTTTACCCTCATATAGATTGTGATTTGACTTTTTGATGCAAAAAAACGCTTCAAAAAAACCCTCATATTACCCTTTATTTATAACATTTTATTATTTTCAAAAAAATTTCACAAACCCGTGACGTGTCACGGGTATTACACTAGTTCTAATTAATACAAGCACACGGTTCTTTCAATTCCCTCTTCTCTTCCTACATTGTATTCCGCGTTTCTTCTTCTTCTTCCTCCTCCTTGTTCTCTTTTCGTGAGCTGCAACAATGGTGGGTAATAACACGATCGGTGTAGACGGTCCTCACTATGTTCACCCATCAGATGTGCCTGGGGTGAAACTTGTGGCGAATGTTTTCGAAGGTTCGGGTTTTGGAAATTGGAAGCGAGCCATGACGATAGTAATAGAATATAAACGGCCCTCAACCATCGCCTTAAGGTTTTGGTTGAGATGGTTTGTTAACATGGTATCAGAGCCAGAGGTCACGAGTTCGAACCCTGGTAGCCCCCAATATATCTCGAACTCTCAAGACCACTCTTCAAGCCCAAAGGGCATTCGAGTGAGGGGGCGTAATAGAATATAAACGGCCCTCAACCATCGCCTTAAGGTTTTGGTTGAGTTGGTTCGTTAACATGGTATCAGAGCCAGAGGTCACGAGTTCGAACCCTGGTAGCCCCAATATATCTCGAACTCTCAAGTGGAATCTCAGCACACGGTACGGGAGAGCCGGTGCGCATTAACCACTCTTCAAGCCCAAAGGGCATTCGAGTGAGGGGGCGTAATAGAATATAAACGGCCCTCAACCATCGCCTTAAGGTTTTGGTTGAGATGGTTTGTTAACATGGTATTGAGGGCCGTTTATATTCTATTAGATAGCCCTTTCAGCCAAGAATAAGGTGGGGTTTATCACTAGTATCCCAAAACCAGCCTCCACAGACGCCACAGCCAAGAATTGGCAGAGATGCAACAAGATCGTCTTCATTCTCATGGATTCTCAATTCTCTATCTCCGGAGATTGCAGATTCTATTCTGTACAGCGCCACTGCACAAATTGCCTGGAAAGAGCTTGAGGAACATTTCGGTCAATCAAACAGTGCACAATTGTATGGTGTGCAAAAGAAGCTGTCTGATTTTGGACTCTACGTAACATTATCCATACTATAAAGGTAATTGTCTGAATGAAAAGAATAGAAAATTAGGAAATTTCAAATATTGAACGATTTATGTAGTTGACTAACCCTACACGATCTATTTCGATCCATATAAGCTCAACATAGTTCTATGATGAAACAACTAAAAATAAATCGAAGAAGATCCTCTTTCAAAAAAAAAAAAACTTTCCTAATAATAATAATAAAAGAAGACCCTCTTTAAAAAAAAAAAAAAACTTTCCTAATAATAATAAACTTTCCTAATAATAATAGAAGTAGAAGTGAGAGCATTGCTATATATAAGTCTCCAAGGGTTACATCTATGATCACAATTCACAACTCTCAACCCTAAACAAAAACAAAACCTAACCATCACAATCATCATGTCGACCATGAATCTCAACACAAACCAAATTTCTGAAAGAAAGCAAGAAGAACAAAATTCTGAAAGAAAGCAAGAAGCAGTGTTGAATGTATTTTATGAGATGCTTAATGAAGTAAGGGAGTCCAGTAATGATCGATCAAAGGAGGTGGTTCGCGACGGGGATTACATCGAACAATTCCTTTCTCAAGTCGATGCACAAATCGCGAAATCTATAACCTTCAGCGGAGAAGAAGGAATCGGGGAACACTTAGATCTTCACGCGTTGTATAACACATACATCAACGCTAGATTCGGCCACCCTCTCGACTACATTGATTACCTCAAGCAATTCCCCGGGATTGACGACGAGAAGGCCATCCCCTCCAAGTTCAAGTCCACCCGACAGTATCGCCGATACCTTGAGGAGGTTTTGGAGTACTTGGTATCGTTTATGGATAGAGCTCGGCCGTTGGAGTTTCTTGACAGGATATTCAACAACATGGAGGCGCAATGGGGGATGATGCGAAAGGTGTTGTAATATTTTGTGAAGTATTTGTAAAGTTGGAAAGGGAAAACAAATAAATTGCATTACTGAATTGAAGCAAGATTACAGTGGACTCGAAAAAATGAATAACTGACTCCACTCTGCCATGCTTAACATCATGCTTAAGAAGTGGATTGACTCCTAATTTTAAGCAACTACTAACTCCTTAACTGACTGCATATCATCAACTAACTCCTATTTATTTGCTACTTGTAACTGCTACTGACTATGAGGCTCGAATCATCATTCAACACCTCCCTTTGATTCGGACTCTTGAACACCAATCTTCTCCCTGAAGAACTGATGTTTTGCACATGATAAACTCTTAGTGAGTATGTCTGCACTTTGGCTATTTGTTCCACAGAACTTTACCTCCACTGTGCCGTTGCTTACCAGATTTCTAATGAAGTGATGCTGAACTTCGATGTGTTTTGTCCTAGCATGAAAAGCCGGATTCTTTGTCATTGCGATTGCCGATTTGTTATCACACCACAATGTAGTTGGACTTTCCTGCTTATTTCCTAGATCAACCAGCAATTTTCTTAACCATGCTGCCTGTCTTCCTGCTGCTCCTGCAGCCACATACTCAGCTTCAGTTGAGGATAAAGCCACGGTTTCTTGTTTCTTTGAGTTCCATGTAATGGCTCCTGATCCAAGACTGAAAATTGACCCGGACGTGCTCTTTCTATCTTCAATATCTCCAGTCCAGTCACTGTCAGTATAGCCTACCAAACTTAAATTATCTGTGCCTTCATACCACACTCCATACTTTATAGTTCCTGCCACATACTTGAGAATTCTCTTAGCAGCTCCTAGATGTTGCTTCGTTGGACTGTTCAGGTACCTTGAGACTACACCCACACTATAGGTTAGATCAGGTCTTGTGTGTGTTAAATAGTTCAAGGCACCAACCATACTTCTGTAAAGCTTTTCATTTGCTGCACCTGTACCATCTTCTCTTTGTAATTTCTCCGCTAGATTCATGGGTGTGTTGGCAACATCACACTTTTCCATCCTGAATTTCTTGAGAATATCTCTTGCATACTTGCTTTGACAGATGAATATGCCATCTTCACTCTGCTCAACCTCTAGCCCGAGGAAGTATTTTAACAACCCCAAATCTGTCATCTCGAACTCTTGCATCATAGCCCTCTTGAAGTCCTGTAATGGCCTGTTTGATGGACTGAAATAGATTATTTCATCAACATAGAGACACACTACTATGTATTCCTGATTACCTTCCCTTTTGATGTAAAGAGTAGGTTCATTCTCACTCCTTTCAAACCCATCTTTTAGGAAGAAATCATCTATTCTACTATACCAGGCCCTTGGAGCCTGTTTCAGTCCATACAAGGCTTTCTTCAACTGATATACTTTTCCTTCTTCTCCTTTCTTCACAAAGCCTTGAGGTTGTTCAATGAACACCTCTTCTTGAAGTTCACCATTCAAAAAGGCTGATTTAACATCAAACTGATGAACTGGTAACTTGTATTGAGCAGCAAGAGCAAGTATGACCCTGACGGTCTCAAATCTGGCAACCGGAGAATAGGTTTCCTCAAAATCAATTCCTTCAACCTGTGCATACCCCTTTGCAACCAATCTCGCTTTGTACTTTTGGATGCTTCCATCAGTATTGCACTTTGTTCTGAATACCCATTTTACTCCGATGATATTCTTCCCAATTGGAGGATCTACTAATTCCCAAGTTTTATTCTTGCAAATTGACAGTATCTCATCTTCCATTGCTTCTTGCCATTCTGGTTTGCTTACAGCTTCTTCGAACTTTGTGGGATCAGCAGCAATGAGAGCAAAACCGCAGGTCTCATATATCTCTTGTATTGATTTCATCTTTCTTGGTGCAGATTCATCTGAACTGTCATCAGATGTTTCATCACCAGCTGAACCAGATTCTCCTGAGCTTGTCTCATTGTTTTCTTGCTGATCTTCTTGCTGTTGTGGCTGGACTTCGGTTTCAAAGGTGAGAGTTTTGTTCATCCTCTCACTTGACCATTCCCATGTAGCATCTTCATTGAAAACTACATTCCTGCAGATTATTACTTTGCCATTCACAGGGTTATATAACCTATATGCCTTAGACTGAACTGCATACCCAATAAATATGCATTTAAGGGATTTCTCATCTAATTTTGTTCTTAAATCGACTAATGCATATGCTATACACCCAAATAGCCTGAGATGACCAACTTGAGGTGTTCTACCTCTCCAAACCTCATAGGGAGTTCTGTCCAGAACAGCTCTTGTGGGTGATATATTCAGGAGGTAAACTGCTGTTGCTACTGCTTCAGACCAAAGTTCATTTGGTAAATTCTTTGCCCTTAGCATACTTCTTGCCATCTCTACAACAGTTCTATTTTTCCTCTCAGTCACTCCATTCTGTTCTGGAGTGTAGGGGGCAGTTAGTTCCCTTTTGATTCCATGACTCTCACAAAATTCATTGAATTCATTTGATGTGAACTCTCCCCCTCTATCAGTTCTTAGAGCTTTGATTCGCTTGCCACTCTGATTTTCCACCATAGACTTGAACTTCCTAAAGTTTTCAAATGACTCCGACTTACTTTGTTAGAAGTACACCCAACTCATTCTGCTATGGTCGTCTGTTATGAGGAGAAAATAGAGACTCTTTCATTGGACCACACAGGTCTGCGTGGAGTAGCTGTAAACACTCACTTGCTCTCCAAGCAGTACCCGACGGAAATGAGCCCCTAGTTTGTTTCCCATACACGCATCCCTCACACAGACCAATATTCCCAACTTTAGGTAATCCCCTTACCATCCCCTTAGCACTTAGCAATTTTAGACCTTGAATATTGAGATGTCCATAACGCAAGTGCCACAGATTAGCATTATCATCACCTTTCACAGTTAATGCTTTATCAACATTGTTAAGGAGATCTAGTGGAAACATTTTATTCTTTCCCATGGTTGTAGAGGCAACTACTTCATTAGTTTTCTTATCTCTAACCACACATGACCCATTATCAAATAACAATGCAAATCCACATTCTAATAATTGCCCAACACTAAGCAAATTATAAGCCAATAATGGAACATATTGCACATTATGCAAAAGTTTCTAATTACCTTTCTCAGTTTTGAGAATAACAGTTCCAGTTCCTTCTACAACCAACTGCTTATCATCACCCAATCGAACCTTGCCTTTCTTTGATTCATCAAGATCCTTGAACATTTCTTTTGTGCTTGACATATGATTGGAGCAGCCGCTATCAATATACCACACGCCTCCCTCAGATTCCTGAGTTCCTTCCTTTGTCAAGAAGAGTCTTTCTTCCTGTTCAGCCACATTCACCTTTTGCTCCTGATTCTGCTCATTCTGCTGGTCCTTTTCTTTCTTCCAACATTGAGCAGCCTTGTCACCTGGCTTAGAACAGTAATAGCAGGTTATTGTGCTTTTACCCGTGCCTTTACTGGTTTGTGACTGAGTATTCTCTTCAGTCCACTGACTTCTGCCACGGCCACCTCTTCCTCCTCTATGACCTCCCCTTCCTCTTCCTCTGTGACCAGCCTGCTGACCAGTTCTCTTCTTGGATGGTTCAGACCTCACTTGGAAAGCTTTCTCCTCCTTCTTTTCTAAGGACCTATTAAGCCTTTCCACGTGAGCTTGAAGCGATCCCATCAATTCGTCAAAGGTATATGTGGTCATGTCCTTTGATTCTTCTATAGCTACAACTACATGATCGTATCTACTAGTGAGACTCCTTAGAACCTTTCCCACTACATGCTCATTAGACATCTTTTCACCATAGGATTTCATCTGCTGAACCACATTAGAGATCCTGGATAGGTAATCTTGAATGGACTCCTTATCCTTCATAAGAGTTGTCTCAAACTCCCTTCTTAGAGATTGTAGTCGTACAATGACCACTTTCTTGTCTCCTAAATACTCTTGCTTGAGTATGTCCCATGCCTTTTTGGACGTGGTTGCAGATGCGATTCTGGGAAAGATCTCATCATCCAAGGATTGTTGAATGATAAACAATGCCTTAGAATCCTTCTTCCTGGTTTCTTTTAACTGAGTGTCAGGTTCCGTTGGGTTACTATCTGTGAACCCTTCATCAACCAGTGACCACAGCTCTTGAGACTTGAAAAGTGTTTGCATTTTCAAGCTCCAAAACTGATATTTGACACCATTAAAAACTGGAAGTTGCGTGATCGAGTTGCTGCCATTTCCATTGTTCTGCATTTTGAACAATGATCACCGTACCAAGGTCCTTTGAATCTTGAACCCGGTTTGCTCTGATACCAATTGTTGTAATATTTTGTGAAGTTTTTGTAAAGTTGGAAAGGGAAAACAGATGAATTGCATTACTGAATTGAAGCAAGATTACAGTACATATAGGACTCGAAAAAATGAATAACTGACTCCACTCTGCCATGCTTAACATCATGCTTAAGAAGTGGATTGACTCCTGATTTTAAGCAACTACTAACTCCTTAACTGACTGCATATCATCAACTAACTTCTATTTATTTGCTACTTGTAACTGCTACTGACTATGAGGCTCGAATCATCATTCAACAAAGGGAAAGGGAAAGAAGAGGCCGAGGTTTGATCGTGAAAGTGAACGTGATCGTATCGGTCTATTGGAAGCTAAGGTGCAGAAGTTGTGTGAGTTGTTAAGCGAGACGCTTGAGATGACGTGGCAGTACGTGCATAACAAGCGAATCTTGAGTGCATTTGAAGGGGTGGAGTTTTATGAAGACAGCGTGGAGGACGACGACGATGATGATGATGATGATGAGAAGAAGGGAGAGAAGTGGAATCCGCTTAAAGGGTGGGACGGGAGGCTGATACCGTATTGGCTGTATAAGCTGCATGGTTTGGGTGATGAGTTCAAGTGCGAGATTTGCGGGGACTACACTTACTCTGGTCGTAGGGCTTTTGAGACGCATTTCAAGGAAGCCAGGCACCAGAACGGGATGCGCTGCCTCGGAATCCCGAATACAAAGAGTTTCCACGAGATCACGTCCATCCAAGACGCTCGGAATTTGTGGCGACACGTTGAGGAGAAGCAGGGGTTGTCGAAATGGCGGCCTGAGGTCGACGAGGATTTTGAAGATGCGGATGGTAATGTCTACGATACCAAGACTTTTACTTACCTTTCCAAACAAGACTTGATTTAATTTGATGAATTATATTTCCTATTCTTTCCTTCGTGACATTGTTGTTTATTTTATGACCAATTAATAATGCCTTCCTTGTATTTTGCTCTCTCATTATGAACACGCTTTTGATTTTCAGGCTCAAACCGATTAATAATACTTGTTTCACTATGAATGAACATGTTGTTTCTGATCTCACTATATATGAACATGTTGTTTCTCAGATTGTGTTGTCATTCATAGATCGAATTTCACAACCAACCTCTGATCATAGTTTCTTTAATTGTACACTTCATCCCCCATTGATTGGTCTGAAGCATGGAATGAAGATAGATGTGCATGCCTCTGATCTCTAGTTAGCTAGCTAGCTAGCTTCATTAAGGTTTCAGTAGCTTGACAGTGCTTCAGATTCCAAGCCACCATCACAGAATAATAGGGAAAAAAAACAAGAATAAATTCCAAAACACCAAACAGCACATCAAATCAATGTAAACTGGAGTATTACAAATACTTACTTATGCTAAACGAAACTTTAAAAAATAAACCAGAATTACTCCGTATGTATATATATATATATAGAGGTAATACTCCGTAGTGTAATTATACGAGTAGAGCAGTAGGAATTAAAAGAGACGTTAGAGAAAATAAAGTTTGAAATATTGAAATCTTAATAGTACCATATTTCCAAAGGAGATTAAAATTGTTGGGCGCCTGATCTTCAAAATTTCATTCTTCAAACCCATAAGGTATGTTGTTTATATCTCAATTTTCTTCATCTTGAGAAATTGAGATTGGAAAAGGAAATTGCTTGCTTTCATTCTTCATCTTGCTGTAGGTGAGTATACAGTCGTATGTATTGTGTTAATTGGGGGTACTCACAGCCTCGCAGGGAGGAGTTACATTTGGCCCTTGAACAGTTGCATTTGAAACATCTTGTTTTTTTTTAAAGTCAAAGCAGTTAGTTAATACGAACTTGGTTTGCCGTTAAATTAGATTGAAGTGATTTGAAGTGAAGGGAAGTGAACTAATCTGATGTGATTTGACATATTTGAACTGAAGTGTTGAACTAATCGGACCTGATTTGAACTTATTTGAACTGATCGAAACTGAACTGAGGTATTGAATTGATCGAAACTGAACTAAAGTATTGAACTGATCAAAACTGAATTGATTTGAATTGAATTGAACTGAAGTGTTGAACTGATCGAAACTGAAATGACTTGAACTGAATTGATTTGAATTGAATACTGTAGACACCCGCATTTTGACTGCCACGTGTCTATGGTAGTCTCCGAAAAACACCCGATGATGATTGGACGTCAACGTGACTTAGTATACTCGGACTTGGACTCGAAATTCATAATATCCGACATGGACTTTTAGTGGAGTAAAAATCCCACAAAACAGACCTCAAATTCAGGCCCAGCGGATCGTTCCGAGTCAAATAAGACTAATTTGGGCCAAAACCGACACCAAAAATATTTCCCGTCTTTTCCCGACCGGGTCAAAACCCGGTCAAAGGCAAAACCGTCTCAAAAACCAGCTGAGTTCAAGTGAGCGCACAAATTTGAATTCAAAAATCAAGTCAAAACAAGCAAGATTTTCTTGCCTTATTTATCTCAACCACGTTGATCCACTCGATCGAGTGGATTGCCCACTCGGTCGAGTGGAGCGTCTTTCGCTGGATCATGACCCGCCCAAATAGGCACTCGATCGAGTGCACTAGGGCCACTCGATCGAGTGCCCCTAGGTCGTGGCAAAATGTCTATAAATACCGACTCATTCCCATGCATTTGCCAACTTTTTCTCTTCCGAAATTACACAACACTTTCACCCTACATTCACCCTACTTCAACCCTACACTACATACATTGCAAACCCTAGAGAAACTCCATCAAAACCGAGCCTCGTCCCTCGATAAACCGACATACACACATACACACACCTACGCACCATAACTCGCGCGCATTCCTCGATACTCCTAAAGCTTTGTCGCTGTTCACGAGTCCGTTTCCGAGGCCAATACTAGCATGTACGTTGAGGGTGTTCCAAACTCCTTTCTAGTCTCTTTTTGATATCGTTTTATGCACATTTTCATATTGTTGTATCGTAGTAGCACGTGCACTAACACTAATTTTTACACTAACACTTTTCATAATTTTTGCATCATTTTTATTTTATTACTAACATTATCAATAATACCGTATATACATAACATTAACATCAAAAAACCGGTTTTAAAACGTTGAACTACAAAGATCACTTTTGGTCCGTCTAATCCCTTTACGAGCAACGACGGAGGTGGAGCCCTTTCGAGGAGCCCCGCCCCAATGTACTCAAGGGCGTGACGCGATCGTGACTCGTTGTAGTTGAACGATTTAATTCCTTTTCATAATTAGTTCGAGACCCGTTGACACGAATACCGACATCACATAACCCGAAAGGGTTAGTTTCGATGTCGTGACGTAGAGGGATGCATCTCGTTACTAATTCAAAGTTTCGTAATCTAACACAAACATTTTCATAAAAACCCCGGTGACGGTATTATAATCGTTCATACACGATTATAGTACCGGAGGCCGAGTCGAATACAAATCGTGCGATATTTGTATTTGACTCGGCCGACCATCGATTTCAAGTCATAAAATCGAGCAAATCACTACTCGTACAGGGGGCACTCGACCGAGTGCCATAGGCCACTCGATCGAGTTGCACCCCAAAAACAGGGCAGTAGCCCCATTAATGATGCACTCGACCGAGTGCCATAAGGCACTCGATCGAGTAACCCCCCAAAATATGGGCAGTAGCCACGTTAATGGCGCACTCGGTCGAGTCAATCAATGACTCGGTCGAGTGGGTCTGGCAACTCAGAAACCCGAGGGCTTGGACACATATTCCGAGCCCCGTTCTCATCAACTTTAGACCATCGACCGACCCTTCATCATTTTTCAAAACGCTACACATGTCACGACACGTAGAACGACTTTGACCACTTTTACGTGATAAGTCGGGACAAGATTACGGAATGTGAGACTAGGCTAGCAATACGCCATAATCTCATATTTCCGTCCTTCGCTTAATACGTGACATAATACGTATTTAAGCGGGGTAGTCCATCTACATAATTTCGCGGTCTAGTTTACATATGGGTCCGTTTTTATCTTTGTTTACGTTATTTTGTTTATGTCGTATTGTGAAATCCGGGTTGTATTTCCGCCCGTGTAGCTTGTACGCTTTTATTTCTTTCTTTCGAGCTTTGTTTATTATTTGCTTTTACGCTTTATAAATGAACCTCGCATGCTAACTCAACTCGACCATAATTAGATGCATTAAATGACGTAGTTAACGCAAAATTCGCATGCTTAGACAAAACGCTGTTTGCATATCATTTCATTATTTTACTAGCGCGCATATCACGAACACGAACGATGTCTTAGTAGAGGCCGCCATGTGCGGGCGGGGTTGGGTGTCCTTAGTGGGCTTCCCAACACGTACCCTCACCCCTTACTCAGAACCTTCGGTTTCCGGATGTCCGAAACCCTTGGCGCACGAGAGTCATTTTATATACGAAAGCCGGTGTAAATGGTATCGGTATAACAATGCAAAGGGACGAGCCCCATGAACTCTGAAATCGAAGTGGGCTTACTTTGTGTATAGCCCATGACGACATAGAGTGGGCTCGTATGGTTCCGAATAACCACAAAATTCGGTGGCGACTCCATTTTGACTTAAATTTCGAACCCGAGAACAATCTTACCACGAGATTCATTCGCCTACCCAAACCCGCGCTTCGCCGCGTCGGAGTGGACCTACGTCATGTCCACAATTTGGCGACTCCGCTGGGGATACCTGATGTACCACATGTCATCGGGGTTCCTAGGGTGAGACTCGAAGAGAAATCGTTCGTAGATTAGTGTGCGCGCGTTAGTCTAATGATTCATGCATAACCCATTTTTGCCCGGGCCGGTTACTTGTGACCGACGTCCCACTATACCACGGTGCATTCCTACATGGGTGCGCTAAAAACATCTTTGGTGGAACTCGTCTCGGTTTTGCGGCATGTCCTAAGACCAACTCGGCTTAGGGAGTCCGTCCATCACACGAGAAAGCCATCGTTGTTGGTATAGACCCTATTTTGACCGACCGAGACTTAGTGTAAAGCATACATAAGCGTCGTTATAATGCTTGTTTGACTACGTGCTACTTGGTTTCCGTGTCAATTTTTCAAAAACCGTCATTTCAAATTTGCATCTTTCCAAAAATACCCATCTTTCGAAAAACCCGAAATACTGTCCATTTCGGGACCCGTCATTCTAAAATACCCAATTTTGAAAAAAAAACCGAAATGCTGCCCATTTCGGGACTCACCTTTTCAAAATACCCAATTTTCAAAACTCGGAATGCCGCCGAAATTTAGGATCAACGATTTGACTCAAAATATCCTTTTCTGTAGTCGCATGCTGTCCGTTTTAATTCTCGAATTTTCACCCCCACCTTGATTTTCGGAATTTTCCTTTTCAAAATTCTAATCTCGGTTTTCGAAATTCCGTTTTCAGTTTTCAACACTTTCGGAAATTCGTTCATTCTACATTCAAACCTCAACTTTCAAACTTTCCTAAAATAAACCTTCCTTATTGTAGGACCTACCGTCTATCCGTGTGTCGGGTCTTTGCATAGTACGTAGAAGGTTTATAGAGTCGAAACTCCGTCGATCTTATATCACGAGTTTCCCCCCTTCCCGAGTCCGCCTTATCTGTCAAGGCACGACCAACCCGCGTAGGGCATACCCTTACAAAGGAAAGTCCGTCCATACACTCGAGTCAAAAGTCTGGGGAGTAATCTCACGTGGACCTTCCTTCGAACGGGACTAGGCCCACAAAGCCGAAATCCTAAGGAAGTCATACCACCCACGAGTCATCCGTCTAGATGTCTTTCTCGAGTCTTTTCCACTCAGTCCTTTCTTTTTGGGTCGCTCGGGATGTGCTGTTTCCTTTGATTCCAAGACTGGGTTCGGTTTCTGATTACGTGGTGTTCTTACAGACAGGCCACCATCAACCAGACACACTCGCAGGATGGAAACTGCCTTAGCTGAACTGAAAGCCTCCGTTGATTCTATGATCGAGAAGCAGGCCGACATCGATGCCCAACTGAATGAAATGAGGGCTGGGCAAGTTGCTATCGTCACTCGATTGGCTTCAGTAGAGCACAGGACTCCTACTACCGGGACTACCGGGACTACCGGACCTTTAGCTGAACTGGTTAGCTCGGTCCGCCGACTGGAAGAACAAGTGCATTTAACTGGGAATAACAACATTCACCGGGAAAACAGTCGGGAGTATAACCCGCTAAGTGACAAGCTGCCTGCAAACCTGAACCTTACCGGTTTGCCTATGTTCGAAGGGACTGAAGACCCGTTACTACATGTACGGGCCTTCAAGGAGTTCATGGCCATCAAAGGGGTGGACTCCACCATGTTCAAGAACCTCTTTGCTGCGTCTCTTGAAAAGCACCCTCGGGCCTGGTACTACAGGCTAGACCCGAAGAAATACCCTACATGGGATGATGTGGCCACCGAGTTCGCTCGGAACTATGCTGACAACACCGAGATCCAAACCACAATGAGATCTCTGGAAGTTATGGCCCAAGAGCCGAAAGAAGGTTTTACCAAATACCTTCAACGCTGGAGGGCTGAGAGCGTGAAACTGGTCGATAAGCCCAGTGAGAAAACTTTAGTGGAGGCATTTGTTAAGAACCTCCTCCCATCCTACCGGGTTCACCTCCGATATGCCGTCATACCCAATTTCACTACCCTTACTGAAATGGGTATGAGGATTGAAGACGATCTGAGACTGGAAGGCCTCACTAAGGCCGCTGCAAAAGGTTACTAAGGGGCTTCTTCCTCCACAACCAAGCCTCCAGCTGCAACCCGCAGCATTTTCGACGCGGTTAATCTACTAGATGCCCCGTCCAAGAGAAACACCCCACCTCGGGTTTTCACTGATATAGGTACGACCTATACTTATGCCTCACAAAGGCTGTCCTCGAAAGGCCTAATCCAACCGATAGGCCCAACTCCTGAAGTTCCGGTCGAGCAACGCTCCAAGAACTACAATGCTCAAGCCTATTGCCAATACCACCGAGGCAATGGGCATGATACCGAGAAGTGCTGGAAGCTGAAGCACTTGATTCAGGACCTGATTGAAAGCGGTAAAATCCCGCTGCCCGGAGATAAGCCCAGTAACAAGGAGAATCCTTTCAGCTCCCACGCCATCTTTACCGGGGAGGTGATCGATTGCTCTCACCTTATCTCCCCATTTATCCCGCAAGTGAACGGGATCTGGTTCGACGACGAGGAAGACGTCTACCTCACCAAAGGGGAAGCTGTCCCCATCACCGCCGAGGAGATTCGAAAGACTAAATCTCGAGTCTTGACCAGTAACCACCTTGGTCGTCCCTTTCAAGCCACTAGCTCTAGGGACACCCCTATCCCGACAACCGTCATTACGGAAGTCGCCTCTGAAGAGCCAACTGCTGAAACGGCTCTTGTAAAACAATTGAAGAAGACCCGAGTTGACCTCACTATATGGCAACTCCTGGTTAGCTCTCAAGAACATCGGGAAGCACTCACAAAGGCTCTCGATCAAATCAAGGTTGACTCTTTGGTTACCCCCGCTGAGATGGTAGCCACGATCTTGCCCCACCTAAAGGGCAAGGCTAAGGAAGAAGGGCCGGTAATCACTTTCTCCGAAGCCGACCTACCACCATTTGGGGCCACCCATAACCTGGCCCTCTACATCACGGTGGTCTGCCGAGGAAAATACCTTCCCATGACCCTAGTTGATGACGGGTCTGCTGTGAACGTCCTTCCTCTAAGGACCGCAAAAGCCCTCGGCATTACCGAGGCTGACTATGTTCCGACTGCTCAGACCATCCAAGCTTTCGATGGGAGCCCGAAGTCGGTAGCTGGGGCCGTGAAACTAACCATCATCACTGGCCCGATAGAGAAGGAGCTCGAGTTTCAGGTGATCGATGTCACCTCATCATTCAACCTGCTCCTGGGTAGGCCTTGGATCCACGCGGTCAAGGCGGTGTCCTCCACCCTCCACCGAAAGATTAAGATGCCTCTGCTTAACGATGTCATCACTTTAGAGGCAACACCAATGACTGTGGCTAGCTGTAACGCCACGGGACGCACGGACCTCTGGGGGTTCGATTTTGTGGGGATGATCGAGGAGGAGTATCTCTTTAGGCCTTACTTCACTACGAGTATCGACATGATGCTCCAAAACCTAGGGTACTTTCCGGGGGCTACCTCTCGACCCGATCTTCCAGCTGGGAAGATCATCGAGGTTCTCAAAGACGAAGAATCTCACTTTGGTCTCGGTTACGACATCACCCCCGACAATGTTGTCCGAGCAGGGATCGAAAAGGCCTGCAACATCCTTAAGGGTATCTACTTGAGCCCTTATAGCCCACGGTTGGCTGACTACTTCGTCACACCGGTGTTTGGGGCTATTCAGGTTGGTCTATACCAACCCAATGCTATGCAGCTCGGGACCCACTTGGCCCGGGACTGCAACTACATTCCGGATGATGTGTTCGCCCTCATCCAGTCCAATGGAGCTGAAGATGCTGAGCCCGCACTAGGGCTACTATTTGGGGAAGACACCGTAGCCCCAACTCCAAAGGAAGACCTGGTCAACCTGATTCTCCGCAGCAACAGGTTTGACCCGACCAAGCTGATCTCGGATGTTGGTTCCGAGACGGGAAACAGGGCCTGGAGGAAGACTGTCAAGTGGACTGACAGTCAGGGAAGGATCTACAAGCTGGTCACCGGAGAGGGAGACATGCCTGAGTCTGAGTCCGAGTCCGAGTCTGAGTCGGAGTCTGAGTCAGAGTCTGAGGTCGAGTCTAGGGAAGTCGATGCTAGAGTCACTCCTGTAACCCCCCTCCCTTTTATTATTCCTGCTGCTGGCACTTCGGGGTCTGTCCCGAGTGCCCTACCTATCCCGCCACTGACCAATGATCAGATGGCTGCTCTCTTTGAGCTGTTCTCCAAATTTTCAATCAATAATAACAACCGTTCTGCTTACGACTTGTCTCTTTCAAATTCTGCTTTTAAAAATGTTTTATGCTATGACATTGAGAAATCAGACGAACAGGTACCTTTACCTCCGCATTTGATCGAGCAACTAGAGCAAAGGGAGTCCCGGAACCCGATAATCGAAGAAACCGAGTCCATAAATGTGGGAACAACCTTAGAGCCTCAGACACTTAAGATAGGGTTATCCTTAGATCACGAGGAGAAACAACAGTTCGTAAACCTCCTCCAAGAGTTTAAGGACGTCTTCGCATGGTCCTACAAGGACATGCCGGGGATAGACCGGGAAATAGCCGAGCACCACATACCAATCAAAGACGGGTGCAAACCGGTCAAACAAAAGCTTCGTCGGATGAGGCCCGAGTGGTCTCTCAAGGTAAAAGAAGAAGTCGACAAACAATTCAAAGCCGGCTTCATACAAGTGTCCGAGTATCCGGACTGGGTGGCAAACATCGTGCCGGTTCCTAAAAAGGACGGTAAGGTGCGGGTATGCGTAGACTTTCGGGATCTTAACAAGGCGAGCCCGAAAGATGATTTTCCGTTACCACACATCGACATACTGGTGGATAACACGGCCGATCATGCCCTTCTATCCTTCATGGACGGGTACGCCGGGTATAATCAAATCAAGATGGCGAAAGAAGACATGAGTAAGACTACCTTCACCACACCTTGGGGTACTTACTGCTATACCGTCATGCCTTTCGGTCTCATTAATGCCGGGGCCACATATCAAAGGACTGCTACCACTTTACTACACGACATGATGCATAAAGAGGTAGAAGTTTACGTAGACGACATGATCGTCAAATCCAAAGAACGGGACGGTCACATCACCGCCCTAAGAAAATTCTTCACCCGATTGCGCAGATACAACATGAGGTTAAACCCTCAAAAGTGCAGTTTCGGGGTAACATCAGGCAAATTACTGGGTCATATCGTTAGCCAACGAGGTATCGAAGTCGATCCAGCTAAAATCAAAGCCATTACCGAGATGGAACCTCCTAAAACCGAAAAAGAAATAAGGGGATTCCTCGGGAAAGTCCAGTACATCAGTCGGTTCATTTCCAAATTAACCATGGTGTGTGAACCAATTTTCAAGAAACTGAAAGTGGGAGAACGGGTACTATGGGATGACAAGTGCCAAACTGCTTTCGACAAGATCAAGGAAATTCTGTCTGCACCGCCAGTCTTAATGCCACCTCAATCCGGTTTGCCTCTGTCGTTATACCTAACGACGACCGAGACAGCCATGGGGGCTATGCTGGCTCAGACAGTTGACTCCGAAGAAAGAGCCATTTACTACATCAGCAAAAAGTTTTTAGAGTATGAGTGCAAATACACCATGCTCGAAAAGACGTGTTTGGCTCTAGTCTGGGCCACCAAGAAACTCCGACATTATATGCTCAGTTACGAGGTCCATGTGCTATCCAAGATGGACCCCATCAAATACATCTTCGAAAAACCCGTTCTCAACGGCCGAATCTCTAGATGGACTCTAATGTTGGCAGAGTTCGACTTAAAGTTTGTACCGTTAAAGGCTATCAAAGGTCGAGTAGTAGCTGAATTTCTCGCCGATAGCCCGATAACCGAAGAAGGACACACCGACACTTGGTCCTTCCCAGACGAAGATATTTTCCATACTGATACTGAAACTTGGGATTTATACTTCGATGGTGCATCTAATTTTCGAGGGTTCGGAGTCGGGATCCTCCTAATTTCACCAAAAGGGGAACATACTCCCGTCTCCATCAAACTGGACTTTGATGTTACTAATAATGCAGCAGAGTACGAAGCATGCATTTACGGGCTACAAGCCGCCGCCAATCTGGGGATTACAAATCTCCGGGTACATGGTGACTCATCCTTGGTCATTAACCAAGCACTTCAAAAATGGAAAACTCGAAATGCTAATCTCGTGGCCTACCAGGCACGAGTACGGGATCTCGAGAAACAATTCCAAAAGGTAGAATACATATATCTGCCCCGGGAAGAAAATCAGTTCGCAGATGCACTCTCAAAATTGGCGTCTTTACTGAATATTCCCGACCACGTGACCAGTATGCCAATTTGCGTCGAAAGACGGTCCGAGCCAGCATACATCTACGACATCGAAGACATTGAAATAACTGATCCCGAACCGTGGTACCAAGCCGTGTTCAAATACCTGACAAACGGGGAATATCCTCCCGGGACGGAAGGTCGAGCCAAGAAAGCCTTACGAAGGCTAGCCACCCAGTTCATCCGCACCGACGACGGACAACTGTATAAAAAGACGGCACAGGGGGCTCTTCTCCTTTGTGTTGACAAGTATAAGGCTGAAAAGGTTATGGCCGAAGTACATGATGGTGAGAACGGCCCACACATGAATGCCCACATGTTGGTCCGGAAAATCATGAGGCTCGGTTATTATTGGAATACCATGGAAGCTGACTGCCGGTTGTATGTCAAACATTGTCATAACTGTCAAATTTTTGGCAATGTGCAACATATGCCGTCATCACTACTCTATACCATGACGTCACCCTGGCCATTCTCAACGTGGGGTATCGACATAATCGGGAAGATAAATCCCTCCGGTACTGGTGGGCACTGCTTTATTTTGGTAGCTATCGACTATTTCACCAAATGGGTCAAAGCTGAATCATATCGCATCCTCACCGCCAAACATGTCGCCAAGTTTATCCAAAACAAGATAATATGTCGATATGGGATTCCCGCTGAATTTATCAGTGATCACGGGACTCATTTTCAAGCCGAGACTGCGGCCCTACTGACCAAGTATAAAATCCAAAGGCATACTTCCTCGCCTTACCGTCCCCAAACCAATGGAGCAGTAGAGGCGGCTAATAAAACAATTCTCACCATACTCAAAAAGATGGCTGACAATTACCGGGACTGGCCCGACAAAATACCTTTTGCCCTATGGGAATATCGAACGTCAATTCGCACCGCAACCGGGGCGACGCCATATTACTTAACCTACGGGATGGAGGCAGTCCAACCAGTCGAGCTGGAGGTACCGTCCCTCAGAATCCTGCTAGAAAGTCAAGTACCCGAAGCTGACTGGGTTCGAGCACGGTATGACTCGTTGGTTCTACTAGACGAACGACGAAATCGCGCCCTCAATAATATCCAAATCTACCAGAAGAGGATCCAACGGGCTTTCAACAAAAGGGTAAGACCCAAAAATATTAAGGAAGGTGATCTAGTCCTTAAGTCAATTCGAGCTCTGCTACCAGTTGACCCAAGGGGAAAATTCAAACCCAATTGGGCTGGGCCATACCTGGTGAAGAAAATCCTATCAGGGGGAGCAGTGATGCTGACGGACCTGGACGGGAACGAGTTTGTCAACCCAACCAACCTGGACCAGCTGAAGCGTTACTACCCTTAGCCCATTTCTCAATGTCATTAGCAAATTTTTTTATCGTTTTTTTCACAAAAGCAAGTCAATGAGCTAGAATTATTTATTCTACTGTCAAAAACATCTTGAACCAATAGTCTTGGTGTAATTCGAGATTGCAAATTTCCTAAGCCTGAACTACGTTTGGTTTGATTCTGTTAATCGCGGATACGTAGGCAACCCCTCAAAAGGGTACAACCAATGCAATCGAGAAAAGACAGGAGCGGTTTAATAATAAACTTCTTTATTAATTCAAAAAAAAATCCCGATGAACTCGGAAATTACAAAGTGCAGGAATTCAAAAAAAATATAAATACAAAAAATCACACAAAAATAATAATAATATTTAAATAATAATAAAGCTAAAAGACTCGGCCTTCAGGGCATCTTGCCTTTCCCCTTGTCTTTAGCATCCCTAGCCGTCCACTGACGACGACGCGGAGGAGAACGCTCCCTAATCACTACGGGAACTTCTCTAGCTCGGGCTCGATTGTGTGAGCCCGAATCCTCCATCACCTCGATAGGCCCAAGCCGGGCCCTAACGGGCTCGGGGAGCCGGTCGCGCGGGCCTAGTCGGTCCCGGGCCGCCAGCCTTGGCCCAAGTCGTCGCTCTAAGTCGGTCTGCCCCCGAGTACTGCTAGAACCGACTTCTTTAGATCGAGTCTTAGTATGTGACTTATGACCCGATTCTTCCCGGACTTTAGCTCCAGGAGTGTCTTCCCCGGCGAAGAGCTCTCTGTTATCCTTCGCCGACTCGCGCTGCACCAATTCGATGGCTTCATCAAGTCTTAAGGCCTTGCGAGCCTCCTCGGACTCTTCAGAAGTCCACTTCTGATAAGCCCGTGACACCCAAGCGGATTGGCAAGGGCTAGGTACAGTCCATGTAGGACGAGTAAACCATCGTTGCAACCAAGTGTCGCACATAGCGTCCGTCAATTGGAGCGAGACGCTAATGATGGCTTCAGTCTCAGGAATGCGCTGAGATAAACCGAACTACCTCAGGATACGGTCCGGATAGATATGAACCGTCCAGTCGAGAGACAAAATTGACTGATACCGAGCTTGATCCCTCTTGGCCAATCCAGTTAGCTTCGAAAGAAACCACCAAGCAACGGTCCACCTGATCAAAGGACCCCCGTGGAATACCAGTTCTTCATCCCAGTAAGCTCGGTTTATCTGGTGACTCGAGCTTATCTTCCACCTCCTAGAGCTGATCTGACTACTCCGATAACCGGAAATGCTCGGAGGAGTCTCTATGATTGACAGTCGTTCCGACAATCATATCTGAAAGGCATATACAAACTTCATAAGCAACGGAGCAATTCGCTACAGCCCACTCGATCGAGTACAAAATCTGACTCGAACGAGTAAGCTTGTCAAAAACAAGCAGTAGCCGGGATCGAATGCCACTCGATCGAGTGCAACATCTGACTCGATCGAGTAAGCCTGTAAAAAACAGGCAGTAGCACGACATAAGTGTCACTCGATCGAGTGACAGGTCCACTCGATCGAGTGACTTACGAAGATCAGAAAATTCGCGTGAAACGCGATACGAAAAAAAAAAAAAAAAAAAAATTCGAGGTACATACTTGAAGAATACGGGTGCTTCCCGTCATCCGCCGAGTTGGGTCAAGCCGTCGAGCATCCAGCCCCATAATGATTTCCCCCGTGGCTAGCCAAGCAGGGCTATGACCAGTCTCCATCTGGTCAACCACTCCGATCAGCCTGATTTGACCCATGCATGAATCAAGATTCATCAGCCCTTCGAATACGTAACAATGCAGCATGCAAAAGGCAAATGCCCTACGCCTTTGAGCAGGGGTAGCCCTTACATCTCGAGGGTTCATGAACTTATCGGCTAGGTCGAATAGGGAGACGTTATCTCCCTGCACCATTCGGTTTGTCTCAGCATGAGACAGACCCAAAAATTCCCTCAACCGCCTCCTTGGATCCGGGTAGAACGGAGGGATAGCTGGCTGGGCAGTAAGGCTCCAACCACCAATAGCAGTAATCTCCTCGGGCAAAGGGCATATCTCTCCCCGCGGGAACACAAATACGTGATGGGTAGTGTCCCAGAGCGACAGGCAGGCGTCCAGGAAGTGCGAGTCGACTGCCAGACGCTGGAAAGGGAATAAATTAACTATCCCCATCTGGGTCAGCCGAACCTTATCCTCGTCCCGGAAGTAGTGGGACCAGGCGAGCAGCATGGCGGTCAAATGGTTGATGCCCATGACAAAAATTTCTAAAAGTTTTCTTGAAAGTCTACGAGATTTTGAGAAAGGAATAGAAGAGTTTGAGTTGTGATGCAGAAAGCTGAAGCAGGACTCTCATATTTATAACAGAGAAACCTAACTGAAAACCTAACTGCTCCTGCCTCCTCATCCAACTGGGCCCTATGCGCGCGCAGGCCTGATTTCAAAACTAGAACCCAGAATAGGGATCAAGCTGTCCTGAGCTTTCCTAAGAGTCTCTAAAATTTTTCTGTGATAAAAATTTTTCGCGAAAAAAATCCTTTTTCAAAAATTTTCGTTCCTCCAAAATTCAATCTTTTCCTCCCCAGCGAGTCAGCATTTTGCCTATGTGTTACATACAAATTGTCATGTGTCAGCATACAGGTACACTCCAGACTTCAGAGGCAAGTCCCCGCGGAACTATCCAAAATTCCCCAACGGAGTTAGCTTTTGCCCAGTATGCTACATCCAAGATATGATGTGTCGGCATACGGGTACATCAACTCCCCGAAAGAAGCAACCTTCACTCCCCACGGAGCATTTTTCAGCTCAAGTACGGTTCAAGGCTTCGAAAGCAAGCTCGTACAAGCTCACATACTTCCCCAGCGGAACGCCCGAGGCGGCATTCTCCACATGCAAGCACGCCCCAGGACATGTGTCTGGCACAGGTATGATTTCTATCTTATGGCTGGCGAGCCCTTTTACGCGAGTCTACTGGACTATAAACGACCCGACCGGAAGTCTACCAGGTCTTAGCGGGCTTGGTAGCTACTCTGACTTTCGCCTTGTCCAAGCCTCAGTCAGAGTGGGGGCTCTGTAGACACCCGCATTTTGACTGCCACGTGTCTATGGTAGTCTCCGAAAAACACCCGATGATGATTGGACGTCAACGTGACTTAGTATACTCGGACTTGGACTCGAAATTCATAATATCCGACATGGACTTTTAGCGGAGTAAAAATCCCACAAAACAGACCTCAAATTCAGGCCCAGCGGATCGTTCCGAGTCAAATAAGACTAATTTGGGCCAAAACCGACACCAAAAATATTTCCCGTCTTTTCCCGACCGGGTCAAAACCCGGTCAAAGGCAAAACCGTCTCAAAAACCAGCTGAGTTCAAGTGAGCGCACAAATTTGAATTCAAAAATCAAGTCAAAACAAGCAAGATTTTCTTGCCTTATTTATCTCAACCACGTTGATCCACTCGATCGAGTGGATTGCCCACTCGGTCGAGTGGAGCGTCTTTCGCTGGATCATGACCCGCCCAAATAGGCACTCGATCGAGTGCACTAGGGCCACTCGATCGAGTGCCCCTAGGTCGTGGCAAAATGTCTATAAATACCGACTCATTCCCATGCATTTGCCAACTTTTTCTCTTCCGAAATTACACAACACTTTCACCCTACATTCACCCTACTTCAACCCTACACTACATACATTGCAAACCCTAGAGAAACTCCATCAAAACCGAGCCTCGTCCCTCGATAAACCGACATACACACATACACACACCTACGCACCATAACTCGCGCGCATTCCTCGATACTCCTAAAGCTTTGTCGCTGTTCACGAGTCCGTTTCCGAGGCCAATACTAGCATGTACGTTGAGGGTGTTCCAAACTCCTTTCTAGTCTCTTTTTGATATCGTTTTATGCACATTTTCATATTGTTGTATCGTAGTAGCACGTGCACTAACACTAATTTTTACACTAACACTTTTCATAATTTTTGCATCATTTTTATTTTATTACTAACATTATCAATAATACCGTATATACATAACATTAACATCAAAAAACCGGTTTTAAAACGTTGAACTACAAAGATCACTTTTGGTCCGTCTAATCCCTTTACGAGCAACGACGGAGGTGGAGCCCTTTCGAGGAGCCCCGCCCCAATGTACTCAAGGGCGTGACGCGATCGTGACTCGTTGTAGTTGAACGATTTAATTCCTTTTCATAATTAGTTCGAGACCCGTTGACACGAATACCGACATCACATAACCCGAAAGGGTTAGTTTCGATGTCGTGACGTAGAGGGATGCATCTCGTTACTAATTCAAAGTTTCGTAATCTAACACAAACATTTTCATAAAAACCCCGGTGACGGTATTATAATCGTTCATACACGATTATAGTACCGGAGGCCGAGTCGAATACAAATCGTGCGATATTTGTATTTGACTCGGCCGACCATCGATTTCAAGTCATAAAATCGAGCAAATCACTACTCGTACAGGGGGCACTCGACCGAGTGCCATAGGCCACTCGATCGAGTTGCACCCCAAAAACAGGGCAGTAGCCCCATTAATGATGCACTCGACCGAGTGCCATAAGGCACTCGATCGAGTAACCCCCCAAAATATGGGCAGTAGCCACGTTAATGGCGCACTCGGTCGAGTCAATCAATGACTCGGTCGAGTGGGTCTGGCAACTCAGAAACCCGAGGGCTTGGACACATATTCCGAGCCCCGTTCTCATCAACTTTAGACCATCGACCGACCCTTCATCATTTTTCAAAACGCTACACATGTCACGACACGTAGAACGACTTTGACCACTTTTACGTGATAAGTCGGGACAAGACTACGGAATGTGAGACTAGGCTAGCAATACGCCATAATCTCATATTTCCGTCCTTCGCTTAATACGTGACATAATACGTATTTAAGCGGGGTAGTCCATCTACATAATTTCGCGGTCTAGTTTACATATGGGTCCGTTTTTATCTTTGTTTACGTTATTTTGTTTATGTCGTATTGTGAAATCCGGGTTGTATTTCCGCCCGTGTAGCTTGTACGCTTTTATTTCTTTCTTTCGAGCTTTGTTTATTATTTGCTTTTACGCTTTATAAATGAACCTCGCATGCTAACTCAACTCGACCATAATTAGATGCATTAAATGACGTAGTTAACGCAAAATTCGCATGCTTAGACAAAACGCTGTTTGCATATCATTTCATTATTTTACTAGCGCGCATATCACGAACACGAACGATGTCTTAGTAGAGGCCGCCATGTGCGGGCGGGGTTGGGTGTCCTTAGTGGGCTTCCCAACACGTACCCTCACCCCTTACTCAGAACCTTCGGTTTCCGGATGTCCGAAACCCTTGGCGCACGAGAGTCATTTTATATACGAAAGCCGGTGTAAACGGTATCGGTATAACAATGCAAATGGACGAGCCCCATGAACTCTGAAATCGAAGTGGGCTTACTTTGTGTATAGCCCATGACGACATAGAGTGGGCTCGTATGGTTCCGAATAACCACAAAATTCGGTGGCGACTCCATTTTGACTTAAATTTCGAACCCGAGAACAATCTTACCACGAGATTCATTCGCCTACCCAAACCCGCGCTTCGCCGCGTCGGGGTGGACCTACGTCATGTCCACAAATACGAGTAAAAATTAAGTATTGAGCTAAACTAAACTGAGACATACATAGTGTTAAAAATATCACCTCATCCCAAAAATCCTGAATTTGTCACTGTATAGGGCAAGTGCATTAGGTACGCACCGCACCCCACGTGCGCACCTTCAGTTTCCAATTTTTTTTATTTTTAGTACTTCTACTATTTACGTGAGAGAGAAGCTGTGAAAATGTTGTGGTGACTTGGTAAGGACTGTGACTCTAGGCAGAGTTGGTGTGGGATCAAATCCGCTCATGCACCATTTGCCAATTTTTAGGAGTATCTTTTTGTAAGATTTTGAACCACAATTAAAAAATTTGTGTTTTGTTTTGTTATCAGTTATGGAGTACACCCTCCGTGTTATCGATTTATTATCTATGGTATCTTTGTTGTTGGGTGTGTTATATTTTTTGTGGAAAGTGGGGTATCTTATATTAAATCAATTTCCGCCAACGCGATGACCGCATCCGGAAAAGACGACAAGTACACAAGTTCCTCTCCACTATTCGGGCAGAGACGGGCAACATGGTGTGCAACCGTATTACCCTCCCTTTTAACATGTAACCAACTACAATGAACAAATTTAGACTTAAAAGACAAAATATCCTCGACTAATAAACCAAACAAGTCTCTCGAGATTCTTCTACGCTTAACCGCATCCACCACGATCAAAGAGTCACTTTCAATCGCCACTTTGCCCAGCTGAAGGAAGACAGCCCACTCCAATCCCCATTCCACAGCTTTTGCTTCGGCAATGGTAGGCTCCCACGAAACACGACACCGCTTGCTTGCAACAAAGGTGACCTGACCTTGCCCGTCTCTCCCAACAACTCCAATCCCCACCTCGCCATTGGCGAAGATTGCAGCATCAGTGTTCAACTTAATCACATCCCTCACAGGACGACACCATTTAGCAGCTGACACGCTGTGGTTAGCAGTCGACACGACCCTGCCGTCCCTCTTCAGCCGAGCATGCTCCTCCACCAACGCCAACATTCCACTGACCACTACACAAGGGATTGGTGGTTGGGTCTCGAAGACACAGAGGTTTCGGATATACCAGATCGCCCAAAGCAGCGCGAGAAATCGGTTCCGAGCATCCCCTCGAATTTCTGCCAAAAGCCAGATCAGTCGCTTCGTGAAAGACGAAGACAGTGCTATGGAGATCAGATCCTTAAATTCACACGAGTTCCAGATCAATCTCGCCGCATTCAAACATTGCGTGGAAAGTCGACTCCGCCCCCCCACTACACAAACCACGGAGCGGGTCCGCCACACAACGGCGTCTAAACAAATTCGATCTTACCCCGAGCGTATTAGAACAAGCCCTCCAAAGGAAATGTAAGATTTTTGGGACAGTTTGCAGCCCCCAAATCACGTCCCACACACCTTCAACCGACGAGTCTTCCATATTCAGTCCGACGGGGACAGGGGATCTTGAGGCAAGCCAGTAGGCCGAGCGGACCGAGAACTCTCCATCTTTGCTAGGCCACCAAAACAAGCTATCTTCCGGTAAACGTCGGCTGAGCGGTATACTAATAATCTTCGATTCCTAGCATCATCCGGGTGAAAGATGGCCTGCACAAGGGGTACATTCCAGCTAGCATTATGAGAATGAATAAGCTCTTCCACCTTTAACAGCGGATCAGATTCGACATTCGGGTGAAGGGCACGATAACCTCCCTTCCCCGGGATCCAATCACACTCCCAAACCCGAAAAGACTGCCCATTACCCACTCTCCAACGGAGACCATCTAGTAAAATAGGCTTCGCATTCCAAATGCTCCTCCAGACGAAACTCGGGTCATAGCCCCTGTTTGCCGTCAACACTGTCCCGTTCTTAAAGTATCTCGCTCGGAAAACACGGCATACTAGCGAGTCCGGGTTAGTGAGAAAGCGCCAAGCTTGTTTAGCAAGGAGGGCCTGATTAAACAAGCCCAGGTTCCGAAATCCCAACCCACCGTCCCACTTCGGTCGACACATCTTGTCCCAGGACCACCAATGAATCTTCCGTCTGACCTCCGAGGAGCCCCACTAGAACTTTGCAATAATCCCGTGAATATCCTGAATAATCCCCTCCGGAATAGAGAACAGGCTCATCATATAAGTTGGTATCGCTTGGGCAAGTGCCTTGATAATAATTTCCTTCCCGGGCTTGGAGAGAAGACGCTCCTTCCACCCCTGTAATTTCTTCCAAATCCTCTCCTTAACACCTGCAAAAATTGCCTTCTTGGATTTACCAATAATGGTAGGCAAACCCAAATATTTTTCATACTTATCCACCTCCCGGACCCCAAGAAGATTCTTAATTAAATCTCGGTGATCTCCTGAAACTTTTTTGCTAAAAACAACTTCGGACTTTGTATAGTTAATCTTCTGCCCCGATGCTCCTTCAAACACGCTAATAATATTAGCCAAAGTCGAGTATTCCCTTAAATTAGCCCTAGCAAAAAGGATACAGTCATCAGCGAAAAATAAATGAGATATTCGAGGCGCCCCCCGACATATTCTGGCCCCATGGATACTTCTGTTCTCGGCAGCTTTTCAAAGGAGGTTAGAGAAGACATCAGCACACATAAGGAAAAGATAGGGTGAAATCGGATCCCCTTGCCTCAACCCCCGAGATGGAGTCACAAGGCCCATATTCGTTCCATTGACACGAAACGTATGCGTAACCGAGGTGACACAACTCATAATTCGCCTCGTCCAACAATCAGAGAAGCTCATACGAGACATCACCGCCTCAAGAAAACTCCACTCCACTCTATCATAGGCTTTACTCAGGTCAAGTTTGAGCGCAACCGTCCCATCTCGCCCTTCCCCCCCTCTCTTCATCGCATGGAAAGTCTCGAAAGCGATAAGGGCATTGTCCGAGATTAACCGACCTGGCGTAAAGGCACTTTGATTCTCGGAAATAATGTGGTTAAGGAGGGGTTTGAGTCTATTAGCCATAGTCTTAGAGATCACTTTATAAAGAACATTACAAAGACTAATAGGACGAAATTCCGTCATAGCCCGAGGTGAACTACACTTTGGAATCAAAACAACACTGGTTTTGTTCACCGAGGACAAATCGACCCCCCCATCCCACCAGCGTCGCACAAAATCACAAACCGAGGGGCCCACTACATCCCAATATTTTTGAAAAAATAAAGCACTCATACCGTCTAAGCCCGGAGCTTTATTGGGGTGCATCTGGAAGAGGGCAAGGCGGATCTCCTCGTCAGACACTCGGGCAGCGAGGCAGAAGTTCATTTCGGCAGTGACGGTACCGGGAATACCATCAAGAGCTTCGTCCAA
Source organism: Agrostemma githago (assembly GCA_958450325.1). Taxonomy (NCBI): domain Eukaryota; kingdom Viridiplantae; phylum Streptophyta; class Magnoliopsida; order Caryophyllales; family Caryophyllaceae; genus Agrostemma; species Agrostemma githago. Next base: position 67,788,141 of record OY288252.1, on the reverse strand, counting down.
GTGTGTTGGCGGGATAGAGGTAAAGAGATCAACAAAGTAATCAGAAACAACCCGTTGAATCTCTACGTCATCCGTTTGCCACACACCATCTCGGTCTTCAATCCCAGTAATCAACTTCCTTCGGTTGTCGATTGTCGTCCCGGAGTTCGTTCGCCTTCGCCCGAGTAAACCAGAAGGTTTCCACCTGTCGCCGCAACCTCGCCACTTCTTGTGAACAACGCTGGCACTGCTCGAGCATATCAGCAGACGGAGGCTTCCGCTGCCAAGAACTCAGCTCTTCCTCCGCCTGTTTCAATCTTCTATTGACATCACCAAACATTTCCTTAGCCCACATACTCAGTTTAGATGAGCATCGATTAATTTGCTCCTCGATACCCAACCCACCAGCTTCAGTCCACGCCTCTCGCACCACTTCCCCACATTGCGCCTCAGAAAGCCACATAGGTTCAAATCGGAATGCCCTCCGTCTTCGCCCCACCGGTACCCGCTCTCTTTCTTTAATCAGGATGGGTGCATGGTCTGAGGCATAAATCGGAAATTGAACAACCTCCATATTAGGAAACAACTCACGCCACTCCTCCGAAGCAATTGCCCGATCCAATCTTTCGCGAACAAAGTGTTCGACGTTGCGGCCTCGTTGCCAGGTAAATTTATTTCCAACAAAGCCTAAATCATGTAAAGCACATTCATCGAGCACATCACGAAAAGCGTCCAAATCCCGTTCATTCCGCACTCTCCCTCCTTCTTTCTCGTCATGACTTAAAATTTCGTTAAAATCGTCAAAGAAGACTAGGGGAACAGGGGAGGCTCTATATATGTCGCGGATCAAGGACCACGTTTTGTGCTTATTGGATTGCTCCGGCCATCCATAAATTCCCGCTGCTCTCCATTGTGCTACTCCAGTATTATCTCTCACCTCGGCCACGATATGATTGTGGTCATAGGACACTAAGACCATGTCGACATCTTTCCACCACATGCCGATACCCCCTGAACGTCCCCTACTACTAACACATATACCATCTCGGAAACCACACTTACTCCTAACCGTAGTGAGATCACTTCCACTCATCATCGTCTCCATAATGAAGACGATGTTTGGGCACTCCCTCCAACATCTCTCGGTGAGGGAGCCAACCGTCAGGGGGTTGCCCAACCCCTGACAGTTCCAGCTTAAGATTTTCATTGTTGTTCGCGGTGCTGGTCTCCGCCAGCATCCGCTACTTGAAAAATCACATTCGCGTCTTGACCCTCCCGACGACTTCTTTTTTCAGCCGCGACCTCACTATGTAACATATCCAGCGACACGATTTCCTCGTCAGCTCTCCGTTTCGATCCCACAATTGGCGGACCCAGCCCCTCCTTAGTAGCAGCAAGCTCGTTCCCCTTCCTAGGTTTAGTGATCTTAATAAATTTCCTAGTTTGGGTTTTCTCGTTGCTACGCCCTCCTTCCCTACTAGCCTCATCACCACTCACCTGCACACGCAAGCTATGTCGTGACCCATCAAGGGGACGCTCCTCCACAACCATCCTCACAGGTTCGCTCGGATTCATGCCCTCCTGTAGATGAACACCCCGTAGCCTCTCCACCATCCTCGACAGTTCCTCCTCCTCCCTAGCCTTCTCCTCCTCCCCTGTGAACAGTTTTTTAGCACAGCTATTAGCCTGTTCCCCCTTCCTATCCTCCCCCTTACTAACAATCCTCCAAGGTGAGGCTTTCAGCCACTCCTCATACCTACGTCCTTCTCCTACCGGCCCCTTCCTGTCTCCACAATCCTTCTCCCCGTGCCCCAACCTACCACACACATAGCAAAATAAGAGGAGGCTCTCATAACTTACCCTTACTCTCCATATTTTCCCCAGGTGTGATTTGAGGGTGATAGCATCCACCAAGGGTTTCCTCACATCCAAAACAACCTTCAGGCGCATAGACCGGTTAATCTCCGGATTGACCGAGTTATCCACAGAGATAAAAGTACCGATCGTATTCCCTATATTTCGTGCATTCTCAGGCTTCAGACGTCCCTGTATAGGTAGATCATAAATACGAACCCAACACGGGGAGAAGAAAAGTGGTACCTCAGTCGGCACCATATCATTCTGGAGGTCCGCCAGGATAAGTACATGACGTTCGAAGTGCCACGGCTCCTCTGCCAAGACCCGTGCCTTGTCGCTCGCACTCTGGAACTTGAAAGTCACAATCTTCGCCGCCCTATCCACCACTTCGCCCTCCACCCCTTCCTTCGTCTTCCACACGCGAGTCATGGTATCGATCAATGCACGGAGGTTAATGTTGCGCTCCGTCCATAGCCGACCCACAACGCACAAACCCTCCCCTTCAGCCACTGTCCCCTCGTCCACAGCCCAATCCACCGCCGACTCTTCGTCCCCCGATCCTAACGCATTATTCAAATCGATGATCTGATGCGCCATAATAATGACGAAGAAACCAGAAAACCACACCCGACAAAAGAGAAAAAAAAACAAAACCCCTACCCCCACAAATCCTCAATGATTAGGAAGCACTAGAGACAAAAGAGTAGTGAAAAAAGTGATGTACAAGAGGAGATGAGAGATGAAAAGTGAACGACAAACCCTGACAAAGCCAGGAGCGCACCTAGTAACCGCCTAGGGGCAGACCCTCCCAAGAAACCCTAGAGGGAACCTGAATTGGTGTGTTATATAATAATTATCTTTTGTTTTTTTTGGTAGGTTTCCATTATAGTTATGTAATGGAAGTTGATTTTGTGTGAACATTTATTCATGTTTTTTTTTTGTTTTCTTGAACTTCAATCTAAAAATAATAGATAACTATTGAATGAGACGGAGGAATACTTACTAATTTAAATATAAATGTAAAACCTAATTTTGGAGTTTTTTAATGTTATTTATTTGTTGGTTTACCATTAATTCTTTACTTGAGTCATAGATATTTGAGTATTTTGACTAATTTTTTATGTCAATTTTTTGGTTTTCTTTGTTAATGTCAACTACGGTGAATTAAATACGGAATATAATTCTCAATTGTGGAACACTAATTTGAGGGTTGTTAAGTTATTTGTTTGTTGGTTTACCGTTATTTCTTTAATTCGGTTATAAATTCCATAGTTTTTTATATTACAAATTAGTTACGAAAAATTTGGTTGGCTCTATTTAATATTTATAGTTTATGATATGTAATTATGTGACGAATTTCTATTTTTGATTAATTTTTTTTATATTATCTAGGATTTAAAAAAAAGTGAACCCCTCTTTTACATTTCTGGGTCCGCCACGGTTAAGTTGTATGAAAATCGCTCTAAAAGAGCATTAATGTGGAGAGAATTTGATAAAAAAGGAAAAGGATAAAAAGGAATCCCATTTCTAATGCAATGTAACCATGAGTTTATCCCCACACTTAGTAAGCGAAAATAAGATTATACATCTAATTAGAAGATTATAATCCTCTAAAGTAAGTTTCAATGAATTCTGTACATTTGTTTTTTTACTGTGAAAAAAGTGAAGGTAAAGATTTCACTGGGACAAAGATTAATAATGTTCTATCATTGTAGATAAAAAGATCGGTAATATATGCGACGACCACGGAGAGAGTCCGGGTTGGGAGACATACTTAAGCGACTAAGAGAGAAGGTATAACATTTTTATTTCATAATTTATTTATTTTTGCATTATTTACTCATGAACCAAATACTCCGTAAATGACGACACTTATCTATATATATAATAAAAAAGCAATCCAAAACAAGTTTTTTATTTCAGGTGATTTCTAAACAATGTCACGTGGCGGCCTTGAACACAATCATGTGATTATGCAAAAGAATTGTCACAATTTGTTTTTAAAATTTAATTGTGACAAATATTTCACGTAGCGCAATGTTATTATGTTGTTTATTTGTTATTTATATGACATAATTTAGAAATATAATTTTTTTTTACTTGAAGTATTTATTTCTATAATCGTGAATATCAAACAAGATTTTATTTAAACGTTAATTAACACAATTGTCCTAAACTATATCCGTGATTTTCACGGGTAAAAAAACTAGTTTTACATTCATAACAGAAATATCTGGTCCCTTCACCTCCTCCACCATCTCCCATCTCCGCCTCTGCCAGATGCGTTCAACTGGCTGTACAACAACGCCGGATGTATTGGTCCAATCCGAAGACAGGTACGAATAATATTGTTTAACTTCAAAAGTTATACAAGTATATATATCATGTTGATGACATATATAACAATCAGGTTGGTATATTGCAGGCACGTGTTTACCTGAAGCTCTAATAGGAAGTCTTGAAGCACTAAATGCTCTTAACTCCGGCAAATTTGAGATTTTTTCAAGCCAAGAACTTATCGAGAAATGTCCAACGTATATGAACTTTCCTAACCTAACAAATTGGGTTAAACATAATGGAGTATGTCTTCGTCGGATTGGAAAAGATTTAAGGTGAGAGGTTTTCACGTAATAGAGGACTATGATGAGGTACGAATTAAGAAAGAGTTGATGATATGCCCTTTAGTAGCCGATCTACGATATGCCCTTGAGTAGCCGCTCTACGATAATTATCACCTCTCCTCTTTGCCTAGCTGCTGTAAGACGTTGAATGCCTCTCTTTTAATCTTATTTAATTTTCTTTACGTTTCATATTTTAGTATTTTTTTGATTTTCCTAAGTCTACAAACATCCGAAATTAGGTATGTTTTGCAGAAAATTTGGTTGTCACAAAAAGAAAACGAAGAGAAATTGAAGACTTACGTGAATTATCTGTCTCAAATTGAGGTAGTGTCTCTCAATTTGATTTTAAAGACTATTGTTATATACTGTAGTAATAATCATTCTTATCACAGGTTGGCTTAGTGAATGGAATAAAAAACGAAATAAATCAAAGAAATACGTATATGTCATGTGAATAATAAAATATTGTTTCTTTTTTCCAGATTTTGATGATAGATTGTGATTCCGAACAGGGCCGGCCAATGAAATTTGGAGGCCTGTTCCGACTTTAATATGTACGCCCTTAGCTAGTACAATCGAATACTGCTCATTTTTGTAAGTAATTTTTTTTTATTACTGCAAAAAGACGGTAGTTCACTTAGAAAAAAAAAATTATTGGAAAAAATTACAAGTATTTTTTAATCGGAAAAAATTAAACCCTAATATTTTTTTTAAAACAGTACTTTTACCAAAAAATAGTTAACGAATTGAAAGAAACGTTTATTCACTCGTAAACTAATTTTTTAACCTATCATATTTGCACCCAAATGCTCAATAATTTGGATATTCAAAAGAATTTTCACAATTTGTTTTTTAAAATTTAATTGTGACAAATATTTCACGGAATATATCGTTATTATGTTGTTTATTTTGTTTTTTATTTGAAATAATTTAAAAATATAAACTATTTACTTGAATGATTTATTTCTATAGTCGTAAATATCAAACGAAGACTTTATTTAAACGTTAAATTACCGATATTCAAAAGAATTTTCACAATTTGTTTTTTGAAATTTAATTGTGACAAATATTTCACGGAATATATCATTATTAGGTTGATTATTTTGTTTTTTATTTGACATAATTTAGAAATATAAACTATTTACTTGAATGATTTATTTCTATAATCGTGAATATCAAACAAGACTTTACTTAAACGTAACTTAACCCAAATTGAACCCACAAATAATTATTTTGCCTTTTCCACTTCGTTAAATTAGTACGTGTTGTTTTTATTTATATGTGATTTAATCGCTCTACACTCCCGTGTGTCAATGTTAGGGCTGTTGGTCAAGAATTGCGTTGGCGTCAGACGATAGTGTTTTGTCCGTCTCCTTTTAAACGAGGTAGGTTAAAGCGTGTCGTCATCACTAACTTATTATTTATTTAAAGTGAAGGTCCCTTCTTCATTTATTGCTCAGACAAGTTTAAAATTTTGAATTATTTCATTAGTTAGGTGAGGACTGGCAATTAGGCTGGGACCTGATTAGAATGGTGATGCCTAACACAAATGGGTTACTATCTTCTTTATTTAAAGATTAGAAAACCATACCCAAGCATGCCAGTGTATTCAACTAATTGCAAAAGAAATAAGACTAAAAGGAAAGAAATAAGACTAAACACCTTAATTTCAGAATTGTTTCAATGCTAAGCATGACACTAGCAATGCTACAATTCTAAACCAACAATCAATGTAAGACTATTGAGGGGTTTAACTAAGCAAAAAGACACAAGTTGAGAAAAGGAGAGTAAACCTCAGAAATTTCATTCAAAAAATCTCTTTCTTTTCAAAGGTTGAGCGAGTATTTTATAGACTAGTAGAAACACATAAAGTCCATCCAGTTAGGTTTACATTTAAGGACTTAAGATACCTTGTAAAAAATGCCAATTCTATTAACAATTGCCCTAGTTATCTAGACAGTTTTGTGATCGCCACAAGATAATATGCACCTGTCAAAGAAAAGTAGTGGATGAAAGGGAACCATCTGACGCAAAATGGCAAACGGAAGAAAAACAGTCCCAAGAGCTTCCATGTTCCAATCCTGTGTGTCTATCCATTCATCGGGCTAATATAGTGTTTTGGATGTAGCTAGTTAAAATATGAATTCACAATGAACTAAAACCATTTTATGAATTTGATGCCTAATACAAGGAGGTTACTATGTTCATTCACATGAAGCAGTAATTCTGCCTCATGAAGTAGTTAATTATTTTACCACAACTCAGGATGTAGACACGAGTAAATCTCATAAATTTCATTGAAAAAAAGCTTCCCCTTTTCATAGGCCAATAGAGTCTTAGGTCATGTTCTTTTCAGCTTATTTTCAGTCCGTTTTAGACCAACTCAGCTTCTATCAGCTCAACCCAGCTCTTATAAGCTCAGCTCGGCTAAGCACTAATATTTTCAGCCCAATTCCAATATTTTTAGCTCCTAAAATAATAATACTTCAATATTATTATTATTATTATTATTATTATTATTATATATTATCATCATCATTATTATTATTTATTTATTTATTTATTTACCTGAAACGGAAGTTGCATTAAGATCTAAACAAATTACAATAAGTTATTATTATTGTTGTTCTTATTATTATTATTATTATTATTATTATTATTATTATTATTATTATTATTATTATTATTGCATTTCGATATTAATGCAAGTTTCTTTTCATAAAAAAGTAATAATAATGATACTAATATTGTTGTTGTTGTTGTTTTTATTACTTTGCTTGTACGTAGTATCTCTTAATGTTAATAATAACAACAAATTAATATTATCATCATCATTGTCGTTGTCGTCATCATCATCGTCATTGTTATTATTAAAGTTATTATTATTATTTTCTATTTTTTATCATCATTGTTATTATAATAATTATTAATATTATTATGTACTCCATAATATTTTGAGGTCTTGAAATAGATGTTACATCCAAATATTTACAACTCTTTCTCAATGTCATTACGATTAATTTATGTTTTTTTACACTATTTTTGAGTGAATAGAATATATATACACACACAATATAGCATATGAGTATTATTTGTATTGTATTAAGATTTAAGAATATCAAAATTTAAAATAATACTCATATGCCATATTGTGTGTATATATATTAGATATTCTATTCACTCAAAAATAGTGTAAAAAAACGTAAATTAATCGTAATGGACATTGAGACATACGTGATCAAAGATATATACATAACATTTTCTATTGTCAAGTACTAAAAAACAAAAGTACAAATCAAATGAATTGGAGTGAGTACCATGTTGTTGTTATTATCATTACTATTATTATTAATTATTATTACTATTATTATTACTATTATAATTAATTAATTAATTTTTTTTTTATTGTTATAATTTTTTATTTTTGTTTTTTCATTTTTTAAAATATTATTAGATAATTATATAAATAGTTATTAGTTTCAGCTTCTTTTAATTCAGCTCAGCTCAACTTCTATCAGACCAGCTCAGCTCCTATCAGACAAGCTCACCTCTTATCAGACTAGCTCAGCTCAGCCCTGTTTCAGCCGAAAAGAACAGGACCTTACGTACCACCAAAAATACATCTTATCCATCCGTTAAGATTTATATCCAAGGGCTTAAAATGCCTTATAAATGATGCCAATTCTATCAACTACAGTATTTTTTTATTTCATAGTTAATTAGGCTTTTTTTTATCAGCACAAGGTAATATACTAGGAAGACAAATATACTACAAAGAAAAAGTATTGGAAAGAAGGGAACACCATCTTGATAAACTATATAATTCGATGATTATATTAATAAATAACCTCGGTAAAAATAACCTCGTCAAAAGTAACGTGACGCGAGTGGATGAGTTTGCCGGTGGTGAGGTTAAGGCATTTGTAGCCACGGAATTCATCGGGGTATCCGATGAAGACACACTTAGTAGAACGAGGAGTGAGTTTGTGAGGACGGGTGGAAGAGAGGTTAGGATAGCACGCACATCCAAAAACGCGGAGGTGGTCATACGAGGGAGTTTTTAGAAAAAGGACGGAAGTAGGTGATTGAGAATTAAGGAGACGAGAGGGGAGAATATTGTGAAGGTGGGTGGCGATTTGAAGGGCATCAACCCAGTATATGGTCGGGACGGACGCGTGAAAGAGTAAGGTGAGGGTGATTTCATTTAAACGGCGGATCATTCGCTCGGCTTTACCATTTTGAGAGGATGTTTGAGGGCACGAGAAGTGAAAAATGAGGCCGTTGGCATCTCCAAATTGTCGAAAAGAATTGTTATCAAATTCACGGCGAAGATCACATTGAAAAGCTTTAATTTTGCGATTAAATTGGGTTTTCACATAATTATGAAATTTTAGAAATTTTGTAAATGTTTCAGATTTGAACTTCATAAGGTAGACCCAAACAAATTGCGAAAAATTGTCGATAAGCACGAGATAATATTTATAGTCGGCTTTACTAGTCACGGGAGATGTCAAGAGATCACTATGAATTATATCAAACGGAGCCACTGTTTGGGAAAACGACTCGGAAAAAGGTAAGCGCTTGTGTTTGCTAATTTGGCTAGAGTGACACAGTTCAGAGCGGTGCTTGGTTTTACTACAAGGGAGAGAAAACTGAGTACGTAAAATATTCAAAATGTTCGACCCGGGGTGACCGAGACGATAGTGCCAAATATTGGAGGAGAGGGTGAGAAGGTGTTGGTGAGACGGGTCGGAGTTGGATGGGTTTGGTGACACGGGGTATAGCTCACCGTCACTATTGTTCCTCAGAATCGATTTTCCAGTCGCTAAATCTTTCACGGAAAAACCATACGGGTCAAATTCGACGGAAACATTGTTATCTCTCGTAAATTGACAAACAGAAATGAGGTTTTTAATTATTTGGGGTATATAAAACTTTATTAAGGTGAAGGGCACGGGTTTTAGTGTTTAGGTGGGAGGTGCCGGACCCGAGAACCGGAATACTAGAACCATTCCCGACATAAATAGAACGAATCGGGCTAGAATTAAAAGGGGAACAAAGGTTGCCTGGGTCGGCACTCAAATGAGATGATGCACCCGTTTCCATGAACCATTGACCAGTTTGAAGTTGTTGTAGGAAGGTTTGGGCTTGAAAAACTTGACCCAAATTAGAGGCATACTCAGCCTGGGTCACAAAAGTATGACCCGGTTTTTTGACTCGGGACGGTGGAGGACCATGGCGGAGGACGGGCGGCCCACCTATTTTGGGTGGCGGGCTGATGGCCGGCGGCCCACAAACACGGCAGCGGCGCGGGTGGGGCGGCAGAAACACCAAGCACGGTGGTCGACGTTTCTGGGCGTGAGATCCATTGTTGGTGGCCGCGAATGTGACGGCGGAAGGGGGATCAAGCGCTCAGCCAGGGTGTGGCGGCCGGCCAGGTGACAGCAGGCGTCACCGTCGGAGTTGTCGTCCAGGGCCGGCGGCCGGAGCCGACGCCGGAGGGAGGTGATATTAGGGTTTGGTTGGGCTGATATATGCCCAACTGGGATAGGAAAAGGGGTGGGCTCGACGAGGCTCTGTCGGACTTAGCCATGGGCGTGGGTCGACGACGGCTTGGAGGCAGCACTACCGAGGGTAGGGACGTGTGATCGAAAACACGATTTTTTTTATTATTTTTTTATCGTGAGGATCGAGTTTCAGCCTGATACCATGATAAACTATATAATTCGATGATTATATTAATAAAATAACCTCGGTATAAATAGCCGAGTAAATTACAAGATACGATGAACCAAAGCTAGCTACTAATTACAAGGAGAACGAAGAGTTAAGCTAACTAATGACGGTAATACAAAGAGACGATATACAAATTACATTATTTACTAAGACATCTGACAATTTGTTTTATTACTCAAAATCGGTAAGGAAAGAAAAAAAGACCAAGAACTTGAAGGGTCTCTTTTACCGGTTTCCTTTAGCCTCCTTAATTAATACTCCATTTCCATTTGATTGTTTTCATTTGCTTTTTCACACTTGCCAATATACGTTTTTCTTGTCTATATCTTTAGTTACGTATTTCTAGAAATTATAAAAATTTGATATTTATAACGTACTTGATTAGACGATTTAAACAAGATCTCATGACTAAATTTTTCTTATATATTACTCCGTAGAAGTTAGATTGACGATTTCACTCACCTATGAATAATGTCCAAAAAAATAAATGCAAACAGTCCAATGGAACAGAGGAAGTACCCGGAAAACTTGTTGGTTTTGATCTTGGTTTTTCTGTGAGCTCTGCTGCTCAAATTGAGTTTTAAGTCACTTTTATTTGTCATCTCCCTTGGTTGTCCAACAATGATTTTTCGTTAAGACCCTCGGCTATCAATTAGTGCAAGGTGTAGCCCTTGAGATGGTTCTTTCCATAGACACGTTTGTTTTACTTTGAGATCAATTTAAACTTAACTTTCCTCTTAGGCCTGAAAGGTGAGTGCCCTGATGCAAAAGCCTCAACTTCTTGTTATAAGATGGAAATTAGGATGTAACGTCAGTTATTGGTTGATTATTTGAATTTAGGTATTACGGAAGTTATCGGGAACTTTAAATTCACGTGAATTTATATTTCATGGGAATTAAAAAATATTGTTTGGTTGTCATGCGAGAAATGACTTCATGCGGAAAGTTCTACCCACCAAGGGGGCTTGGTGAGTAAGGCCCTGTTTTTTCGGCTTAATTTCAGCCCGTTTCAGCCCAGCCCAGCTCTTATCAGCTCAGCCCAGCTCTTATCAGCTCAGCTCAGCCCAGCTCTTATCAGCTCAGCTCCAATATTTTTCTTAAAATTATTAGATAATTTATATAAGAAATTACTCCGTATTAGTTTCAGCTTTTATAAATTCAGCTCAGCTTCTATCAGTCCAGCTCAGCTCTTATCAGACCAGACCAGCTTAGCTCAGCCTTGTTTCAGCCGAAAAGAACAGGGCCTAACTCCCCCATTGTGGAGGAAGTGACAATTCCCGACCCTAGAGTCTTTAGGTTTAGATAACTATGGGCAGACTGCTGTTGGGTTATTTCTTACCTATAGACTTGATCAGCTCATCAAGTTTCTATGTAAGTTCTCTGAACTTTTTTTTTGTTACATGTTTTTTTTTTAAATTTTTATAAGATATTTAATGAAAAGATTAATTTTGTTTTAAAAAATAATGTTGAAAAAAATACTGTATAATTTCGGGTAGGAACAAAATTTTGGGAAAGAAAAGGAAGGAGGGCAGCTTAGGTACTTCACTTGAAGTTTTAGTCATTGATAGTTGAAAAAGATGGGTATTAAGTAAAACCGTAGTCAGTTTGGAAATTGATGTGAATTTACGCTAAAAATTAAATGATAGAGTTATATTAGGTGGTAAGTGGTTAACTTTAGCAAATGCAGGGACACAACTGCTTGAAAGACCAATTCCTTTGCATACAGTGCACTATCACTATGTAGATTGGGTAGGATTAAGTTATAGTGACCTGTCTTCCATTTTAGCCGATTATCCCCCTCTTCGTCAAGCACAATTGGGATTTAAGTTTGTCTACCATAACCACATGCTCTTTATGAAAGAAATACTGATTAGCTTTACGGAGAATGGAAATTTTTCTAAACGGAAGGGTGATGTGTCTAATGTCTGGGGATTGATGATCATGTTCCCTAATAGATGATAGACTCCGAGGTTATTAGGGAACATGATCATCAATCCCCCAGACATTAGACACATCACTCTTCCGTTTAGAAAAATTTCCATTCTCCGTAAAGCTAATCAGTATTTCTTTCCTAAAGAGCATGTGGTTATGGTAGACAAACTTTAATCCCAATTGTGCTTGACGAAGAGGAGGATAATCGGCTAAAATGGAAGACAGGTCACTATAACTCAATCCTACCCAATCTACATAGTGATCGTGCACTGTACGCAAAGGAATTGGTACTCCACATCTACATACTCCAACAACTACAACTCTTTAGTAATATCTTGGCACAGCGTATCACAGAACAGTGAATCGGTCGCTCCATATTCCCTTAGTAGCTTCTCAGCCCGTGTTGAAAGAACCCCACCGTCTTCCCCGAGTGTTATGAGATGATTGGGGTAACAATTTGTTATTGGGTCATAATGAAGGAGCTGTTTGAGGGTCGGCCAGGCTTCAAAAGCGGCTTTCACAGGCATCATGGGCCATGGCATGCTGCTCACTTTAAGTCCCGGATCCACATAATTACGATAAGGAATGAACACAACTTCACAACCCATCGCTTGAATCGTAGGGTAGTGTTCCATAAGCAAGCACCAAAGTTCACCACTATCATATGACTTAGTCCTATCGGGGCAGTTGAAATACAGGAGAAGTTTCTTGCCTTTGATTGCAGACTGAGGCAGCAAGCTAGTGTCGTCGTTGTCGTCTCTGCAATTCTGAATGACCAGACAGGTGTGAGTCTCACAAGTACCTTTAAACAATGTAGCAGGGGGGGACAGACTTTAAAGTGGCCAACTTGCGCTCTAGGGCGGTGCTTCTTGTAAAAGGATACGCATGCATACGCACTTCCCGGTAATATTGAATGACCGATCTTCCTCTTAGATCCCCGGACTTGCAATTTGGAGGCAAAACCACAAAACGATCCTCAGGGATATGAAAACCAAAGATGCACCACAGCCTGCGGGAAACCGTGTTTTTGTAGGGAAAAACAAACCAGGACTTCATATGGTCGGCAAACTCAAGGAGTTGTCGAAAGTACAACTTCGGATTCTCAGCAACAGGCAAGTATACAATGACTATCTCAAGCTCCTGCTTGTTTGCTATGCATCGATCGTGGATGACTTTAAGTGTGTGAATAAACCTCCTATCAATGCACAGATACAAACCCACATACCTGTTGCAAAGTGACAGAGATCACAAATACCACACAAATTTTCATAGTATGACTTTGATTGCATTCTTTATAGGTACCCCATATGCAAAGCGACAAAGTTCAAGAATACCATGTCAATTTTCATAGTAATTTTCTTTAAGGGTATGATAAAGACTTGAAACTTTTAATTTTCTTTCAAGTTAACTAATAATCTAACTTAATTGTAGTTTTTTGTATTAAAAGTAAATGCATTGACAATATCCAATTCATTCATCACTCTTGTATCATAATCGATGAACATGATACAAGAGACCAAAGGCAGATCTCTTGCCCTCCCCCCTTTTTAGCTCCCCTCCCTTTCCCTCTAATCCAAACAACAAAGTCTAAGGTTTACAAAGTTTTTTAAACAAGGATATGACATCACATTAGAAAATGAAGGTTTCAATAAAATTCAGTAGGCGTAGGTAGTCAAGAAGTGAAGAGATGCAATGATATACACCAACAGACAGCAGTTGACAAAAGGTCCTTAACTGAAACAAGAGTCAAGGTTCAAGTCCCTTACCTGTTGCTCAGCTGAGAGACCGTCAGGGATTAACCTGCACTTCAAGAGAATCTGTAGAGTATACAAGACGGGTCGCAGAGAAGAATATCCTTAGCAAGGGACAGAGACCCACCCTTACCCTTTCCATTGCCACAGGCATCGGGTTGTCTCGATTTCTGCATGATCCAACCTGGACCTCAAGACAGTGTCCTGCACATCAATCTCCTTGGCACTACGATTAAACCAGTGAGAGCCGTACCAGAGAAAATTAGTAGGGATGTGAGTGTGGCGCAGAATCCTTCCGGCGGGGCTAACCACAATGGCAGAAAGCGATTGCGTACGGATTTCTCTGGTTGGGAAGCCGATGAAGGAGCATATGGACTCCCGGGTTTCCAAGTCAGGAAAGGGTATCGCAAGACAGGGTACCCCTGACATGAATATGTTGAAAAGCGGGTGTTGCTTACTCACTTCCTCAAGTTTAATACTCACAGCTACGACCATCTCGAAAGAAGAACCCGGTTGTTGTTTCTCTTTCTCACGGTACGTGTCCATCATGGACTGCCAAGCAGATTCGGACTCGTCATCGTCAGTGATGGGAAGGGAGACACAGCAGATGACAATGTATTTCCCCAACACAGCATTATCTAAACCAACCATTTCGCCATTATCACCCCTCACCAAGTACTCTGTCACACCCTTGTTCGATAATAATGATAGCACGTCAATATCCGTGCCCTAAAGTTTCTTGGGAAGGAAAGAACGATCTCCATAGTCGCACCTGCCCTTAACAAACCAATCGGGCTCCTCCTCTACCTCATCCACCTCCTTAAACACCTCACCATCATCATCATCTTCATCTTCCACACTTAATCTACTCTTACAGCTTCTCTTTGAAACCCTACGCCTTCTCAAACCACGAAATTGCTTTGAAACCCTACGCCTTTTCAAACCCCTGAATTCCTTTGAAGTAGTGTTACACCTTTTCAAACCAGTGAATTCCTTTTTTTAAAGTGTTGCACCTTTTCAAACCACCAAATTCTATTGAAGTCGACATAGCTTGCTAACCTAGCTTGTACAATGGAGTACGGAGTACTTACTAACTGAATAAATAAATTAGATGGAAATCCTTACCTCACACCTGCAAATAATCTAGGGTTTCTTCCTTGGGGGCTGCGGGTATAAGCTATCAGTAATTCAGTATCACAGATGGTGCTCGATTTGTAGTAATTGACAATCATACCTTCGTCGGCCCAAAATTCAATGGATCCAACAATGGGGGTTAGGACTTTGGACAAGCTGGGTTTAAATTTTGATCCGGACTTGTAAATCGATTCCATTGGGGCTAACCCTTTTACAACTCGACTTCTTTTTAGTTCAACTCGTCTACTAAAATATGTTCCATTTCTCCTCTTAGGTCCGCTTCTTTTCAATTTTTATATTTTTTCAATCCAGTTCACTTCATCTCAATTCAACTCAACTCTATTCTATTCAATTCTTGTTCTTATTATTTTTTATTTTATCATGAAACGAAGTGGTACTGAGACCGAAGTAAATTATAAGAATTTAGAGCGGAGTCGAGATACAATCTAGGTCTCACTCCCTTGTTATTATTATTATCATTATTACAGAGTAAATTGATAACTTATTTCTCCAATAACTTCATTTTTCAAACTATATATCTTAGATAAAAAAAAATCAGAACTTATTCCTCTTTATCCAATTTATTTCATAATACATACCTTAGTTATTTGTCTGTATTAAATTATTTCATAATACATACCTTAGTTCAAAATAATCGGAAGTTAGTAATACTGAAACATATGTTACTTCATGTCAAATTAATACGAAGTACATGTCAAATATGTATCTTCGCACTGATTTTAATGTGTATATATTCATGTTATTTTAAGCGTACACATTTTTAATATTATAAATTGATTGATTGTGTTAAAGGTTGAATATTCAAATAATATTTTCTACATAATATTAGACTCATTTTTTATGAATAAGGTGTACATAAAGATATGTCCTTATTTAACTCAATTATTTAGACCTCCAAATAATATTATCTACATAATCGAAATATAATAATTAAGTTCATTTTTTATGACGTAGAATATGTCTCCTAACATACTACTCCGTATATCACACTAAATTAGTGCGAGACATATAAAAAGAATGGAAATTAAATAAATCCTCGTAGTATAATAAAATTTTATTTTCATGGACACATAATATATCACACTAAAATTCGATTTTTATATTTTCAATAATAATAATAATAATAATAATAATAATAATAATATTTCAGTGCAAGGTTGTACCAGATTTTCTACTAATATAATACAGTGTTACTCTGAATTTGCACAGAAAACCGAGATATAACTATGAAGTATTTTTTTTGTGCAGATTATTTGTTCTATTTTCGGATTTGATCAAACCTCTATTATATAGAGTTTGAAAGAGCAGGGATACGAGTTTGAAGAATTGCGACTCTTCATGAATTCCCACCAAAAATCTATTCAAACAGATTTGGCGCCATAGTGTACCGTATGAACCTGGTACCGTGAATTCGCAATTAATTATATATAAGCGTACACTCCGTACTTCCCCGAACCTATATTATATTATACTGAATTCACACATCCGTAAACCAAACCCGAGTACGCTAAAATGAACCGGTATTTACACTTAAATCACCAACAAATAAGGGTCGAATTGTTCTATTAAAAAAGCGTAAAGTCAATTCGGTGTTAATTTTTCATTACTTTACTTATTCGCACGTAACAACACTAACTGTTGATGACTTTTGCATGGGCCAAAGATGATACTCCTTATTAGCTATTGTGTTTGTTGACCTACTAGGATCAAAGCAAGACCTATTAACTTTGTCATTATAGTGCTGCATGCTAACTTTTTCTACAACTTAGATGCTTGTAATAGATCTCAGGTTCGAATTTTCCTTTGTAACTAGTTTTGACCCGTGCAAATTGCACGGATGGATTTCGAAAATTGATGAAGAAGATGATGGACCACAAAATTGCGTTGTAGTAATATCATTCTAATGAATCTACTGTGTACTTGAATAATTAAACTGCACTGTAATCGAACCGGCATTAAAACAATCAATAACAATGCAAACGTGAATGTGATTACAACAATAGAAACATCATAAAAAATGTACAATATTACAAATACTGGAACACTTCATGGTAAACAACGTTAGTAGTTGTGTTAGAAGTGCGCTTCTCCGCATCGTAAATAAGAATCTGCAATCCGCGTTTGTTGGTGACCCTCGACAATGCAACGTAAAGTTGACCATGCGTAAAAACAGGCTTAGGGAGGTAGAGACCGACATGAGACAATGACTGCCCTTGACTCTTGTTAATAGTCATGGCAAAGCATACTGAAATCGGGAACTGTCGTCTTGTAAACCGTATTGGAAATTTGCAAGAGTCGGATGGAGACAGAGACAATCGAGGGATATAGACGGTATCACCTCTGTGGCTACCCGTTATAACCCTACAACGAATAACTCTTGTCGCTAGGTCTGTAACAATCAAGCGTGTTCCATTACACAACCCACGGAATTCGTTAATGTTCCTGATAAGCATGACCATAGTACCCACCTTTAATCGCAGCTCATGGTTAGGCACCCTGGCGCACTTGATGCTATTTAGAAATTCAGTTGAGTGCAAATCAGGTTGGGCTGCAGGTGAATCAACTGAGTTAAGATCAGGCGTGGGTGAAGGTGCTTCGTCCATACAGGGCTCATCGGAGCTCAAATATACCTGCTCTGGTCCGGAAAGAAGGGATAATACGTAGTCGTTAACCAACTCCACGAATTCGTGTGTAGGTGCTAGAATTGCTCTTTGTTGTAGGTAGTCATCGTCCTCCAGGCGATCCAAAAGGCCAGGGTACGTGGAGGACACAATTGACGCAATTGGATCGTCGACATTATGAATAAGGACTTCCTCTGGAAAAGCAATAGCAACCTCACCATCGTTCACACCACCTTCTTTTCCTTCACCAATGCGTAACAACCAGTTTGAGAATTCGCTTATCTCGCGTGCATCAGTGGAAGAGCTTCCAACACGTAAGCGCATGTTCTGAGTCAACTCAAGTACCTATACAGTTTTTTACAAACAATTTTAATAGTGGTAAAGGATGGGTGGAAGCGTAAATACATTAATGAAATAATATGTAAAATACAGTACGTAATGAAATCAATAAAGAAATTCACAAATAGGTCAAAACAAACCTTGCATGATGACCATAAAGATGATGAACACAGGGCTGCATGAACGATATCTGACCTGCTGCCTTTAGGAACAACCGGCAATATTTGCCTAAAGTCCCCTCCGAAGACAACAACCTTCCCACCAAAAGGCAGGTCACCATTACTTGGAGTAATAGCACGCATGACATCTTTTAAGCTACGATCAAGTGCTTCAAAGCTATGTCTATGTGTCATCGACGCCTCATCCCAAATAATGAGACTTGCCTTCATTATCAGCTCTGTCAAGTCCGTCCCTGGCTTGATATCAGAGCAGGTGGACGTCTCAACAACATTGATGGGGATACCGAACCTAGAATGAGCTGTCCTACCACCAGGGAGTAGAGTAGCTGCAATCCCGCTCGATGCGACAGGGAGAACAATCTTACCCTTGCTACGTAGCAATTTGCGCACAAAGTCCGCCATAAAAATGTCTTCCCCGTTCCTCCAAAGCCATTTACGAAGAAGACAACACCACGGTTTGCTGAAACCGCTGCACTGATTTCATCATATATGGCGCGTTGTTCGGTAGTCAACATAGGCAGTGCAGTTTCATGTTCACGACGCAGGGCATCCCTATCGTACGCTAGCTCGTCTCGTAACAATGTGTTACCAAGGTATTCAACGATTGACGCGTCAGGGATTGGCATGCCTGGAAATTTAGCCAAGCTCCTGTCGTTGCTTCGTAGTGCTGCCTCAATTTCAAGGAGAGCTAAATTTTGTAGTTCATCGTCGGACAAATCCAAATCTGAAATGCAAAACAATGTAATGATCATTTATAAGTAACACCTCCCATGGCATGATGGTGGATTAAATTGAATGAAATTTTTTTAACAGAGGTTGTCACGGAAAACAAAACGGTGATCACTACGAACTGAGTAGGTACAATAAAAGAAGATTATAATAATTGAACTGACTTGGATTGTGTAAGAATCTGCGTTGCTTGTAAAGAATATCGTCGGATAGCAAACGCCACGTCTCCGCCCAAACAATATGAGGTGTTGACATCGAGTCGGCTAGCAACAAAGATGTGAACAAATGCCTTAGGTACACACCTCCCTCCCAGTAGTTGTCTTCCTTGATGGCGTCAATGTACTCTGTGTCATCCCCAACCAAGCCAAGGGCGTAACATGCTTCTCGAAAAGTTGGATGCACAACATCACCAACCGTTCGTATGTCCTCATAGCGCTTGGGACCTCTAATGTGGTTCAACATTACTCTCATATAGAATAACTCCCCACATTTTGGAGGCACGTGGTTCAACCTACCAACAACGAACCCTCTCTGTCTACGCTTCCACATCTTCTTAGTCCTATCCCAAACATATTTTTGCGGGATTTCACTTAGCAGCAACTCACGTGCATCAGGGTCTCTCTCATTTAGCTGCAGCCAGTCAATAAATTTTGACATGCCGACACTGGGGTCCTCAAGCACCTCATCAATTGGGTCGTCATCATCAAAGATCACAGACTGCTCTCCAGGAAGATGGAATTGCAACTTCTCCACAGCAGGCGTTCTGTAGTGGATGTCAAAGGCACCCTCCATACGGCTTCACATGCAGAGATGTATCTACAGTTGTATAACTTTTTAATCTCATCGAACCGATTTTCGTCATTACGCCGCATGTGCGATGATTCCATTATGGCACGATCAGACCCCTTGTTAATGTACTTGAAAAGGTATTTGATTGACCTAGCTTGATTGCACCATTCCACATTGATGTGCGCATAATATTTTTCAAGCAGTTCGGCGTTGTAAGGAACGACATAACGATTGTCAATAGGCACCCCATTTTTGTGAATCACGGTCCCGTTATCCCTTCTTTGGTAAAGAGGGAAGCCGTGCTTGTCAACAGTTGTCCTTTCATTGAAAGACTTCGGGAATTTGCGAATACACATATCATCTGACATGCACGGTGAGCTTGGATTTGCAACGCCACAGGGACCATGAATCATTAACTCGCACACAGCAGCATGCAACACCGGGTTTTCTCGCTCATTAGGAATCTCTGCGGAGATGATCCTATCAACATTCGATACCTCCGGGAACTTATCATCTCGGTGAAGGAATAGGAGAATATGCGCATGAGGGAGGCCGCGTTTTTGAAATTCAACGGTGTACACAACTGCAAATAATTTGGCGAAAAAATATATACGTAAGTATGTATGTCTTGAGATAATAAATCTAGTATGAATTGTAATAGTCATTATTGGGTTTACTAACCTGCTTTAGTTCTGCCAAATATTTCCCGAACTTTTAAGTCTTGAATCAATTCATACAACTTCACCTGAAAGACACGGGACATGATATCTGGGCGATCCTCAGCACGAAGACCCCGCCTAGTTACAAACCGCACAATCTCTGGCCATTTTGGGTTGCATGTGAAGGTAATGAATAGGTCAGGGTAACCACACCACCTACAAATAGCAAGGGTGTCGAGATACTTTGCCCTCATGAAAGCATCCCCTGACGTAAAAGACGCAGGGACAACGAAACGACCACCAGTGGAGGATGGATCAACGTTACCTTCTTCATTTGCAGCAACAATATTTTTCACTTTATCAACCCTGAGCAAGTTCTGGTTGAAGCGCAAAAAAGATAAACGTTGAGATTCGACCATCATATACCCATCAACACAAATTTGCTGAAATAAGTTACCGGCCTGCGTCCAAGTCGGGAACTCTAATTCTCGAGGCCTATCTTGAAAGCGAAAGGCGAAAAACTCACGTAACGTTAGCTCTTCGCGCGGCTTCAGACTCTTGCTAATACCGAGAGAAGCCTCACTGTGGGGTATGTGAGGACGGAAACCATCCTCACCATACGGAAGCAAGATGGGATATTGTAAGGCAAGATATGATGGATGAAGCTCAGAAATACGTTGCAGTGAGCCGCAAGTTTTCTCAACAATAACGTCACGCTGTTCCATCTCAGGCCCTATGTCCCCTTCGATCAAAGCAGCAACTTCTGAAGAAGTTGGACGATTATAAGTTCTGCCGTCGGTGCATCTCCGTGCAATGAGCCTAATGCTTACGTCACCTTCTATATCCGACGACAACCTATCCCTAGCCCTACGAAATGTCTTCGCAAGAGGGTTGTGCTCATCTATCATCTCCTTCAATAAGTGCATAAGCTCCTCATTGAATCCGCTGCCGCTGCCGGAACTTTGTGGAGACAAAAAAGTGCAACAAATTTTACATGTAAAATAGGTGGATGTTCCCATAATACGTCATAAACAAACCAAAAAATCGAACAGTGGTAAAAATAAATTAATGTCGCCATAAAGAAGTGGAGACACGTACCTTAAGGCATTTATTCGATTGTTGACCTCATCCTCTGTATCGTAAATGTACAGCTGACAGAACTTAGGTGTTGATTCCTCGGGAGGCAACAAACTACCGATACGATGCACATTTTGGCCACCCATCCTAAATGTGTAGGGTCCACGGCCGCGGTTCACCGTTTTATTGATAATGCCACCCAGAGATGACCAAGCCCAACTACAATTGTATTTCCGAATATTCGTAATGAACGTAGAGCTCAGCCGATGCTCGCGGAGTAACAGTGACTTCAACAATCCGGGGGGTTCACTTAAATATGGCAACGTCACCTTCCCATCTGAGCAGCATAAAGAGAATCTAGGCTTTGTCGTGCCGCGACCCTTACAGATCCTTTCCTCATACCACATCAGTGCTCCGCACATGCCACATTGGTATTCAGGGTCACCAATGTCCCAATATTTTGTGAATGCTGTGTGTTGTAAAAGTAAAAAAACAGTTAACTTTTTGCTCACGACACAACAATTATAGTAAGCGGTAATTGTACTGACCTAAGTCAATAAGTGAAGTAAAAGGCACGACAACACTGCTTGAACCAAATTCAAAATGGGGATTGTGGGCCTCATTTTCCACTTCAGCTTCTTCGGTTTGAGTGAGAAGACGTTGAGATGGTTCAACTTCTGTATCCTCAGGAGCTGAGTGGACGTTCATGGTGCTACTAACGGAAGGTGTGGTAGACATCCTTGACCGAGCATTCCGTATTTTTCTTCTAGCCCTTCGTAGCTTAGCGGTCTGTTGGGCCGGTGTGAGGACAGGTGGCTCAAATGTGAGCGCGGACAATGGAGCTGGGGCAAATGTAGTAGGCGTGGGTAATTGAAGGGGTGGAGCGATAGTAGGTGTAAAAGATGACATCGAGGATTGTTGGAATTGACCGTCTACAAATAAGTAGTATGTCAATTATTGAGAAGTACATTATTGTAAGACATAATAATGTACCGCTAAAAATTGTAAACACCATTGTTGTTGTTGTTGTTGTTGTTGTTGTTATTATTATTATTATTATTATTATTATTATTGCTACTATAATTATTACTATTGCTATTATTACTATTACTACTATTATTATTATTAGTACTATTATTATTACTGTTATTATTATTATTTTGCAAGAAGATTATGACTCATATTATTCTTCCAAAATTATTATTATTATTATTATTATTACTATTATTACTATTATTGTTATTACTATTACAACTGCTACTGTTATTATTAATAATAATAATATTGTTATTATTGTTTAAACAATAATGTTTAGTAGCACTTTTTTTAGTACTAAGGTGTGACAATCCCTTATTATAAAGGAAGTTAATGTTTTCAACGCAACTAAAGCATTACTATTTCTAATGTAAGTGAATGAACAGAAAATGATTTTAATCCATTACTATTTCTAGAAATTTATGTCACTACGTTTTAATGAGGACATAAGTTTATTTTACACTTATATTCATTTAACGATTTTATGATACTTTGACAACACAATCCATAATAACCAACTAAGTCGATGGCATCAAGGTCTAGTGGACTAACTAAGTATTCACAAAATCTAGACCTATTATATTAGTATATTCCTATATCAGTCATATTCGACACATAACCCTCATTTCATAGCCATATCAGCCCATATCCTATTTTATATCAGCCCATATTTCAACCCAACAACCCTCATTTTATATCAACCCATATCCCAACCAAATTACCCCATTCTATATCAGACCACCACCCCATTTTATTTTATAACTAGGTACGTCACCCGTGAAATTCACGGGATTATCCGCTTAAAAATTATGTGCGTTGGTTTTTGTAAATCATCCACCAAGTCGTTTGGCGAATGTATATACAGAGTAGTTGTTTGAAATTACATGTGAATCGATTTCGTGTTTAATGGAATTAAACATAGTTAAAATGTAGTTTCGATTGCAATAATGATGGTGCATAAAGTTGTAATTAGAGCTGACAAAAGTTACCTAAGAGAAATGAATCATCTTTGTTGTAAAGTATTTGTCATTCTTTATCAATGAATATTAAGTTTGTATTGATTGTTATAACAAATAATAAAATAAGGGTAAACGAAAAGGTTTCAATCAATTAATAATAAAATTAATAAGGAATCTAATAAAAGCATAAATTAATACCACATACTAATAACATAACAAATTAGTCTTTACGGTGTATTAGATATAAGTTGTAGAAAAATATGTGATTAAAAAAATTTAAGTGATAATAAATGTAATAAAATGAATCATATTTGTCGAGAAGTCAAAAAATAAAGTTAAGAAATGGATTAACTTAAACGCAATGAAATTTGAAATCTTTTATTATTTACGGATGAATATTAATTTTCTATTTGATTATTATAATAATAATAATTAATTAATTAATTAAATAAGGGTAACCGAAAAGGTTTTCCAAATTTAATAAATAGAATACTTAACATCACATATAATAATTAAAAATTCGGTACTATATTATTAAAAATATTTAGTACTATATTATTGCAAATTATTCAGTACTATATTATTGCAAATTATTAAAAATTCAGTACTATATATAACCAATTACCAAGGCCAACCGAGAAGTTTAATAATAAAGTGAAAACTTTATAACATATCTATAATTATGAAAAAACAATACATATATATAAGCAACAAAACAAAATGCAATAAGAATAAATTAGAGTCGAATGCAAGAAATTTTAAAAACACAAACAGTTGTAGCTTCTTCTTAATCATATTTTGTAAATTTCTTCAAGTTTGAATATAAATAAAAGTACACTCTTATGAACACAAAATCAATGATATTTAAAGTTAACTTGAAATATATTTATATAAATAATCAATTAAAATAAAATTATTATACCTGAAAAATAAGAAATTTCAGACTTGATTATTGGCTTCGCATAAGTTCACTAAACAAAAACAAATGCAAAAATATTAAATTAGCACTAAAATTAGAATCAACGAAGAACAATTATACAACTGAAGAGAGTATTTTAAAAATAGAACGGAAACATATCTATAATTATGAAGTAACAATACATATATAAGCAACAAAACAAAATGCAATAAGAATAAATTAGAGCCGAATGCAAGAAATTGAAAAAACAAAAACAGTTGTAACTTCTTCTTAATCATATTTTGTAAATTTCTTCAAGTTTGAATATAAATAAAAGCACACTCTTATAAACACAAAATTCATACTCCCTCTATCCATTTTTAATCTTCCTACTTTCCTTTTTGGATTGTTCATCTTTAAACTTCCTACTCACAATATTTCTTCTTTTGGTTAATTTTTGTGGTTCATATCATTTCTGACCCCACATTTTCTCTCAACTTTCATTTTCCACCACACACTACACTCCACCCTTAATTTTTGTGTCTACTCCCCCATGAAGTTTAAATTTGGATGGAGGGAGTAATATTTAAAGATAACTTGAAATATATCTATATAAATAATCAATTTAAATAAAATTATTATACCTGAAAAGTGAGAAATTCCAGACTTGATTATTGGCTTCGCATAAGTTAACTAAAATTAGATACAAAAAGATAAAATTAGCACTAAAATTAGAATCAACGGAGAACAATTATACAACTGAAGAGAGTATTTTATAAATAGAACGAAAAAAAAAATTAATAAGAAAAAATTTGCCATTGTATAAAGCCAAAACTTGATGACACATATATATATGAGGGAAAAATTTAATAAGACTAAATTGACAAAGGGAAGAAATTAATAACAACAACAACAACAACAACAACAACAACAACAACAACAACAATAATAAAGGATTGTTTGAGCATTTAATATCTGCCACGCGGCAAAAAAATAAATACTCAAATAACCTTTTTAACTTTATATGTAGATAGATAGATAGATAATAATAAAATTAATAAGGAATCTAATAAAAGCATAAATTAATACAACATACTAATAACATAACAAATTAGTCCGGACGGAGAATTAGATATAAAAAAGGTGGAGAAAAATATGTGATTTAAAAATTTAAGCGATAATAAATGTATTACGAATATTACTTTTCGGATTTTGTTTTTGTTTAGTGAACTTATGTAAAGCCAATAATCATGTCTGAATGTTCTCATTTTTCAGGTATAATATATTTAAATATCATGGGTTTTGTGTTCATAAGAGTGTACTTTTTTTTTATTAATCGAAAATAGTAAATTGTGTAATACTACCTTTTATAGCAATAAGAATTTTCATTTGTGAATGTAAAAATCAATGCAAATTATTTTCATTAATAAATTTACTATGACCTACATTTTCAGAAATCACAATCTTTTCTAAAACTTTTATTTAATAACTTGTTGTATTATTATATGTGATATTAAGTTTTTTTTATTATATTAAATGTAATTAATTACATTAGTAATTGACCAAAACCTTTTCATTTACCCTTATTTAATTATTATTTGTTATAATTCATTGATTATTTATATAAATATATTTCAAGTTAAATTTATCTATCATGAGTTTTGTGTTCATAAGAGTGTACCATTTTTTTTAATCGAAAATAGTAAATTGTGTAATACTACCTTTTATAGCAATAAGAATTTTCATTTGTGAATGTAAAAATCAATGCAAATTGTTTTCATTAATAAATTTATTTGTTTTCATTATCAAATTTATTATGACCTGCATTTTCAGAAATCACACTCTTTTCTAAAACTTTTATTTAATAATTTGCTGTATTATTATATGTGATATTAAGTTTTTTTCCATTAAATGTAATTAATTACATTAGTAATTGACCAAAACCTTTTCATTTACCCTTATTTAATTATTATTTGTTATAATAATGAGTAGAAAATTAATATTCATTGATAAGGAATGTAAATTTCATTTGACCTAACTTACTCCATTATTTTATTTTATTTTTATGCTTTTCAACAAAGATGAGTCATTTTCTTAGTGCATTTGTTATCACGTACATAATTTTAATCACAATCTAATACTATCTTTTATAGCAATAAGAATTTTTATTTGTGGATGTAAAAATCACTGCAAATTGTTTTCATTAATAAATTTATTACGAACTACATTTTCGAAAATCACAATCTTTTCTAAAACTTTTTTTAATAAGCTGTTGTATTATTATATGTGATATTAAGTTTTTTTTTATTAAATGTAATTAATTACATTAGTAATTGACCAAAATCTTTCCATTTACCCTTATTTAATTATTATCTGTTATAATAATGAGTAGAAAATTAATATTCATTGATAAAGAATGAAAATTTCATTTGATTTAACTTACTCCATTATTTTATTTTATTTTTATACTTTCCAACAAAGATGATTCATTTTGTTAGTACATTTATTATCACGTACATTATTTTAATCACAATCTTTCTAAAAATTTTATCTAATATTTTGTCTATGTATATATAAGTTTAATAATAAAGCGAAAACTTTATAACAACTCTAAAATTATGAAAAAAGAATACATATATGTAAGCAACAAACAAAATGCAATAAGAGTAAATTAGAGCCGAATGCAAGAAATTGTAAAAGGACAAACAACTTCTTAATCATATTTTGTAAATTTCTTAAGCTTGAATATAAATAAAAGCACACTCTTATGAACCCAATATCCGTGATATTTAAAGTGAACTTGAAATATATTTATATAAATAATCAATTAGAATAAAATTATTATACCTGAGAAATGAAAAATTGCAGACTTGATTATTGGCTTCGCATGATTTTACTAAACAAAAACAAATGCAAAAAGATTAATCAACACTAAAATTAGAATCAAGGAAGAACAATTGTACAACTGAAGAGAATATTTTAAAAACAGAACGGAAATGCATCTATCTATAATCATGAAAAAACAATACATATATAAGCAACAAAACAAAATGCAATAAGAATAAATCAGAGCCGAATGCAAGAAACTGAAAAACAAAAACAGTTGTAACTTCTTCTTAATTATATTTTGTAAATTTATTCAAGTTTGAATATATATAAAAGTACACTCTCATGAACACAAAATCCATTATATTTAAAGTTAACTTAAAATATATCTATATAAATAATCAAGTAAAATAAAATTATTATACCTGAAAAGCGAGGAATTCCAGACTTGATTAGTGGCTTCACATAAGTTCAGTAAACAACAACAAATGCACGAAAAAAAATTAGGACTAAAATTAGAATCAACAAAGAGCAAGTATACAACTGAGGAGAATATTTTTAAAATAGAACGGGAACTTTTTTAATAAGACAAAATTTGCCATTGTGTAAAGGCGAAACTTGGTGACACGTATATATGAGGGGAAAAATCAGTAATACTAAATTGAAAAATCAGAGCCGAATGCAAGAAACTGAAAACCAAAAACAGTTGTAACCTCTTTTTAATCATATTGTGTAAATTTCTTCAAGTTTGAATATAAATAAAAGTACACTCTTATGAACACCAAATCCATTATATTTAAAGTTAACTTCAAATATATCTATATAAATAATCAACTAAAATAAAACTATTATACCTGAAAAGCGAGGAATTCCAGACTTGATTAGTGGATTCACATAAGTTCACTAAACAACAACAAATGCACGAAAAAAAATTAGCACTAAAATTAGAACGAACAAAGAGTGAGTATACAACTGAGGAGAATATTTTGAAAATAGAACGGAAAATCTTTTAAGAAGACAAAATTTGCAACTGTGTAAAGGCAAAACTTGGTGACACATACGTATATGAGGGAAAAATTCAGTAAGACTAAATTGACAAAAGGAATGAAATTATAAATAATAATAATAATAATAATAATAATAATAATAATAATAATAATAACGAAAGGTTGCTCAAGCATTTAATGCCCGCCACGTGGCAAAAAATTAAATGCATAAACAACCCTTTTAACTTTATTTATAGATTTACTGATAATGAATGAAAATTTCATTTGACTTACAATATTTTAATCACAATGTAATACATACCACAAACCTTTCGTTTACCCATAAGTAATTAATTGCATTAGTAATTGAACAAAGCCTTTTCACTTACCCTTATGTAATTAATATTTGTCATAATTCATTGAGTATTTATATATAGATTTATTGTTTTCATTAACAAATTTACAAAAACTTTAATTTGGCACTAATTGTTTTTATTAAATGTAATTAATTACATTAGTAATTGTTTTTTTTTTGACTAAATGTAAATAATTACATTAGTAATTGACCAAAACCTTTTCACTTACCCTTATGTAATTTATATGTGTCATAATTCATTTATTATTTATATAAATTTAATTGTTGTCATGAAGGAAATTATTGTGACGTACATTTTCAGGAATAACGATCCTATCCAAAACTTTTACCCTTATGTAATAATTAATATGTGTCATCATTCATTTATTATTTATATAAATTTAATTGTTGTCATTAAGGAAATTATTGTGACGTACATTTTCAGGAATAACGATCCTATCCAGAACTTTTATTTAATAATTTGTTGTATTATTATATGTGATATTTGATAATAAGATTTACTGATAATGAATGAAAATTTCATTTGACTTACAATATTTTAATCACAATGTAATACATATCACAAACCTTTCGTTTACCCATAAGTAATTATTTTTTTTCATAAATAATTCAATTTAATTTAGGCGGTAATAAATGTATTGCGGATATTACTTTTCGGATATTGTTTTTGGTTAGAGAATTATGCAAAGGCAGTAATCAAGTATGAAATTGGATTTTTACAAAAAGTTACTGTATGAAATTATGAAAAAAACAGTACATATATGTAAGCAACAAACAAAATGCAATAAGAGTAAATCAGAGCCGAATGCAAAAATTGTAAAAGCACAAACAGTTGCAACATCCTCGTAATCATATTTTGTAGCGAAGCTTCAATATAAATAAAAGCACACTCTTATGCACCCAACATCCGTGATATTTAAAGTTAACTTGGAATATATTTATATAAATAATCAACTTAATTATATTCTGAATATATATGCAAGAAATTGAAAAACAAAAACAGCTGTAACCTCTCCGTAATTATATTTTGTAAATTTCTTCAAGTTTGAATATATATAAAATCACGCGCTCATGAACACCAAATCCATTATATTTAAAGTTAACCTGAAATGTATATATAATTGGGGAGAATATTTTTAAAATAGAACGGGGAATTTTTGAATAAGACAAATTTATATAAAAAATTAACTGAAACAAAACTGTTATACCTGAAAGCGAGGGATTCGAGACGTTATCAGTGGTTTCACGTAAGGTCACCAAACAACAACAAAGGCACCTAAAAAAATTAGCACTAAAAAATTAGAACGCACAAAGAGCAAGTATACAATTGGGGAGAACATTTTTAAAATAGATGGGGAAATGTTTTAATAAGACAAAATATTTATATAAATAATCAACCAGAACAAAATTATTATACCTGAGAAATGAAAAATTGCAGAGTTGATTATTGGCCTCGCATGAATTTACTAAACCAAAACAAATGCGAAAAGATGAAATCAGCACTAAAATTAGAATCAAGGAACAACAATTGTACAACTGAAGAGAATATTTTAAAAATAGAACGGGAACTTATCTATTTAGAATCATGAAAAAACAACACATATATAAGCAACCGAACAAAATGCAATAAGAATGAATCAGAGCCGAACGCAAGAAATTGAAAAACCAAAACAGCTGTAACCTCTTCTTAATTATATTCTGCAAATTTCTTCAAGTCTGAATATATATAAAACCACACGCCCATGAACAACAAATCCATTATATCTAAAGTTAACGTGAAATGTATTTATAATTGGGGAGAATATTTTGAAAATAGAACGGGAAATTATTGAATAAGACAAATCTATATAAAAAATGAACTGAAACAAAACTGCTATACCTGAAAAGCGAGGGATTGAAAACGTGATGGGGAAATGTTTTAAAATAGAGTTTTAAAATAGATGGGGAAATGTTTTAAAATTTGGACTAAATTCACAAAATGAAGGAATTTATAGATGATGATGATGATGATGATGATAATAATAATAATAATAATAATAATAATAATAATAATAATTAAAAAAAAAAAGTTGCTTAAGCATTTAATGTCCGCCACGTGGCAAAAAATTAAATGTCTCAAGAAACCTTTTAACTTTATTTATAGATAACCCCATATCCAAACCTCCATTTTTATTACCCTAAAGTCCATCATCTATCTAACCCTAAATCCCAGCACCCCAGTTTATAACCTTCCCCCCACCCCCATTTTAACCCTAATCTATTACACTCTCCCCCACCCATTTCATTACAACCCCAATCCTATTTTGCCGTTTTTTTGTATATATATCTCCACCTCCTTCAATTTCTTAAACATTTCAGCTAATCATCCTCTCAATCAAACTAATCATCACATGCGATTTTTTTGCTCCGTAATCTACATCTATTGGAAAAATTGTAACGAAATTGTTGTTGGTCGCCCGATTTATGGACCATCGGTGGGCAGATCCATTTTTTTTTAATTTCATGGCTTGACAATTGGGAGATCTGGGTTTTATTAGTTGAAACATGGATGAAAAGTGGTCAATCATGTGTATGTGTTCATTTCTCTCTCTTTATCTTACAATTTCATCTATTGCATGTGATGTTGTGATTAAAATGCGAGTAAATGAGTTATTAACCATGCATGTCAAATTTTTTTAGTAGATCTGGGAACGACAGCAAAATTTCATCACTTGCATGTTTGTACTTTTTTTTGGAACTTGCATGTTAATTTTCAAAGAATTAAATTGTTTACTGTTTTTTATGAACTGAAACTCAGATTTAATTCAACCATTGCACTGCATTTTATTGTTTAGTCGTTTTTAAAATAGTGTTAATTGTTTTATTTGGCATATAAAATTTTAGTAGATCTTGTGAGACAATTATGTTTAATCGTGTTTATCACTGGTTTTTTTTGAAGTGTTAGCACTGAATTTAAAATATTTCAATCAATGGCTGGGATTATGTTTTGTACATATTTTCAATATTGTCTTAAAATTTTAAATGAAGGAATAGTAACATATTGTAATTAAACAATAACTTTAATAATATATAAATCCAAATTTAAAACTTTAATATATAAAATGTATAAATCCAAATTTATACAATACAAATAGATCTATAAGAATAAATCTATTAATTATTTATTAGTTCGACCCGACCCGACCCGGTTCAGTTCGACCCGACCCGACCCGGTTCAGTTCGACCCGACCCGGTTCAGTTCAACCCGACCCGGTTCAGTTCGACCCGACCCGGTTCAGTTCGACCCGACCCAATGTATGTGCGTGTATAGGCAAATGCATGCATATATAGGCCAGGAGTATTACTGTTTTGGTAGGCCGATATCATATACTCCCATATTCATGCATATATAGGCCAGGAGTATTACTGTTTTGGTAGGCCGATATCATATACTCCCATATTTATAATTTTAACCTATTTATTTATTTATATATGTGAATTGATTGTAATAGCTTAACAAATAAGTGTACATAGATCATTCACATTTTTTCTCATTTTTAATTTGAAATAGCATTTCACCCGACCCAGTTCAGCTCATTATTTTCCCTTTTCCTTTTGTCCCCTCTAATTTCTCACTTATTTTGACATACTACTCCGTATAAGTTAATATGGTTATGATAGTAAAAAAACATTCTGATCTTTTTGTTATAAAAACATAAGCTAGTATGATTTTAAAAATAGACATTACTGAGTGCTTCATTGTATTAACATTCTGATAGTATCACATATTGAAAAGTATTACATATAAATACTCACTAAATACTGAAAAGTATCAAATACTAAATCATGCTAGAACGTATCACATACTGAAATTGATTAATTGTCGAGTACTTACTGTTCCTTCTTCTTGATCTTTTTCCGCTTGAACTTGCTTCATCTTCTTTACCCATAATCAAAATTTTAGGATGTTGTTATCTATGTGTTCATTTTGATTTTACTGCCTATATAGACGACTCTAATTAATTTTTTACTTCTGATTGACAAACTCTAAAGGAAATTTTATACATTGTTTTGACAAATGAGAATAAATTGATAGTTGATAGTAAACACTATGAATGGTGTAATTGGATAATATATATATATAATAGGAATTGTAGGTTAATGGGGTTGTGAGATGGAAGCATAACTTACTTACTATGTGGTCATTGGTGAAAAACTGTCAATAATGGGGTTGAAAAACTGTCAGTAATCTGTAAACTGTCAATTATGAGGTTGTGGGTTGTAAAAACTGTCACTAGTCTCAAAACAAACTGGTTTATGGTTTTTCCTTTTTGGATAGTGGTTCCAAGTTATTAATTATAATTATTATGTGCATCACATGGGACAATTTACATATTAATTTATTTGACATAGACAATCTCATAATCACTTTGCTTGTATGTAAATTAATAGGCCATATTTTTACTGTGGCATTGTAAAATAAAATGTGTGATTTAAGTACGGAGACCATTATTATTTTTAAATATTCATAAGCTGGTTTATCAAAGATGTTACTTATTACTTATGATAATAAGTATTGAATGACTTCTTTGCATACCTCACTTTATTTTTTGCTTAATTACCTACAATTTGTTGATTTATGTTGAAGTTATGATGATGAATAACATAGTAGAATGATAAACTCAATGGCACATTATGATATAATTAAATAAACATGCATTAAAACTAATTTGAAGTCAAAGTAATTGAAATACAAACTAAATTGCAATTGGAGCAAATTCTGATTTTTTAATTAATGGAGCAAACATGCAATAAAAAGAAACTCTTGAAATAAAGTCTTAGATGAAATGAAACTAATTTAACACTTAGTTAGTGTCTTATAAATTCTGCCTTGTCACTGTTTCAGGCCTGCATTTGACGTTTCACCACATCCTTGCTTGCTGATTCTTCATCTAATCCAGTGTTGTTGTCCTCGCATTCACTGCCCATTGTAGAATATTTTCTTTTACGTGGGAGCTTGCTCATGGGCGTTACTTCAAAATTTTTCTGATCCGTGGAACTTGACCCTGAATAGTCATCATGTGTATAATCGAGAGGTATTAAAACCTGCACTTAAAACCGGCCCATGAGTTGTTTTTTACAATAATTTATTAATGTTTATTAATTTTTTTTTTCTGATTTATAATAAACTAAAGTAAATGCAAACTAATTTGCTTACCAACTCTGATTCAGTTGATCTCTCTGATGTTATTGTGGTCACTGTACTTTGTTCCTGTTAATCCAAAAGTAAATTTATTTCATATGAATAATTCCACACAAATTGACATTCTTTGTTTGATGTGTTTTTACCTTATTTGTGCTGGATTCAATCATGTTGCTTATTTCTGATTTTTTTTCACACAAATAAAAGGCCTTGTAATTTTTCGATCCCATGTCAACATTGAAGTACCTTGAAACTTCCAAATGAATAATGAACTCCTTATCCAATAGATTCATTAAGGTAAACGACACTTCCATTGAATTAACCTACATCGTAAAAGAACCTAAAATGTAAGTTGTAAGTTAAACGATAAATTAGTATTTTACCGTAACCGATAAAAATGTATCGAATTAACAATTTATTTTCTGCGTTACTCGTAATATACCTCTCTTAAAAATGCTAAACTATCAGATGCTGGGAATCCGACAACTTCTTCAATTGCATTGTTCGAGGCTACAATGTGAACTTTATGACCATTATTGTCTTCAATCATAAATTTCACCTTGTATCTGTAATAGTGAATGTATACAATAAAATGATAAAGAATTCGTGTTTTTAAGTGGTAAAATATATCTACTGATACTGTACCGACATTATGTCTCTCTCTGTTGATCCGTACTCTGATCCGTAGCAATGCTTCATTGTACAGTACCATAACTGATCACTCTTCTGTCCAGCTCTTCTTCCACATCTGATGCACTTGTTGCGATACCATTTTTTTGATGTGTCAATCTCCTTGAGTTTCGCAACGATCGAATAATTTCCAGCCTATATTATGAAATTATCTAACTTAATTAGAACCATTCAACTATGGTAATTGATTAATAATTTGATTTATAACATGATTCGAAGAAGCGATATTATGTTACTTACCTTGTGAATTTCAACCAATTGAGAAATGCTTGATAAGATGGTCGGACATGGATTCTTTTGGAAGACATGCTGTTAATTTTTAGATGATTATTTTGATTTTTTTACGGTAGAATGCTAATATGCAATTGAAGAGTATTGTATTTATAAGTGTTGTAACATTGTGTGTTTGCTATTATTTTGGAGGGTAATGGTGACAGTTGGTGGCTTTGGTGGAGAAAGTGGCATGGTGGCGGAAGTGAGCAGTTATGCATCAGTTGAAAGTTAAGAATATTCTATCTATTATCTATCTTTTATCTAATCTTTATAATTCTTTAAATTTGATTGCTTTAATTCATTATTGTTTTAATGTTTAAGAGTGACTCCTTAAAGTAATTGCATATACAATTCTTATAATTCATATAATGATTCTCAATCTGGTTGTTTAAGGTTTATAATTCTTAAAGTTATTCTTAATCTGATTACGGTCTGATATAATTTGTGTTTTTAAACTTAATTGTATGATCTGATTCTTAATATTAAAATGATATAAAGTATTTGTATAGTTTTAAAATGATATAGAATCTTATTCTTATAGTCTTAAATTGATATACAATTCTTATAATCGGGTAGCTAATTTTGTTAGTATGTTTTATTCACTAAATGTATGAGCAATTTTGAGAGATAAAAGGATGCATTGAATTAAAAAAAAACTTAAAATAATCCCAACAATTAAAATGATCGAAAAACGTAGTCCAGCATCACAACCGATTATAAAAACACACAAAATGCTTAAAAAAAACCACACACTACTAAGCAACCATTATAAAGGACATAGTTGGTTGTAGTCTAAAAGTAAGTAATTACTCCGGTTCATTGTTGCCCGCAGCCGGTCTTTCCCACTTCACGCGATACACATCTCGCTCACCCTCCGTACGATCATAGTTTTGAACTTGAGCAATATTAGGTTCCAAGTGTAATTTAGTTGCTTTCCTTGGTTCGAGGATAATGTTCCCAAGTGCACTGTCTTCCTCTGTTATAAATATGTAAATAACAAATCCAAAAACCGATTATTTAGTTTCTATTATGTGAAACTGTTTTTTCCAATTTAAAATGAGTTCATGCATCTGTTTTGGTATTACTTTCCAGAATGAGCTCTTGTTGTGAAATAGATTTTTTACTCAACTAACTGAGAAAAATGTTGTTTTGATATTACTTTCCAGAATGTGTTGTGAAACAAATTTTTTACTCAACAAACTGAAACAAATTGATTAATTACTTTTTAAAAGCGGTTTTTAGTTTCAGAGAACGCATAAAAATTTTATATGATGAATAATTATTTATACTATTTTGATATAATTTTTTAAAAAAAAATCAGAGAATATTAATGCTAACGGATTAAAATGATTTTTCAGCTGAAATACGCAACTTACTCGTAAACTTTAATCCTACACACTGAAAAGCCAAGATTGGTCTGCATGAACGGTATGTGTCGTCAATTGTAACTATTTCCAGCTGAGTAATGAAATCACCCCACAGCCACACTCTTGTCTTGCTTCCACTTTATATAGTGCAGTAAAAAAAAGATTTAAATTTTTTTAGAAAAGGATAGAAATTTCAAAAAAAATAGTATTCAGCTTCAAGGGACATGAGTCATACTTTAAGTCCTCTAAAGTCAAGAAGACGCACGGCAAACGTCCTTTGAACAGGACCCTATATTCGATGATCTCCGCTATAAAGTCTGCAAGTAACACCAATAATCATTATTTAAAAATTAAATATTTTGTAGGTGTATCAAATTGAATAACCTATAAAAGAATTACTTAATGAACATAGTTTACCTATAAGTTCACGTTCTTGTAAATCTTTTTCGAGCACATCTTGAATGGAGACAAAATTAAACCCATAATGTGGTAATGGTGTCATTACTTCATCTACCATGGTGCCCATATCAAACAACACTTTGAAATTATGAGGAGTTGCAACCTCAAGTCCTTTATTTTCAACACAGTTGAACTTACTTATTCGGTAACATTTGCCTTCGGTGAACACACCTTCAACCTTCTTGTTAAGTGTTTGTCAATAGTACATTGTATAACGCATCTCTGCATGTAATTAATATAACTCTCCAATCTTAATAATAAACTACCATAAATTCTGGATTTATTTAAATTATTTTGAATAAAAAGATGATGCATGAAAATCGAACCTTGTCATCAACCAATAGAAGCTCTTGAGAGAGGGTCTCATTGGGGAGAACCTCCTTCCCATGCCAGATTCGAAGAATTCTTCCTTCTAACACATTTGTCGATAGTGAATCATTGAGTTCAACAAAGAAAGCTGAAGTTGGATCCTTCAACAGTTTTGCCATCATTTTTTTAAGCTAGTGAACCGTTATAGTTTGAGAGTAAGCTGATTTTGAATGATTTATATTTTTGATTGGAGATGTTAATGAATCTTGGCCATGTTTATATACTAATTCTTTCTCCTGATTATCTGCTTGTATTTTAGATGGGTGAGATTTTTTGGACGTGAAACATGGGATTCTGCAGCTAACTGAGATTCTTTGAACGTTAATTGTGCATTTTTAACAGGTTTGTTTATTTTGATTTGGTATTGAATATTTATCTATTAAATATTTTGTGGATTTGAATTGAGGAGTTGTTTTCTTGGGGGAGTTTGAATTTTAGTTGAACTTCAACTTGATCCAAAGTTTGATACTGTATGATACTGAACGTGAAACTTGGGATTGTACTATGATACTGATTTTATTGGCAATCAGCGCAAAATGTAATTGTGTAATCGTCTTTTTTTTTGTTACATTAAGTACGTACCAACTTTTTTGATATTCCAGCTGTTTTATAGTTTACTCACTATAAAACAGCTGTTTTTTTATATCAATTTATTCACTATTTTCTTATTCACAATTTGATAAATAGAAAGTATCAGAGCAAAATGTAATTGCGTAATCGTCTTTTTCTTTGGTACGTTAATTGCGTACTAACTTTTTTAATATTCCAGCTGTTTTATAGGCTATTCGTTGGACGATTAGCTGGTCAGAGAGGACTACGGTTATTAGCGGGACTGTCATCATATGTTTTATGTATCTCGATTTCCAGCTACTGCATTTATGAGGTTGTGGCACCGACTATAATATGCTCTTAGTGAGACGGAGGGTAAGGGGACGGATAGCACGCATATATTTCTCAGTGATGGTTGCCGGATTTGAACAAAAAAATCAACTAACTAATAGCATGCTTAACCATCCATTATCTACGATTCAAGGTTTCAAAGTAAGATGCTCTTGGAGGATGGTTGACGAACTCATACCGTCCTCCAATCGTAGTGGCTACTTTGTCTCAGTGTATTGTTTTGATGGGGTAGTTGTGCAGCTATGATGGTTGATTATAATGTTCTTCTCCTGAGAGAAATGCGAGAACTCAATAAAGTAGTTGGACAGACTGGCTGCTGTTTTGGAACTTTTTTTCCCCTCCTCTCCTAATCGAAGTGTTTATGAGATGGTGCACCACCTATAATATGCTCTAAGTGACGTGGAGGTCAAGGAGAAGGTAAGCACGTGTTTCTCAATGATGAGCATCCGACTTGAACAATAAAATCAATTAAATATAGCATGCTTTACCATCCATTATTTACGATGCAAGGTCTCAAAGTAAGACGCTCTTAGAGTGGTCGGTGACGAAGTCGCACCGCTACTCTAATTGTAGTGGCTACTTTGTCTTAATGTATTGTTTTGATGGATAGTTTATGCAGCTATTACTGTTGATATAGTAATGTTCATGGCCTGAGGGAAACACAAAGAATTTGAAAATTTTTAAATGGTTCCGTACACGGACCAGAACATTTAAACTATATTGTCTTTAAAAGTGCGAAGATCGTAAATGGTTTGAACTGAAATATGAAAATAAAGGACGACGACACGTCGTAATGTTGGGACAGTAGGAATAAATTATAGATCCGTAGCTGATTTTATGTTTCGTACTCTACGTTGTCCTTGCCATGCCTCTTTTTCCTTTTTTTTGGTTCCTGGTTAGAGCTGTCACCGAATCTATCAGTCGATTCTTGGACAGCAGTAGCTAGGTTTGATGGTTGCTCTGTACATTCTCTAGTTTTAATGTTGTTGTCCACCTGCCACTGGTTAGTATTCTATTACTTTTCCGTCAATTGACTATTACACATCACACATAAAATATAACACTTACTGTGGTCCTTGGCAAATTTTCTTCAACGTTTAAATCCTTTGCCACTTCCTCACTTCCGTGCAAAGTTGAGTTTCCACGGGACTCCTATAATAAAAAAAAAAAGTGTATTTATAGAAAGTTCCAGAGGATGATTTAAAACAAAAGACTTAAAATATGTGACTGATTTAATAAATTAAATAATGAATTCAAGTGTACGTGTCTTACTGTGGTCATTAAGTTGGCCGGCTGAACACTTTGTTGAGAAGTTGGACTATTCTTTGACTTTTTGGTGTTGTCAACCTGTTGACGGTAGTCTAATTTGTTATGGGTCTTCATCTTAGTTGAATTTAGGTGGCGGGCAAAATATATGCAATACTTACGGTTGTGCCTGAAATGTGCTCTCTCCATTCTACCAGCTTTGATTCATCTGCACATAAATCCATGACAGCGTAACATGTTGTTTTTTGTTGAATGTTGTATGTTTGTGTGACGCGAATCTTGAATAGATATTCCTTCTCAATAATGTGGTGGAATTCTTGCGGTGGTAAACCTGTTGGGCTTGTTTCCTGTGTTGGGGCAATTTTATTGTTTTGCGTGAAAAATAAATTGACAGTCTCAAATTGGAACATAAAAAAGTTATTTTATTGTGTACCGTTCTTTCGTTGAGTAGTTGTCTTGCTGTCTTTCCGAGTAGGCCAGTCATTAACTCGTCCCAAATTATGAATTCGGCAAACTCACAGTCATCATCGAAAACAGTAAACCTCACTTGGTACCTGGTTGTGTTAGAAAATTACAAATTGTGGTAAATATTGTTTGGTGTTAATTAAAATGGAAGCTGTTATTTTGAGAAATGTACATACCTGATTACAGGCTCTTGTCTAGGTGCGTCTAAAAGTTTGCATTCCTTTTTGGGACAATACCACATCATATTTCTTTTTGCGCTACCTTAGTACGACATTCCCCACATGAATGGTAGCACCACCCCCTTGTTGTGTCCATTTCATAAATAGTTGCGAGGGTGACAAATACTCCGGCCTGCACAATAAATTGTTGAGAAAAATATTTTTTTGTGAAATTTATTTTTTTTTGTCAAAATATTTGTATTTAATCATGAATCGATAATCTAAGTTTAAAAATAGGAAGCAGTAAAAATTAATAGCCAAAAAAGCATAACTTAATCAAGCTTGTTGTTTTCAATCAAGCGGACTGGTTTTTTGTGAAAAATTGTCTTTAGTCATAAATCACTAAACTAAGTAAAAAAGACCCAGCCTACATAAGAACAGGTGAAATTAAAAGTAGTTTAAAAATCACAGCTCAGTAAGGGTTGCTGTTTTCATATGGTAAATCATAAATCACTAAACTAAGTAAAAAAATCAGAACCTACGTAGGAAACAGTAAAAATTAAAAATAATAGGTTTTTGATAGAGGAAGAAGTAGATGATAGTACCAATGAACTGTTTTTTATCTGTTTTAGTGTCCTCCATTTTGATCCTGTAAGGATACTTTGACTGAAGGGGTT
This sequence comes from Agrostemma githago, assembly GCA_958450325.1. Taxonomy (NCBI): domain Eukaryota; kingdom Viridiplantae; phylum Streptophyta; class Magnoliopsida; order Caryophyllales; family Caryophyllaceae; genus Agrostemma; species Agrostemma githago. Next base: position 67,747,831 of record OY288252.1, on the reverse strand, counting down.
GGCGGACGAAGGGACGTCTGTTTTCCAACGGTCTGGCCCATCGTCTTTAGGATAACTACAACCATGTCATTAATAAAGGTTGTTACGTTAAATCAAGTTAATAATGTACTGTTTCACAATTTATGAATAAACACATTGAAACATACGTGGTTTTGAACGTGGCCACCTCCTCAATTTTCGGATTAGCAGCAATTACCGTTGCGTCCCTTGTCATGACGCTATTCTCACCTACGTCGAAGATTGTAGTTCAAAAATGGTGTTAATGGTAGTTAGGCAAGCCAAAAAATTGTAGATAACTTTCTTTGTGAGGAATTTTTTTTAAAAAACGTAAATACCCTTCCATTCGTTGCGCTTCACATGCCTTAGCACCATGATTGGTCTGTCTAAGTCTTTGTAGTCGTTGGTGATTGTCATTATGTCGGTAACACAATCTCCAAATATTGAGCAGGAAAGATGTTCCTTTCTGCATAGTTGATTGTGTTACACAATTCACTAAAACCTAATAGAGTAAATTACTTAAAATGATTTCGTAGTTTTTACCTTGCGTTTTGTAGATGGATCACTGTCCAATGACATCCTCGTTGGGATGTAAGTATTGGGTTGTAGTCCACGAATTTTCCGATGATGTCTGTGCTTGTGAAAAAATTGTAATTCGAAAAATAATTGTAATAATAGTGATTAAAAATAATTCAATGATTGGCAACACTATAGTGATTATGATGAAATAAATGATTACCAATATATTGATTGGCGGGTACTTTTCCGGTTATAATATCGTCAAACTCCACGAAATTGTAGACACACTTTGGAATATTTGGGTCCGGATGCATCTCCATCACTTTTGTGCTAAACTCCAACCAAATCCTGCAGGTGTGATTTGTAGCTTTCTCGGTTCCCGAATTCGATGAAATTGAAAATTTAGAGATGTTGTAAATTCGTCCCTCTTTGAAGCCACTGTTAAATGATTTAACCAATATTTGCTTTATGGAAGCTTGGATTGTAGAACCCTAGGTTGTGAAAATAATAACAATAGATAAATGAGTCATTTATTTACAGTTATTGATAACTATAGAATAAAAAAAATGTTTAATATGAATGACTTTCATACTTACACTTGAATCTACCAAGATGAGTTCGACACCAAAAATGAAAGGTTTCCTTCCAATCTGACTTGCGTCGGTCTCTGATTTCCGTGGAGTTTTTAAGCATTTTCGCATAACTCTAACCGTGACCTGGGCAAGTTTCGTTGATTCCTTAATGTCAGAAATAAGAACGGGTTTACACTGAAAAGACATGATATGTAGAAGGATTCTGTGGTGGTCTATTTTGTGTGGGACCCCGAGTATGGGAGATATGGAAAATTAATGATTGATGATGGTGAATAGGGAAATCCAGAGTGGTGCGTGGGAATTGTTGAGAAAGATAAGATTTAGAATTTTAAATTTTCTAATATAGATCTAATAGTTAGAATAGGATCCCTAAAATATGGGATGGGAAGTTTTGTTGTCAGTTGAGTTGCAACTCCCCACTATGTAGGGTGATTGTTTTTATTTATTTGCCTGTAACCGCCTTCAAGTTTGGAATTGTGATTTAAATAATTGATTTTATGTAACCGTCACCCATTTTATGCAGTTATTGGATGAATATTAATGTTTATGAGGCGACACGTAGGATGACACATAGGATCCATCTCATCGTCCTAGTCAGAGTACTACGTGGCGCAATGTGGAGGCTCAAATTGTTGCAGCTTTATATAATAAGGGATGTGACCAAGTACCGCGCTTCGTTGAACCAAAAAAAAAAAAACTTACATGCTTGCAAAGGCACTTGTCCAAGAGCACATCCACATCTTCTATCAACATGGATTGAGATTAGGTTCCTGTACACAACTCATTATATGTAGCATTCTCTGTTACTGAGTATAATGTTACTCCGTATTTAGGAAGTGCAGTATACAAATTAACCAATTCCATGGCTACTTGTTTAGTGACATCACTTTTACCCAACTCACTGTATGTGTAACATGTTTCGAAGAAAGCACATGTATGTGTTACAAAAAATAGAAAGCAGTAACAATGAAGAAGAAGAGAAAGCCCAGAATTGACGTGACAGTAGGCAACACAAACAGTGGTCTATAAGACCGATACCGAGGCAACAGGCAACGACCAGAAACCGGACACCGAGGCAACAAGCAACAGGCAACGATTACTGTAACAGAGACAGCAGGTAACCTGGAAGTAACAGGTAACAAAAACGAGGCAACAAGGCGACAAAACAGAGAACCGAAAATCGGGACCGAAACCGGAGATAGGGACCGAGAAGTGAAGTGACATAACAGATTTGACAGGACAGATTTGAGCATGAAATTGCTGTGTCGTGGCACCCGCCACTGACTTGAAAACTATTGCGGCTCGACCGGGGTGGTTATCGACTCATACCGATAGTTTCCCAAGGTTAACACAGCAGCTCTCAGACTCGACCACTCGAGGCGGAGAGCCTTGGAACAGCACAAACTTAACCCAGAAAGAGTAGAGATTATAGAGAGGAGGGGAGAGATTATTATGTATTTCTTGTGTGTTTGTTGAGTTGTTGCTGATTGTTTCTTGTATTGTTGCTGTGTATTGTTTTCTCCCACGGCAAGAGCACTATATATACACCAATATGTGCACAAGAGGAGCCAAAAATTGAATTAAGAGGGGTCTTAATTCAGTCATTAATGGGCAATAAACAGCATTGAAGAATGAGGATATTATAACAGTCATATTGACTCTCAAGAGGAACGAATCGGGACAAACACACATAATCCGAATCTGGACGGCTAAAAAACCAAATTGGCTTTACAAGCCTTTACATCCAACAATCCCCCACAAAGGCGAAGGAAAGACGAGAGAGATATTTTGGGTTAAGGAAAGTTTGGATACTTAGGTATCAATGTCTTTCGACTTGAATTGACACATTAGTGAAAATGAGGCAACAACTTACTTTCAAGTAAGAGAATATCTTTCGATTTGAATTCCTTGCTGATTTTCGGCTGAGACCCTCATAACACATATCATACTTTCAAATCATGCTTATTCCGCAATTTCAATGTGCAACGCTTTTCATGGCCATGCGTTTACCTCGGTATAACAAGTGTTTTAGTTAAGACTTTTCAAAGTCTAACATAGACAGCGGCCAAACCGTCTCACCCGTATAGGTGGTTCAAGTGCTTCTCAATAGCACTTCTCACTAGAACCATTAAGGACGTAAGAGTCCATCCTGTAAAACAAATTCACAAATCCATCAAGTGCTTCTCAAACAGCACCACCATGAAGGCTATGGATTAAATATCATAGGGATAGGCTTTGGTTCATGTCAGATCATACACTGCTTTGACTTAAGAACCTAAGTCTCATTCCCCTCGACAATTCACGGACTACTCTCCGTGGCAATCCTTTTGTAAAAAGATCGGCAAGGTTGCTTTCGGACCTCACATAGTCCACAGCAATTACTCCATTTTTCAGGAATTGTTTAACCACACCATGCCTCATTCGAATATGTCTTTTCTTGCCATTGTAGACATCATTCTTAGCAACACCAATTGCTGCTTGTGAATCACAGTGCAAGGAGACTGGTGCAGCCTGTCCCCCCCCACAACGGCATGTCTGCTAGGAGGTTTCTCAGCCAATCTGCCTCTTGTCCTGCCAACTCAAGAGCAATAAACTCAGATTCCATAGTGGAGGTTGCTATACAAGTCTGCTTTGAAGACTTCCACGAGATAACACCTCCACCTATGGTAAACACATAACCACTAGTTGAACTGATTTCTGGATTACTGTTGATCCAGTTAGCATCACTGTAACCTTCTAACACAGCAGGGTACGTACCATAATGCAGACATAGATCGCTAGTACCTTTCAGATATCGTAGTAAACGACTCAAAGCAGTCCAATGTTCACTATTGGGGTTATGAGTATATCTACTGAGCCTACTTACAGCATAAGCAATATCAGGTCGAGTGCAGTTCATGAGAAACATCACGCTTCCTATGATTTTAGCATATTCTTCTTGGGAGACACTTTCGCCCAAGTTTTTACACAGGTGAACACTAGGATCATAGGGAGTTCTAGCAGGCTCAACATCAAAGTGGTCAAATTTTCTCAACACCTTTTCCACAAAATGAGACTGACTTAGGGCGATTCCATTCGAGTTTTGGATAATCTTAACTCCTAGGATAACGTCAGCTTTCCCTAAATCTTTCATCTCAAACTGTGATGACAGGAATTGTTTTGTTTGATTTACGACAAATAAACTCTTACCAATTATTAACATGTCATCGACATACAGGCAAATAATTACACAATCTGATCCAAACATCTTTGAATACACACATGAATCAGAATTATTGGTAATGTAGCCATCTTTAATCAAGGTGTTGTGAAATTTTTCGTACCACTGTTTGGGTGCTTGTTTCAGACCGTATAGTGATTTTTTAAGTCTACACACTTTACTCTCTTGACCTTTAACCACAAACCCCTCAGGTTGAGACATGTAGATCTCTTCCTTTAAGTCTCCATTCAAAAAAGCTGTTTTTACATCCATCTGATGTATCACAAGATTATGAATTGCAGCTAAAGCGAATAGAGTTCTAATGGTGGAAATTTTGGTCACAGGTGAGTAAGTATCAACGTAGTCAATATCTTTCTTTTGTGTAAACCCTCTTACCACAAGCCTAGCCTTGAACCTTTCTATTGTACCGTCGGCTCTAAGTTTCTTTTTAAATAACCATTTACTGGAAATCGGTTTACACCCTTTAGGTAAATCAGTTAACTCCCAGGTCTGATTTGAAATAATAGAGTCTAGTTCACTTTTAATGGCAGCTTTCCAAAAGTTAGCATCAATAGACCTCATAGCCTCATTATAGGTTTTTGGATCTTCTTCCATTAAAAAGGCAGAAACAAACTCATCACTCGTGCAAAAATCACATGCATTTTCAGTTAAGAAAGTTGTAATAAAATCATTGCCAAAATCTTTCTCAATTCTAGGCCTTTTACTCCTTCTAGGTTCGACAGCATGATCAACAGAGGTACTACTCCTAGCATGCATGGAACTATCAGCAGGATTAACAGGCAATTCAGACAATTCAGGCAATGATACAACATCTTTCTTTAATGGGAAAACATGCTCAAAAAATTCAGCGTCTCTAGCTTCAGAAATAGATCGATCACTTAAAGACATAAATCTATATGCAGCACTATTTTGAGCATATCCAATGAAAACGCAATCATAGGTTTTAGGTTCTATAGTTGGCCTCCTAAAATTAGGTAAACCCACTTTAGCTAAACACCCCCACACTTTCAGGAAACTAAGGTTGGGAGCATAACCCTTCCACAACTCGTAGGGTGTCTTGTCTAGTTTCTTATGAGGTACCCTATTAAGAATATGACAGGCAGACAGAACCGCTTCCCCCCACATGTCATCGGAAAGGCCAGAACTTAAAAGCATGGCATTCATCATTTCCTTTAAAGTTCTGTTTTTACGTTCAGCTACTCCATTTGATTGGGGTGTGTAAGGTGGACTTTTCTCATGTATTAGACCATATTTCTCACAAAGGTCTATTAAATAATTAGAGCCATATTCACCACCCCTATCGGACCTGACTCTTTTAATCTTCTTATCAAGTTGATTTTCTACCTCGTTTTTAAACTTTACAAACATATCTTCAGCTTCACTTTTATGTGTAAGTAAATACACTTTAGTGTACCTAGAACAATCGTCTATAAAAGTGACATAGTAATGTTTGCCTCCTCTGCTCATAGTGCTTTTAAAATCTGCTAGGTCGGTGTGAATTAATTCTAGAAGGTCTGTATGTCTAGTTTTAACAGGTTTATTTGGCTTCTTAGCAAATTTAGCCTCTACACAACTAGGACATTTTGTAAACACTTCTGAAGATAATGACGGGATAAGCGACATAGATTTGAGTTTTTTAATAGACTCAACATTCACATGACCTAGTCTACCATGCCACACATCAATAGACTCAGCAATATAAACAGAAGAAGAAGCTTTATTATTAATGGTAGAAACTTCAGTGTTCAAAACAAACAGACCCCCACTAAGATAACCCTTGCCCACGAAGTCTCCATTTCGAGACATTACAACTTTGTCAGCCTCAAAAACAAGTTTCACACCAACTTTGTTAAGTAAGGCACCAGACACTAGGTTTCTACGCAACGAAGGAACATACAAAACATTACTAAGGGCAAGAGTCTTCACTGAGGTAAGTTTTAGAAACACCTTGCCTTTTCCTGTGATAACAGCGGAGGAGGAGTTACCAATGTAGACGCATTCACCATCATCTACAGCTTCAAACTCGGCAAACAGCTCCTTATTAGCACAGAGATGCCTTGAAGCTCCAGTATCCAGAATCCAGTCACTAGCATTTGCCACCAGATTTGCCTCAACCACGACAGCTGCAATGATGTCATCTGTTTCAGCAAGATTAGCTTGACCGGCATGACCACCTTTTTTCTGGGGGCATTGATAAGCTTTGTGACCTGGTTGACCACATACAAAGCACACCAGATTAGTATTTGGTTTCTGAATTTTTGGAACGGCCTTGGTGTATTTTCCTTGTTTTTGTTTGTTTTTATTCCCTTGATCCTTGCCTTCACCACCCTTAGTATTTCCCTTGTTCCCCTTATTCCCCTTATTCTTATCTCCTTTAGAAGACCCACCGATTTCAACGAGATTAGCTTTGACGGGATTCTGGGACAGACTAAGAGATTTATCCTTTAAACGGTTGGCCTCTTCAGTTCTCATATGGATCACTAGTTCTTGGAGTGACAGATCTTTCTTTTTGTGTTTGAGCTGATTTCTATAATCGCTCCAAGAACGGGGGAATTTTTCCAACAAAACATTAGCAAGAAAAACTTCATCTAACTTCATCCCTTCATTAACAACGTCGCTACATAAATTTTCGTAGACATGGACTTGATCCATAATAGGTTTATCGTCAACCATTTGAAAATTTAGCCATTGACCCACCACATATTTCTTTTTTCCAGCATCGTCAGCCCCATATTTTTTCTCCAACGACTCCCAAATAAATTTAGCTGACTTGTGGACCATAAATAAGTCAAAAAGAGTATTAGTCATATGATTGAGTATATGACACCTAGCTGTTTTATTATCCTTCTCATATTTCTTGACTAACTCCTCGTTTTTGTTTATGAAAGAAATTAGAGGTGGAGTGACCTCAACAGCATTGTTAATCGACATTGGGATTGGAGGGTCGTTAAACAAAACATGATCGACCTCTAATTGCTCAAAGAACATCAACAATTTTTGTGACCATCGTCTATAATTGTTGCCATCAAGCGGCTCCAATTTTGACAGGTCAGGAATGGTTTTTTACAAAATCGACATTGTTACGGTAAATCAATAGTTTTCAAATTGTTACAAAAAATAGAAAGCAGTAACAATGAAGAAGAAGAGAAAGCCCAGAATTGACGTGACAGTAGGCAACACAAACAGTGGTCTATAAGACCGATACCGAGGCAACAGGCAACGACCAGAAACCGGACACCGAGGCAACAAGCAACAGGCAACGATTACTGTAACAGAGACAACAGGTAACGTGGAAGTAACAGGTAACAAAAACGAGGCAACAAGGCGACAAAACAGAGAACCGAAAATCGGGACCGAAACCGGAGATAGGGACCGAGAAGTGAAGTGACAGAACAGATTTGACAGGACAGATTTGAGCGTGAAATTGCTGTGTCGTGGCACCCGCCACTGACTTGAAAACTATTGCGGCTCGACCGGGGTGGTTATCGACTCATACCGATAGTTTCCCAAGGTTAACACAGCAGCTCTCAGACTCGACCACTCGAGGCGGAGAGCCTTGGAACAACACAAACTTAACCCAGAAAGAGTAGAGATTATAGAGAGGAGGGGAGAGATTATTATGTATTTCTTGTGTGTTTGTTGAGTTGTTGCTGATTGTTTCTTGTATTGTTGCTGTGTATTGTTTTCTCCCACGGCAAGGGCACTATATATACACCAATATGTGCACAAGAGGAGCCAAAAATTGAATTAAGAGGGGTCTTAATTCAGTCATTAATGGGCAATAAACAGCATTGAAGAATGAGGATATTATAACAGTCATATTGACTCTCAAGAGGAACGAATCGGGACAAACACACATAATCCGAATCTGGACGGCTAAAAAACCAAATTGGCTTTACAAGCCTTTACATCCAACAGTATGTTCAACTGTCCTTTCATTGTAATTTGTTTGATCACTAGAAGTATCGATTCACCGCAGTGATAAACCAAGAAACATGCATTACGATTTACGACATCTTCAAAGAGACAAAGACAGAAAGAAACATCCCCTTTCCACTAACCAAATAACAAAACTCATATATTTTCCCGTCTAAAGTTATCCACAACAAAAATAAAAATAAAAATAAATAGACCAAATGAGTTAAGTGCGAATCGAACCCTTGACCTCATGTGTGTGACCGGCCCTCCTCCTTTCCAACTACACTCTAACATCTTATTAATTTAAATATCACTCCATCACACATAAACCTATACACCACAGAAAATATGTAATTAAGGAAATCTGATTGATTACATTGATTACGAAAATCACATGTTTTAAATGGAATATATCACATACAATATTTAATATGGAATGTATGATCAAATTTTTCTTAAAAAATATAAACTTTTATATTCTGTTTTAACCAAATAGTTGCATTATTTTTGTTAATAGAAGATTGCACTATCCCGTACAATATTTTACGTAAAATATAAAATAGTTATGATTATTATTGTATATCTTTCTAATCATATTCGAGACGGAATATTTGTAGAAAATATAATTGATTGATTGATTAGAATATATCACATATATTCGAGACGGTGTATTTAATATGGAATGTATGATCAATTTTTTTAAAAAAAGTATAAACATATTGAAATAGACTAAGATTAATATAAACATATTGAAAAAATATCAATATATCACATACTAAGATTAATTTTCATTATTATCATGACTATAATAAATTACAGATTTTATCTTAAAATAAGACAATATTAAGTCATATTTATTGAAATTAAGATATAAAATTAGTATATAGGATTGTAATTAGAGTCTATGTTACGGATATATACGAGATTGTAGTATATATCCTTAATATAATTTGAGATGGTAACAATAATATTGATAGAAAGTACGGAGTAATATTTAAATAATCGAATCCAATGGAATATCCCTGAGAGCATGTTCATCCATGAATGAATTTTTCATTCTTGGGTGAGACCTATTCATTCCATTCATCATTTTTTTCTCAATTTTTTCATCTTAAAAAAGCTCCTTTATCCAAGAATAAATTTATTATTCTCTAATTAGTTCCAAAACTCATACCCAATCCACATGACATTTAATCATTGGTAGGAAAAAATTAAAAGAAAAAAAATGTTGTATACAAATAGCAACTTGGCCCACAATTCTCTTAATTTAGGAATGATATATGCACAAAAATGACTAAATTAACGTCTAAATGTAGCCTCATGACTGATATGGTAAATATATTTTATGATCTCTATGATTTGTGTCAGTGTATACTAAATATCGAGAGTGTATATATACCAGCGGAAATACATTTTTATAATTTTAATAATCATGACTGATATAAGATTGTAATTAAATATTATAATTGTAATACCTATTAGCTAAAAGAATAAAAATTCTCAAAACTTTTCTTGCCTAAATTTTAATCTCTCAATTTGGACAAAATAAATATAACAAATAAAAAAAGAATCACACTCAATTATCAATCATATCATATAAAAAATAAATATTTAAAAACTAATAATGGGTGTATCGATTAAAATAAATTGTAGAAATATACTTCATCCGTCCCTAAAAGATTGTCCCATTTTCCTATTATATGTGAGGAGTATTTTAATGAAATAAGACAATCTGAGTGAGTAGTAGTTGCTTAAATTTTTAAGCACAATTATGAACTATTTTTATATGAACAAGTGATATATACTGAAATTATAGAGAATAAGTACCTCTAAACATCAAGAGTATAAAATTATACTCTATTTAAAAATAAATTTAAAGTGAATATACATTTCACAATTTACAAAAATTATTCTTACATTAAAAAAATATTTAAAAGAGAAATGATCGTCTCTGAGAAATATGAATGACAAATAAAACACAGAGGTAGTAATTTTTTGGACTACGTATTTCAGTATATTAGTTGAGGTCGTTATCTTGATTAATTATTTAATTTCAAATTATTTTATTATATCTAAATACATTGATAAAAATCATGAAAAATTATTGGGTTTCTAATTAAAATATATTTTGTATAAATAATTAACTAAAATAAATAAATTTTTATAAATACTATGCATACATGCACAGGGTCTATACTAGTATGACATTAAACAACCTTCAAATGAGAGTATTATTATGAAAAAGAAAAAAAAAACGTACTCGATCGCCTTTACTTAATTCTACCATTTTTTGTTATTTCAACCTTTAGTTTCACTGTTATGCATTCATGTAAGATAACATGCAAAGTACCAGGAAGTAAACTAAACAAACAACAATAACAATTCATCACCCTCAACTGGACAATTTTATTTTCCAGTATTATAACTACTACTACGAAGTACAATGGAAACATCCTCAATAGCATCATAAAAACAGTACAAAACCAATCTATAAAATCGGCAAACGTCGTCAAAATACAACAATTAATCTATGGAACAAGAAATAAGAGTAGAGAGAGAAATATAAAAATTATCACGACATAGCAACTTCTTAGTAAATACTCGTATTATGTATTTAGTGTTCGGCTTTTCATATTCGTAATTAGTATAGCCTAACTCTTGATTTACCGTGTAATTAATAGAACTAAGATATTCATTGTATCTTATTTCTACTCGGCTTTATACACCGAGGTGTAATTACTTGCTATGATGATCGAATTATATAGATTATCATGGTATCAGGCTAAAACTCGATCCTCACAATCCAAAACAATCTATTCGATTTCTCATACCTGCCCACGGCAGTGGTAGCTCCGGGACCGTCGACCTAAGCCCATGGCCAAGTCCGACCCGTCGAGCCTATTCCGTCCCCATTCCCGATCACAATCGGGTCCCACACAGCCACCATACACCATGCCATCGCCTGCCGGAGCATCCACCACAGGCACCGGCCACCAACCCGGGACGGCAACCACGCCGGTCACTGCCTAGATCATGGTTGACCAGTGGCCTTAAGGCCACCAGATATCACTGCCACCTACCGCCGCTTTTGCCGTCGACTGGCCGGCCACCACCGCACCGGTCGCCTGCCGTGGTGCACCCAAGTCGACCGCCCCTCACCAGCCCCCATCTGCGCCTTCTACCACCGCCCCAAGTCAGCACTCCGGTCACACTTTTGTGTGCGATACAAACTTGACAGTTGAATATGCTAAACCAATTGATATGGGCCGAGCATTTCAAGCCCACTCTGGTCAACCACTTCTCCCAAGAGGCCAATGGTTCATGGACACTGGTGCATCCTCTCATTTGAGCGCCGACCCAGGTAGCCTTCGCTCCCCTTTTAATTCTAGCTCGATTCGTTCTATTTTTGTCGGGAATGGTTCTAGTATTCCGGTTCTCGGATCCGGCACATCTATCCTACCCACTAAAACCCGACCTCTTCACCAAAATAATGTCTTATACACTCCCCAAATTATTAAAAACCTTATCTCCGTCCGTCGATTTAGGAAGGAAAATAATGTTTCCATCGAATTTGACCTGTATGGATTTTCTGTGAAAGATTTAGTGACTGGGAAAATAATTTTGCGTAGTAATAGTGACGGTGAGTTATACTCCGTGTGTTCCACCTCAACCACCCCAGTCCCTACTAATCTAACACTTTGTCACCCTGTCCTCTGACATTTGACACTCCCGTCTTGAGCATCCCGGACCCAATATTTTGGATATTTTACGTAATAAATTTTCCCTCAATTGTAAACCCGAGCATCGCTTGCAACTCTGTCACTCGTGCCAAATAAGCAAACATAAACGTTTACCATTTTCCGAGTCGTTTTCTCAAACGGTGGCCCCATTTGATATAATCCATTGTGATCTTTTGGACATCTTCCGTACTTAGTAAAACCGGCTATAAATATTATCTGGTGCTCCTCGACAATTTTTTGCAATTTGTTTGGTTTATCCTCTACGATTTAAATCTGAAACGTATGCCAATTTTCTCAAATTTCGTCCTTACGTTAAAACTCAATTTAATCGCGAAATTAAAACTTTTCAATGTGACCTTGGCCGTGAATTTGATAATAATTCCTTCATGTACCATATTTCATATACCATATTGATAATAATTCCTTCATATTAATAATCACGATATAGCAACTCATATCTAATACACACTTTTCACTCTCCAATGCATCAACCGTCATTTCACACTCTCAAATTCAGCAACTGATCGCTCAATTTACTTTAATTCCGTAATTGAACTGATCTTACAACGAATCAAATCACTGACAATCAAAATTAAATGAATGAAATGCGGAAAATACAAGAAAACTCACAAGAGGATGGTTATTACAGGAAGGGTTTGAGAAGAGCGGGAGGTTTAGAGAAGCACAAAGGGTGTGTAGGTGTGCAAAACTGACCCATTAAAGGAGAACGGTTAGTTTGACTAACTGTTCCTTTAACAACAAACATCACGGTTCTCATCTCCAACCGTTCACTTTTATAACAAATACTCCTTCCAATTTTAATGTTTGTCCCATTTGATGAATATATACGAAGAGTATTATAATAAAAGGGGCCAAACATTCTTAAAACTGGAGGTTCTCATGACCAACTGTTCTCATATAACAAACATCACGGTTCTCATCATCAACCATTCTCTTCGAAAATCACAAATAATAGATGACGATTCCGTTTATAGGCGCTCTTAAAAACCTATCCTTTAAACCTGATTTTGTAGTAGTGTAGGATAAGTTCTCGATAGATCAGTGCATAACTGGATTCTGAATTATAAGAATCAGGTTAGTATATTGCTCTATGTTATTTAGTCCCACTAAGATTGTCACATTTCATTAAAATACTCCTCACATATAATAGATAAGTGGGACAATCTTTTCGGGACGGAGGAAGTATATAATTGAAACTTTTTTCAAGCGACATGAGAGAATCCAACTTTTTTAAAACACTAAAATTTAAATATTATAATTTATAAATATTAAAAGTAATATTTTTATCCTAATAGAATTAGATATATTTTTAATTTTATCCTAATACAATTTAAATATTAAAATTAATGTTTTTTTATCCTAATAGAATTAGATTTATTTTACTTTCAGTATAGTTTACGAGAAATTAAAATTTATGTAAAAATCTTTACATTTCGTTTAACAAAAAAATTATCGTAAAAACATTTATAAAAATGATATAATTAGATTTGGGATGAAAATGCAATTCTTTTAGTATATAACTTTCATATCATTTGCTCGAAAAGACTGTTTTTTTTGGTACGTGGTAGTGCTAAATCTATTATGATATATAAATAGTAAAAAAAATTACACATCAGAAAATTATAATATATGATGAGATTTTTTAATTATAGATAAGAGTATCATCGGTCATTGGTTAACAATCAAAAATCTTGAGTATATTTTTCAAAAAAAATATTTTCTGAACTATTCCAATAATATATCTTGAGTATAGAATATATTTAAATACCTTTATACATGTCGAGTCAGAATACGGGTCGGTTCAAATATGGGCTGGGTTATAATGGTCATGAGACGTGTTATGGTTAGAATAAGTTGAAAACTAGGTTCGAACACCAAATTTTTTACCGCTTTTTAAGTAAAAAAAAAAATTAATATTAAGTTTTTATTTAATTTAATAGTATTATTTTTATATTCTTTAATCATATATAAATACTACTCCCCCCGTTCAAGTCCAAACTTCCCCTTCCTTGTTTTGACACTATTCACAATCAAGGATAACTTTCGATATTCACGACAATCTATTAGAAAAAATATATTCATGTGAGATCTTGTTTGATTCGTCTTTAAAAGTACATTATTAATATCCAATTTTCATAATTTTTACTAATATGTTATGAAAGATATTAACGATGCAAAATGCACGTTGGCAAACGTGAAAAAGCAAAAGGGAAGCTTGGACTTGAACGGAGGGAGTACTCTATATTTCAATGAATTTTTAAAATTATTTTAATACTCCGTAATTATTTTACTATTAAAAGATAAAAAAAAAAGTTATATTAAATTAAATATTATTTTATATTTGTAATTTAAAATATCGAGTCACAAACCAAGATTGGAGGGTCGGACTCTTGACCTGCGAAAAAAAGGGTTGGACGGGTCAAGTTTTGTTAAGTCTAACAATAACGTTACTATTTAACACGAGAATGCAATTTTAGCTTAATCTCCCTATCTACAACCGTACAGAACTAGTCTTTTAGACTAAAGCTTTGTAATCTCTTTTTTTCAACGGGTTGAACATGTTGGGTCTGGTCATGACCATAAATTAATGGATCATTTAGGATTCGGGTTAGAAGAATGAGCTCGATCATGACCCTAAAAACAACAGGTCGGGCCGGGTGGGACGGGTTTCGAATTAGGTTAAATTTAGAGCGAGATGGTTTGATACATACAAACATATTCGATGCGGAAAGTCAAATGGTTAACGAGTAAAAAGACATATGTAAACTCAATGTCTGCACGAACATATTAATATTGCTCATAGACACAAGACTTGAGATTTTTTATAATCATCATTTCTTTCACCGAGGTAACTATCTGCGCACTTGATCTGTCGGCCTGGTCGGGTCAAATACGAGTCATGTATCGGATTATGGTCAGAATAAGGGACAAATAATTTCGAATGCCTAATGTTTTTACAATTTTTTAAGTAAAAAAATAATTTTTAATATTAAATTTTTATCTATTTGAATAGTATTAGTATTATACACTTTAATTATATGTTTATATTTTAAAAAATAATCATAATTCTTAGCCCGTCTCACTCCTTGATTTCCGTCGGGGTTGTCTTCGTAATATAAACATTGATAAATAGTGTTAATTATTCCAAATAACAATTATTTGAAATAATCCTAATCACTTCTTCACGGTCAATGATTGTAAAGAAAAGTATTATGGTCGATTTAGTAACGTTATTGGTGCATCCGTGTGAAATTTCAAATAGTTAATTTAATTTACACAATATTTTTTGCATACACAGTCAAATCAATAACATACATAAAAATTTACATAATATCGTACAACGCACGGCATCCATCTAGTTACATATATATTGATGATTGATTGATTTCATATATAATATTGCGGACACTTGTTTACCAGAAGCTTTAATAGTAAGTTTGAAAGCGTTGAATGCCCTAAACTCAGGCACATTCGAGAGTTTCTTGGAGCAAGAGCTAATCGAGAAATGTTCAACGTATAAGAACCTCCCTAGCCTTACACAATGGGTTGAAGGATTTTTTTTTTTTTTTGCAGGATTGGAAAATATTTTAAAGTAATACAGGGCTTTGATGAGGTACAAATTATGAAAGAGTTAATGATTTGTCCATTAGTAGCCTCTGTACGATATTGTTTTCTTGGACGAGGATTTCCGTGTTAAGGATGGTTTTATAACGCGATCAGAGAAACCAAACCGCCTTAACCTGATTGTATTTTTTCCTGAGGAGCTATGGTAATACTCGTTTCTCCATCCTCGTATGGTAGGAACGTGTGTCGTTAATAAATAACAAAATAAAAACTGCAATAATGATGTATTATTTGAAATTTTTGTCACAATTAAATTTCAAAAATTAAAATTACCACAACTATTTTGAATTTGATATTTGTTGCGATAAAATTGATCATTCGAAATAATTTTGATGTGTGATAATTTACTTAATTATATAGTCTTAACAATTTTTTAAGACTCAAAAAAAAATTTGATTGATATCATATCTAAGAACAAATAATTAGTCTTATTTATAATATAGAAATCTATTACCTTATTATAACTTGTCGATGTGGATAATTTAAGTAAAATTTGTAGTCTTATTGTTGATTTTCTATACCCTGAAGATGTATGTTCTGAATGTATCAATGTAACAGTAAAAGAGAGGATTTTTTAATACTGGTATGTCAGTCCCTTTTGCGGCTGCATACCGAGTTTTTTCTTCTGCATATATTTCTGTGTATTGTCTTTACAAAATTCTGAACTGATGCAATATATACACATGCTACACTACCAACCCTAGAAAAAATCTAGCTAGAAGACAAGAATGAAGGACTGTACAACACATTCCATCCTTCATTCTTGCTGGTCACGTAGGTTCCAGTGGTCCACTATGCATCATTCTTCTATCAGTATATTGGGCTGATTTCCTTGATGGATCACTTTCACTCTTGGGCCTTTTACACTCCCCCTCAAGATGTGAGTGTGGAATCATCACTCCAATCTTGCGCAATAACTTGTTGTGTTGACTAACAGGGAGAGATTTTGTGAGAACATCAGCAGCTTGTTCATAGGATGGCACATATGTTGGCCTAATAACCCCTATTGCAACTTTCTCCCTGATGAAATGACAGTCCATTTCAATATGCTTTGTCCGTTCATGATACACGGGATTAGCAGCTATTGAAATGGCAGCTTGGTTGTCACATTTCAGCACAGCAGAATTAATATGTTTGATGCCCAGATCCTTTAGGAGAGTGAGTAGCCATGTCACTTCACATGTAGTGAGAGCCATGGCTCTGTATTCAGCTTCAGCTGAGGATCTAGCTGTTACAGTTTGTTTCTTTGATTTCCAAGAAATAGGTGACGATCCCAACAAGATACAAAAACCGGTCGTTGATCTTCTACTGAAAGGGCACGATGCCCAATCAGAGTCACAATATGCAGTTAGCCTAGCACTTGAGGAATTTGCCATAAGAATTCCCTGCTGAGGGGCGGTTTTGAGGTACCTTAGGACCCTTCTTGCAGCCTGCCAGTGATTCGTAGTAGGAGCTTGCATAAACTGACTTAACAATTGCACAGAAAAAGAGATATCAGGTCTTGTAATTGTAAGGTAGATGAGTTTCCCTATAAGCCTTCTGTATGTTTCAGGGGTTGTCATAGGTGTCCCATTGTTTGGTGACAATTTGATATGAGGGTCAAGAGGTAATTTCAATGACCTCTCCTTGTGGATCCCAAACTCTAGAATCATGTCTTGAGTATACTTTCTTTGTGAGATAAACAAACCTTGTTGAGATTGTGTTATCTCTAAGCCAAGGAAGTAAGATAGAGATCCCAAATCCTTCATGTGAAAGGTGGCTTTCAGGTCACTTTTAAGCTTTTGAATAGTCTGCATACTATTCCCTGTTAGTATCATATCATCCACGTAGATCAAGGCAATAGTGATATTACTCCCTTCAGTTTTAGTGAACAATGACGGGTTGGCACTTGATTGTTTAAATCCAAACTTTTGGAGGGTTGAATTCAACTTTGCAAACCATTGTCTAGGTGCCTGCTTAAGACCATATAGGGACTTCTTCAATCTGCACACTAGTGGTCCAGTGTACTTAGAGGGAGATGCTTGACACACACTCATTCTTTCTCCTTCACCATTATATCCTTGAGGCATGTTCATATACACTTCTTCCTCTAGTTCTCCATGTAGAAACGCATTTGTGACATCCATTTGATGTAGATGCCACCCCTGCATAGCTGCAACTGCAAGAAGAGACCTTACAGTGGTCATTTTTGCCACTGGAGCAAAGGTTTCAGTGTAATCTACCCCTTCTCTTTGTCTACACCCTTGGATCACAAGTCTTGCCTTGTATCTTTCTAAGGTACCATCTGATTTGATTTTTACTTTGTATAGCCATCTGCACCCTATAGGCCTTTTTCTTGCTGGCAAGTGGGTTATTTCCCAAGTATCATTCAATTCTAAGGCATTAAGTTCTTCATTCATAGCATCAACCCATCCCTGATGCATCACAGCTTCACTGAATGAGTGTGGTTCCTTATGTTCATATATAGATTTCACCATGTTGGCAAAAGAGTACTGAACAGTGGTGTCCATTACTTGATTCATCTCAGTGGTTGTCTGTTTGCTGTTATTTCCTCTGTGATTAGTCACAAAGTCATTCATCCATTCAGGGGTCCTTGTGGGCCTTCCTGATCTTCTAGGCTGCTGTACTTCCTCTTCACCTGCTATATTTTCTCTTGTAGGTACATCTTCTTCTTCATTTTCCTGAACATTCTCTATGCCTGACACATCAATAGATATCCTATTGTTTATATTTAATTCAGGGTTATCCTGAACATTAGGCATGAGTTGATACATCTTTAGCTTCCCTGACTTGGAGGAGGGGAATATGTGCTCATAAAACTTGATGTCACGACTTACAAATCTTCTTTTGCTCTCAATTTCTTGCACCACATATCCCTTTTGGTAGATTGGATATCCTAAGAACAAACATGCTACTCCTCTAGGTTGAAGTTTATCTTTGTTTCTATCAGGGTTATAAACCATTGCCAAGCAGCCAAAAGTCTTCAGATGATCATAGTCAGGTTTTCTCCCATGAATGACTTCATAAGGAGTCTTATTGGCAATGACAGAGGATGGTAACCTGTTTATGATATGGGCTGCAGTAAGCACGCAATCCCCCCAGTAGGACAGAGGTAGGCCAGCTTTGAACCTAAGGGCTCTACTTATCTCAAGTAGATGCCTATGTTTCCTCTCAACTACACCATTTTGCTGTGGTCTGTCAGCAATACTAGTCTGATGTATCATCCCCTTTTCAGTGAAGAATGCCTTGCATTTGCCGTCATCGAATTCAAGAGCATTATCTGATCTCAATACCTTAATTTTATGTCCAAACTGCGTCAAAATATACTCATAAAACATGTTAATTATATCAAAAGCATCAGACTTTTGTTCAATGAGATACACCCATGTTCCTCTAGATTTCTCATCCACAATCGTCAAGAAATACTTGAGCTTCCCCTTGTAGGGTTTTTTGTATGGCCCCCATATATCTATATGAATGAGGTCAAAGGGTTGAGAAACAGTAGACTTGCTCAACATGAAAGAAGATTTAGTATGCTTGGCCATAGGACAGACTAGACATTCATGATCCTGCCACTTAGGTCCCAATCTCAAGGAATTGAGATGTTTTAATTTGGAATATGGGGCATGTCCCAATCTATAATGCCAGATCAGATAAGAAGAAGAGTCATCTCTTTTTGCATTCATTAAAGAAATGTCATTATAATTTTTTGACATAGACATATAATTATCTTTACAAGCATTTTTACTAAAGAAGCTATTATAATTGTGACTTGATTCTTTGTGTGAGAGTTCCTTTGAATTGAGCCCATTTTCTGTGGTATTTTTGAGATAGTATAATCCACTGTCTGTCCTGCCTATGACCATAGCCTCTCCTTTAGAATAATCCTGCACACAACAGTATGATTCATGAAAGGTAACAATACACTTGTTATCCTTAATCAGTTTGTGCACAGACAGAAGATTTTGTCTGAAATCAGGCACATACAGTACATTTTTCAGAATCAGATTATTGGAGAGCATCACATCTCCCCTTTTTGTCACAGCTGTAACACCTCCATTTGGGAGGTTTATCTTTACAGGTTTAATCAATTTCGGACATTGGTTAGCAACGATTCATGGGCAATCATGTGATCTGATGCACCTGAATCTATAACCCAGTGTTGTTTAGAGATACACGATTGATTACATTGGATCATACCTGCAAAATTGCATTCTATTTCTTCATCAGTATCTCCCCCTGTATTGTTGCTTCCACTTCCACCAGGAACCATTTTTAGAAGATTCTCAAGTTGGTGAGCCGCATTATTAATAGCTGCAGCAAGTTCTGAATCCTGTTGCGCATGTGCAGCAGTTTTCTTGCCTCCTTTTCCACCCCTAGAGTGATTTTCTCCTTTGTTATGTTGGTAAGTGTAGCCATTTTCAGGGTTTTTCTTCTGAAATTGCCGACTTCCTTTCCCTTTTGACTTGTCATTGTTGTTACTGTTGTTGTTGGATTTCTTGTGTTTAGGATGTCCTGGTGGATATCCCCTGACTTTCCAACACCACTCAGATTTATGATTGGTCCTCCCACAATGTTGACATTCATCCCTTGTATCCTCCCCCTTACTCATGAGTGCTGAAGATTCTGTGTTCTTTTCCCTTGTGGAGTTCTTATTTTGAGCCTCCTCTTGAAGTAAAAGCGACACAGCTGTGTCCACAGATGGAAGGGGAGTCATGAGTAAGATGTTGCTTCTCAAAGATGCATAACCGGAGTCCAGACCATTCAAAAATTGGAATAGTCTCCTTTCCTCAGCCTGCTTCTGAACTGCATCGAGATAAGCCTTCACTTCTGCACTCGCCTTAGTGATAGTAGGATAATTGTTCAGATTTTCCAACTCATCCCAAACAATCTGATGTTGAGTGTAGTATTCCTCCATAGGTCTTGAGTCTTGGCTTATCTCATAGGAGTCCCTATTCAGCTTGAACTTTCTCGCCCCGTTTGCCACAGTATACCTTTTGTTCAACATCTCCCAAATTTCTTTGGCTGATTCAGTGTACATGACCGCAAGTTTAATCCTTTCACTGACGTTTTGCATGATCCAGGATATTACCAAGTTGTTATTGGCTTCCCAAGCCTCAATCTTTGCTTCATCGGTGTTGGGTTTTGCGGTTTGACCAGTGACATATCCAAGCCTTCTTTTGGCTGACAAAGCCAACTCCATTTGCCTTCTCCACATTGGATAGTTCTCAGCCCCAGACAGCTCAGGAGAGATCTTGAGGTTGTGAGTACTCTCAAAGGGTGGGTTGGTCTGATCTTCACCAGGTTGTTCAGTACTAGGCATATTGACTGACAAGGGGCCAAGCTAGACACGCAGAGATGCAAAGAAAAGAATAGTAGGAGGAACAAGAAAGATGCAAACTTTAACAATAATATCTTACTGTAAATGGTCGATACATGCACTAACCAGCATCAACAACTCAGGGCACGCTCTGATACCATGTTGATTTTCTATACCCTGAAGATGTATGTTCTGAATGTATCAATGTAACAGTAAAAGAGAGGATTTTTTAATACTGGTATGTCAGTCCCTTTTGCGGCTGCATACCGAGTTTTTTCTTCTGCATATATTTCTGTGTATTGTCTTTACAAAATTCTGAACTGATGCAATATATACACATGCTACACTACCAACCCTAGAAAAAATCTAGCTAGAAGACAAGAATGAAGGACTGTACAGCACATTCCATCCTTCATTCTTGCTGGTCACGTAGGTTCCAGTGGTCCACTATGCATCATTCTTCTATCAGTATATTGGGCTGATTTCCTTGATGGATCACTTTCACTCTTGGGCCTTTTACACTTATTTATAATATAGAATCTCACCGACTCACTGTGAATCTTGATTTCCACTTTTTCTTTGTTTCTTTGTTGGTGTTCTTTTCGTTTTTGTTTAGGGGTTGTGAAATTTGAATTCTGTATTGAAATAAATATGTGGATGTTGGCAACATAGGTTAAATTAATTATATTATTTTAACCCGACAGTGAATAATTTTAGGTACGTCCATATAATCGAGAATTAGTTATTTTTTTAACAAATTGTCACAAATTTTTTTTTATAGTAAACTATGATATCTTAATTATTTTCTTTGTTTATTAACCCATTATATGCATTTTCATTTTTTGAACCATTATTTTTTGTGACCAGGATCTCTCAATCTATTTAAATGATAGAGATACGAGCCAAATAAGTAGGGGTGAGCAAAATCGGATATCCGATCCGGTTTTGTAAACCGTATCGGATATCCGGTTTTAAAAATCAAAAAATTCCCGATTCGTATCTGATCCGGTTTTTTCCGGATATCTGATTTTTTCGGATATCCGGTATCCGGTTTTATATTTTTCTTTTTTTAAAACAATTTTTTTCATTTTTAATTAAGAGTAATTAATTGATTTTTAAGCAACGTTACGTTTTATATAAATTGATATAATAAAATACATAAAAATCTCAAAAAAATGGTATATATGTCTTACACTACAATTATTCTAACAAAATATTACGTTTCAATACATAATATCATAAATTTACCAATAGAAAGAGGATTATGAGGCCCAAGAAAATTGGAGGCCCAGTTCCCCTGCTCGCCCTGAACCTCCTCTGGACCGCCTCTGGTTATTCGTATCAGATATCCGGAAATTCGTATAATTGAAAGCGTATACCATATCGTATACGTATAATAAAATCGTATCGTATATTTTTGCTCACCCCTACAAATAAGTGCCCAATAAGTAGCATTTAGGGCGGACGTAACAAGAACCGTGCGTAGAATGTGTACGTAAGAGGGTTTTACCCAAATT
Source organism: Agrostemma githago (assembly GCA_958450325.1). Lineage (NCBI taxonomy): Eukaryota > Viridiplantae > Streptophyta > Magnoliopsida > Caryophyllales > Caryophyllaceae > Agrostemma > Agrostemma githago. The sequence goes on along the minus strand of OY288252.1, from coordinate 67,725,362 downwards.
ATGTGACCTCTTACCCTGGTTTAAAATCTCAACACATACGTGATGTATAGCCCGAGTATCGGTATTGGAGGATGCTATACGAGATATCCAAGGCCGAATAATAGGAAATAATTGACCGAGACGACTGATTTATGATACATACTACCTCCGTTTGTTTGATAATTGGAAAAAGAGGGAGTATACAAGTAATTAATTAACGGTCTCACTACACTAGTCCCCAACTTCAGCAACTTCAGCAACAGGCCAACACAAGAAGAATAACAGATTCCAATTAATTCGTTCCTCAATTTAAAGAAAGGCCAACAGAAAACGACAGCACAACAGCAATAACATCAAAATTTTGCACCAAACAATAAATACTGTATTTCTTTTTCTTCTTCACCGCTTGAACATTCTTGCAACAAGGTTTGATCGATCTTACCCATTTCTATATTTCGATTAAATAATTATCTTTTTTTTAGCGAAACGATCATTTTATTAATAAAAAGTCATACTCCCTCCCCGACAATGATCTTCCACTTTAATATGGTACATGGATTATTAAGTATGGATAATTAAAGATGGTAAATTGTTTGGTGGGATTCAAGATGTCAAATCACAAAAAGTAACCAATAGGAAGAGAGTATAATTGATGAATAATGGCTCGTTTGATTCACATGGGAAGATAAAGTTACCGGAAACTTAAATTCACGTGAATTACAAAAATATTGTTTGGTTGTCATGTGAGAAATGACTTCATGCGGGAAGTTCTACACACCAAGGGGGCTTGGTGAGTACTTCCCCATTATGGACGAAGTGACAATTCCTATGAAATGGGCAACCACACAACTCCCTGAAAATGTATTTTCCGGGATTTTGCACTTCCCGGTAATTAGGCGAGTAATCAAACGAATCCTAAGGAAAGTTTTGAAGTGGAAAATCTTAGTGGAGTTTCCTTTTAAAGAAAGTGAGAAGATCGCAGTGGGGGAGTATAACATCTACAACTTATATCGAAACTGAACGGATACAATACTATAAGATTTGAGTAAAATAAATCCTTTATTGGAGTACTACTAAGAGGATAACTCGTGCTTAGCCGGCAGGTTTACATTGAAAATTTTCCCTCCAAAAGGCTCAATTTTCAATTATGGTAACAGTACATAATTAATTGTACAAATCAACAATTAACTTATACGAGTATTTATAAATTCTAATTAAATTTTATGATAATCGTAAAAATTGAAAAATGCAAAAAATTATGCAAGTATTTATTTAATATTACTCCGTATTTGATTTTATTTTAAATAAAATTTGTAATTTAAGCAACTCTTTAACCGAACAAAAGAGTAAGTTTTCCCCTTTTACTATTAACCCCTTTATTTAATACTAATATACTAATATTTATAATATTTTCATTCCAACACAAAATTGTACTAAATTATTAATACTTTTTATAGTAATATTACCACTATTTAAAACCATACAATTGCATGGGATCTATACTAGTTTTCATTAAAACAAAGAGTTCTCACTAAGGTTTTGATCTCCGCTTCTGCACATCCACTTTCAACGTATTGTTATTTAGTGATACAGCTTTTCACGAGAGAGTTTTCGGATCTTCCAAGGTTTTGAAGAGAATCGATTTTATCTATCTTGATAGATTATAGCCGACAGTCTGACATGAATTGAGATACCATATAATGAACCGTTGAGATACCGATCTTCCGCGTCCTTTCCGCTATCAAAGAATTAACATCTCTCCTAAAAGAAAGAGCGAACCCATCAATTGATGAGGACGAAACTCTTCAAATCAAAGATGACAATTATTGTAAATATAATAATAACTAGTGTAATTCCCGTGACACGTCACGGGGTTGTGAATTTCTTTTTAAAATGATTAAAAGTTAATAATACTGAAACATATCCTATGTAGATCGGCATAGACAACGCAAATGTTATTACCGACATTTGATAAAAAGATCCATATAATAAACGAAATTGTTTACTTTGCAACATCTTGATGTTAAGTTACGTATTTGTAGTTTTAAGATACCTCGTACACAACTTTGAAAAAGAAAATTAATGTGACACCCATGACACATCACGTGCACGGAGTTATAAATAACATTTGAAGTGTAGTTTGGTAATGACAATACAAATGTCATTTGATTTAAAATTCATATAACAATGAATGTCTTTGCGTTGTTATCTATTGACGTTGGGTTACATATTTCTTGGTTAGAGAACTCATCACAAAACTTCGAAAAAGGACATAAAAAAAATGAGAGACCAAGAAAATGAGGTTATTTTGGGTAGTTGTAGGGGTGTTCACCGGTCCAAACCCGGACCGGACCGGTTTGACCCGCGGACCGGAAACCCCAAAAACTCAAACCCGCGGACCGGACCGGTAGTTACAAAGAAACCCGGACCGGACCGTAAAAATACACTAAATTTGATATTTTTTTAAAGTGTGGACCGGACCGGACCGGACCGGAGACCGGTCACCAACTTTTTTGCGACCCGGAGACCGGACCGGTACGTGCCCCGGTCTGGACCGACCCGGACCTTACGGTCCGGTCCTGTCCGGTTTGCCGGTCCGGGTTAATTTTTGAACACCCCTAGGTAGTTGTGGGTAGAACTTGTCATTGGTAAATGAATTTCTAAGAAAGGAATTGGACATATTACGGGTTTACAAATTTTTTGCTATACTTGTTGTGTACTCCCTCCCATCCATTCAATTCTTTACCCTTACTATAAATGGACAATCCAATCAATTCTTTACATTCTTTTTTTGGCAAAAGACTTTACCATATAACCCTCATATCTTTCCTCTATTTACACAAAATACCACAACTTTTTCCTTACTTTAAATTTGGTGGACCCATAAAATCATTTGATTTACCAATAATACCCTTACTTTTACCACTTTTCTTAAAAGTTGTGAAACCCCCCAGATAAAGGATTGTTTGGATGGGAGGGAGTAACATATATAAAAAAATCATACGAAGGTGAAATAGTTAACCTAATATATCTCTTATAATTTGAGATAAATTCTTTTTGTGGAAGATAAAATAAGTAAACGGGTCAGTACGTGTTTGACCCGTTGGATCAAACTGAATTTATTAAATTAATACTCCGTAAGATATTTATATTTATATACTCTCACCGATTTTTTTTTTAATATTTGCTTCATTTCAATAATAAATACTTCTCACATAAATTTAGGAAATGTAATAAACATTTTAAAACGGAGGAAGTATTATATTTGGATTGTAATCAAAATATATAATACTTTTCCCCCAAAATCAAAGAGGAACATAAGTTATACTCGGAAGGAATAGTATTTTTTATGGGTCGTTAAAAAAAATGGAGTTATTTAATATTTTTAATAGTAAGAACATTGGTAATATAAAGACGATATTTTTTTAAATGGACGATATAAAGACGATAAAGACGATATTTTTTAACATTGGTAATCCCCAATGCGATGTTATTCTCAAAAGTGTAGCATTAAATGAGGGTGGAGATTACTTCTCCCCTAAACAATCTCATTTCTAATTACTAACCTAATTACCTAAACTAATCTAAAACACTAAAAAATGAGACTTATTTCAAAATTGAGCATTGTGGTTGAGACATCTCATTGAGCTTGGTGTCTTCATTTATATAAAGAAGATACTGATACTAATACTAAAATTATATACTCTCTCTGTCCCAATGAATTGTTTGCCTATTCCAAGTTGGAATATCTCAATGAATTGTATTATTTTCTATTTTAGGAATGCTTTTTATATGTAATTTGTCCCTTTTCGTGAATTTGGCTCACATGTTACTTCCTCATTCGATCTTTTCTCCTTGGTGCCAAAAGTAAAGACAACTGATTCATTGAAATGGAGGGAGTAGTAATTAATTAAAATTGGAGGTTTACAGTAGACCCAAATTTTTTGGAGGTTCGGGTTTTCTTCGAAGGAGGGAGAAGGATTTTTCGATTAAATAATTATAAGTGTAACATATTATCACGTATGTTATTGTTGCTAAAGTGGTTCTTGACATTTCACGTATATGTCCCGCCCAGTTCGACCCTATATTACCACTTTCACGTCAATTGTGATTGGGGGTAGCCCGAGGCCTAAGTGGGCAAGTGCCCCTATCAATCTGAACATTTATGCCAAGTACTTACACTCTAGGGAGACGAAGGATTTAAAATATACGGAGTACTTAATTTACACTACTTTTGTTATAGATATTATCAATTGATTAGACGAGAGATTTAATCATGATTTACGCCGTCAAATACACTCGTTTAGATTTTGTCTACTTGTATAAATTTAACCAAATAAAAGAAAGGTTAATCTATTTTCTTGGCATTGTGCACCAATATGTTTTAATAGTATAAAAACTTTTCGGACAGTTTTGCTAAGCATCTCCGTTGTAGTCTAGTTGGTTAGGATATTCGGCTCTCACCCGAAAGACTCGGGTTTAAGTCCTGCCAATCGAAATTTTTGCGCCAATTTATATGTTGTCCTCAGTAGCTGGCTGCAATATTTCCCAGTTTTTTTTGTGTGTTTATAAAACAAGTTTTACAATTTCCTAGGAGTATTTCCTATACGTATAAATTATATATGTCGCATTTTATCTATTTAAGTACTCCATCTGTAGCATTTTTTTTCCCTAATTTTGATCTCGATTTGATAAAGTTCAGTGTCATTTAATTCAATTACTTTGTAATTTTTGCATCATTCATATGAGTTGAGTTCAATCCTTTCAATGAATAGTTTAGTTCACTTGAAACTCATTTGAGCTCAGTTCAACCAAATTCAGATGATAAAAATAAATAAAGAATGGATTACGAATGAATATTTAAGTCAGTTAGTACTCCCTTCAATTCATTCAATTCTTTACGTGGGGTTATTTTTGTGAGAAAAAATGATGGACCTAGGTAAAGAATTGAATGGATGGGAGGGAGTACTTTTTACGACGAATGTGTCAAATATTATTCATTATTATTATTATGACGGCTATCTGATTTTACAAACCAAATCTAAATGACTAAATAAGAACTTTTGGGAAGAAAATAGGCACCAAAAGTAGAAAACTGTACTGTACTCCACCTCAAGTAGCAGTCTTTTGCAGAAGGTGTATATATCAGTGAGTCTAATCCCATTACATACGTCATACGTCACCGACTACACCTACACCCTTGTGTTTAGTTTTTTCTGGTGTTAACCCAAAAATAAGTACCTCAATTATTCGATTTTTTTCGGTTTAGGAACTTAACTTAAAAACTTTTTAGTTAAGAACCTCACAATCTCATACGGTTCATACGAACGTGACCTCACAATAAATGTGACACTAAGACATTGAAATCGTAGCTCTGTCTTTCAAGGTTAATACGGTTATAAGAGTATTTACAATAGATAGTTCTTATTTTTAGGTTTGTTAAAAGAATCTTATTTAAAAAAGTTTGTCCATTATATGATCAAGTTTGTCCTTATTTTGATAGATTTGATTTTAAAAATTAAGTTCTTGCTTAAAACAAGAAAGTAAGACCAATGAAATAATTTGGTTGAATTTAATCTTCGGTGAGAAAAAATTATTTAAGAACTTTATGCAAAGTTTTTCCGTTGTGGTATGAAGTTCTTATACTAAAGATATAATATAAAATGAGGTGACATATGGAAGAACTTTACTCCCTCCCATTTAAACAATTTTTTACCCTTAGTATAAATGGATAATTAAATAAATTCTTTACCTTTTACTTTCGGCAAAAGATTTTACCTTATAATCCTCATATACTTTCTTTATTTACACAAAATGTCACTATTTTTTCCTTACTTTTAAGTTTGGTGGACCCATAAAATCATTTGATTTATCAATAATATTTTTACTTTTACCACTTTTCTTACTATTGATGAAAAATTTTATGTTAAGAATTCTTTGGGAGGGAGTATATGAGTTCTACTATAGTGATTGCTATCAATTTTGTTTGTAAGGCAAAATCTTCACGTAAAGTGATTCTTAGAAGGACGACTGGACGAGTGACTATTATGAAGAGACAGAGGAAGTAATTATCCTCTAATACTGTATGAAACTACGAAATCCAATATATATATACTCGTACTTTTTCCAGGTCTAAATGAAACAATATCAATGTTTAAAACTTTTTTTTGTTCTGTTCATCTACTACTCTACTACAGTAGTAGGTAATAGTAGCTCGTACTTACATAATACCTGCATGCAGCTGCGGCTGAGGCAGAGGCTGCACCTCCAAGGCTCATGATTGCTAATGTCATCCTCTGTCATTCTTGTATCTACTCCTTGCTTGCTGGCCTAGTCTACTCACTCACCTGACTGACCACTGTCACATTCATCCCTTTTACAACCAATTTGAGGATATATACAAACCACCCTCCAGGTATGCATGCATCTTAAAGATATACGGAAATACTTCAAATATATTCCCCTTTCAACTTAAACCACATTTAGTCGTATTATCAGGTAAAAAAGCGAAGATTCAATTCGAAATCTATTGTTTAAGATATTTAGTCTTAATCACTCGACTAAAAGATCTTTAATACTTTCTCCATTTTCTTTTTATCTTCTCATTTACTTTTGGCACACTTTTTTGTAATGAATATAAAATAATAAATTTAAAAAATAGTGAGGGTAGAATGGTAAATGTGGGTAAATAGGAAATAATAAAGATGAAAGTGTTGTAAATATTAAGGGTAGTATGGTAAAAATTATGGACCAAAAAGGAAAGAAATAAAATGGGAAGATAAAAAAAAAGTGGACCGAAAAGAAAATTGGGAAGATATAAAGAAAATGGAGGAAGTAGTAAATGTGCACTTTAAATTTAAATAGAGCGAGTATGCCTAGATACGACAAATATTTCACTACTTTCATCATTGTTTTACCTTTGTATGAATATTTTGTAAGGTATTTGACGCGTTATAAATTTAAGACGGATGTATCATCTTAAGTAACTAATACGAGTAATTCAGATAAATAAAGTTAAAACTTTGTCCTTAGGAAATACAGAGTAACATTTTTGTTGTTTTTCTATAAATGTTAAATATTTAACCCATTACTCCATATAACAAAACGAGAATACGAAAATCTATCAATATCTTAATGATATTATTCCTAATTCTATCTTAGATAATAATATCAAGGGTATTCACACTTATGTTATTGTGTTTCCTAACCTTTCCCACAATATTGTCGTTTCCTAAAACTATTCGAGTATTCGGATACCTTACTACGGTATCCTCTATTACAATTCTTTTTTTAATAATTTCTCTCATTTAAATTCTGTAAAACAGCTGTTATTTATTTAATAATAATAAAATTATTTTGAAAAAGTTGATTGATAATCTACCTCTCATTTCACCTCACTGGCTCCCTATATATAACTTCCTTCGTACTTACTTTCTACTCGACCTAACCCTACTTCCCTTTCCTCCGTTTTCTACGTAGTTTATCCATAATAAAACATTCTCATAATAAAACATTCTAAGTTTCTATTTTCTAACAAAAAAAAACATGTCTACTCATAGTATTTTTGTTACTTGTGCTCTAAGTTTCTTCCTTGTTTCCACCCTTTTGTTCGTGAATTCTTCTTCTATTCCAGGTATTTTTTTTATTGATTTAATTATCATTTATACGTTATACATTTTTTATCATTTAATTATTACATCATTTTACGTATACCTAAAATGTGTTTGCATGGCTGACTGTGCAGCAGGGTATGGCGGTTACTTCCCCTACAAGGCAACTGATCAACATCTTGTGCATCATAACAGAAAGGTTTAATTTAATTTACTAATATTCGTAATATCTCCGTTTTAAACATTAAATTAAGACATTTTCGATATAATCGTCTATTTTTACGTGTTGCATGGCAGTTTCTGATGGAATCGATTGGCTCACAAAAAGCTGAAGTGGTTTCTAAGAAGAAGGCCCAATATGATGAAGAAATGAGGACTGCTCCAGGTGGACCCGACCCGTTACACCACAACAATGACCCACATTATGGCCCGGCACCAGTCCATGAATAATTAATCATCTCAGATTCTCAGTTCATCATTTCACATTTTCGATTTTGAGTTCGAATGTGTCAACCTCTAATATAGAGTAATGGAATAGTAGGTTTTATTGGATGGTCTAAGAAAAAAGTTTAGTTAAGAGATTTTGTTGTTATTTGTAAGCCTTACTTTTACTTAATTAAGTCGCGACATAATGTTGTAGTTAACGGTGGGATCAGAAATGATATTTTGGGTGAAAATTATATTCTCGAGTTCTATACTCCATTTTTTTTGTGACTTTCGATTTGATATAAAGTATTATTTAATCAAAAGTCACAAATTATCAAGCTTGACAAGTAAGAATATATAATCAAAATATCAATAATTTATTCAAGTACGTAAATTAAACACAAACAAGTGTCTCAAAAATTCAAATTAATACTGTAGCTACGTAAGTTGGTGATTCAGGGTTTGAAAAAAATACGGTATAAGATAGTTAAAAGCAATTAGCAAACTAATCATTACAAATTAAAAAGTTACTCGTAATAACAAATACTCAGTAGAATTTGTGTAACTAAAATCACCCAATTCTATTTCATAAAGACATAAACTTAAACATAATCAAAATCGACTTTTAATTTAGTAAGAATCAAACTAGAAACTGCTGGAAAATTAATAGCTAAAAACAGTTGGGAGTTTGAATCGGGGCATTAAGACTGTCCAACCAATGAGGAACAACGGAAAACATTTGGGATTGCAACGTGGGTTAAACCATCCCTACCTGAAATAATGGTTCCATAATCACGCAGAATAAACTAACACCAAATATAATTCCACTGTGTAATAGGGGAGTGATTTGGATTTAAATTGACTCTTTTAAAAACCATTGAAATACATCGAAACAAGTTATATATTCTATTTTATATCGTGTCTGAAAGTTCTAATAAGCATAAGTACTCGTGCTATTCCACAAATTTTCGTCAAAAAACATTCGTGCTTTTAAAACATTTTTCACCGCTTTTAAAAAAATATCAAAAATGACTAATTTTAAAGGTTATCCACGTTTTTTCGTCCTAGTCTCGGAAAAATATGGTTTTAATTTATAATCACGATGAACAAATTTCACCCCAAATAGAATTCCCTTGCAGCGTAATATGAGGGTTATTGTTATTTGGATTTAAATTGAGCCTTTTAAAAGTCATAAGATTGTCTTTGGAGACGTGTCGGAACCCGTCAAAATAATTTAATTATTCCATTTTATATCGTGTCTTAGGGTTCTGATAAGCATCATTACGCATCCTGATCCAATCGACAAATTTTCGTCAAAAAACATTCGCGCTTTTAGAACATTTTTCACCGCTTTCAACAAGTAGAAAAAACAACCGATTTTGAAATTAATTATCCACGTTTTTTTTTGCCTTTTCGTCCCGGAATAAAATGGTACCATAATTGCGTTGAACAAACTCTACACCAAATATATTGCTCAAGTGTAATATGAGGATCATTTGGGCTTCGATGAAGTCTTTTAAAAGGGATAAAATTATCTTTTTAGACGTGTCGAAAACGTCGAACCAAATACTATATTCCATTTTATATCGTGTCTGAGAGTTCTAATAATAATCATTAGGCTCTATTCATATTGACAAGTTTTCGTCTAAAAAAATTCGCGCTTTACAACAATTTTCACCACTTTCGAAAATAGCAAAAATGACCGATTTTGAAGGTTATTATCCACGTTTTTTCGGCCTATTGGATCCCGGAACAAAATGGTTTCGTAATCACGCTGAACAAACTTCCTACCAAATAGAATTCCCCAGTGTAATATAAGGGTTTTTTGGATTTAAATTGAGTCTTTTAAAAGCAAAACGATTGTCTTTTGAGACGCGTTGGAATCGTCGAAACAAGTTATATACTTATTCCATTTTTATATTGTCTTTGAGGGTTCTAATAAGCATTATTACGCATTCAATTTCTATCGACAAAACTTATTTTAAAAACATCCGTGCTTTTAGAACGTTTTTCACCGCTTTCTAAAAGTAGCAAAAGCGACTGATTTTGAAGGTTATTATCCACGTTTTTTTGGCATTTTCGATCGCGGAATAAAATGGTACCATAATCGCATTGAACAAACTCTACACTAAATGTATTTCTTTGGTGTAACAGGAAGGTCATTTAGGCTTCGATGAATTCTCTTAAAAAGGATAAAAAATTTATTTTTAGACGTGTTGGAATCCGTCGAACCAAATACTATATTTCCTTTTATATCGTGTCTGAGAGTTCTAATAATCATCATTAGGCATTCTATTTCTATCGACAAGTTTTCGTCAAAAAACATTAACTCATTACAACAATTTTCACCGCAAAAATAGCAAAAAAGACAAATTTTGAAGTTTATTATCTAAACATTTTTTTTGGCCTTTTGGATTCCGGAACAAAATGATTTCATAATAGATATGAACAAACTTCATTCCACATAGAATTCTCATGCGTAATATTAGGGTTATTTGGATATGAATTGAATCTTTTAAAAGTTACTTTGTATAAGATTGTCTTTTGAGATGTCGGAATCCGCTGAAACAATTTATTTATTCCATTTTATATTGTGTCTGACGGTTCTCATAAGCATCATTACGCACCCTGGTCCCATCGACGAAATTTCGTCAAAAAACATTTGCGCTTTTAGAACATTTTTCATCGCTTTCAAAAGGTAGCAAAAATGACCGATTTTGAAGGTTATTATCTACACGTTGTTTCAGTCTTTTGGGTTCCGGAAAAAAATAATTTCATAATCGCGCTGAACAAATTTCACACCAAATAGAATTTCCCTGCGTAATAGGAGGGTTATTTGGATTTAAATTAGGTCTTTTAAAAGTCATAGGATTGTCTTTTGAAACGTGTCGGAATCCGTTGAAACAATTTATTTATTCCATTTTATATCGTGTTTGAGGGTCGTAATAAGCATCATTATGTATCCTATTACAATCGTCGAAAGTTCGTCAAAAACATTCGCACTTTTAGAACAATTTTCACCGTTTTCGAATAGTAACAAAAACGACCGATTTTGAAGGTTATTATCTACTCCACAGAATACAATATATTGTACCAGAACAAAGGAGTATGTTTTTTTATCTTTCTGGTCTCAGAATAAAATGGTACCATAACCGCGTTGAACAAACTCCACACCAAATATATTGTTCCGGTGTAATATGAGAGTCATTTGGGCTTCGATGAAGTCTCGGACAAAATTGTCTTTTTAGACGTGTTAGAATCTGTCGAATATTCCATTTTATATTGTGTCTGAGAGTTCTAATAATCATCATTGGTCATTCTATTCCTATCGACAAGTTTTCGTCAAAAAACATTTGCGCATTACAACTATTTTCACCGCTTTCGAAAATAGGAAAAAAAACATCTGATTTTGAAGTTTGTTATCCATGTTTTTTCGGCCTTTTAGGTCCCGAAACAAAATAGTTTCAAAATCCAACTCGAAAACTTGGCATCAGATTAATTCATGTATTCCCTCCGTTTTGTTAATTTGTTTGTCTTTGATTAAAATACTACTCCCTCCTCTCCACTATGATCTTCCCATTCATTATTTTAATCTCACCCATTTTGATTAAAAGTGGGAAGATCATTGTGGGGAGGAGGGAGTAACAACAAGTAATATAAAAGGAAACAAATGGTTACAATTCATCGCTAAATTTTTTCAACGATACATCAAACCACTATATTAGTATGAAACTTCTTAATTCTCAGTAAAAGTTCCATTTTTCTATGTGCCCCCTCTTTTTTTCTCTTTTTATGACATGAAACCAATTGATTAATACGGAGTATTATATTATATTATATTATATTATATTATATTATATTATATTATATTTTGTATTATATTAGATATTTTGGAACGCAAATCCGAGGTTGAAAGGCATCAGCTCCAAATATCATTGGAAAAATTAATATTTTCCATGAGGACGGTTTCTAGGGATGAGTCTCAAACCAAAAATCAAGCAAAGTTTCTCCTATACACCACCCAAGCTTTCTCAGAGGGGCTGCACAGGTCAAATCCCTGCAAAAGAAATTTGGCGGTGTTGTGAAAGTCAATACGGATGACGTCGACTGTGTAGTCGAGGCTCTAGAAGGTGAATGGCAAACAATAAGCAAGGCCGTCAAGAGAATGTTAAAGACTCCCGTCCTAGCTCATCCTAACGGTTCAAGATGGGTGGTGAAAAGCGTTGACGAAATTAAACCCGACATCGCCATCCTGAAATTCGTGAAGTAAACGATTACATTTTACATGGACGGGCCACAAAAGCCCAATGTAAACAAAATAATGTAGACCCTCGACAACGAATCCCAAACCATCTAATCATGAGCGGACCTACTTACAAGAATGGTGTAACACTGACTCCACCAAATTTTTTGAGAATGTAGAAGTTTAGTACATTAAATAATGATTATATTTTTATATTGAGTAGTACTTTCTTTCCCATGATTAAAGTGGGAATCATAGTGGGGGGAGGGAGAGGGAGTATATTTTTGTAGTAAACTTAATGTATTTTTGTATTATACATTTCTAATGGACCACCATCCACTACTACTCCTATTATAGGAGTAACTTATCTATATTATTAAAATAAAGAAATGTCAGCCGCTATAACTAAGTCGATTGAAATAAGAGAACGTGATTTCTTGTAATTTAAAAACAGATCTTAAAAGATATCTACCGTAATTATACATTAACCGGTGTTTGTATCCATGCAACAGATCTTAAAAAATGATTAATACGGAGTATTATATCAGATAATGATTCTTATATTATATTATATTATATTATATTATATTATATTATATTATATTATACTCCGTATTAATATGGAAATTATGATATTTTAGGAAAGTGCATTTTAACGTCAAAAAACTAATGCTATGATTTTTGTATTATATAGTTGGATCTGTACTAGATTAGATCTCGTGCATACGCACGGGTTTTGAGTTGTTCGTATTGTATAGTTTGTCCTTATAGTTTTTTGGCCACTATAGATTTGTTGACACTACGACCAGCCATTAATTGAACACATTAGTTGTTCGTATTATTTTTAAGAAGCGGTTAAATATTAGTAACAGTCGTTACGACTATATACACACAAAAATAGTAATGTGTATAGCTAGGTGCGTGCGGCAGCAATTAGTAAAAATGTTTGAAGTAAGTTGTATATGTTTAACGTCGGAACTCAACTGAAACTAGGAGTAGTAACTGGTAAGTAAATATACGGGCAATAATCACCAATTATTTAAGCAGTAGCAGTAAGTAGACGACACATATAACTATGTAGTTGCTAAGGAAAAATAAATGGTTTCTCATAATTATTTCACCGTAATTTGTGAACACTTCCTTGTATACTACATTTTCAGTAGTATCACTGCAAACATTTTGCTTGTCACAAATTAATATCTTCAAACCTAGTTTGCTTGTTACACGTGAGACAGCAACGTACAATTGTCCATGACTGAAAACTGGCTTAGGAAGAAACAATCCCACATATGAGAGTGACTGACCTTGACTCTTGTTGATAGTCATTGCGAAAGAGACTATCATTGGGAATTGCTTTCGACGTAGTTTGACGTGAATTTGAGTAGTATCAGATGGGCTTAATGTCATTCTAGCAATGATAACTTTATGACCAATGTTTCTTCCGGAGATTATTTTTGCCTCGATAACCCGTTCACCCAACTTTGTTATCACGAGCCTTGTGCCATTGCATAAACCTGCTGCTTGGTCTAAGTTTCTAAGTAGCATAACAGGGACCCCAATCTTCAATTTTAATTCATGATTTGGCAGTCCGGAGCACCTTATACTATTTAAAACTTCAGCAGAATATGCGCACTCGTCAAAAGCATCTAGCACATCTGTTCTGCATATACTGTCAGAGCTAAGGTAGACCTTCTCCTCGCCTGGTATTAGCGAAAGAAGGTAGTCATTCGCCATTTCAACCGTTTCATGAGTAGGTGCAAGAATAGCTCTTTCTTGGAAATATTTTGCATCAGATAAGTGTTGTACGACGGATGGGTACGTACTTTCAACTATAGCTGCAATCGGATTTTCTGCTTCATGAATAAGCATGTCAGCAAGTTAATTCATAAAGTAGTATATTGAAAGATGTTATGTGTTGGAATGTTTAGAAGTTGATTCGCACTTATATAGGGGCTGCAAGTACTTAGGAAATTGTATTACACGTAAATAATATCTTAACAATACATAATAATTCCCTAATAATAATATGTGTATAATAAAAATATCGAAAATATCCACTTACTACTATTACACGTAAATATGCCCTTAATAATAATATGTATGTGTAGTAATAGTACTATTATTATTAATAATAATGGTAGTATGGGGATATTATACGTAATATTATTAAAAATATCTTAATAATAATATGTGTAATTATGTATGAAAAAATAATTAGATATAACAGTATTTTAGGCAGTAGAATCATTTGTGAGTATTGATATTTCTATAGGAGGGTCTAGAATAATATCAATAGGGAGGATCATAATAATTTACGATATTATGTACGAGATATTATTACAATAACCCGATAGACGTAGAACATACTAATACGGCAACTCCTTATTTACTGAGTCAAAGTAATGTGATAAAAAATTAGATATAATTATATTTTAGGAAACTACTGAATATTGCTCGAATAATGTCCATAATAGATATACATGACAATAGGAAGAATGTATAATGTGTATAATTATAATATTATGCGTACACACCATAATATTATACGAAATATTAATATATGGCGTATATACTGGATTGCAATCAGGATATAAAATTATGTATGGTAAAATAATTAGATATAAAATATCCCCTTACTACTATTACACGTAAATATGCCCTTAATAATACTATGTGTGTGTAGTAATAGTACTATTATTATTAATAATAATGGTAGTAAGGGGATATTATACGTAATATTATTAAAAATATCTTAATAATATTTACGTGTAATTATGTAATTATGTATGGAAAAATAATTAGATATAACGATATTTTAGGCAGTAGAATCATTTGTGAGTATTGATATTTCTATAGGAGGGTCTAGAATAATATCAATAGGGAGGATCGTAATAATTTACGATATTATGTCCGAGATATTATTACAATAACACGATAGACGTAGAACATACTAATACGGCAACTCCTTATTTACTGAGTCAAAGTAACGTGATAAAAAATTAGATGTAATTATATTTTAGGGAACTACTGAATATTGCTCGAATAATGTCCATAATAGATATATACATGACAATAGGGAGAATGTATAATGTGTATAATTATAATATTATGCGTACACACCATAATATTATACGAAATATTAATATATGGTGTATGTACTGGATTGCAATCAGGATATAAAATATGTATGGTAAAATAATTAGATATAATAATATTTTAGGCATTAGAATAATGCGTGAGTATTGATTTTTCTATAGGAGCGTCTAGAATAATATCAATAGGGGAGATCGTAATAATTTACGATATTATGTCCGTATTACTATTGATTTTAAGCGTGAGTATTGATTTTTCCTTGTCGGTTCAGTATATCACAATATTATGTACGTATTGTCATGATATCCTACTACGATAATATATACGAATTTATATATCAATACGCTACCTATAATAAACAAATTGTTATCCTATTACGACAATATATCCTATTATATTACAATACCATATTATCACGATAATATGACAATAATAATAAGAAGTACATAACATAGTTTATAATAGAGTAGTCTATAGGTTTATAATATCCATATAGCACGTTTGAGACGAAATATATAATGATATTTTTATACACGGGCCTTTTTGGAGGCGAATTATATGTTTTTATATAGTGGGCTGATCCATTCAAAATGTTATATAGTTATATATCATTATAATGATATCGTGGGCTGTCCATATTTTTATATCACTATATGTTTATTTCGTGGGCTGATCCACTTGTAGTTTTGTACACAGAATGTAGAACCTTTAGGCGGGAAGTTATTGAATGTGGTGATGCCACGTGTCAATTTTTTGGAGGTTCCCTATCCTTTTAGTAGTAAGAGGGATTAGTATAGATAGATAGATTAAATAAATATTTATACAAAATTGTTAAACAAATACTAGTACTTTAAACATTTTCGTATATTAATTCCGTCAATAATTCTCGTGTAAATAGATCGAGGAGGTATATCTTTCATTATTCTCTCATACATTCCTCATCACTACGTTACTAATCACCCCATTACCGTCACTAATTCATTTCTCGCTCAACTATTCCCAATCGACAATCACTGCCATTTAATGGCAACAATGACGATCAATCTCTTGAATTCACTATGCTTATTAGTCTTTTTC
Organism: Agrostemma githago; assembly: GCA_958450325.1. Classification (NCBI taxonomy): domain Eukaryota; kingdom Viridiplantae; phylum Streptophyta; class Magnoliopsida; order Caryophyllales; family Caryophyllaceae; genus Agrostemma; species Agrostemma githago. The sequence goes on along the minus strand of OY288252.1, from coordinate 67,708,934 downwards.
ACAATCGATCCCGACCTAACAAGACTAGCAAATACGCCAATCTGTGCAAGGAAAATCCTTTTACGATGATGGTAGAACCTCCTAACCCACTCAATACATTGAAGTAAGTGGGTTATTTTAACGAGGGGACATGATAAAATATCTTTGTCCCTTGCAATCCGAAAGGCGGATTTATTTATACATCGCTGCGTACCCTGGTTCGCATCTTCGTAAGGCTTCTTCTTTAAAGATGTCGAAGGCGTTGAAGCGTCCATATTTCCTACGTCTGTGCTTTTTGGATGATATATCACTTGCTATACCAAAATTTATGACAATGTAAAATTTTGGTACTCTCTAACTGAACCATGCAAAAAATTTCACAACTCAAGCAGAATAATTCGTCTTCATGTTTGGCTCAAAAACGTACTAATTATTCACATTTTTTCGGCCTTTTGGGTCTCAAAACAAAATGGATTCATAATCGCGCTGAAGTAACTTCACACCAAATAGAATTCTCTTGTGTAATATGAGGGTTATTAGGATTTAAGTCGAGTCTTTAAAAGCCATAAGATTGTCTTTTGAAAAGTGTAGGAATCCGTCGAAATAAGTTATATTCCATTTTATATTGTGCCTAAGGGTTCGAATAACTATCATTACGCACCTTATTCCTATCGACAAAGTTTCGTCAAAAAATATTCACGCTATTAGAACATTTTTCACCGCTTTAAAAAAGTAGCAAAAACAACTGATTTTGAAGGTTATTATCTACAATTTTTTCGACCTCTTTGGTCCGGATAAAAATGGTTCCACAATCGCGTTGAACAAACTCCACACAAAATACATTACTCTGGTGTAATATGAGGGTCATTTTGACTTCGATGAAGTCTTTTAAAAGGGATAAGATTGTCTTTTTACACGTGTCGGAATCCGTCAAACCAAATACTATATTTCATTTTATATCGTGTCTAAGAGTTCTCATAATCATCATTAGGCATTCTATTTCAATGGACAAGTTTTTGTCAAAAAACATCTGCGCTTTACAACAATTTTTACCGCATTCGAAAATAGCAAAAAACTACCGCTTTTGAAGGTTATTATTCACGTATTTTCGGTTTTTTAGGTCCCGGAACAAAATGGTTTCATAATCGCGCTGAACAAACTTCACACCACATAGAATTACCCTACGTAATATTAGGGTTATATGGATTTGAATTGAGTCTTTTAAAAGACATAAGATTATCTTTTGAGACGTGTCGGAATCCGTCCAAACAAGTTATATATTCCATTATATATCGTGTTTGAGGTTCTAATAAGCATCATTACACGTTCTAATATTATCGATAACTTTTCGTCAAAAAACATTCGCGGTTTTTGAACATTTTTCACCGCTTTAAAAAAGTAGCAAAAACGATCGATTTTAAAGGTTATTATCCACGTTTTTCGACCTTTTCGGTCCCGATATAAAATGGTACCATAAGCGCGATGAACAAACTCCACACCAACTTCTTTAGTAGATTTAATGTTTACCATTACATCACTAAGAATATATGTCGATTGTAATAAGTCATGATCTTTAATATACAGCCCGGTATCTTTCTCTTTTTTGGAGTAGAGAAGAGCGCACTACGTCGCTGATGAGAATTGAACATCCAATTTCTCGATTGGAGCAAGAGAACTCTTAACACTCGAATTTACCCCTTCTTCTCGGTATCTTTCTCTTACGGTAATAAATTCTATTATTTCAAAAAAAAAGGTTAATAAGATAACAAAAAGGGCAATAGACCCAACAATAAATCAAATAAAATCCAGTATTTCAGACCAAAAAAAGGAACATTCCAAAGTTTGAGCTGCATTTTGGTACTTAATAAATAAAAGGTCCTTTGCTTTGCTTTGCTTCTCTCTTCTTCTCTTCTTCTCTCCTCTCCCATTCCTGTTCTTCCTTTCTTCCCGGACTTTGTAACTTGGAATATTCGCCTCTTTTTTGATCCTCATTCCATTTTCAACTCCCCCTTATCTATCCCCCATTCCCAGCCCGCCATTATCACCCAACTCTTCACTCAATTCCACATATTACCAGAACTAAGAGGGTGATTCAATTGGGTATTGATTGATCTCTTCCTTGTTTTGAATTTCGCGCATTACCCAGTTCTTGTTTCTTTGATAATTGAATTGGGTATTGACCAGTTTCTCATTTGATTGAAGAGCTAGAAAACCCCCTATTTTTCTATTTTGAGGGAGCTGGTATGAGGTTAAATGGAGATATCAAAGAAATTAGGGAAGAACAAGGACAAGAAGATAATGAGGAATTGAATTCAACTTCTAATTCAATTGATTTGGGTTTTTCCCAGAAAGTCGTTGTTGGGTATGCTTTGACGGCCAAGAAGAAGGAGAGCTTCCTTCAACCTAAATTCGAAGTTATTGCTAGGTATATAACTAACTATATACTCTTATTACATAATTTACATACGGAGTACTTCCACATTCTTTTCATTTATCTGAATTTGATTGAATTCAAAAGTTGTGTTCTTGCTGGATTATTGTTACTGAATTTGTAAATAGTTTGATCACTATGTTCATGGGTGTTTGCATACAGGATAATTCAGGATAAGTATTGTACTTTCCTGTCTTAATAATTTGTTTACCTTTTTCGTTGTTTGTGAGGAGCATTTTAATCGAAGGTAAACAAACGAATGAGACGGTGGGAGTGTTAGCTAATCTTGTTTAAGACCGTCTTAAGCTTACGACATGTTCATGAAGTCTTTCTTTTTTTTTTTTTTTTTTTTTTGGTTTAATTTAATATTGGTATATGGTTAGCTCAAAGCTCTCTTCTTTCCAAGTAAACAATTTGCTTGTAGAATATTCATAAGCATTTATGCTTTCATGCTAATATTTTTTTCCTGTGACCAGTTCCATGTCATGCTGACTTTTCTGTGGGTACAAGTTTGCAACATGTCTTAGTACGGAAACATAAATATCTGAACTGTGTTCTGTGTTCTTGACACAGTCCTGTAGTTTTGAGTAGATTAGTTGCAACATGCATTCCTGTGACAGTTTCTTTGTACAGTATTGTATTGCATTTGGTGGTATAACAGTGTTCCTGTTTCAGTTGTTTGTCACTGTTTTGAACTCCCCTGTTTTGTGTACTACTTTGGTAGGTTGGGTGGTAATGTGTACCAAGGTATGATGTATTGTTGCCGCTTTTTCGAAATAAAGGAACGTTTTCTCACCCGATTAATGTACTTAGTAGAAAAGTCGCACCTCGAAGAGGTACTAGCCAAAAGACTTTGGTTCATTTTAGCGACTCTTTTTTATATAAGGCTAACCTAACAAGGCTCACTAGCACACACTTTCTGGACCGTTTTCCTTCTAGATCATTTATTATGTTATTTCTTTTTGCTCTTATTCCTAAAGTTACCTCCTTTACATGTTAGCCAACTTGAAAACTCTTTAAAAAGGCAATGTTATTGGAAAATACAAATTTGTTACCAAAAATAGGACGCCTTGCATCGAAACGGAACACGCCTTCACTTTGCGCGTTGTCACCTTGGCCCCTGAGCAGCTTTTCAATTAAGAATAATGATAAGTTAGGGAAGTGATGAACTTGCATTCATTTCTATTTTTTTTGTCAAAGTTTCCTTGACTGGAGCAATGTTTCCTTAGTGAAAATATGACACTTATGCGTGTTTCGTGACAAGTTTTGAGAGATTTATTACTCTTAATGATGCAGGAAAAAAGGGATCTTACTTATCCCAATTGATCAAAACCAGCCACTCTCAGATCAGGGTCCTTTTGATGTTGTCTTGCACAAGGTGAGTTCTTGCCCGTGAGAGTTTAGATGCCATTCCTGTACCTTTTTTCTTGTGTAAAACAATGTTCTTTATAGAATAAAATGGCATATCTTGCCGTCATTATGTTCAACGCTACGCATGTGTCCGCATCTGTTGGAAGGGGATTCAGTGCACGCCTTCTCTATTGTTTTTGTTTCTCATCTCATCATCAAGCGATTGGCATTAAAATGTGTCCAAACAGTTTAATGGAACTAGTAAATGGTATTCGATTGATAAAACTAGCTTTAATATGACACATTTTCTAAGGTGTAAGTATTACAGATAACAGAACATCATAACATTGATATTTTGTGCCATTTTTCGATTGCAAAGTGACATATTGTATTTTCATTGGCTAATTAGTGCCTTGCAGTGTTTAAGCTCATCGAAGCGGTAAGTTGAATGCTCTGATGTGCCGAGTCTCTCCTTTCATACATCTCTTCATTTGTGTTCTAAGTCTAATCTAAATAATATACCCATTTTGTGGGGGAAGTAACTGTTTATGCTATCATAGACCGACCATAGTTTGAGTTGGGTTGTTTATTTTATTTTCATTTCAGCTATATTTGGATGAGCATTGATATTACTTCCCGTCTATATTCTTTGCCAAATATGTCTGTAATTACCCCGAAATTATGTGCTTTGTAGTTTATAGCTTTCTGTACTATTGTTGATCCTTATCTTTCTCTCTTGTCTATCTTACAGTTGTTAGGAAGCGATTGGTGCCAGATTCTCGAGGTATGTCATTTTTTATTTTACCTTCAAATGTTTCAGAATGAAACGTTGATACGTTGATGATTGTGTGAGTTTGCCTGTTGCTCATGAAATATACCAGGTTTCGTATCATATTTTTTGAATGTCCTTCTGACCATCTTTTTCTCTATAATTTTTTGTCTTGTTTTTGAAGGAGTACAGACTGAAGCATCCTGAAGTAATGGTCCTTGATCCTCCCTATGCAATACAATGTGTACACAACCGACAGTCTATGCTTGAAGAGGTTGCTGCTTTAAACTTGGCTGATTCTTGTGGTAAAGTCTGGTACTTGTTATGAACGCATATGTGACAGTCTTACTATATACGGAGTACATTTTACCTATTTCACGATTATATAAACTTACTATGTCATCCTCCTTGGATTCCTTTTCATTGACATCTTGCCGTAAATTCTGCAATGTTATATTACTTGTTCTATGTTTGGATGTATCATAGTTGGTGATTCCTTTTCATTCCTGAACATAATTTTTTTTCTTCATGTAGGCCGAGTATGCGTGCCAAAACAGCTGGTTATTGAAAAAGACTCTTCTTCAATTCCAGATGAAGTTGCTAAAGCTGGATTGAAATTACCATTGGGTATATTATCTGCGCTCAAGTCTTCTTTCTCAGTTGCAATATATATCTTCATCACCGTTAACCCAAACTTATAAAGCTGAGAAGTACTTTGTTGCTTGTTGAACTTGCTGTGTATCCCCTTTCACCATGTACCCACGATAGGATAACATAAAAATTCCCTAGTCAATGAGAGTTATTAAATCTCAAAGATGCAAAAAATGAAGCTTTACTGGAGTTACTGCATCTTAATTGTCGAGAAAACGGGATGCAATCCCTCAATTCCAATAGTATTATGGCTTGGCCAATATTTTCTCACAATTTTGATACTTACAACTTTGTTACAATGATCTGAGTAAGATTACATTATTATATCTTTACATATTTGAGTCTGTCTGATTACCAAAGTCAAATAGGGACGATTAAATTTTGGATGGAGATAGTATTTATTATTGTCTTTTCGTTTATTTATGTTTGCCTGTGTACGGTGCATTTGAAGCTGCAAATTTGAATTGTAAGTGCAGTTGCAAAGCCGCTGTTTGTGGACGGAACTGCAAAATCACACAAACTCTTCCTTGCTTACGACAATGTTTCATTGTTTAATCTCGAGCCTCCCTTGGTTCTTCAAGAATTTGTTAACCACGGTAAGTTATTACTGTACTCTATTAGATGACGTCATCATTTGGATTCCCCATTCCTCTGTAATCTACATCCATGCTCACACTTGCAGGCGGTGTCATGTTTAAAGTTTACGTCGTTGGTGATGCTATAAAAGTTATCCGCCGTTTCTCTCTGCCTGATGTCTGCAAACGTGAACTATCCAAATATGCCGGGGTTTTTCAGTTCCCTAGAGTTTCTTGTGCTGCAGCTAATGCTGATGAGGCCGATCTAGAGCCTGGTGTTGCTGGTATGATTTCCTTTTATAGGGGCCGAGGATTGTTAATGTCAAATTGCTTCCTAATAAGGAAGTTTTGAGAAATTTGGATTGATATTTGTTTTCATGCAGAGCTTCCTCCGAGGCCATTGCTAGAGAAGCTGATTGGGGAGCTTCGCCGCAGAATGGTAATCCTCTCGTTTCTTAGGCTTGAAGTTTTGACGTCACACTTTTTTCTTCTTCTGACATATACTACATCCTTCAGGGCCTTCAACTATTCAATATTGACATGATCCGTGAGCATGGAACTCGAGATATGTTCTATGTGATTGACATCAACTATTTCCCTGGCAAGTGCTTACTTTAACAAAATACTATTCTGGGTTCCGACAACATGATTTGGGCTACGAGTATTGCTTTATCCTTTGTCACTGATCTAATACTGAAAAGAAAACTCTGTGAACACCGTGATACAGATTTCAAATTCTCATCATGTACAATGCTAATACGTCATTTCTTATTAATACTTATCTTGGTTGTGATTTGCCATTTTACCAGGTTACGGAAAAGTGCCAGAATACGAACACATATTTACTGATTTCCTGCTGGACATTGGGGAGCGGAAAGTTAGAAAGAAGCAGTGTACATAAATGGTGGAGGGTTGTCATAACAGTATAACACCAGCGAACGAACAGCTCTGGTCATTCCAATGGGGATACTGGACACACACATGCCATTGTAACCTGGAAGGGTCCTTAGTTGCACTTGCATTTGTAATATACGAAACTGGTATGGAATTACCATACTGCCCTCTGAAAGTGTTTTTGATTCAGGCATCGGGTTATGGGTTGAAATGTTTGCGTATGGACGTATATGATCCAGGAATCTTTGTAGCTATCTTCATGCATTTGGCAGGAAGCTGTACAAATATGATTGTTGTCCCTCAGTTTTTTTTTAATTAATTATTATCATTATTGTTTTGAATAAAAGATCTTTTTGGATTTTAAGCTGATGCTAATTGAGTAGATATCGAGATTTCCAAAAATGCTCTTTGTTTTAATTATCATTCTCGTGTGTTTTACAACGATCAGTGTTCATGGAGCTGTTCTTCATGTGCTAGACGATAACCTACTTTGGCACGAAGGTAATTAGAACAGAATAAATATACATCAAATCACGCTTCAAGCTGACCGTTTCACTATGTAAACTGCACTTCAAACTGACGCTATGGCTGTTTTGGGAATGTTCCTTTTTTGAATGACTGGGTTAGTCTTTTAAACAAAGCTTCGGAAATGGGTGCTTCATTGGCGTCTGTTGATTGTTGCCAACTGATTTTTCGACCCCTGTGCCTTAAAGATATTAAACATTCCGAGTATCACGTTCTTTCACAAGTTGATGTCGCAATTTGAATTGAGGCACAAGGATTACAGTCAAGGAGGCTATGAAATTTAAGCTCTTCCCTTTTCACAATTGACAAGCATAGTGTTCCGACACATTCCGTATGTACTATTTACAAGATGGAACAATTTACATAATAGAGCATCATACATTTACTACAGTGGGAGCTAGTATCACGAAACGAGAACAAAAGGACTTCCCTGTAACCGGGGGAAAGCATACTGCCGTTTGCCATTGGCTCATTGCTCATAAAACACATAAGCCGAGCTGTACGAACCCTACTCTTCTTCACCCAAAATTGCTCACTATCAGATGTCCAGGACTTGGCAACTAATCAGTTCGGCAGATTCAGCTTGTCTGTGTGTAACGATTTTCCAAAACAAGCCGGGTTGAGAAGATTCAGCAGAACTTCCATCAGGATTTGCAGTCCCTTGCAAAACTACAAAATTACAGTGTGCATCTTTGATGATCACATGAAGTTTTCCAGATAAACCAGTAAGTAGATATGGTGATTCACCATTGGTCTGGTCATAATTCACTGGAACTTCCCCGTGAACGACTTTCCAAGAATCATCTCGATGATCATATACTTTAATCTTTGCACTATCCCAATTACCTGACAGTTCTATAGCATATAACTCATCATCGACTACAGCACTTAGTTTCGTTCCTGCTTGCTTGGCAGGCCAGCCTTCACCCATACCAGCAGGCATTTCAGTCCACGAGTTTGTCTCAGGGTCATATATCTCACCACCGGCGTCGACAAAGAAAGGCCAACAATATAGGCTTTGAGGTACATATAACTTGCCTTTGTATGTTGTCATCCCTGTGGCCATGGGCTTGAGAAAATCCGCCAGAAAAGCAGTAGGCATCGCCTGAGCTTTTGAAAACGGCATGTCAGGAATTTCAGACCATTGACCCGTCTCAGGGTCAAATACTTCGGCTGACTGCAAGGGTGCAATCCCATTGCGAAATTTGTTGACCCCACCGATAGCATAGAGTTTATTGTCTATTACTCCGGTTTTGCTATATGCTCTGCCGGTTAACATGGGGGAGACTTCAGTCCAGATGTTTAAAATAGGATCATAGCACCAAACACAACTAAGGGCCGACATCCTTGATAGTCCCCCGATCACATAGAGGTAACCATTCATGACCCCAATAGAACAACCACAGAACTCGTTTTTGTTCCGTGGATCACCTCCACCAAGCCACACTCTTATAGCATCTGGTATTTTCATTCTTGATCCCCAGGAATCCCATATTTTATGAAGGGTCAAGGGTTTCCGAGATTCAACTTGGAGGCCATGAGGCATAGGTGGAAGCTTCAGCCATATCTGAGAGACGGGATCCAATGCATGCCATAATAGAACTCCTTCACTGCGGCATAGCATGAAGAGCCACTCCTCTGTCAAATTAAGTTCTTTTCTCAAATTAAATATCTCAGGATTAGTAATAGCATCTTTCCAACATCGAGAAACCTGCTTTAGTCGTAAGTAGTGAATTCTAGGCACCCTGGCAAGAATCTGAAGTGATATCTCATCTGGAAGGTAGGGAATTAATCGTGTTGTTGAATCAAAGTAGCTTGTTACTCTTTGCCGTTTGCAAGTGTCGCCCAAGAAGTCCTCACTGCGGTTGCTGTTAGGCCTATTACTACAACTACCATTGTTGTTCAAGCTAAATACCCCACCCATGAAGCCAACCTCAATTCGAAACCATAAATCTTAACCCTGAAAATGCACAAGTCAAAACCCCATAAATTTCAAAAATGCACAAGTCAAGAGCCAAAAAGCTACGAAAAGCCATCTAATGACAATGCAATTAGAAATGGAAACGCAAACTTTTGCCGAGCTTGATATTAGATAAAATCACTACTAATCCCGTCATTGCCTAAACAAACAAACAAGCATACAGACCAAAAGAGGTTACGAAAACAGTAATAAAATCTGAATTATTTGGGGGCAAGATAACATTTGTCTTCCTTGTTCTTCACTTAAAGTCTGTGGCTACTAAGTCATCAGACTCACCACCGACATCCGCCACACAATAGAACAAACTCCACGCTCAAATCAGAAGCGTATCGGATACAGTATCAGATACAGATACATCCATACATGCAATCGATTTCGATACCACAAAAAGAGGCAAGAAGCTTCAATCTTTTCACACCGTATACGAACAAATCCTCTAGGAATCTGAGGTTCACACACAGAAGAATACGAAACCTTAATTGGCGAAAATTTGCAGTAAATCCATACCATTTGACCCGCAATTGTTGGATAAATTCAGAAACAAACACGAAATTGTTTATTCTCCGATTTCCTACTGATTGATTCTCACAGATGAAAAACTAATACATCAAATAATAACATCGGCAACTTAGAAAACTAGGTTAAAATGAATTTGAAATGTAAATTAAATCAGCGATCGTAAAAATCAAGAACAAACAAAACTATGGACGAATTGAATTACATAGACAATTATGATCTAACTAAGAAAGAAGTAATTTATATAAAGATCATGATCGAATTAGAGAGTGAAATCAAGCATACCTGGTTTGATCAAATTGGGGGAGAAAAGAGGCGATTGGCAAGTAGAGTATCTGTATCAAAGCCAACGTAGCTTGCTTATACTATACTACCCCCTCCGTCCATTATTTATCGCCCCACTCCATGAATATATGTGAGGAGTATTTTAATGGAGTGGGGCGATAAATAGTGGAAGGAGGGAGTATATTTTACTATTATTTTATTTATATATACTGTAATAGTAGGTGTAATAATGATGATACACTGTACACAGTCATTTTCCCAACTTCATTTTGGGACGGTATTATCTGTCGTAAATTATAAGGTGAAATATATACTAGTATCAGATCACAGATTTCTAGTGAATGTCAAATGTTTTACTACTATATTTTATGTTTATTAGTATGGGTAGGGTCTACTTGAAAACGATTTTTCATTAAATTCATTGAGAGAGTAATTACAAATAGAGGTAACAATGACATGAGTCTTTTTCTATGGTAGTATTAACTAGAGAAATAGAAATACATTTGTGTAGAAAAGACATAACATTAATATGATACTAGTGTAATTCCCGTGACACGTCACGGGGTTTTGAACTTCTTTTTAAAATGATTAAAAGTTAATAATACTGAAACATATCCTATGTAGATCGGCAGAGACAACGCAAATGTTATTACCGACATTTGATAAAAAGATCCATATAATAAACGAAATTGTTTACTTTACAACTTGATGTTAAGTTACGTATTTGTAGTTCTAAGATGACCCGTCACACAACTTTGAAAAAAAAATTAGTGTGACACCCGTGACACATCACGTGCACGGAGTTATAAATAACATTTGAAGTGTAGTTTGGTAATGACAATACAAATGTTATTTGATTTAAAATTCATATAACAATGAAGGTCTTTGCGTTGTTGTCTATTGATGTTGGGTTACATATTTCTTGGTTAGAGAACTCATCACAAAATTTCGAAAAAGAACCTACAAAAATGAGAGACCAAGAAAATAAGGTTATTTTGGGTAGTTGTGGGTAGAACTTGTCATTGGTAAATGAATTTCTAAGAAAGGAATTAGACATATTACGGGTTGAATAATGAGATGGCGCCACCCGGTGGCGCCGAATTTGTGCGCTACCGAGGGTATTTTAGTAATTTACTAGGATAATATTATTTTTTTTAAAAAAATATTATTTCAAAAGTAGTTAGTTGGCAAGGGTAGAATTGGTACTTCACAAAAGAAGTTAAATTATATATATAATAATTATATAATTTAAAAAAAAAATCAAAAGAGATATGTTAGTTACTATTGAAGATCATAAAAAAAAATATCGTATCTTAATTGTAGGAATTAGTTAGGTTAGACATATATTGAAAAAATTAAATCTGTTTGTATTACATATATAATTTTATCATATTTATTGCAATGAAGTACACTTGGATGAGTGGTATTTATGAGGCGAATTGATTATGTTTTAATTGTGCTCGGGTTCGAGTCACACATAAACCATTTTTTCATTTTCAATTTTATTTTAACGTTTCAATATCTCTCACTTTTTTTCCTAAAAACTACAATATTTTTTTTTTCATTTTCAATTTTATTTTAACGTTTCAATATCTATCACTTTTTTTTCCTAAAAAACTATTTTTTTTCATTTTCAATTTTATTTTAATGTTTCAATATCTCTCGGTTTTTTTTCCTAAAACAAATATGTAGACAATATATAAATTGTTTACCCAAACAATTAAACATTGTCCATTTTAATAGTATAAACCAATATTTTTATCTTGTTTTATTGTTATTGATAACCTTGACTATTTTTTTGATGACGCGGAACTTGTTGTCGCAATGTTAATTCTTTTATTTATTCATATTAAATTTTATTACAACAATCTATCCTTTACAATATCAATTATTTATATGTGTCTTGATCATCATCATAAGACGAAAGAGCCGGGGGAGAACCGCCTAACAGCGCGTTTACTGAAGGCGTCTGGTATATATCATGAGTTTTAGGACGGGGGCGCACATACCAAAATTCAAAACTAAGTTGATTTTTTTCAATCTATAACATCGTATAAATTAAAGGTTATACTAATATTAAGAAAAAATAAGTCAAAATTTAAATAATCGAGGCGAAAAAATTTGTGTTCTCCCTACATCGAAATCTTGCATCCGCGCCTGAAAAATAATGATGAATCAGTAATACGTAAAGTAATGATGAAGAATCAATTAAAAGATACAGTAAAGATTATTTTATTTAAAATATTCTTAATTAAATAATCCTTTTTGAATTTTACCCAAAATCAAAATAAAGATTCTCAAGATCTTATTTTTTTCATTATTTTATTCCGGTGGCGCCGAGATTCGGCGCCACCGGGTGGCGCCCTATCACTATCCTTACGGGTTTACAAATTTTTTGTTATACTTGTTGTGTAGCATATAAAAAAATCATACGAAGGTGAAATAGTTAACCTAATATATCTCTTATAATTTGAGATAAATTCTTTTTGTGGAAGATAAAAGAAGTAAACGGGTCACTACGTGTTTGACCCGTTGGATCAAACTGAATTTATTAAATTAATACTCCGTAAGATATTTATATTTATATACTTTCACCGATTTTTTTTTAATATTTGCTTCATTTCAATAATATATTTCTCACATAAATTTAGGAAATGTGGTAAACATTTTAAAAAGAAGTATTATTTGGATTGTAATCAAAGGGGAACATAAGTTAGGCTCGGAAGAAATAGTATTTTTTATGGGTCGTTAAAAAAATGGAGTTATTTAATATTTTTAATAGTAAGAACATTGGTAATATAAAGACGATATTTTTTTAAATGGACGATATAAAGACGATAAAGACGAAATTTTTTAACATTGGTAATCCCCAATGCGATGCTATTCTAAAAGAGTAGCATTAAATGAGGGTGAAGATTACTTCTCCCCTAAACAATCTCATTTCTAATTACTAACCTAATTATCTAAACTAATCTAAAACACTAAAAAATTGGACCTATTTCAAAATTGAGCATTGTGGTTGAGACACCTCATTGAGCTTGGTGTCTTCTTTTATATAAAGAAGATTCTTTCCATTTTTTTTATATTTCTTCCTGTTTTTTAAAGATTTGTGAAGAATGTTTTATTGAAACAAAAAGAAACAGAAAAAACAGAGGGAACATTATTTTGTCTCTTTCTACGCAAATATGTAATATTTGATCCATTATACTCCGTACTATTAAAAAGATGGATATTTCGTCACAATCAAAGTCTTGCAACTTGGTGGCAATTTGGCAGAACTTTCCTTTAATTTGGGCCCTTCCTCTACTGTCCTTAGCTTTCTAGTATGTAGTATGTGCGCCACCAACTCTTACTTCTGTGTTAGAACTTCAAACATACTGAAAACAAAAAAAATGGCTACTGGAATAGTTATCACAGTTGCTGATAAACTGTTTGCTGTGCTCCACAGTCAGGAATTGAGGGATGTATGCTCCATGTTTGGGTACGAGTCTCAACTCGATGACCTCAAGCTCACTGTCTCCACCATCAAGTCTGTCCTCCTCGACGCTGAATCTAAGCACCATGAGCTGAGTCACGAGGGCCGGGATTATATCGAGAGGCTCAAGGAGGCTGTTTACGATGTTGATGACTTGCTCGACGAGTTCAACACCATTGTCCACAAGAATAAGGCCAAAAAGGGTGGTGGCAATAAGGTCTCTAAAAAGGTACGTCGATTCTTCTCTCGTTCCAACCAGCTTCTCGTTGCTTATAATATGTCGCATGAGATTAAGTGCCTTAGGAGTAAGTTGGATAGAATTGCCAAAGATCGTCGACAATTTGGGCTTAGTGATGTTTACGTGCCTGTTAAGAGAAAACAGGAAACCATGTCTTTTGTTGGTGAAGATAGTATAATTGGGAGAGAGGTTGACGATGAGGCTATTGTGAAAATGTTGCTTGGAGATTCCGACTCTTCTAATAGCATCGTCGATCCTAAGGTTTGTTATGTTAGTATCGTTGGGATGGGTGGGTTGGGCAAAACTGCTCTCGCTCAAAAGGTGTATAACGACAATAGGGTTAAAGAGAGATTTGAGTTGAGGCTGTGGGTTTGTGTGTCTGATGATTTCGTCTTGGAAAAAATCTTCAGGCAGATGCTCGAAAGAGATGTGTTTAACAGGGAAGATTTACAAAGACAGGTTCGAAATTTGATAGAGGGGAAGAGGTATTTGCTTGTTCTAGACGATGTATGGAGTGAAAGCCGTGATGAATGGGATAAATTGAAGTGGTTTTTGGACTTAGGTGGGAGGGGTAGTAGAATTGTGGTTACTAGTCGCTCGAAAAAGGTTGCAAGAGTGGTCGGAGATGATATGTCCCACGAGTTAAAAGGGCTTTCGGAGGAGAATTCGTGGAAGTTATTCAAGAAGTTGGCATTTAAATCAAGTGAAGAGCCGATGAATAGTGATGATCATCTCTTCGACATTGGCAAGGAGATAGTGAAAAAATGTGCTAATGTTCCTTTGGCCATAAGAGTTGCAGCTAGCATGTTGTTTGAACAGGATGAGAGAAAATGGATAGCATTGAAAAATGCTAATTTGATGGAGACGGAAGTAGGCAGTGAGAATGGTATAATTCGGATATTGAAGTATAGTTATTATCATCTCACCCCGGTTTTGAAGAGTTGCTTTAGCTATTGCGCGCTTTTCCCCAAAGATTCCGTAATCTTCAAAGAGTCGTTAGTTAGGTTGTGGTTGGCACACGGATGCCTCGATCAACCAGTTGGCTATCAAAATAACGAAGATTTAGGCGACGAGTATTTTTCTATCTTATTGCACAGATGTTTTCTGCAAGACCTTGTGTATGATGATTATGGTGAAATTGAGTATTGTAAGATGCATGATCTTGCACAAGAAGTAGCCGGTAAAGAGACCATTCTGTTAGATTCTCCGAAATGCCTACTTAACAAGAGTATTCATCTCTCATTTACGATTGATGGACTTCAGCTCCTGAGAAGTCCTCTTACTCAATTGGGTACGATAAACACATTGCGTACTTTTCTAACACGGTTTCGAATGAATCAGATTTCATTTGAGTCGAATGTCCTTGCAATTTGTTCACACCTAAAACGATTGAGGGTACTGGACTTGTCTGCCTTTTCCTTCAATACGTTACCAGATAGTGTGGGTAATCTATCACACTTGAGATTGTGAGATTGTATACTTGAATGAGTAATTAGATTAATGAATGAGCAAGTATAAATACATCTTGAGTAACACTAAGCTAACTATTAACAAGCCGTAACCTAGTATCTATACAGTTATACTGTTACCTAAATACAGAGGATTGCAGTATCTACAGATATAGAAAATATAACAGTATTATCTTATATCATTATCTTCAGTATCTTTATCTCCAATATGCTCCCTCAAGGAGGACGTTTCACAGGAAACGCCGATCTTGGAAAGAAGTGGAAAAAGTTTGGGCCGGGGCAGCGGTTTCGTCAAGACATCCGCAAGTTGGTCTTCAGTAGCAATATGTTGAACTCGAAGTCGGTTATTATGAACATGCTCCCTAACGAAGTAGAAGGCAAGGGCAACATGCTTCATTTTAGAGTGGAAAACAGGATTGGCGGCGTAGTGAGTAGCACCTAAATTGTCACAGTAAATAGTGGGAGGAGAAGTAATCTTGAACCGAAGCTCAGAGAGTAGATCACGTAGCCACATAATTTCCATGGTGGCAGTTGCTACCGCACGAAACTCAGCTTCCGTTGTTGAGAGAGCAACGGCCTGCTGTTTGCGCGAGGACCATGATATTGGATTTCGTCCGAGATACACTATGAAGCCGGTGGTTGAGACATAGCCCGATTTATCACCTGCCCAATCTGCATCACAAAACCCGTGAAGAGACAGAGGAGAGGAGCGAAATAAGTTAATACCAACCTGGAGAGTACCCTTTAGATAGCGAAGGAGTCGTTTCAAGGCAGTCCAGTGAGCTTCTTGATCGAGGATCCTGCATAAATTGTGCAAGCCTATTGACGCTGAAAGCAATGTCGGGACGGGTTAGGGAGAGGTATTGGAGGCTACCGATTAAGGTACGATAATTAGTTGGCTGAGAAATAGGGGAACCGGACGAAGGGAGAAGAGGTGGGTAAGCAACCATGGGTGTTGCCGCGGGCTTGCAATCTAGCATCGCGGATTTTGTGAGAATATCATGTATATATTTAGTTTGAGTAAGTTGAAGGCCTGTGGGAGTGGGGTTAACCTCTATGCCCAAGAAGTACGACGGGAATCCGAGATCTTTTAGTGAGAATCGACGGGCGAAAGCAGTAAGGAAGGACGTTAGAGTGGTGGAGGGTGGACCAGTGACTATAATGTCATCTACATAGACAAGGAGATACATTGGATGTGAGCTATGACCAAAGAGGAAGAGTGATGGGTCTGACTGAGACTGAGAGAAGCCATATGATATGAGATAATTCTTTAGTTCAGTATACCAGGCTCTCGGAGCCTGTTTGAGGCCATATATGGCTCGGGTGAGTCGACACACATGATTTGGGGAGGTCGGGTCAATGTAACCAGGTGGTTGAGACATGTAGACAGTTTCAGTTAACGTACCTTGTAGGAAAGCGTTATTTATGTCAAGTTGTCGAAGGGACCAGCCACGGGTAAGAGCTAGAGCGAGGAGCAACCGAACTGTAACAGGCTTGACGACCGGACTAAACGTCTCCGAGTAGTCCACCCCTGGACGTTGGTGAAAACCTTTGGCAACAAGACGAGCTTTATATTTATTAATAGTGTTATCCGGATTATATTTGACTCTGAACACCCACCTACACCCAATAACATTATAGGATGAATCGGTAGGGACAAGCGACCAGGTGTTGTTAGCAAGAAGGGCGGAGTATTCCGCATCCATGGCGGAACGCCATTGTGGGTCAGACAGGGCTGCTCTAAGAGTGACAGGGGCGGTGGAAGAAGTGTGAGCAAGGGCCGCGTATTTAGGATTAGGGACACGTATTTTATTCATAAGACGCGTGGTGGGACGGGTTGGGGGAGGTTGTTCCGGGAAAGAGGGGATAGGTGACTCAGCGGCAGAAGGTGATGGCCGACTAGGGCCTGGTGACTCCGTGGGAGGTGTCGAAGGCTGGTCGGCCGGGGAGGAGTTTGGACCAGGCTGCTCGAGGAGCTGGTCAACCGGGGAGGTATCGGGTTCAACCGAGACCTGGGTGTAGTGGGCGCAGAACGAGGGCGCCGGGTGTAAACTTGAAGTGGTGGTGGGTCCGAGCGAGGGGGGTCCGGTGCAGGGGGCAGCACAGTTAAGGTGCCCGTGCACCATGTCGAGGCAGTAGGGGGGGTGACACTAGGTTCGACAGGTTGAGTAGAAGCAAAGGGAAATGAGTCCTCAACAAATTGAACATGACGAGAAGTATAAATTCGATTTGTGACTAAGTCTAGACAATGGTAGGCACTTTGGGTGGGAGAGTAGCCTATAAATATACATGGTTTAGATTTAGGTTCTAATTTGTGCTTAGTGTAAGGGCGGAGCCATGGGTAGCAAAGACAACCAAAGCTCCTAAGTTTAGTATAGTTTGGATTTCGTCCAAATAATTTAGCGAAGGGGGAGGTGTTGTGAAGATTTTTAGTGGGCATGCGGTTAATTAAATAGACCGCCGTGGTAAACGCGTAGGACCAATACGTAGTGGGCATGTGGGCGTGCGTGAGAAGGGCAAGACCGGTCTCGACTATGTGACGATGACGTCGTTCAGCTAGACCGTTGTGTTCGGGTGTGTGAGGAGGTGAGGTGAGATGAGTGATCCCATCAGAGGTAATAGAGGGGGTTAATTTTAGATATTCTCCTCCATTGTCGGAGAAAATTTGAACAATTGGTAATTGAAAGTATTTTTCGACTAGTGCGCGGAAGCGATTAAAAATCGGTGAGGTGTCAGACTTTTGTTTTAAAGGATAAATCCACGTGTATCGTGTAAAGTGATCGACAAAGACAACGAAATATTTAAAAACATCAACAGAAAATAAAGGGGAGGTCCAGACATCGGAGTATATTAATTCTAGTGGTTTAGTAGTATTCAGAGTATTAATAGCAAATGGTAGTTTGTGACTTTTGTGAGTCGAGCATGCGTTACAATGCGACGTTTTATTGAAAATTCTTAAATTAGCTAACTTAGATATGATATTAATAATAGGAGACGAGGGATGACCAAGTTTATGGTGCCACATAGGGGAAGGGGCCGAGGTGATCACGTGAGCCGCAGGGGGGGGACTTGGTTGCATCCATTCGTACAAGCCTTTGTTAAGTTGACCTCGAAGAAGCTCCTGTCCCGTCGACCGGTCCTGTAAGGTACAAGAGTCATGAGTAAAGTTAGCGACAGCATTATTGTCACGACAAAACTGAGACACGGAAATTATATTTTTAGAAATAAGAGGGGCGTGAAGAATGTTATTAAATTGAATAGGAGAATGATTAGAGAGAGATATAGAAAAGGAACCAATGTTTGTGATGTGAAGGGGAGACCCGTCACCCACTAGTAAATCATCGGACCCGTCGTAGGGGGCATGAAGAGCGAGGTTGTGTAGGTCATTAGTTATGTGGTGTGTCGCTCCACTGTCGATAATCCACGGAGCAGTGGCGGGAGCACCGGCAATCAGGTTGGCACGAGGTTGGTTTCGGCCGACGGAATGAGCAGGGGCAGGACGGGGCGGAACGACGATGTGGGGGTGGAGGGTTTTGAAGGGTGTGCAGTTTCGGAGGTAGTGTCCTTGGTTATGACACCACTGACACTTACCCTTGAAGGGAGGCAGGTTAGTGGTGTCGGTAGGGGTGGGAAGAAGGCCGGGCTCGGTGGAGGGACGAGGAGAGGGACGGGATTGGCGAGTGTACGCGGCATGAGCCGAGGCAGGAGTATGGATGTGAGAATTGTTGGCATATTTGAGTGATAGGTCGAATTGGATAAGACGTTCGTGAAGAGCGTCGAAGGTTATGACAGTGTCCCGGTGCATTACAGCCTCAATAAGCGTGGATTATTTAGCATAATCCAACCCACGGAGAACCTTGGCTATGACATCCTCGTTATCCATGGGTTTCCCAAGGTTGGCCAAGTCGTCCACACATGACCGAATTTCCTGCATGTATTCAGAGGCAGAGAGGTTGCCTTTAGAAATTGAATCGAGACGATCCTTAATCTGCATTATGTGTCCCCTGGACGGATTTGCATAGGTAGTTTGGAGAGAGGTCCAAATCTCAGCGGAGTTGGAGCAGGAGTTGAGGAACGGCACGATGGTGGCGGAGACAGAACTGCGAAGAGCCGCGCCGAGGAGTGCGTCTTGACGAACCCAGGTGGAGTAGGCTGGGTTGGCAGTGATAGTGGGTTTGTCATCCTTGTCAGTGCTAGTAACAGTCTTGGCAGGACATGGATACGTCCCATCTAGGTACTTGATGAGATCGAACCCAAAGAGAAGATCCGAAAGTTGACGAGCCCATCCACGATAGGTCATGGGAGTGAGCTTATCAATGCCGGCAAGATCGACGGCAATGAAGGGTGTTGTGGTGTCGTTAGGATTGGTGAAGATGACGGCTGATCCTGTCATGGTGGCACACGATTGATTAGGGTTTATGAATTATTTTAGGGTTGGAGCGTTTATGGCTCTGATACCATGTGAGATTGTATACTTGAATGAGTAATTAGATTAATGAATGAGCAAGTATAAATACATCTAGAGTAACACTAAGCTAACTATTAACAAGCCGTAACCTAGTATCTATACAGTTATACTGTTACCTAAATACAGAGGATTGCAGTATCTACAGATATAGAAAATATAACAGTATTATCTTATATCATTATCTTCAGTATCTTTATCTCCAATAGAGATATCTTAATCTTAGCGGTAAAAAAGAGTTGACAGTTCTCCCTAATTCGATCACCGGACTTTACAACTTGCAAGTGTTGGATTTAGATTATACCGGTGTAAGGGAGTTGCCGTTAGAAACGAGGAAACTTGTGAATCTGAGGCACCTGTCTCTTCGTGACTGCACACATTTGACGCATATGCCACCAGGTTTGGACAATCTGACAAGTCTTCAAACCTTAACGATGCTTGTGGTGGGAAAAGAAGCTTCTTCTAAGTGAGGTAAGCTTCGAGATCTCAATGCTCTTGTTAACCTGAGAGGTGAACTCAATATCATATTCAACGATACTTCGAGTTGTGATGTTTCAAACTATAGACAAGTTGAGTTACTAAGGACCGCCCATCTAAAGAAGTTGAGCATACAATATAGTGACCAAGGACAAGGAGCTATTGATGAAGCTTTATTGGCTTCTCTCCAACCTCACAATAGACTCAGGATAATCGAAATTCAGAGTTACAAAGCGTTGAAGTTACCTAGTTGGGTCGCCGAGTCATTAGCATCTTCACTTCCAAATCTTGTTAAGATTCAGCTTACAAAATTTGACAGTGTAGAAATTCTTCCTTCACTTAGTAAGCTCTGCCACCTCAAGTCTCTTGAGCTAAATGGTATGCCAAATGTGGAGTTTATGGAGGAGAGTAACGCGATTGTGGGTACGGCATTATTCTTTCCATCTTTGGAGGAGCTTGCATTGTCAGAATTTCGAAAATTGAAGGGATGGTGGAGAGAAGAGATAAGCGGGGTAGTAGTCCCGTCATTTCCTTTGTTACGTGTCTTAAATTTGCACGACTGTCCAAGCTTGACGACTTTACCTTCATGTCCAAAGCTATCTGAACTAAATTTGCGCAAATGTCACGAAGCACTGACCCTCTTGGAGAATAAAAGAGCAGCTTCAGGTACAGGCCCCTTCTTGTACATGGAGTGTGTGAGAACAGACAACATTATTGGAACGCTTGATTGCGTGTTTGGGAAGTCCCTAGGGGGTATTAATGATCTCAGTATTTTCGGCTTTGAGGGAGAGAGTTTGTCAATTTTAGCAGAAAAACTTGCGCATTACGACACTCCGATTAAAAAGCTGCATTTATGGGAGTTCCCAAACTTGAAGAGTTTGTCAGGAATCGTAAACCACTTAACTAGCCTCGAGTACTTGTACATTTTTGATTGCGTAAACTTGGAGTTGGAAAACAATGAAGAAGGGGCGAGGATGTCATGGGAACCCCTCCACTTGCTCTCTAGCTTGACCCTAGAATGTCTTCCAAAGTTGGTAAATCTGCCAAAGGAGCTTCAGTCCTTGACCTCTCTTCGGTCCTTGACGATAATAGAGTGCGAAAACTTAGAAGCATTACCGGAATGGATCGACTGCCTCACATCTTTGCAATCACTGTATATCACGGCGTGCCACAAACTGAAATCGTTGCCACAAGAAACCGCTCACATGTCAACTCTGAAATCTCTTGCCATTCATGACTGTGAAAGCCTTAAAACAAGATGCCATGAACCAGATGGTGAAGACTGGCCTAAAGTACGCCACATCCCTCGTCTTTACATCACGTAAATAGTGGGAGATGCTTGCTTGGTTAGCTTTCTACAAATTTTATTCCTAATTGTTATACATTGTGAAACTGTTCCTGAAAATACAATCAGAGGTGCCTATTATTGCCATTAATTGATGTATACAATTGTAACGGTTTGAATAACTCCGAATAAAGTCGGTAAAAGATGAGCTATTTGAGGTTGATGATCTTTTCAGATTCGATTTTTCTTATCCTTAAAATACTATTGTTTGCTCAACTTTTGATCGAGCTTTGCTAAAATAGTGATGGTTATACAAGTTGTGAGATTTTTTGAGACTGCCAGGATTCGAGCACGCGATCTTTGGTCACGCTGACTCTAGTACCATCTTAGATGAAATATTTCAACCAAAACCCGAAGGAGATGGTTGAGATCCAACTAATATAGGAGTATTTATTAGAGCTTATCTCAACCAAAATCTTACGGTAATGGTTGAGGCTCAACCCGGCTCGAAGCCAATAACCCGAAAGTGACCCAACCCGGTTGACCCATTTGCCAGGTCTACTGGAAGGACAACGTCAGCAAAGAAAAAAAAGCAAGTGGGGTTGCATTGCATTGTCAATGAATGGAGGATAATAGAGCAATTACTAGTATAGTCCCCGTGCAAAATGCACGGCTTATATAAAAGGTAAAATTGCTAATAAATACACGAATAATAATAGATATCAGACTCACATATCCATTTGTGTTAAAAATTTAATACTTGATCAAAATATATTCCTCCGTATCATATTTTAAAATGAAACTTCACTTACGTTCTAAAAAAAGTTTTGTTGTTAGTATTATATATGGATGTACTTCGAATTAACAATTTATGCAACGCATACTATATTACGGAGTAACAACTATGCAACAGTGTTACATAGTTAAATATGGACTTGTCTTTAGAAAAATAGTGATTTTTTTTATTACATCGTGATTTTTGTTGGTCATGTCATCTTCTAATCTAAAAAAAATTGTACAAATTTGTTGGGCTAATTGTAACTGTGCATAAGATATTTATTTATTGGGCTAAATGCAAGTCCATTGCTAAGTGTTTTTAGGCGGGAAAAAATTTTGTTATATCGCGACATGTGGCATTGACTTTTTTAATGGTTTCTCTTTTAGTATATAGAGGATAGTGCAATGAGGTCAAGTAAAAATGCCAAAAAGAAAACAAAAATCACCATACATATGGAATTCCAGGTTGTTCATGAGCCTCTCCTCCTTCTAGGCCTATTGATGCAACAGGAATTATTTTGATGTAATAACACCTTCCTTCGCTTCAATTCCTTCATGATGATTGCCCTTAGAAAACCTGTCATTTGCTGATTGCATCACCCGAAACCAATAATCAATGGAAATATAATCGACATAAAGAGGTCGGGAGAAAAAAATAATTGAAATGCAGTACGCCAGTAATACCAAAAGTGGCACTAAACTAATGAAGTATCAAAATTCCGAGGATAATGCAAACAGGATTGCTCATGTATAAAACCCAGTCTCTAATATTGAAACATGCCCATGTATGCATAGATACATAAAACAGGATGCGAAACGGACACGATGTGGGTATCGTAGGCGAGAAAATGTCCCAAGTACACCAACTCTGAGAGGCAAATACAAACAAAAGAGTAAACCAAAGGTGAAGCTTAAAATCACAAACATTACATGCCTGGTAATCTCTTGTGTGATTAACACATTTGTTTTCGCCCTTTTGTTTTCATAAGACGTGATTCAGCGTCAGATCCGATCAAATAATAACCGACAAGTCGAATCCAACTAGTCCTGTTTATTGTACGAAGCAAGCTAGAGGGAAAAGCTGTAATGTAGTGAACACTGACCAGACAATGTATTGGAGGCCCTGCAGAAAATTAAGATGAACAAATTAACGAGATAGAGATGGCAACCTAGTAGTACCGTGTGTAAAATATCAATGTGTCTATATTTCACTGTCTCAATGAATCACACAAAGACACAGTATGAAAACTTGACAACTGCCAAACTGAGTTGGAAAGAGATGGGTTTAACAGGGAAGAATTACAATTTACAAAGACAGGTTCGAAATTTGATAGAGAAGAGTTATCTGCTTGTTCTAGACGATGTAGGGAGGTATTTTATCGCGTAATTAAAGTCTCCATCAATTGTTCTATGTTGAAGCTAAAATTTTGTGTAGGCGTAGTATATGGCTTAGGTAACACCCATAAAATTTTCGGCCATAATTTTTTTCGACTCCAAATTTGCAAAAAAAAAGTGGATAATACACTTCAATTTGTAACTTTTTGAGCGACATTAGTTTATCGCGTGATTATACCATCAAATGTTCTCTGTTGGATCTAAATTTTTTTGTAAACGTAATATACGGTCTAGGTAATACCTCGTAAGTTTTTCGGCCATAATATTTTTTGACTCCGAATTTGCAAAAAACGTGATAATACATTTCAATTTGAGTCATTTTCGACCGACATTAGTTTATCGCGTAAAGGCACAATCAAATGTTCTATGTTGGAGCTAAAGTTTTGTGTGGGCGTAATATACGGCCTAGGTAACACCCCGTAAAATTTTCGGCCATATTTTTTTTTGGACTCCGAATTCGCAAAAAACATGGATAATACACTTCAATTTGAAACGTTTCGACTAACATTAGTTCATTGCGTAGAGACAACTTCAAAAAACATGGATAATACACTTCAATTTGAAACGTTTCGACTAACATTAGTTCATTGCGTAGAGACAACTTCAAATTTTCTCTGTTAGAGCTAAAGTTTGTGTGGGAGTAATATACAGCCTATTTAACCCTCTGTAAAATTTTCGGCCATATTTTATTTGGACTCCGAATTTGCAAAAAACGTGGATAATACACTTCAATTTGTACCGTTTTTGTATCGTTTTTGACCGACATTAGTTATCGCGTAAAGACACCATCAAATGTTCTTTGTTGAAGCTAAAATTTTGTGTAGGTCTAATATACGGCCTTGGTAACACCCCGTAAAATTTTTGGCCATCTTTTTTTGGACTCTGAATTTGCGAAAAACTTGGATAAATACACCTCAATTTGAGACATTTTCGACCGACATTAATTTTTATGCGTAAAGACACCTTCAAATGTTCTCTGTTGGAGCTAAAATTTTGTGTGGGCGTAAAATACGGCCTAGGTAACACCCGTAAAATTTCCGGCCAAATTTTTTTGAACTCCGAATTTGCAAAAACACGTGGATAATTCACTTTATTTAATTTGTACCGTTTTTGACCGACTATAGTTTATCGCGTAAAGACACCATCAAATGTTCTCTGTTGAAGCTAAAATTTTGTGTGGGCGTAATATACGGCCTAGGTAACACCCCGTAAAGTTTTCGGCCATATTTTTTTTGGACTCCAAATTTGCAAAAAACGTGGATAATACACTTCAATTTGTACCGTTTTGACCGACATTAGTTTATCGCGTGATTAGACCATCAAATGTTCTCTGTTGGATCTAAAATTTTTTGTGGACGTAATATACGGTCTAGGTAACACCCCATAAATTTTTTGGCCAAAATTTTTTGGACTCCGAATTTGCAAAAAAAAACGTGGATAATACACTCTAATTTGAGGCGTTTTCAACCGACATTAGTTTGTCGCGTAAAGGCACCATCAAATTTTCTCTGTTGGAGCTAAAATTTTGTGTGGACCTAATACACGGCCTAGGTAACACCCCATAATATTTTCGGTCATTTTTTTGGGACTCCGAATTTGCGCAAAACGTGGATAATACACTTCAATTTGAGACGTTTTTGACCGACATTAGTTTATTGCGTAAAGACACCTTCAAATGTTCTTTGCTGATGCTAAAATTTTGTGTGGGCGTAATATACGGCCTAGGTAACACCCCGTAAAATTTTCGGCCATATATTTTTTGGACTTCGAATATGCAAAAAAACGTAGTTAAAGTAATACACTTCAATTTGAGACGTTTTCGACCGATATTAGTTTATCGCGTAAAGTCACCTTCAAATGTTCTCTGTTAAATCTAAAATTTTGTGAGGGAATAAAATACGGGCTAAGTAACACCCCGTTAAATTTTCGGTCATATTTTTTTGGAATTCTGTGGACATGACGTAGGTCCACCCCGACGCGGCCACGCGCGGGTTTTGGGTAGGCGAATGAACCTCCATATGAGAAGGATCGAATTGAAATTTAAGTCGAAATGGAGTCGCCACCGAATTTTATGGTTATTCGGAACCGTTCGAGCCCACTCTATATCGCCATGGTCCATACACAAAGTATGGCCCATTTCGGTTTGAGAGTTTATTGGGCTCGTCCCTTTGCATATCGATATAGATGCCGACTTGGGCGGTTAATCGTATATTGAATGACTCTCGTTGCCAATGGATTCGGACATCCGGAAACCACGGTTCTGAGTAAGGGGTGAGGGTACGTGTTGGGAAGCCCACTAAGGACACCCAACCCCGCCCGCTCTTAGCGGCCTCTACTAGGACATCGTTTGACTTTTTAATATGCGCGCTAGTAATTCGGTGAAATGTTATGCAAACAGCGTTTTAGCTAAGCATGCGAATTAAATGTGAGCTACGTCAATTTAATGCATCTAATTTATTGTCGAAGTGATTTAGCATGCGAGGGTTCATTTATAAACGGTAAAACGCAAATAAATAAAGCAAAGCGAAATAAATCGGTTACAAGTTACACGGGCGGAATACAACCCGGAATTCACAATACGGCGTACAATAAAATAGAACAATTGAAATATACAATTGAAATGACGAGCAATAATTATAAACGGACCCGTGTATAAACTAGACCGTGATTTTGTGTGGGTGGACGAACCTTAATTAATTACACATTATATTTCATGTTAATCAAGGGACGGAGGTTCGAGACCTAGACGTGGTGCTAGCCCGATCTCGAACCTCGATGCCTTGTCCCGATTTATCACCTCGAGAAATTGAGTCTAAATTAATTATACGTCGGATACGACTAAAGAGTCGTCGACATAAAGTTAATAGTGTGAGACCGTCGATCAAAATCGTTTATGTGTCGTGATATGCATGAATTTTGAAAAGGAGATCACGTGATTGACTTTACACGCGTCGACTAAGTCGTAAAAAAAAAGACGAGGCTCGAATGTTGCATTAAAGCTCTCGGATTTCTGGGCTACAGGACCCATTCGGTCGAGTCATGGCCTGACTCGGTCGAGTGTGTCCTTAGACGTAGCTACTGCCCGTTTTTATGGGTGCTACTCGATCGAGTAGCAGGTGTACTCGGTCGAGTGGCACCTGTACGAGTTGTGACTCGTTTGTTTTAATGTGCTTTAAATCGATAATTGGCCGAGTCAAATAAAAATATTGACGGATTTGAATTTAACTCGGTTTGTCGGTATTATAATCATGTCTTGTATGATTATAATACCGTTATCGGAATTTTGTAGAAAAGGTTATTGTTTGATAAAAATTTGATTAGTGACGGAATTGCGCCCCTCTACGTCACGACGTCGATATTAATCCTTACGGATTATGTGACGTCGGTTTTCGTGTCAACGGGTTCCATACTAATCTTTGAAATGGATTCATACGCGTTCAACTACGAATGATCGGGATCGTGTTAATAAACGAACCTTAAAAAATGATCATCGTAGTCAAACGAGTTCGGATCCGAGTTTTGATATTATTATATATATACACGGTACATACGATATTATAGTAAAATATAATAACGATGATTAAATGCGAAAGGTAAAATGTTAGCGTTAGTAATCATGTCGTTACTATCGACTAAATATAATACTATAGCATAAATGAATGTACATAAAAAGGAACGAGAAGAAAGGAAGAAGAAGGAGAAATCGGTGTTGAATTGTTACACCCTCAACCTACATGCTCTTGCTTCTCGGAATACGGTTCGTCTAATGGCGACAATGGCGCGGGAACGTCGAGATATGTAGGAGGAGTTGATGGTGTGTATATGGCTCTTGGTTTGTATGGATTTTTACGAGTTTGTGCTCTCGAAATGCATGCAAGGATGACGGTGTTTATGGCTGAAAAATGTGTGCTAAAGGGTTGTGGAAGAGTTGTGTGTGTTGTCCCTTGTGTCAAAGGTTGACGGGTATTTATAGAGGCCTCGACACATGGGTCAATCGACCGAGTGGCGCGGGTGCACTCGGTCGAGTGCCCTCGCAGATGCACCTGGACCGTTTTTGTGAGGCTCCACTCGATCGAGTGGGCAATCCACTCGACCGAGTGGATCAATTAGGCCGTGCTAAATCGGGAAGGATTGGCCTTGATTTGCTCTTGATTGATTGTGATTGATTTTGGATAATTTTGAATGATCTTGGCTGATTTTTGAACCTGGTGCATGTTTTGAGAATGCATCCGGTCGCTTTTGGTGTTGGGTTTGTCTTGACCGGGTTTTGACCCGGTCGCTAAAAGACGGGAATTATTTTTGGTGTCGGTTTTGGCCCAAATTAGTCTTGTTTGACTCGGAATGACCCACTGGGCCTGGTTTTGAGGTTGGTTTTGTGAGATTTGTATCCCGTTAATAGCCCATGCCGAACATTATTAATTTTGAGCCCGTACCCGAGCGCGTTAGAGCACGTTAGCGTCCGATCATCATCGGGTGTTTTTTGGAAACTGCTATAGACACCTGGCGGTCAAAATTTGGGTGTCTACAGAGCCCCCACTCTGACTGAGGCTTGGACAAGGCGAAAGTC
This sequence comes from Agrostemma githago, assembly GCA_958450325.1. NCBI lineage: Eukaryota > Viridiplantae > Streptophyta > Magnoliopsida > Caryophyllales > Caryophyllaceae > Agrostemma > Agrostemma githago. The sequence continues at coordinate 67,680,830 of OY288252.1, read as the reverse complement.
AGAGTAGCTACCAGGTCAATCGAGGATTAAGACCTGGCAGACTTCCGGTCGGGTCGTTTATAGTCCATTAGACTTGCGTGAAAGGGCTCGCCAGCCATAGGATAGAAACCATACCTTGGCTGATGATAATAACTCCGTGGGGAATCGGACTTGTAGCATAAGTCCTGGGTGCGCCTATATGTGGGCCCATCCCGTACCATTCCGGGGAAAATGTCGCCTTGGGCTTCCGTTGGGGAGATTTCAGAGGGTTGCATGTCTCTTTTTGAGTCGTACCTGCATAAGTCACATAAAATGTATGCAACACGTAGGTAGTAAAAAATATGACTCGCGCTGGGGAAAAATGTTTTTTGAATTTTTGAAAGTTTTGAGATTTTTGAACCTTGAAATCGAAATCCTGAAAGCAACTCACATGCTAGGTTTTCAAAATGAAAGGGGTAGAAATGAGATTTGCAATTTAAATAGACCGAAATTTGACCTTGTCGAAAAGGATTTTCTCAAATGGCTAAGTTTTGCAAATTTTAAAATGGGAATTTGAAGAGAGAGGTATACTGACAGACTCGACTCTGGACGTGACCGGACGAGTTGACAGACACGAATGAACTCTCGAGGGATTGGACCGTGACTCGGTAGGGGGGTGGGCCACCTAACAAGACTCTTAGGTTGCGCTACTCCGTAGCCTAGGCGAGTGGCAACATGGTCGAATCCTCGGAATGGGAAGGATGCGTTATCGGGGAATTGCAGTAGTCTGTAATGAGACTGCACTGCACAACAGGGCTTAGCAATGTTGTAGTCTAGCGCTCTTGAATTCTTGGTTTCGAGGTATAGGCCCGAAGTGGGCGTGGTCTCGAGTCCTGACAGATCCTTGTCTTCGACTAAGTCGAGTACTAGGACACACTATAGACAGGAGGCTAGTTTGAAATCTTTTGGATTATGTGAGTGGATGGAGAACTTTTGTCTAAGAGAAGCCCCCAGGACAACAAAGCAGACTTGTTGAGAACAAGACAGTGTCGTGACCGGAATGATGGCGCTTTTTGAATGTGTGTCAATGTGGGTGGTTGTGCCTCTGTTGAAAGGCTGCCTACGTATTCACGCGCAGTGAAATCAAACCAAGCCGTAGTTCAGTGGATTGGAAGATATATTATGGTGCCTAAGCTAATAGGACTTTGTGTGTAACTAGCCATAGCGATGGTGTAGGCTAGGTGCGTTCCCAATGATGTCTTGATCAAGGGGATAGAATAGTTAGGATGTTGATCTTGTGGCTGTGAGCGTTCTCCGGGGTAGCCCCCAGAGGTGGTGTGAACTATTTGGGCATGTTCTATGCCGACTGCAAGTTGAGTTCCCGTGTTCTTGGTTTGGATGAGAAGAGTTAGGATGGGATTTTAACGAGTTCTGCTCTCGGGGATTTGACGAGTTCTGCTCTCGGGGATTTTTAACGAGTTCTGTTCTCGGGAATTTTAACGAGTTCTGTTCTCGGGATTTTTAACGAGTTCTGTTCTCGGGATTTTTAACGAGTTCTGTTCTCGGGATTTTTAACGAGTTCTGTTCTCGGGATTTTTGATGAATTTTGACCTCGGGTCTTTGATGAGTTTTGATCTCGGGTTTGTGTATGGTGATTGTGAATTCTGTTATGTAAAGGGGAAGTCGAGAAAAATAGCTCGAACTTCGATTGGGACAGGTTTCGATAATGCGGGATCTGGTTTCCATGTCTGGCCCTAATGGTTCGGGGTATCCTATGGAGCTTGAATCCTCAAAGTTCCGGGCTGTCTCTGTCCTGGGTCTCGGGAAGGTCTTGAATGTTGTAATGTGGGAAGGCTGAGTGTGGTGTTAGCTGACCAGCTTGATTGTCACTCCCCCATTGGATGGTATTGATAATTTTGAATTTGACCGTACCCCGGTCAAAGGATTTTCACTTGAGTTGACCGTTGACCACGGTCATGGGTATTCGATTTTTTTTGATTGACCTCTTAGCCCCGGTCATGGGTTTTTTGAATTTTTGCTGGTTGACCTCTTAGCCCCAGTCATGGGTGCCTCTTTTTTTTTTTTTTTTTTTGACAATGGCCTTTTTTTGTTTTGGCCTTTTGCTTCTTTCCTGGACTTTTGTTTTTTTTCGTCCAGTTTTTTTTTTTTTTTTTTTTATCACGGCTACCCCCCGATGGTGTTGTAGGTGGATATGGAGGTGGGCCCATCGGTTGGATTAGGCTTGTGGAGCTAAACCTTTTGTAAGGTGTAAGCCCAGTTGGTGTTTATGTGAGTGCAACTCATGGTGGTTTGGATCTCGGTATTGTCATCATAATTCCGAACAGGCTTGGTGGGAGCATCGTCCCAAGTTGGGTATTTCGGGCATCTATAGAGTCACGATGCTTTTTTTGCTTCTGGTCAGACTAAACGCTTAAGGTAAGGATTGGTTAGTCTTATTGGAGGGATGTTTATTGTGGGAAATGGGCTTGCCTCCCGTCTTAAACCCAAACTAGGAGACTACCCGGATTTGTCATAGGATTTGATATGCTCCTGCTAAGGGTAGTTTTGTGGTTTTCTATACCAGACATGGAACAGGTAAAAGGAAAACATGGGTCTCAGTTCCTGCAGTCATTATAGATGTGCCTATAATAGTCACGTGCATGTGCTCACAGTGTACGATGGTGTTCATCATGTTCTCGGAAACACAAAAGGGAAGCATATATGAGAGATTGAAAAAGCTGATTTTATTGAATTGAAAAAAAAGAGGACAGAATACAGTCGACTCTGACTCTGGAATTGAAAGAAATAGAACATCCTAGACTCGGACTCAGACTCGGACTTAAATCAAATCTGGGCTCTTGGATGAGGTTGTCAATAGTCTTCGGCTTCTAAGGACTCAAGTGGATATCCAGTATAGCCTTCGGTAGAAGCTTCACCCAGATCTTCATTATGTCGAAGATCGTCTTCAATCCTGATGCCCATTTCGGTAAGCACTGTAAAGTTTGAAATGCCGGCATACCTAAGATGGACGCGGTAGGAGGGTAGGAGGTTGTTGATGAACGCCTCCACTAGTGTCTTCTCGCTGGGCTTGTCTACTAGCTTAACACTCTCGGCCCGCCAACGTTGAAGGTATTTGGTGAAACCTTCTGTTGGATCTTGGGCCATGACTTCTAAAGTCCGCATGGTTGTCTGAAGTTCAGTGTTATCAGAATAGTTTTTAGCGAACTCGGTAGCCACATCTTCCCAAGTGGGGAATCTTTTTGCATTAAGCCTATAGAACCAGGCTTTTGGATATTTTCCGAGAGATGTGCCGAACAGATTGATGAACATGTCGGCTTTGACCCCCTTGATTGCCATAAATGCTTTGAAGGCTCGGAGGTGTAGTAATGGATCCTCCGTCCCTTCGAATATGGGTAACCCCTCTAAGTTGAGATCTGTTGGTAGTTTCTCACTGATGGGTGTATAGTCTCGGGAGTTCTCAATATAAATATTATTCCCTTGAAGGGCGTGGAACTGTTGTTCGAGCTCACGCACCGTGCTGATCAGTTTGGCAAATGGCCCAGTATTTACCAACCCATAATCGAGGTCTTGCCGTTCAATGACCGTTAAACGAGCATTCATGGCCTCTTGGTTGGTTTTCAGGAACCCTATATGGGTTTCGGTTATGGCCTGCTTACTAGCCATTTTCTCCAGCAAAGCCTTTATTTCATTGATGGTGTTTTCCATATCCTTATTCCCGGTTGTGGGTGCCATACTCTGCGAGAATACCCACGCAATCAGAAATGTTGCTTCGGAACTTGACTACACCAAGGCATAGGAAATAGCGCGGGAGGAGAGACAACTCTGGTTTGACTCGGGTTAGACTCTCCTAAGACAAATACGTGGGGTGCGATTCTCGGAGTGACTGTGATTAATCTCCCCGTCGGAGAATAGCCCCCAAGTGAGACCAAAGACTCCGATAGGACTCAGATGGTGTGACATCTAAGTGACTCAAAAGTGGGGTACGTGAGACAACACGTGTAAGACATGACCCTTAGAGCAACCGTGATTGATCGCTCTGCTAGAGGGTAGCCCCCGAGTGGGGTTGAAGATTTTGTTAAAACTCGAGTGTCGGACGAGTGACCCTTAGACGTAAGGACCGTGAACCTTTTTTATAGGGCTATGCCTTGTAAAAGGTTGACTCGGAAAAGACATCTAGACGGGTGACTTGTGAAAGGTGGGCCTTCCTTAGGATCTGGCGGGTGGGCCGAGTCCTGTTCGAAGAAAGGTCAACGTGAGACATCCCCAGACTTTGGACTCGATTGTGTAGATGGGCCCTCCTTTGTAGGAGTGTGTCCTACGTAGGTGGGCCATGCCTTAGTCAAATAAGGCGGACTGGGGTAGGGAAGAAACTCGTGATGTAAGATCGACAGAGTTTCGACGCTAAAGACTTCGATGACTTATGACAAGACCCGACACTGCTAAATACGGGAAGTCGTACGAAGAGGAAAGTTTTGAAAATGATTACTTTTGGAAAGTCCGAGAAAACTCGGGGAAAGGCCCGATTTTTCAAGAAAAATCGGAAAGTGTATCGGGCCTAGGTTTTGAAAGTTCGAAAATATTTTCGAGTTTTGAATTGGGCAGCATACCGGCTAGAAAGTGGGCTATTTTGAGTAAAATCATAAGTCCTAAATTCGGTATGTATCCCGGGTTTTGAAAATTGGATATCTTGAAAATTGAGAAGATGGTCCTGAAATTGGACGTGGGCCAATAGGATCGGGCATTTTGAAATGTTAGAATGGTTGCGAGTAAATTCGCATTTTGAAAAATAGGGAGACGGTCCCGTTTTTTGAAATTGGCAGCATGCCGACAGGACCGGTTTTTTTGAAAAGTTGAATTTTTGAAATTTTGAATATCGAAAATAAATTTCCGAAAATTTGAAAATAGAAAATAAGATCCCGAAGATTTGAAAATAAAAAACGGCATCTCGAAGATTTGAAAATTGCGAAGGGCATCACGAGGATTTGAAAATCGAAATTGAATTTTGAAAATTCGAAAATCGAATGGTGGATCGGAAATTCGAATTTTGAAATGGGCGGCATGCCGGCTAAAAAAAAAAATAGGCTTGTTTTGAGTTAAATCTTAAGTCTAAATTTCGGCACCTTTCCGAGTTTTTGAAAATTTGAATATTTTTGGAAAGATGCATTTTTTTTGAAATGACGGTTTTTGAAAACGACACGGAAACCAAGTAGCACATAGTCACGTAAGCATTATAACGACACCATGTATGCTTTACACTAAGTCTCGGTCGGTCTGAATAGGGTCTATACCAGTGTTCATGGTCTAGTCGAGAAACGGGACGGTCTTCCTAACTCGAGTGGAATTTAGAACATGCCGCAAAGTCCATACGAGTCGACCATGAACACCTTTAACGTATCCAAGACTGAATACGTCGTGGTATAGTGGGACGTCGGTCACCAGTAGCGGCCCGGGTAAATATGGGGTTATGCATGAACCGTAAAACTAAAACGCATATTGTACTCGTCAAACGATTTCTATTCGAGTCTCACCCTGAGAACTCCGATGGTAAGGCACACATCGGTTGATCCCCAGCGGAGTCGCCAAATTGTGGACATGACGTAGGTCCACCCCGACGCGGCCACGCGCGGGTTTAGGGTAGGCGAATGAACCTCCATATGAGAAGGATCGAATTGAAATTTAAGTCGAAATGGAGTCGCCACCGAATTTTATGGTTATTCGGAACCGTTCGAGCCCACTCTATATCGCCATGGTCCATACACAAAGTATGGCCCATTTCGGTTTGAGAGTTTATTGGGCTCGTCCCTTTGCATATCGATATAGATGCCGACTTGGGCGGTTAATCGTATATTGAATGACTCTCGTTGCCAATGGATTCGGACATCCGGAAACCACGGTTCTGAGTAAGGGGTGAGGGTACGTGTTGGGAAGCCCACTAAGGACACCCAACCCCGCCCGCTCTTAGCGGCCTCTACTAGGACATCGTTTGACTTTTTAATATGCGCGCTAGTAATTCGGTGAAATGTTATGCAAACAGCGTTTTAGCTAAGCATGCGAATTAAATGTGAGCTACGTCAATTTAATGCATCTAATTTATTGTCGAAGTGATTTAGCATGCGAGGGTTCATTTATAAACGGTAAAACGCAAATAAATAAAGCAAAGCGAAATAAATCGGTTACAAGTTACACGGGCGGAATACAACCCGGAATTCACAATACGGCGTACAATAAAATAGAACAATTGAAATATACAATTGAAATGACGAGCAATAATTATAAACGGACCCGTGTATAAACTAGACCGTGATTTTGTGTGGGTGGACGAACCTTAATTAATTACACATTATATTTCATGTTAATCAAGGGACGGAGGTTCGAGACCTAGACGTGGTGCTAGCCCGATCTCGAACCTCGATGCCTTGTCCCGATTTATCACCTCGAGAAATTGAGTCTAAATTAATTATACGTCGGATACGACTAAAGAGTCGTCGACATAAAGTTAATAGTGTGAGACCGTCGATCAAAATCGTTTATGTGTCGTGATATGCATGAATTTTGAAAAGGAGATCACGTGATTGACTTTACACGCGTCGACTAAGTCGTAAAAAAAAAGACGAGGCTCGAATGTTGCATTAAAGCTCTCGGATTTCTGGGCTACAGGACCCATTCGGTCGAGTCATGGCCTGACTCGGTCGAGTGTGTCCTTAGACGTAGCTACTGCCCGTTTTTATGGGTGCTACTCGATCGAGTAGCAGGTGTACTCGGTCGAGTGGCACCTGTACGAGTTGTGACTCGTTTGTTTTAATGTGCTTTAAATCGATAATTGGCCGAGTCAAATAAAAATATTGACGGATTTGAATTTAACTCGGTTTGTCGGTATTATAATCATGTCTTGTATGATTATAATACCGTTATCGGAATTTTGTAGAAAAGGTTATTGTTTGATAAAAATTTGATTAGTGACGGAATTGCGCCCCTCTACGTCACGACGTCGATATTAATCCTTACGGATTATGTGACGTCGGTTTTCGTGTCAACGGGTTCCATACTAATCTTTGAAATGGATTCATACGCGTTCAACTACGAATGATCGGGATCGTGTTAATAAACGAACCTTAAAAAATGATCATCGTAGTCAAACGAGTTCGGATCCGAGTTTTGATATTATTATATATATACACGGTACATACGATATTATAGTAAAATATAATAACGATGATTAAATGCGAAAGGTAAAATGTTAGCGTTAGTAATCATGTCGTTACTATCGACTAAATATAATACTATAGCATAAATGAATGTACATAAAAAGGAACGAGAAGAAAGGAAGAAGAAGGAGAAATCGGTGTTGAATTGTTACACCCTCAACCTACATGCTCTTGCTTCTCGGAATACGGTTCGTCTAATGGCGACAATGGCGCGGGAACGTCGAGATATGTAGGAGGAGTTGATGGTGTGTATATGGCTCTTGGTTTGTATGGATTTTTACGAGTTTGTGCTCTCGAAATGCATGCAAGGATGACGGTGTTTATGGCTGAAAAATGTGTGCTAAAGGGTTGTGGAAGAGTTGTGTGTGTTGTCCCTTGTGTCAAAGGTTGACGGGTATTTATAGAGGCCTCGACACATGGGTCACTCGACCGAGTGGCGCGGGTGCACTCGGTCGAGTGCCCTCGCGGATGCACCTGGACCGTTTTTGTGAGGCTCCACTCGATCGAGTGGGCAATCCACTCGATCGAGTGGGCAATCCACTCGACCGAGTGGATCAATTAGGCCGTGCTAAATCGGGAAGGATTGGCCTTGATTTGCTCTTGATTGATTGTGATTGATTTTGGATAATTTTGAATGATCTTGGCTGATTTTTGAACCTGGTGCATGTTTTGAGAATGCATCCGGTCGCTTTTGGTGTTGGGTTTGTCTTGACCGGGTTTTGACCCGGTCGCTAAAAGACGGGAATTATTTTTGGTGTCGGTTTTGGCCCAAATTAGTCTTGTTTGACTCGGAATGACCCACTGGGCCTGGTTTTGAGGTTGGTTTTGTGAGATTTGTATCCCGTTAATAGCCCATGCCGAACATTATTAATTTCGAGCCCGTACCCGAGCGCGTTAGAGCACGTTAGCGTCCGATCATCATCGGGTGTTTTTTGGAAACTGCTATAGACACCTGGCGGTCAAAATTTGGGTGTCTACAAATTCCAAATTTGCAAAAAACATGGATAATACACCTCAATTTGTACCATTTTTGACCGACATTAGTTTATCGTGTAAAGACACCCTCAAATGTTCTCTGTTGAAGCTAAAATTTTGTATGGGCGTAATATACGGTCTAGGTAACACCCTGTAAAATTTTCGGCCATATTTTTTTGGACTCCGAATTTGCAAATAACGTGGATAATATACTTTCATTTGAGGCATTTTCGATCGACATTAGTTTATTACGTAAAGACAGTAGAGCTTCAAATGTTCTCTGTTAGAGCTAAAATTTTGTGTGAGAGTAATAGACAGTCTAGGTAACACCGTGTAAAATTTTTGGCCATATTTTTCTCAGACTCCTTCAATTTGTACCGTTTTTGACCGACTTTAGTTTATCGCGTAATTACACCATCAAATGTTTTCTGTTGGATCTAAAATTTTCTGTGGACGTAATATACGGCCTAGGTAACACCCCTAAAATTTTCGTCCATATTTTTTTTGGACTTCGAATTTGCAAAAAACGTGGATAATACACTTCAATTTGCGACGTTTCCGACATACATTAATTTATCGCGTAAAGACACCATCAAATGTTCTCTGTTGGAGATAAACTTTTGTGTGGACGTAATATACGGTCTAGGTAACACCCCGTAAAATTTTCGGTCATATTTTTATTGGAATCCTAATTTGCAAAAAAACGTGGATAATACACTGCAATTTGCGGCATTTCCGACCGATATTAATTTATCGTGTAAAGACACCATCAAATGTTCTCTGTTGGAGCTAAAATTTTGTGTCGGGTAATATACGGAACACCCTGTAAAATTTTCGGCCATATATTTTTGGACTCCGAATTTGCAAAAATGAGTTACGTATTATTTTTTGTGGAAAATGAGTTAGCTACCCCTCACATGCATCCCTTATTATTTGGATCCTTCTTAATAATAAAGAAAGCCCATTAATTAAGGGTGCATGTGAAGGGGTGGCGCAAACTCAGCGCCATCCCTTGACATCATATCATCATCCTTATTCGAACGGATCACTATACACTATTCTATCATTTTACTTGTTAAATTGATGGTATTTAATTTTTTTTTTCCATCACTTAAAATAGGCGCAACTCTCCCGTGAGATATTGATTGTATTGTAACGTAGGACCGGGTCCAAAAGAGAATAACCTGACATTAAATTAAAACGGGTTTAATCGAATAGACAGTAGACTCTGCTAAAACTCCTAATGCACGGAGTCACGATTCACTTGTAGGCGGAAGACTCTGCCAACAAAGAGAGTCTTGTTAATTTCAATGCTGGTTGTCAAGATATTTCTGTCGTTGACAACCATATTATTAAAGTAACGTTTGATTCACAAAAGTATGAATTTGGGATGAGGAATCAAATCAGGATGATCTGAGGTTAAAACTTGATTCCAGATACGTCAACTTTATTTTTGCTTATAAGTAAATACTACCTCCGGATTTTTATGTTTCCCCCTTTCAATATAATATTTCTCACGTATATTCATCAAATGGGTAAACATTAAAAATCGGAGGGAGGGTCGGCTTCAAGAGTCAAGCCCCTTCTAGTACCTTAAACATCAAATGGGTAATCATGAAAGAGGTATATATAATTTCCAACCAGTTTCTATAAACTCTGTACCTTAAATTCCAACTTTATGTGAAATTTCACTACACTTGTTGAGTTGTTTCCTACCCCCTCCCCACCACAATGTTCTTCCCACTTTGACTTGGCACATGGATTAAGAAATGCATAATGAAATGTGGTAAATTGTTTGGTAGGGTTCAAGATGTCAAATCACAAGAAGTAACCAATAAGAAGAGAGTATAATGGATGAATAAGGAAAGTTTTGAAATGGGAAAATCTTAGTAGAGTTTCCTTTTAAATAAAGTGGGAAGATCTTAGTGGGGGAGGGAGTAATAAAGACAGTGGGCTGTGGGCCTGTACATACATATTATACATGATAAAGTAGAATTGAAGGTAATTGTTTTGCTTATAAAAACCTTACTTGTTGCTTGAATATCCTTCATACACATAGCATTTCCATCCCTACTTCTAAAAAAGAACAAAAAAAAACATGGCAACTGGAATAGTGCTCAAGGTTCTTGAGAAACTGTACACTGTTCTCCACAGTGAGGAACTAAGAGAGGTTTGGTCCATGCTCGGATATGAGTCCCAACTTGATGACCTTGCACTCACTATCTCGACTATCAAATCGGTTCTTCTTGATGCCGACTCTAAGCATCAAGACCTCTCTCATGAGGGTCGACATTATATCGACAGGCTTAAGGAAGCTGTCTATGATGTCGATGATTTGCTCGATGAGTTTAACACTATTGTCCAAAGGGAGAAGATGAAGAAAGGTGGTAAGATCTTCAAAAAGGTGCGTCAGTTCTTCTCTCGGTCTAATTACTTCCGTACTGCATTTAATATGTCTACTGAGATTAAAATGCTTACGACCAAGTTGGATAAAATTGCCAAAGATCATCGACAATTTGGGTTAAGTGATGTTCATGTGCCTCGTAGGAGACGAGATGCAACCTTCTCTTATACAAGTGATCAGTATATTATTGGTAGAGAGGTTGACCAAGAATCTATTGTTGCTATGTTGCTTGTAGAATCTGATTCTATGAATAATGTGGGGGGTAATGTTTCTTTCGTCTCTATCATTGGGATGGGAGGGTTAGGGAAAACCGCACTTGCTCAACTTGTGTATAACGAAAGTAGAATCGAAAACACATTTGATTTGAGATTGTGGGTTTGTGTGTCCGAAGATTTTACATTAGCCAACATATTTAGTCAGATGCTTAAAAAGAATGGGTTGCAAATAGATGAGTTACAAATAGAAGTTCGAAAAAAAATTGAGGGAAAAAAATACTTGCTCATTTTAGATGATGTGTGGAGTGAAAACCGTGATGAATGGGATAAATTAAAGGTTTTTTTGGACGTAGGAAGGAAAGGAAGTAGGATTTTAGTAACCAGTCGCTCTAGGAAGGTGGCAAGAGTCTTAGAAGACGATGATCTCATGTATGAGTTAAAAGGCCTCTCGGAAGAGGATTCTTGGGACTTGTTTAAGAAATTTGCATTTAGAAAAGGGCAAGAACCTAAGAATGATGATTATCTGTTTGACATTGGTAAGGAGGTTTCGAAGAAATGCGCCAACGTCCCTTTGGCCTTGAGGGTAGTAGGTAGTATGTTGTATGAGCAGGATGAAAGTAAATGGTTATCAGTACTACAAAGTGCTAATCTAGCAAAGATAGGGCAAGGCGAGGAAGGCATACTACCAATATTGAAATTTAGTTATTACGAACTTAGCTCTGCCTTAAAGAGCTGTTTTAGCTATTGTGCTCTTTTTCCAAAGGATTTTAGGATACAGAAAGAACAATTAATTAGGTTGTGGTTGGTTCATGGGGGTCTTGATCAACCACATGATTGTCGAAGTGCTGAAGACATAGGTGAAGAGTATTTTTCTACTTTATTGAACAGATGTTTTTTACAATTAGATATTGACTGGTATGGTGAAACCATATATAGTATGCATGATTTGATCCATGATCTTGCGCAAGAAGTTGCTGCTCAGGAGACAGTTACGTTGGATCGTTCTGCAGGCCAATTAGATAGGAGAAATCGCCATCTTTCAGTAACGTTAAATGGATGCAGCCTCTTGGGTAGCAATCAATGTAGCAAGATGAAGAAATTGCGTTCAATTATACAGGTGAAGGGTCCGATGACAGCTCATTTGACTGATAATATCCTGTCAAATGTAACTGCAATTTGTTTCCATTTCAAAAGATTGAGGGTGTTGGACTTGTCCAACTGTGGCTTAATTACTCTACCAGATGAAGTGGGTAACCTATCACATTTAAGGTATCTTGATCTTTCACAAAATTTTGGTTTAAGTGTTCTCCCCAACTCGATCACCAAACTGTACAACTTACAAGTGCTAAATTTAGATAAGACGTGGTTACGAGAGCTTCCCCGAGATATGAAAAAACTTGTTAATCTCAGGCACCTGCTGCTCTGTGAAGGTATGTGGAGGACACCAACAGGTTTTGATAAGTTGACATGTCTTCGTACATTATCTAGATTCATAGTGGGAGACGAAACTTCCAGTAAAATGTCCAAGCTAAGAGATCTGAAAGCCCTTGTTAACCTAAGAGGCGAGCTTAACATCACATTCAGTCGTAAGTCCAAATGTGATGTGGCAAACTATCAAGATGTAGAGTTGATAAGGGTAATGCAGCTGAAGAAATTGTGCATAGATTTTAAACCCGAAGAAGACATTCCGGAAACATTATTGGGAAGCCTCCAAGCTCATCATAAACTCATGGAAATGATAATTATGCATTACAATGGGTTGAGATTACCAAATTGGGTGGACTCATTGGCGACTTCACTCCCAAATCTTGTTACAATCCGACTTGAATATTTTGAAAATTTGAAAATTCTCCCTTCGCTGAGCCAACTTCGTCAGCTCAAATGTCTTCGACTCAAGTGTATGCGCAATGTGAAGTTTATCAAGTATCATTCAAATGAGGAATTACCATTCTTTCCATCCTTGGAGGTGCTTGAACTGCGTGGACTTCCAAAGTTGAAGGGATGGTGGAGAGAAGAGATAAGCAGGGTGACAGGGGAAGCGGGTTCCTCTTCCGCAGTTCTCCTACCGTTTCCCTCTCTACGGGTGTTGTATGTTATTGATTGTCCAAGATTGACAATTTTACCGTCAAGTCCAAAACTATGTTATCTAGGTTTATACAAATGTCACGAAGCACTGAGCCTGGTGGAGAATAAAAGAGTGGTTCAAAGTCATCCCACCACAGGCGGCTCATCCAGCAGCTTGTCTTCTAGTAATCCATTGCTATACTTGGACAACATCGGAATGCTTGATTTCTTTTTCGGAGAGTCTCTGGGAGGTATTCATTATCTATATACTGGCATTATTGATGGGGATAGTTTGTCAACTATAATGGAAAAGTGCGTACACCTCGTTTCTACTATTACAATAAGGAAGATAACGGAAGCAGAATATTGTTCTCCCTCGTTCGATGTTCTCACTAGACATCTCATTAGACATGCTCCAAACATGGCATTGAAGAAGAATGAAGAACCATCATTGGAATCCCTAGAGTTATATAATATTCAGAATATGGTAAATCTGCCGAACGAGCTTCAATACTTGACTACCCTTCAATCCATGAAGATAGGCGGCTGTAAGAACTTGGAAGAACTGCCGGAATGGATAAACTGCCTCACATCCTTGAAAAAACTCGAGATTAGCCAATGTGAAAGATTAAAATCATTGCCAGAAGCAATCGGCCACATGCCCACGCTGCAAACTCTCTCCATAGATGGATGTAAAAACTTAACGAGACGATGCAGGCAACCAAATGGGCAAGACTGGCCTAAGGTATGCCATATCCCTCATTTAGTAGTTAGCTAAGTGTTAATAATGGCAGATGCTTAGGTTTGTAAAAAAAACATTACTCGTATTAAAATTGTTTGCATTGCGAAACTGTTCCTGAAAATGGTAGATTTGTAAAATATTTCATGAATCACATTACTTTGCACTTTTAATTTGGTGTCCCTTTATCTACATAAGTTAATACTACTATGCATACATACTTTAGTAATTCTCAGTCGTACACTCCATAGTTCCCAACTTATCAATGTCCTTGCAACTAGCATTCCTCAATCGTACACTGTCACTAGCAACATCTGCAAAATGTAAAAACTATAGAGTAATTCTCAATCATACACACTCCATAATTCACAACTCGTGAATGACCTTGCAACTAACATTCCTCAATCGCACACTTGCAACATCCTCAAAAAGTAAAAACTATAGAGTAATCCTCAATCATACACACTCCATTATTCACAACTCGTGAATGACCCTGCAACTAGCATTCCTCAATCGTACACTCGCAACATCCACAAAAAAATAAAACTATCGAGTAATTCACAATCGTAACCACTCCATAGTTCACGGCTCATCAATGATCTTGCAACTAGAATTCCACAACATCCAGGAAAAAAGAAGAAAAACTATCAAGTAATTCTCAATCGTATACCCTCCATAATTCACAAATCATCAATGGCCTTGCCACTAGCATTCCTCAATCGTACACTCGCAACATCCTCGAAAAGTAAAAACTATAGAATAATCCTCAATCATACACACTCCATAATTCACAACTCGTGAATGACCCTGCAACTATCCTTCCTCAATCGTACACTCACAACATCCGCAATGAATCAAGCTCAAGGGAAATCCAAATCCTTGATCTTGCCGACTTTATTATCATCAAATTAGTCGTCAATGACCTAAACTTACAACTAGCATTCGAGAATTCCTTCATCGTCAACAACCGCAAGTTAAGAATCACTCAAACCATAAAAAAATGGAAGCAATCCTCAATCATACACACATACTCCATAATCCTCTAAATTCTTTTATCCTATGCACGTATTATCCGCGAAAAATCACAACAAACAACTGCACTAAAATTAGCTAGTTTATCAATTTGTGCGTTCAATTACAATACGAATACTTCAATTTTTCGCAATTCACGAAAATGTAGAGAGGAAATTACAATTAAAGTAAAGACGGATGAACACATACACATTTCCGGTTAATAAATCGATGAAATTTCAACAATCATGAAATTACACCTGTAATCGTATTGATAATTAACATATCGTATTCGGCATAGAGAGAGTACAAAGGTACCGACGGTGGCGTTAATGGCGGTGAAGACGGCGGTGGACACCGTGCTATACAGATATCGTACTTGACACGTCAATAAATGGGTTGTCGAAGAATTTCTTCGACTCGCGGATGTGCGAACAAGAGGATTCGAACCCGGGCCGTTTGTATGAAATGTTATGAATCTAACCAATTTCACCACCTTATAGTCTCATATTATCGGAAAATTTATATTATACTTAAATTATTTCTCAAAACTTTCAAGTATTATAGAGAAAATAATACGACCCTTAGGTGGGTCGAAAAACCTACTCGACCTGACCCATTTCCGGATTTTTTTTATTTTAATTTGCATCGATCTGTATAATAAATCTTGATTGTCGTCTTGTCGTAGATTAATTAGGATTTAATTTGCATATTACTCGTATTTGTTAATTACGTTTATTAAATTGTATTAAGTCGTTAATTAATTTAATTAACTGTTTAAAATCGGAGGCGTAACAATAATCGAAAAAACGGTTTTATTATCGAGTTCTAATAAACCGATACTCTATAAAATGTAAATGTGATAATATTTTGAGAATTAATTGCAAAGGAGAACTAGTCATTTTGCGTAATTAACTATATAGGGAGTCGGTTTTGGTTTATTACGATAATCGAAAAAGACGGTTTTGTTATCGAGTTTTAATAAATCGATAAATGTAAAAGTAATATTATTTTGAGAATAAATAGCAAGGACAAAGTCGTCATTTCACGTAATTAATGCCGACGGTAAGAAGTAAAGCGCCGACGGTAAAAAGTAGTCCCGTGAGAAAGATTGAAAACTTTAAAAAAAAAAAAAAAACACTCTTAGTAAAACCTCAAATAGAGTTACCAAAAACGAAAAATAAAGAACAAATTAAATTAAAAAAGAAAATATAAATAACAATTTATCGAGACGAGTTATGTATTTTGGAGTACTTAATTTACTTTGTCAGGGTCACTCAATCATATACTCCCTCCGTCTTGTTCATGTGTTATTTTTTTGAATAAAATACTCCTTACAATTCACTGTAGACGGTAGACACAGCCAACAAAATTAAAATGGGTCCAATCGAATAGATAATAGACTATGTTAATCCTAATGGAAGGAGTCACGATTCACTGTAGACGGTAGACTCAGCCAACAAAGCGAGTGTTGTTAATTTCAATGTTCGTTGTTAAGATGTTTTTGTCGTTGATAATTATGCCACCGATTCAGCGTAACGACCATATTATTAAGAGAACGTTTGGTTCGTAAAAAGATACGAGATTAAGAATCAAAACAAGGTAATATGAGGTTAGAACTTAGTGGTTGAGATGTTGGATCAGTCAGGGTTCGAACTCGAGACATCTAACTCGAATGCCATGTTACGAAATCAATTCAAGCAACATCTGACACCATCCCCCTTTCCACTAACCAAATAACTCTACTCACATATTTTCCCGCCTAAAGTTTTCTACATCAAAAAAAAACTAAGCTATGCGGGATTCGAACCATTGACCTCATGTATACGTGACCCTTCTCCTCTCCAACTACACTCTAACATCTTACTGATACAAATGTTACTACATCACACATAAACCTATACAACACATGAGGTATGTAATTAAGGAAATCTGATTAATTAAGGAAAGCACATGTTTTAATTGGAATGTATTGATTATATATAATATATATAGTAATCAAATAAGATTTAATTGATGGACGGTTCATACTAACTAATTGATTGTTGTTGATTGATTAACTGATTGATTATATGCCATGTATATCACAAATATTATTTCAGTAAAAATATTACTCTGTATATTATAACACTCTTATATGGTATGAATGTATGATTAATCTTTAATATTCTTATTCTTATTTGATAGCATAATCTTACCGTATAATCTTGAACATATAATATTTTTGTCAAATAAATTCTACTGTTTTTAAACCTTTATTCTATAAATAACTACTCTATAAATTATTATAGGATACTACTGTTTCACATATGCACGGTTGATATTACTGTTTTATAGTATATTATTTACACGGTATTATTTGTACAAAATTACTCACCTACCTTATTCTTATGGGATATTATCCATGATTTATTATATATATAATTCACCTAACTCATTCGTCGAATATTTAATCCCGTACACATTTCACATACAAACATCATTCTAGCTTCACTTCCATACTATACGTAATATTCTTTTAACTTTCTAATCTTTCAACTTTATTTACACCATACCCAAAAAATGTTTGCGTCTCAATCCCGACGTTTCAATATGGTCGGTGACATTAATGACACCAAGGAGACGTGGAGAATCAGGGTAAGAGTCATTAGGATGTATTCCGTACCGGCTTGGAATAATCCAAATGAAATTAGTTGGTTTGAAATGGTTCTACTCGATGAGAAGGTATAAATCCCCTTTTCCACTAAAAGAATAACAATCTTAAGTTTTTTCCCGCCTACTTTGTAAGGGCTATAGTTTTGGCCTATCTTGGTAGGATCATTTAGTTGTTAAGGCGGTTGGGCTTATCCATCATTCGTCTACGTAATTATGTACTTAACGTGATCCATATATCAATCTATAATTATGCCATATACACTATTACATACTTGGCAGCTAATTACGTACTTAACTTGATCCATATAATTATATGTTATATGTATCAATCTATATTATTTCCCATATATTATGCCATAAATTCCTAATTTTATTAAGATTTTACGTCAATTTAATCCAATCAATCTTATCTTACTCCATATGAAGCCACAACAGTGTTATATCTAACTATAATAATTTTCATAAGTTTATAGTAATTTATTAATTAGTAATTGTAAAGTAATTTCGAATTTAGATAATCAATAATCTAATCAAATGTATAAACCCCTGCATGTATGCACGGTATTTATAGAAATTTGGTTTGAACCCTGTCACCATTATTTTATGGTTTTCCCTTTTACGAATATACACTGAGAGAATAACTCTCTCTAAAGTTTTATCTCAAAACTACCCTACTCTAAATATGGAAGGAAAAAATCATTACATAATTAAAGATTAATAAATAAATTTCAATCTATTAATTGTCATTAATACAAAAAATGACAATTTTTTTTATGAAATCAATTTGGAAATTTATTATAATGTTATTAACTTTGTGACAAAAAAACGTATTTCTCTGAAATGTAAATATTTTCGAGATGATTTTTTTTACTTTAATTTCTACAAAAATATACAAAATCGGAGTATACCAATAAACTCTGTGTGATTTTTTTTTTCACAAATTAAATCATGACTGAGTTCACATGACACGTGGGATAACTCATTTTATAAAAAATGAAAAAAAATCCTTCATTAAGTATTGAAAATTTAGGACTTTTCTTACTACAAATAAAAATTGTTCCCCATAACAACTAAAAAATACACATTTTTTACAAAATAGTACTCCGAAATTAAAAAGAGAAATGAGTATGTATCTTTAAATTCAAGATGACATATACGGAGCATAAAAAATATACGTACTATTTTCATTAAAACACACATTTAATGACATTTCAAAACATTATCCAATTATCTTGATTTGTTTTGCAATGTCAAAAATATCGTCATATATATACCTGCATATATCATTGTTAGATTAATAAAAATAAAAGAATTGAAAATCTAAAATAAAATATGCTATAAAATAAATTTATTAAAAATACCGTGCATCATTGCACGGGGTCTACACTGGTTACCATCAATTAGTTAGTTTTATACTGAGCACTGTTCTTTTCGATGCCATCACCATCATCTCTGTGCTTGCTCGAGTGCTCGCTCCTTCAGTCCTTCACATCCTTTTCCTTGAGATCCCAAGTACCAAGTGTCGATGTTGAGGTAAACTTACGATTCTTTCAACAATTTCATCTTATGTTTTCATATTTATGTCATTTTTCAATAATTGTTTTATTTGTTAATTACAAAAATATGATACCGGACTACTTTTTTCTTGGATTTTTATCAGTGTTATTTCAATTGGGTTATTTAAGAGGAGGATTGAATTGCACTGAAATGAGGAATAATGAATGGTTGAAGGTTAAGGATTCTTATGTGAATTGCACTGAAGTTGGAGTAATGATTCCGGGATAGTAGTTCAAAAATGAACTAGAAATTGAGGAGCATTACTCGGGGTAATGCATTACTTAGGGAGAGGGAAATAATATTTTCCCTCAAAATAGGCTAGATTAGCTTCATTTACTCCATTTCTGTTTAGTATTATCACTCCGGTTCATTTTTGCTCTATTACCCCATCCCAAGCGAATCCTCCGGGTTAAAGCGAGCCCTCAAGGTTAATATGAGATTGTATGTATTGTACCGGTTTTTCACTTTACCGATATGATAATACTTGAGAAATCACCTAATCCATCCATGATGGCCGATTTAAAGACGATTAATACCGATATCGTATTCGTGACTATGACTGACGTCAAGATTTTGAACCATGATATGAAATTATGAATGGTACTTGAATCGTTTTCTTTGATTAAGATACAACAAGAAAAATGGTAGACTCCATTTGACTCGCGAAGCGTATACAGGATGCCGAGGCTTTGTGTCCTATTTGTCGGAGTGAAATGGAGACATGTCTCCATTTGACTCGGGGATGTGGGTGGGTGGGAGGGGTCTGGGAAGGGTTGGAGTTTGAGGTGAAGTCGGATTGGGGATATGAGCGGGTGAGGGAGTGGATGGAGGATGTGTGGAGGGAGATGGGGGAAGAGGAGCGAGGGAAGTTCATGTATGCGTGTTGGGCGATTTGGGAGGCTCGAAATAAGTATGTTTTCGAGGGGATTAGAGTGAACTTTGAGAGTGTGGTCCGACGTATTACCAGCCTGATCGGGGAGATAGATGAAGGGACGGAGGTAGCCACTGTGGACAGGACGAATAGAGAGAAGACGAAATGGGTCAAACCGGAGGGGGGATGGGTCAAGATTAATTGTGACGCAGGAGTTAAAGAAGGTTATGGTGTGGGGTTAGGGATGGTGTGCAGGAATGAGGAAGGTCAAGTGCCGTGGGGTGAAGCAATGGGTAGGAGAGGAAGCTTGGAAGTGAGACTAGCAGAAGGTGAAGCCATGATGGAAGGGATGAAGATTGCAGCAAGAAGAGGTCATAAGTATTTAGTCATGGAGAGTGATAGCATGGAACTGATTCAAGCATTGAAGGCTAAAGCTACTGGAAGACACGAGTTTCATACCTTAATTAGAGATATTTTACAGTTTGGGTCTTTTTTTGATAGTATTGTTCGGTCCTATGTGAGTCGTTCGGGTAATCAGGTTGCTCATGAACTAGCAACATGGGGACTTCGGAATCCGAGGCATTATCGATGGAACGATGATCTACCGTCCACGATCGTGCAATTTGTGTTATCTGATTTGAGTAATAATAATTAACCCACGTTGGGTATTCAAAAAAGAAAAAAAAAATGGTAGACTCGGCCAATAAAAAGTGTCCTGTAAAAAGAATCGTCATTTGTTGCTCAATGTGTGGCCTAACACCGCACTCTGTCATTGTAGTGAATGAAAGAAAGGAAGATGCAGTTTGTAGACAAAATGCCACCAGAGTATGATCATCCAGCCATCTCCTACAC
This sequence comes from Agrostemma githago, assembly GCA_958450325.1. Classification (NCBI taxonomy): domain Eukaryota; kingdom Viridiplantae; phylum Streptophyta; class Magnoliopsida; order Caryophyllales; family Caryophyllaceae; genus Agrostemma; species Agrostemma githago. The sequence continues at coordinate 67,660,303 of OY288252.1, read as the reverse complement.
TCAGAGGTGTGTATTATTATTGGTATTAATTGATGTATACAATTTTTACGGAGTCGATAACTCTCAATAAAGTCGGTACAATATGAGCTCTTGGTTGATCTTTTGAGATTTTGATTTTTCTTATCCTAAAGTACTGTTTTCCCCTGACTTCATAAGGGATTTAAGGAACTTCGAAATAATTAAGGACATCATCCTGCTAGAGTACTGTATTGATTACTGAAATGAATCAACAGCATTATTCCTGGAATAGTGATGATAATGCTATACTGTAATTAAGTTCTGGCCTGTATATACTCTGCAGTCATCTGCACACTATCAATGTGTAACTCTGACTTGCTTTTTGAGATGTTTCTGTCATTGATAAGTATGCCACCCATCCCGCGTAATGACAATATTACTAAGACTACTTTTCAACACTCTATTATTGACATGACCCGAAATATTTGACCCGTGACCCGTTTGATGGGTATACAGTCTACTCTTAATCATTTTGATAAAGGAAAAGAGGTATTTCCATACACTTGTTTTCTAATAAAGACAGTGGACCTGTATATGATAGAATTGAAGATAATAATAGTAGCTTATATTAACGTTGTTGCTTGAATATCCTTCACACATACATCTTAACTGAAAAGAGAAATAAAAAACAAAAATGGCAACAGGAATAGTGCTCAAGGTTGTTGAGAAACTGTATGCTGCTCTCCACAGTGAGGAACTAAGAGAGGTTTGGTCCATGCTCGGATATGAGTCCCAACTTGATGACCTTGCGGTCACCATCTCGACTATCAAATCGGTTTTTCTTGATGCCGAGTCTAAGCATCAAGACCTCTCTCATGAAGGTCGTCATTATGTTGACAGGCTTAAGGAAGCTGTCTATGATGTCGATGATTTGCTTGATGAGTTTAACACTGTGGTCCAAAGGGAGAAGATGAAGGAAGGTGGTAAGATCCTCAAAAAGGTTCGTCAGTTCTTCTCTCGGTCTAATTACTTCCTTGTTGCGTTTAATATGTCTAGTGAGATTAAAAAGCTTACGACCAAGTTGGATAAAATTGCCAAAGATCATCGACAATTTGGGTTAAGTGATGTTCATTTGCCTCGTACGAGACGAGATGCAACCTTCTCTTATACAAGTGATAATTATATCATTGGTAGAGAGGTTGACAAAGAATCTATTGTCGCTATGTTGCTTGTAGAATCTGATTCTATGAATGTTTCTTTCGTCTCTATCATTGGGATGGGAGGGTTAGGGAAAACCGCACTTGCTCAACTTGTGTATAACGAAAGTAGAATCGTAGACTGTGGGTTTGTGTGTCCGAAGATTTTACCTTGGCTAACATATTTAGTCAGATGCTTAAAAAGAATGGGTTGCAAATAGATGAGTTACAAAGAGAAGTTAGAAAATTAGTTGAGGGCAAAAAATACTTGCTCATTTTAGATGATGTGTGGAGTGAAAACCGTGATGAATGGGATAAATTAAAGGTTTTTTTGGACGTAGGAAGGAAAGGAAGTAGGATTTTAGTAACCAGTCGCTCTAGGAAGGTGGCAAGAGTCTTAGAAGACGATCTCATGTATGAGCTAAAAGGCCTCTCGGAAGAGGATTCTTGGGACTTATTTAAGAAATTTGCATTTAGAAAAGGGCAAGAACCTAAGAATGATGATTATCTCTTTGACATTGGTAAGGAGGTTTCGAAGAAATGCGCTAACGTCCCTTTGGCCTTAAGGGTAGTAGGTAGTATGTTATATGAGCAGGATGAAAGTAAATGGTTATCGGTACTACAAAGTGCTAATCTAGCAAACATAGCGCAAGGTGAGGAAGGCATACTACCAATATTGAAGTTGAGTTATTACGAACTTAGCTCTGCCTTAAAGAGCTGTTTTAGCTGTTGTGCTCTTTTTCCAAAGGACTATGTTATACGGAAAAAAACATTAATTAGGCTGTGGTTAGTACATGGGTGCCTTGATCAACCACATGACTGTCGAAGTGAAGAACTGAAGAAGACGTAGGTGAAGAGTACTTTTCTACTTTATTGAGCAGATGTTTTTTACAAGAATTTAACCTGGGCACTGAAGTTAAGGATTATGGCGAAATGGGGGTGCACAAGATTAGACGTAAATCCTATAAGATGCATGATTTGATCCACGATCTTGCGCAAGAAGTTGCAGCTCAGGAAACAGTTACGTTGGATCGTTCTGCAGGCCAATTAGATAGGAGAAATCGTCATCTTTCACTAACACTCCATGGATGCAGCCTCTTGGGTAGCAGTCAATGGAGTAAGATGAAGAATTTGCGCACAATTATTCAGGTAAAGGCTTGGATGACACATGATTCGACGGATATCCTGTTAAATGTAAATGCAATTTGTGTCCATTTTAAGAGATTGAGGGTGTTGGACTTGTCCGACTCTAATTTAATTACTCTACCAGATAAAGTGGGTAACCTATCACACTTAAGGTATCTAGATCTTTCACGAAACGGGAGGTTAAGTGTTCTCCCTAATTCGATCACCAAGTTGTACAACTTACAAGTGCTAAACTTAGATTGGACGCAGATACATGGACTTCCCCGGGATATGAAAAAACTTGTTAATCTCAGGCACCTGTTGTCCTGTCGAGGTATGAGCTTTATACCAATAGGTTTGGATAGGTTGACATGTCTTCGTACATTATCTAGTTTCATAGTGACAGACGGGTATTACGGATGTAAGCTAAGAGAACTGAAAGCCCTTGTTAACCTAAGAGGTGAGCTTAACATCACATTCAGTCGTAAATCCAAATGTGATGTGACAAACTATCAAGATGTAGAGTTGATAAGGGCAATGCAGCTGAAGAGATTGTGTATACGTTTTAAACGCGAAGAAGCCATTCCGGAAATATTATTTGGAAGCCTCCAACCTCATAATAAACTCAAGGAAATTGCAATTAGCGATTACAATGGGTGGAGATTACCAGATTGGGTAAACTCATTGACGACTTCACTTCCAAACCTTGTTAGTATCTACCTTGCAGGTTTTGATAAATTGGTAAGTCTCCCTTCAGTGAGTCAACTTCCCCACCTAAAATCTTTTAAACTATGCGATATGCCCAATATGGAGTTTATTGAGTGTCATTCAGATGACGAATTACCATTCTTTCCATCCTTGGAGGTGCTTGAACTACGTCAATTTCCAAAGCTGAAGGGATGGTGGAGAGAAGAGATGATCAGGGTGACAGAGGAAGGAGGTTCCTCTTCCGCGGTTGTCCCACTGTTTCCCTCCCTACGAGCGTTGTGTGTTTTTGCTTGCCCAAGCTTGACAGCTTTACCGTCATGTCCAAAACTATGTTGTCTAGGTTTGTATAAATGTCACGAAGCACTGAGCCTGGTGGAGAATAAAAGAGTGGTTCCAAGTCATCCCACCACGGGCTGCTCATCCAGCAGCATGTCTTCTAGTAACCCATTGCTATACTTTAGCATAGTGGAAATGGACAACATCGGAATGCTGGATTCTTTTTTCGGAGAGTCTCTGGGAGGTATTCATTATCTAGATATTTGCACTACTGATGGGGATAGTTTGTCAACTATACTGGAAAAGTGCGTACAGCTCGTTTATTCTACTATTAAAATGGTGACAATAACAACGGATGCAAGGTATGGTATGCACATGTATCATTTTCCCATTAAACGTACTCCAAACATGGCGTTGGAGAAGAATGAAGGACCAACCACGACATCATTGGAATCCCTTTGGTTATCTAGTCTTCCGAATTTGGTAAAACTGCCGAACGAGCTTCAATACTTGACTACCCTTCAAGTCATGGGGATACGCAGCTGTGATAACTTTGAAGAACTGCCGGAATGGATAAACTGTCTCACATCCTTGCAAAAACTCCTGATTATCGGCTGTGAAAAATTAAAATCGTTGCCAGAAGCAATCGGCCACATGCCCACGCTACAAACTCTCTCCATAATTGGCTGTGGAAACCTAATGAGACGATGCAGGCAGCCAGATGGGGAAGACTGGCCTAAGACACGCCATATCCCTCATTTAGTAGTTAAGTGAGTTTTAATAACGGCAGATGCTAAGCTTTGTAAAAAAAATTATTAAAGTTGTTAGCATTGCTAAACTGTTCCTGAAAATGGTAGATTTGTAAAATATTTCATAAATCACATTACTTTGCACTTTAATCTGGTGTTCTTTATCTACATACTTTAGTACTATCGATAGACAATATTGTTCAATTGATTATTCCAATTTCACTTAATCGATCACTATGCGGTTGGAATAGCTATCGGAAAAGTCGGTGAAAAGATAAGCTCTTTGCACTTGATCTTCTGATAATTGATCAGTCTTTCTCTGTTTCGTTGCTGCAGCTAAATGCTAAAAAGAGTAGTATCCATTCCCCTGTATCTGGAAACTTAAGTAAGTTTAAACTGATTCACAGTTTAGATGAAAGCGGCTCAACAAATGTCGTCTACTGCATCATTGCTTGACACCGAATCAGCTCAGTTGAGTTCAATTAAGCCTACTTTGCTCAATTCAGTTCAGACAGATTAATCAAACCGAACCCGAAATTAAAACAAATCCGAGGAATGTAAATCTAATAATCAGATTCGTCAAATCCATGGACAAATGCACAAAATGAAATCATCAAAACACGAAGAAGAAAGTAGAAAAATAGGTACCTGGAAGAGCGACGGTGGGGTTAATGATCTAATGAGGTCGGAGAATATGAAATTTGGTCAGTTAATGATCCCACCAGCAGAGTATGCTCATCAAGCCATCTCCCACCCTCAGAGGTGCGCATTATTCCTATTAATCGATGTACACAATTTAAACGGTTTGAATAGATCTGAATAAAGTCGGTACAAGATGATTTCTTTGAGGTTGATCTTTTGAGGTTCGAAAGGACATTCTACCATTTATACGGTTTAAACAAATCTGAATAAAATCGACTGTGACTTGGTTTTTGAGATGTTTCTGTCATTGATAAGTATGCCACCTATCCCGCGTAACCACCATACTATTAAGACTACTTTTCAACACTCTATTATTGACATGACCCGAAATTGTTGATCCGTGACCCGTTTGACGGGTCTATTTGACTCATGAAAGAGGTATTTCCAACTAGTTTCTATAAACTCTGCACCTTTAATTACAACCTCATGTGAAAAGTCATACACACTTGTTTTCTAAAGACAGTGGGCCTGTACATGATAGAATTGAAGATAATAATAGCTTATATAAACGTTGTTGCTTGAATATCCTTCACACACATACATAGCACTTAACTGAAAACAAAAGAAAAAACAAACAGAGAACAAAAATGGCAGCAGGAATAGTGCTCAAGGTTGTTGAGAAACTGTATGCTGGTCTCCACAGTCAGGAACTAAGAGAGGTTTGGTCCATGCTCGGATATGAGTCCCAACTTGATGACCTTGCACTCACCATCTCTACTATCAAATCGGTTCTTCTTGATGCCGACTCTAAGCATCAAGACCTCTCTCATGAAGGTCGTCATTATGTCGACAGGCTTACGGAAGCTGTCTATGATGTCGATGATTTGCTCGATGAGTTTAACACTGTTGTCCAAAGGGAGAAATTGAAGAAAGGTGGTAAGATCTTCAAAAAGGTGCGTCAGTTCTTCTCTCGGTCTAATTACTTTCGTACTGCATTTAATATGTCGGGCGAAATTAAAAAGCTTACAGAGAAGTTGGATAAAATTGCCAAAGATCACCGACAATTTGGGTTAAGTGATGTTCATGTGCCTCGTAGGAGACGAGATGCAACCTTCTCTTATACGACTGATCATTATCTCATTGGTAGAGAGGTTGAGAAAGAATCTATTGTTGCCATGTTGCTTGGAGAATCTGATTCTACCAATGACGTTGGTGGTAATGTTTCTTTCGTCTCTATCATTGGGATTGGAGGGTTAGGGAAAACCGCACTTGCCCAACTTGTCTATAACGAAGATAGAATCGAAAATACATTTGATTTGAGATTGTGGGTTTGTGTGTCCGAAGAGTTTACCTTGGGGAACATATTTAGTCAGATCCTAGGAAAGAATGGGTTGCAGATAGAAGAGTTACAAAGAGAATTTAGAAAATTAGTTGAGGGCAAAAAATACTTGCTCGTTTTAGATGATGTGTGGAGTGAAAGTCGTGATGAATGGGATAAATTAAAGGTCTTTTTGGACTTGGGGAGGAAAGGAAGTAGAGTTTTAGTAACAAGCCGCTCTAGAAAGGTGGCGGGAGTCTTAGAAGATGATCTCATGTATGAGCTAAAAGGCCTCTCGGAAGAGGATTCTTGGGACTTATTTAAGAAATTTGGGTTTAGAAAAGGGCAAGAACCTAAGAATGATGATTATCTCTTTGACATTGGTAGGGAGGTTTCGAAGAAATGTGCTAACGTCCCTTTGGCCTTAAGAGTAGTAGGTAGTATGTTGTATGAGCAGGATGAAAGTAAATGGTTATCGGTACTACAAAGTGCTAATCTAGCAAATATAGGTCAAGGTGACGAGGGCATATTGCCAATACTGAAGTTTAGTTATTATGAACTTAGCTCTGCCTTAAAGAGTTGTTTTAGCTATTGTGTTCTTTTCCCAAAGGATTTTAGGATACAGAAAGAACAATTAATTAGGCTGTGGTTGGTTCATGGGTTTCTTGATCAACCACATGATTGTCGAAGTGCTGAAGACGTAGGTGAAGAGTATTTTTCTACTTTATTGAGCAGAGGTTTTTTACAAGATGTTACGATGGATGAGTATGGTGAAATCAAAGACTGTAAGATGCATGATTTGATCCACGATCTTGCGCAAGAAGTTACTGCTCAGGAGACAATGACGTTGGATTTGGATGGTTCTGCAGGCCAATTAGATAGGAGAAATCGTCATCTTTCACTAACGTTCAATGAATCCCGTCTCTTGAGTGAAATTCGATGGAGTAAGATGAAGAAATTGCGCACAATTATTCACGCAAGGCCTCTGGCAAATGGCAGGATGTGTACGCTGTCAAATGTAACAGCAAAAATTTGTTTCCATTTTAAGAGATTGAGGGTGTTGGACTTGTCCCACTGTGACTTAAGAACTCTACCAAATAAAGTGGGTAACCTATCACATTTAAGGTATCTTGATCTTTCAGGAAATTTTTGGTTAAGTGTTCTCCCTAACTCGATCACCAAACTGTACAACTTACAAGTGCTAAATTTAAATAGGACGAGGGTACGAGAGCTTCCCCTGAATATGAAAAAACTTGTTAATCTCGTGCACTTGACCTGTGACGAGTTGTTCATGTTAGCAACAGGTTTGGATAATTTGACACGGCTTCGTACATTATCTTGTTTCTTAGTGAGAGACGGGAATTCCGGATGTAAGCTTAGAGATCTGAAAGCCCTTGTTAACCTAAGAGGTGAACTTAGAATCAAGTTCAGTTATAAGTCCAAATGTGATGTGACAAACTATCAAGATGTAGAGTTGATAAGGGTAATGCAGCTGAAGAAATTGTACATAGATTTTAAACGCGAAGAAGCCATTCCGGAAACATTATTGGGAAGCCTCCAACCTCATCATAAACTCAAGGGATTTGAAATTAGGTATTACAATGGGTTGAGATTACCAAATTGGGTAAACTCATTGACGACTTCACTTCCAAACCTTGTTAGTATCTTCTTTGCAGATTTTGATAAATTGGTAATTCTCCCTTCTGTGAGTCAACTTCCCCACCTCAAATCTTTTAAACTCAGCGATATGCCGAATATGGAGTTTATTGAATGTCATTCAGATGACAAACTACCATTCTTTCCATCCTTGGAGTTGCTTGAACTGTGTTATTCTCCAAAGCTGAAGGGATGGTGGAGAGAAGAGACGATCAGGGTGACAGGAGAAGCGGGTTCCTCTTTTGCGGTTGTCCCACCGTTTCCCTCCCTACGAGAGTTGCATGTTAAGGATTGCCCAAGCTTGACAACTTTACCGTCATGTCCAAAACTATGTTATCTAAGTTTGTATAAATGTCACGAAGCACTGACCCAGGTGGAGAATAAAAGAGTGGTTCCCACCACGGGCTGCTCATCCAGCAGCTTGTCTTCTAGTAACCCATTGCTATACTTGAGCATAGTGGAAATGGACAACATCAGAATGCTTGATTCCTTTTTCGGAGAGTCTCTTGGAGGTATTCATCGTCTATATATTGAGGCTATTGATGGGGATTATTCGTCAACTATACTGGAAAAGTGTGTACAGCTCGTTTCTACTGTTAAAATGATGACGATAAGGCAATCAAGTTTTAGTATGCGCAGGCATGATTATTATTATTATTATTTTCCCTTTAACCGGAATCCAAACATGGCGTTGGAGAAGAATGAAGGACCAACCATGACATCATTGGAATCCCTTACGTTAATTAATCTTCCGATGGTAAATCTGCCGAACGAGCTTCAATACTTGACTACCCTTCAATCCATGATGATAGGCAGCTGTAAAAACTTGGAAGAACTGCCGGAATGGATAAATTGTCTTACATCCTTACAAAAACTCCAGATTCGCGGCTGTGACAAATTAAAATCATTGCCAGAAACAATCGGCCACATGCCCACGCTGCAAACTCTCACCATAATTGGCTGTGGAAACCTAGTGAGACGATGCAGGCAGCCAGATGGGGAAGACTGGCCTAAGATACGCCATATCCCTCAGGTGACTGTTGCAGATAGCTTTTGTTCTATAAAATTACCCATATTAAAATTGTTTGCACTGCTAAACAGTTCCTGAAAATGCTAGATTTGTAAAATATTCCACGAATCACATTATTTTGCACTTTAGTTTGGTGTTCAAAGGCCCTCTTCTTTTTTCTTCTTTTACACTCACTTAACTTCAACGTACTTTAGTCCAAAAGAAGAAGAGCTTATCTACATACTTTAGTACTAATCATAGACGATATTTGTTCAGTTGATTATCCCATTGAGGTATGCTCATCATGCCATGTGCTATCTCCAGCCTGACTCCAATTTCACTTAGTCATGAAGTGGTTTAAATAGCTATGGGAAAAGTCGGTGAAAGATGAGATCTTTGCGCTTGATCTTCTGATAATTGATCAGTCTTTCTCTTATTGCACTGTTTCCCCTGTCTCATTACTGTATGTAGTTAAATGCTAAAAAGAGTATCCATTCCTCCTGTCATTGGAAACTTAAATACGTTTAAACTGATTCACAGTTTAGATGAAAGCGGCTCAACAAATGTAGTCTACTGCATCATTGCTTGACACCGAATCAGCCCGGTTCAGTTCAATTAAGCCTACTTTGCTCAGTTCAGTTTAGACAGATTACTCAAATTGAAATTAAAACAAATCCAAGGAATGTAAATCTAATAATCAGATTCGTCAAACACATGGACAAATTCACAAAATGAAATCATCAAAACACCCTCAGAGGTGCACGTTATTCCTATTAATCGATGTACACAATTTGAACGGTTTGAATAGCTCTCAATAAAGTCAGTACAAGCAAGATGAGCTCTTTGAGGTTCGATTTAAAGAACTTCGAAAGGACATTGCCTCCACTCTACGTACGATTGAAAATACACGTAGTTCCTAAATCAAAATGAATCGATAGCATTCCTGATTTCCTGGAATAGTGATGATGATGCTATTATAAGTTCTGGCCTCCTCTACTCTGCAGTCTTCACTATCAATGCTATCGTTTTTGAGATGTTTCTGTCATCGATAAGTATGCCACCCATCCCATCCCGCGTAACCACCATATTATTAAGTGTACGGTTTCACATACTACTTTTCAACACTCTATTATTGACATAACTGCTACCCATTTTAGAGCCAAGACACAAGTTTTTTGACCCGTGACCCGTTTGATGGGTCTACTCTTAATCATTTGGACTCATGAAAGAGGCATTTCCAACTAGTTTCTATATACTCTGCACCTTTAATTCCAACCTCATGTGAAAAGTCTACTATCTTTGAAATTTCCACACACTTGTTTTCTACTGAACACAGTGAGCCTCTACATGATAGAATGGAAGATAATAGTAGCTTATGGAGTATAAACGTTGTAGCTTGAGTATCCTTCACACATCTTAACTGAAAAAAAGAAAAAAGAACAAAAAATATAACAAAGATGGCAACAGGAATAGTGCTCAAGGTTGTTGAGAGACTATATGCTGCTCTTCACAGTAAGGAACTAAGAGAGGTATGGTCCATGCTCGGATATGAGTCGAAACTTGATGAGCTTGCGGTCACCATCACTACTATCAAATCTGTTCTTCTTGATGCCGAGTCTAAGCATCAAGAGCTTAATCATGAAGGTCGCCATTATATCGACAGGCTCAAGGAAGCTGTCTATGATGTCGATGATTTGCTTGATGAGTTTAACACTATGGTCTAAACCGAGAAAATGAAGGAAGGTAGTAAGATCCTCAAAAAGACGAGTAAGTTTTTTTCTCGGTCTAATTACTTCCTTGTTGCGTTTAATATGTCTAGTGAGATTAAAAAGCTTACGACCAAGTTGGATAAAATTGCCAAAGATCATCGACAATTTGGGTTAAGTGATATTCATGTGCCTCGTAAGAGACGAAATACAACCTTCTCTTATACAAGTGATAATTATATCATTGGTAGAGAGGTTGACAAAGAATCTATTGTTGCTATGTTGCTTGAAGAATCTGATTCTATGAATGTTTCTTTCGTCTCTATCATTGGGATGGGAGGGTTGGGGAAACGACCGCACTAGCCCAACTTGTGTATAACGAAAATAGAATCGAAAGCACATTTGATTTGAGATTGTGGGTTTGTGTGTCCGAAGATTTTACCTTAGCCAACATATTTAGTCAGATCCTAGGAAAGAATGGGTTGCAAATAGAAGAGTTACAAAGAGAATTTCGAAAATTAGTTGAGGGCAAAAAATACTTGCTCGTTTTAGATGATGTGTGGAGTGAAAACCGTGATGAATGGGATAAATTAAAGGTTTTTTTGGACGTGGGGGGAAAAGGAAGCAGAATTTTAGTAACAAGTCGCTCTAGAAAGGTGGCCAAAGTCTTAGAAGGGGATCTCATGTACGAGTTAAAAGGTCTCTCGGAAGAGGACTCATGGGACTTGTTTAAGAAATTTGCATTTAGAAAAGGCCAAGAACCTACGAATGATGATTACCTCTTTGACATTGGCAAGGAGGTTTCGAAGAAATGCGCTAATGTCCCTTTGGCCTTAAGGGTAGTCGGTAGTATGTTATACGACCAGGATGAAAGTAAATGGTTATCGGTACTACAAAGTACTAATTTCGCAAATATAGGACAAGGTGACGAGGGCATACTGCCAATACTGAAGTTTAGTTATTACGAACTTAGCTCTGCGTTAAAGAGTTGTTTTAGCTACTGTGTTCTTTTTCCAAAGGACTATGTGATGGAGAAAGAAAAATTAATTGGGTTGTGGTTGGTTCATGGGTGTCTGGATCAAACACATGATTGTCGAAGTGCTGAAGACATAGGTGAAGAGTATTTTTCTACTTTATTGAGCAGATGTTTTTTACAAGATGTTACAATGGATGAGTATGGTGAAATCAAAGACTGTAAGATGCACGATTTGATCCACGATCTTGCACAAGAAGTTGCTGCTCAGGAGACAATTACGTTGGATCGTTCTGCAGGCGAATTAGATAGGAGAAATCGTCATCTTTCACTAACACTCCATGGATGCAGTGTCTTGGGTAGTAGTCGATGGAGTGAGATGAAGAAATTGCGCACAATTATTCATGTAAGGAGTTCGATGACACATGATTCGATGAATACCCGGTTAAATGTAACTGCAATTTGTTTGCATTTTCAGAGGTTGAGGGTGTTGGACTTGTCCAACTGTGGCTTAATTACTCTACCAGATAAGGTGGGTAACCTATCACATTTAAGGTATCTTGATCTTTCACAAAATTGGAGCTTAATTGTTCTCCCTAACTCGATCACCAAACTGTACAACTTACAAGTGCTGAATTTAAGTAAGACGGGGGTGAGAGAGCTTCCCGGGGATATGAAAAAACTTGTTAATCTAAGGTACCTGCTCTTTGAAGGTTGGAACCCGATGCCAACGGGTCTGGATACTTTGACAGGTCTCCATACATTAACTAGATTTGTAGTGGGAAACGAAACTTCCAGACAAGATAAAATCGGTAAGCTGAGTGATCTGAAAGCCCTTGTTAACCTGAGAGGTGAACTTACTATCGTATTTGATTGGAAATTCAAATGTGAAGTGGCAGAGTATCAACGCGTAGACTTGATAAGGGTGATGCAGCTGAAGAAGTTGCGCATACTTTTTCAACGGGAAGGAGCCGGTCGAGAAACATTGTTGGCAAGCCTCCACCCTCATAATAAACTCAAGGAAATTGAACTTAGGTGGTACAGTGAATCGAGGTTACCAAATTGGGTAGACTCATTGACGAGTTCACTTCCAAACCTTGTTAAAATACGACTTGAATTCTTAGAGAAATTGGTAATTCTCCCTTGCCTGAGTCAACTTCGCCACCTGAAATGTCTTGAACTCGGGCCTATGCCGAATGTGGAGTTTATGGAGGGTAATGTAGTTGTGGGTCATGTAGAGAACTCAGTACTATTTTTTTCCGTCGTTGGAGGAGCTTAAACTGTGTGGACTTCCAAAATTGAAGGGATGGTCGAATGAACGGATAAGTAGGGTGACGTTTCCCTCTCTACGTGAGTTATTTTTGTACAATTGTCCGAGCCTGACAACTTTACCATCATGTCCAAAGCTATGTGATCTATATATGGAAAAATGGCATGAAGCACTGACCCTCGTAGAGAATCCGACCATGGGACGCTCGTCCAGCTTGTCATCTAGTATCCCCTTGTTATATATGAACACAGTGACCATGGACAACATTGGAATGCTTGATTCCCTGTTTGGAGGATCTCTGGGAGGTATTCATTTGCTAGGTGTTGTCTGTTCTGTAGGGGATAGTTTGTCAACTTTAGCCGAAAAGTGCTTACAGCATGCTTCTTCTATTAAATCAGTGACAGTATCGGCGTACACTAATGCAGCACATATCCCTGCAATGAACTTGAAGAAGGAAAACAACAGCGGAGCAGGACCAACCATGTCGTCACTGGAATCCTTTTACTTATCTAACCTTCCAGGGTTGGTAAATCTGCCGAAGGAGTTTCAGTACTTGACTACCCTTCAATCCATATCGATAGAAGCCTGTGAAGACTTGGAAGCTCTGCCAGAATGGATCGACAGCCTCACATCCTTAACAAAACTGGAGATTGGGAGGTGCGACAAACTAAAATCGTTGCCTGAAGCAATCGCCCACATGCCCAGGCTGCAAACTCTTTCAATATATTACTGTGAAATTCTAGAGAGAAGATGCAGGCAACCAGATGGGGAAGACTGGCCCAAGATTAGCCACATCCCTGATTTAGATGTTTGGTAATTGATTTAAAAGTTTGGTCGAGTCATTAATTAGCATCCTCACTTCCAAACCTTGGTATGATCCATCTTAAGATTTTCGATAGCTTAGGAATTCTGCCTTCTTACAGTCGACCGTCCATTGGGCACACTTTAACGTTAAGAGATTAATCTCGGAAAGTTTAACAATGATATTATCATGAAACATTGATATATTGTATTTACATTTACCATACTTAAACAATATTCACGTAATCACGTGAATCATTACATAACATACTATTCAACGAAAGTAACACCTTAACCACCAAGTCAAGTCAAGATTACAGGAATGCTATTACAAGATTACACGCCTACACGATTAGTTAAGTTAAGTTACTTAATTATCTAACTTCTAAACCAGGAATGTTGTGTACCTTGGGCCAGTCCTCCCCATCTGGTTGCCTGCATCTTGTCGTTAGGTTCACACAGTTATTTATTGAAAGAGTTTGCAGTTTGGGCATGTGGCCGATTGCTTCTGGCAACGATTTTAGTTTTTCGCAGTTTGAAATCCTGAGATTTTGCAAGGATGTGAAGCAGTTTATCCATTCCGGCAGTGCTTCCAAGTCGTCACAGTTTTGTATAAATATGGACTGAAGAGTAGTCAAGTATTGAAGCTCCCTCGGCAGATTTACCAACTTCGGAAGATTAAAAAACCCAAGGTATTCCAATGATATCATGGTTGGTCTTTCATTCTTCTCCAACTCCATGAATGGAACAGGGCTATTCCATTTGAGTCTGTGGATATTAATTGCAGCAAAAATTCCCACCGATTTGATAGAAGAAACATGTTGTATGCACTTTTCCACTATACTTGATAAACCATCCTCATCAATATAGCTAGTACATAGATATTGAATACATCCGAGAGACTCTCCGAACAAGGAATCAAGCATTCCAATGTTGTCCATTACGACTGTGTTCATATGTAGCAACGTGGATGACCGGCCTGTCGTGGGGTGTCCTGGAAGAACCACTCTTTTATTCTCCGCCAGGGTCAGTGCTTCGTGACATTTGTTCAAATGTAGGTAACGTAACTTTGGACTTGACGATAAAGTTGTTAAGCTCGGGCAATCATACAAGTACAACTCAAGTAGAGAGGGAAAAGATGAGACTGCCATGTTATTAGACGAAGAACCCACTTCACCTGTCGCCATGCTTATCTCTTCTCTCCACCATCCCTTCAACTTTGGAAAACGAAGCAGACTGAGCATCTGCAGGGATGGAAAGAATAGTGATTCGTCATCTGAATGACTCTCAATAAACTCCACATTGGGCATATACCCGAGTCGAAGACATTTGAGATGGCGAAGTTGACTGAGTGATGGGAGAATTACTAATGTAGCAAACGATTCAAGTCGGAGTTTAACAAGGTTTGGGAGTGAAGTCGTCAATGAGTTAACCCAATTCGGCAATCTCAACTCATTGTACCTCTCTATCAAAATTTCCTTGACATTATTGTTAGGTTGGAGGCTTGCGAATACTGTTTCCGGAACAGCTTCCTCGACTCTAAAACTTATGCATAGTTTCTTCAGCTGCATTGCCCTTATCAACTCTGCATCAGAATACTTTTCCATATCACATTTGGACTTCCAGCCAACCAAGATGTAAAGCTTACCTCTCAGGTTCACAAGGGCTTTGAGATATCTTAGATGAGTTTCGTTTCTTATCACGAATCTTGATAACGTATGAAGACATGTCATATTATCCAGACCTGTTGGCATCGCGCAAAAGTCTGGAAAGAGCAGGTGCCTGAGATTAACAAGTTTTTTCATATTTCGGGGAAACTTTCGTACCAACGTGCCATTTATATTCAGCACCCGTAAGTTGTACAACTTGGTGATCGAGTTAGGAAGAACACTTAACTTCTCGTTTCTTGTAAGATCAAGATACCTTAAATGTGATAGGTTACCCACATTATCTGGTAGAGTAATTAAACCAGAGTATGACAAGTCCAACACTCTCAATCTCTTAAGGTGGACACAATTCACACTCACATTTGAGTAATGGATGAACTTCCAATCAGAGTTAGACCGGTTTAAGTGAATAATTGTGCGCAATTTCTTCATCTCACTCCATCGAATACTACCCATGAGACTGCATCCATCAAGCGTTACTGAAAGATGAAGATTTCTCTTATCTAATTCGCCTGCAGAACGATCCAACATAACTATCTCATCACCAGCAACTTCTTGCGCAAGATCGTGCATCAAATCATGCATCTTACAGTATATATTTTCTTCATACTTGTCCACTGTGATTTCGCCATAATGCGTCCTAACTTCAGTGCGCTCGCCGTCCCCGAATTTAAAATCTTGTAAAAAACATCTGCTCAATAAAGTAGAAAAGTACTCTTCACCTACGTCTTCTTCACTTCGACAGTCGTGTGGTTGATCAAGGCAGCCATGTACCATCCACAGCCTAATTAATGTTTCTTTCTTCATCACATAGTCCTTCGGAAAAAGAGCACAATAGCTAAAACAGCTCTTTAAGGCAGAGCTAAGTTCGTAATAACTAAACTTCAATATTGGTAGTATGCCTTCCTCGCCTTGCCCAATCTTTGCTAGATTAGCACTTTGTAGTACCGACAACCATTTACTTTCATCCTGCTCATACAACATACTACCTACTACCCTCAAGGCCAAAGGGACGTTTGCGCATTTCTTCGAAACCTCCTTACCAATGTCAAACAGATAATCATCCTTGCTTTTAGGTTCTGGCCCTTTTCTAAATGCAAATTTCTTAAACAAGTCCCAAGAATCCTCTTCCGAGAGGCCTTTTAACTCATACATGAGATCGTCTTCTAAGACTCTTGCTACCTTCTTAGATCGACTGGTTACTAAAATCCTGCTTCCTTTCCTTCCTACGTCTAAAAAAACCTTTAACTTATCCCATTCATCACGGTTTTCACTCCACACATCATCTAAAACGAGCAAGTATTTTTTGCCCTCAACTAATTTTCGAAATTCTCTTTGTAACTCTTCCATTTGCAACCCATTCTTTCCTAAGATCTGACTAAATATGTTTCCCAAGGTAAAATCTTCGGACACACAAACCCACAATCTCAAATCAAATGTGTTTTCGATTCTACTTTCGTTATACACAAGTTGAGCAAGTGCGGTTTTCCCTAACCCTCCCATCCCAATGATAGAGACGAAAGAAACATTCATAGAATCAGATTCTACAAGCAACATAGCGACAATAGATTCTTTGTCAACCTCTCTACCAATAATATACTGATCACTTGTATAAGAGAAGGTTGCATCTTGTCTCCTACGAGGCACATGAACATCACTTAACCCAAATTGTCGATGATCTTTGGCAATTTTATCCAACTTATTCGTAAGCTTTATAATCTCACTAGACATATCAAAAGCAACAAGGAAGTAATTAGACCGAGAGAAGAACTGACGCACCTTTTTGAATACCTTACCACCTTTCTTCATTTTCTCCCTTTGGACCATAGTGTTAAACTCATCGAGCAAATCATCGACATCATAGACAGCTTCCTTGAGCCTGTCGATATAATGACGACCTTCATGAGAGAGGTCTTGATGCTTAGACTCGGCATCAAGAAGAACCGATTTGATCGTAGAGATAGTGATCGCAAGGTCATCAAGTTGAGACTCATATCCGAGCATGGACCAAACCTCTCTTAGCTCCTTACTGTGGAGAGCAGCGTACAGTTTGTCAACAACCTTGAGCACTATTCCTGCTGCCATTTTTGTTCTGTTTCTTCTTATCTTTTGTTTTCAGTTTTATTCAAGCAACAAGGTTTTTATATTTATAATAAGCAATTATGTGTGTTTATATTAGGGAACAAGTGAAGGGAAATTTCCATGGTAGTACTAGCATGATTGATGACTTTTGCAAAGTGGAATACATAGTGGAGCAGAAGTTGATAAAATGGGTAGTAGTTAGGCCGTAATCCCGTAAATATGATTGATATTGTCTCATAATAAATCAGAGGGTTGAAAAGTAGTGGGTGACATACTATTCAACCAAGTCAAGTCAACGTTATAGCAATGGACTCCCTCCGGACACTATTTTTCGCCTTATTAATTTGGAAAGATTATTTTAATGAAATAATGGGGAAAAAAATAATGTTCGGATGGAGTATTAAAAGAGCTCATCATTCATTTGGCCACTGTATCGAGAACTAGTCCTAACAAACGGGTCAACCGGATCGGATTTGGGTCGGGTCAGATTAGGGTCTGATCACTTTCGGTCATAGAATTTGGGTTTACTTTGGGTCGGGTTCAGGTCGTTTTTGGATTTGTTATTTTCAACTTTTTGTTTTAGGGATATCGTCTCGTTTTCTATTGATAAGTCGCTATTTTACCGATTTTTCGTCCCATATTTACACTCTTTCTCGGTCGATTTTATTAGTTGTTTTGCTATTATTAAGCTATTTTGTGTTTAATTAACTAATTAGTCGAGTCTTACTTAATTAATGTATATTTATTATATTTGTCGGAATTTTGGTACTGCTCTAGTCATTTTGATATTATAGGTACCGGAAGAATGGATCGACTTAAAACCGAGACAAACCGAGACAAGTTAAGACGGGTCAAACGAAGATGAAGGCCAAGTTGACTGACTATCCAGCCCTTTCGTCCACTCTTCTTTTCATTTTAGTTAAGGGCATTTTTGTCTTTTGATTTATTGTTAAGAATCAAAATAACAAAAGCCTCAATGTGTGAGGTGGGCGGCATATAGAAAATTGCAGAGGAAGATTAAAAAAAGAGGGCAGGAGTAGACAGTAGGAGAAGTAGCACGCAGCAGCCCTTCCTCTGTTTTTCATCTTCTCTCTTTTTCAATTCTCATCCTTTCTTTTTATTTTATTTTATTAATCCTTTAATTAATTAGTTTTAGATTGTAATCTTCCATCCTTCAACATTCTAGATCTTTTAATTTCATCTCCTTTGGTATAATTCTCATCTTTTTCTCATTTATTGTTTATTCTTTTAAGTTTCATGTTTATGTTTATGTTTATGTTTATGTTTAATTTAGTTATCAATTAGTATAAAGTTCATTTCTTTATTGTTAATTGTGTTTAGTAATATGATTGTAGGTTTGTATTTTATATTTATCTTGAGTAATTACCATATGTGTTAGGTTAGATTAGTTTAATTTTATTTCCTTAGTTAAAGTTCTTGTCTTTATTATTTCTTTATTATGCTTTTGTTAGTTAGTTCAATTAGTTTAGTCACTCTCATCAATCGATTCGCGTAGCTAATTTGTAATCCGAGACCGAACTAGTACTCATTCCCGATCTCTCTGAGGATTCGACCCGACTTACCCTTGCTATTTTAGTTTAGGTTAGTTGGTTTATTTGGTAGTTAGATTGGCGACAAATCTCGACTATCAAAATGGCGCCGTTGCCGGGGAGATCAACGGATTGATATTAGTTTAGTTTTAGATTTATTAGACTACGCTTGATTACTTGCTACTTGTTACTTGGTGCTTGTTCCTATGACGATCTACCACATTCCACAACGTAAAGAGACATTGCATGATTATTGGGATAAACTTAAGAATTGTACTCTTGAATTTGATGTTGAGATGTGGGAATTTTGTCATATGGTGTATGATGGTGTTCATGATAACATTAGAGGCATGATTGAAGAAAGTTGTCAAGGTAGGTTTACATCGATGCCATATTGTGAAAGATGGGACCTTCTTAATAAGTTGGTTAATGATTCTAGGCAATCGGAGAGCACTAGTTATAGGAATACTTATTTACCTCTCCATGTGGATGCTACCACTTTAGTTGATGACTTAGAGTCTAAGTTGGATGATGAGCCTCTTGTTAGCATGACCACTTTGCCTACCATTTGTGATTTGATTAGTTCTCCCTTCCTTAAGGGATGTGATGATCATGGTAGCGTTTATGTTGGGTCTATTGTTCTTATTGATGATATCAAGCCTTCATTTGATGATAATCTTGAGGATAAGAGATGTGTTGGTAATGATGTTATAAAAGAAACTCTTCTTGAGGTTTTTGAGATTGTTGATGAGCCATATGATGAGTGCATGGGTGTGTTTAATGATACTTTTGATATGGAGAGGGATGAAAATTATGTTCTTATGGAGATTCAAATCCCTTCCCCTAGTCTTAAGGATGCTTGCTTGCCTCACTTTATGGATGTTGATGATTTTGAGACTTGTGGCGAGAGTGTTGTAGGGATAGACGAGAGCGTGGGGGTATTTGAGGATAAATGGGATGTTGAAATTGATTTCTTTGAGGAACCCATTTTTGAGATATTTTTTGAGGAAATTCATGAGTCTACCCCTTTCATTCTTGATGAATCTCTTATTCCTCTCACTTGTTTTCCTCTTGACTTCCATGTCCCTTCTTATGAGTCCATTGTCTTTGAGGATGTATTTTCATTTCATCTTGATTGTTTTCCTCAAGACTTTCTAATCCCCACTTACGAATTGATGTTTGAAGATGCTTGGAAGAATTCTTTCAATGACTTGATCATTGGTTTGTTACATGGAAGTGGTGTGATTTGGGACAAGGAAGGAGGCGTTTGGAAGAGTGACATGATGGTTAAGGAGATTAATCATGTCTTCTATGTGGTTTATAGCCTACCTTTCATGAAAGAAGTGAAAAAAGGAAGAGAGGTTAGGCATGTTGATTACTTTGATGAGTTTAGAAACATGAGTGACTTAGAATACCGATTGTGGGATCCCGGTTAGATTTTAAGCTTAATTGTAGGTTTGGCGGTCCTTAAAACCGCGCTTCTTGGGAGGCACCCCAAGTTTGTTGTACATATTTATGTTTTTGTTTGTTTTGTTTTGTTTTGTTTTGTTTTGTTTGTAGGTACCTCTAGCAAGAAAGCACAACGAGGCAAGATGGCTTAGAGACATGAAATCGATTAAGTGTGGGGAAGAAGCATGCTCGAAAGGTATTCTCTTACCCTCCCTTTCCTTCCCTCCCTAATTTTGAACATTGAGGACAATGTTCGTTTCAAGTGTGGGGAGGTAGATTTTGGATTGACGATTTGTGGTCGCTTGAGGATTTGTGGTTGTTACTCTTGTTGGAGGTTACTTGGTGGTGTTATTTGTTGTAAATATGTGTTGTTGTGGGATGGTAGCTTTGTGTGGATTGTTTTGTTGCTTTTGTTATCTCTTTTTGTGATTTGTCTCATTTTTGTATTTTTTTTTTTTTGAAAAATTGAAATTTTTTTAAAAAATTCTAAAAAGTGAAAAAATGAAAAATTCCAAAAAGATTTTTGTTTTTCGGTTCACTTGTTTTCCTTAATAAAGTGATTTTTCTAATTTTCAACTTCTTTAAAGAGTATGGATTTTCTATTACTTATTGGTTGTTTCTTAGTATTATATATTAGTTGTCCTCCTACTATAAGTCGCTCGGGATGTGTCCTTCACTTGTTTCCACCTTCCACCTCCCGTGTCGTGATTTTGGCATTGCATATTTGTCTAGGTGACTATTACCTAAGTGACGATCTATCATTTTTTTCGATTCATATCTCACAAAAATACTCCACAAAATAAGAGTTCATTTTTCCATAAAAAAGAGCTCAAACATCAAATATGAGCTAAAAAAAATAAATTCTCAAAGACTCAAAAAGAATAGAATAAGGGGGAGAAGAAGAAAAGAAAAAAAATTGAGAAAGAAAATAGAAAGAAAGAAAAATGAAAAAAAAAATGAAAAATGAAAAATGAAAAAGAAAGAAAAGAAAAGAAAAGAAAGACGATTCCTCCCCGAGTATTTTTGTTTATCCTTATTCTTCATTTTGGATCGTTTCGTATGTCATTTGGTGATTAGGACGACCCTAGCCCTTTGTTTATTCAAGGGGTCGAGACTTGTATACATTTGTCGATAACTTCATGGGAGACCTCCTTCCATCTCCATCTCACATCCCGACATAGCATGGACCGAGGCCAAGAGATATGTAATAATAATTTTTGCAACCGATAAAGTAATCTTAACATCCATATTCTATATTTTAGTTGGATTTTAGGATCGTGACTTTTGATTTGGGAGACTTGTGACTCGTTTGTCTATATTTGCTTATTTTCGTTTTTTTTGTATTTATATTTTGTGTTTTTGTTTCGTGATTTTATTTATGGGTCGTAGTTTGTCTTTTGAGCTTACTTGAGGACGAGTAAGAGTTAAGTGTGGGGAGGTTGATAAGTCGCTATTTTACCGATTTTTCGTCCCATATTTACACTCTTTCTCGGTCGATTTTATTAGTTGTTTTGCTATTATTAAGCTATTTTGTGTTTAATTAACTAATTAGTCGAGTCTTACTTAATTAATGTATATTTATTATATTTGTCGGAATTTTGGTACTGCTCTAGTCATTTTGATATTATAGGTACCGGAAGAATGGATCGACTTAAAACCGAGACAAACCGAGACAAGTTAAGACGGGTCAAACAAAGATGAAGGCCAAGTTGACTGACTATCCAGCCCTTTCGTCCACTCTTCTTTTCATTTTAGTTAAGGACATTTTTGTCTTTTGATTTATTGTTAAGAATCAAAATAACAAAAGCCTCAATGTGTGAGGTGGGCGGCATATAGAAAATTGCAGAGGAAGATTAGAAAAAGAGGGCAGGAGTAGACAGTAGGAGAAGTAGCACGCAGCAGCCCTTCCTCTGTTTTTCATCTTCTCTCTTTTTCAATTCTCATCCTTTCTTTTTATTTTATTTTATTAATCCTTTAATTAATTAGTTTTAGATTGTAATCTTCCATCCTTCAACATTCTAGATCTTTTAATTTCATCTCCTTTGGTATAATTCTC
This sequence comes from Agrostemma githago, assembly GCA_958450325.1. NCBI lineage: Eukaryota > Viridiplantae > Streptophyta > Magnoliopsida > Caryophyllales > Caryophyllaceae > Agrostemma > Agrostemma githago. Next base: position 67,638,112 of record OY288252.1, on the reverse strand, counting down.
ATCTTTTTCTCATTTATTGTTTATTCTTTTAAGTTTCATGTTTATGTTTATGTTTATGTTTATGTTTATGTTTATGTTTAATTTAGTTATCAATTAGTATAAAGTTCATTTCTTTATTGTTAATTGTGTTTAGTAATATGATTGTAGGTTTGTATTTTATATTTATCTTGAGTAATTACCATATGTGTTAGGTTAGATTAGTTTAATTTTATTTCCTTAGTTAAAGTTCTTGTCTTTATTATTTCTTTATTATGCTTTTGTTAGTTAGTTCAATTAGTTTAGTCACTCTCATCAATCGATTCGCGTAGCTAATTTGTAATCCGAGACCGAACTAGTACTCATTCCCGATCTCTCTGAGGATTCGACCCGACTTACCCTTGCTATTTTAGTTTAGGTTAGTTGGTTTATTTGGTAGTTAGATTGGCGACAAATCTCGACTATCATCTATAATAATAGTCGTGTCAATTCAGGTTACGGGTCAAACTCGAGTCTTCAGTTCGGATGTCAGGTCAGGTTCAAGTTGGCTTATTCAAGTCCAATCAAGTTTGATCTATTCAAATAGACTTGACAAAACTAGACTGACGCTAATTTCAATAACATAAATACCAAAAACATGCTTTAATAATAAACTTCAATATATAATTCATCCCATTTAATTTCTTGATGCATTGCATGAACAATAACATATAGTATCATCCCTTTATTTTATTCATTTAATAATAATATATTATCACATACTTCTTTTGTTTTAGTCAACTGTGGACCTTTACTTTTAAGCAAAGATAAACATATGACCGAACAGAAGTAGTATGTATTAACCTAGAAGTCCCACGACCCATAATTCGGACCCAGGCTCATGTTGTTGTTGTTGTTGTTGTTATTGTTGCTGCTGCTGCCATTGTTGTTGTCGACATTATTGTCGGTGCTGGTACTGGTGCTGGGAAGGTTGTTTAAATCAGCAAATGGAGGCATGAAGTTACTGAACACAGCTCTATTATTCGGAACACCGCCATTATTCTCGCCTCCAGCAGCAGCAACAGCAGCAGCAGTATCAGCATCGACACTAGCACGAGCATGAACAGAGTCTTCAGGATTATTATTACTGGCAATCCGATTACGAATCTCAGCACAGATCCTCATGTGCAACTGCTTGAGATTGTCACGAAGGATGATCTTCTGCGACGGAGTTAACTGATCACGAGGGATCATGTCGAGGGTGATCTCGTGCATTCCACGCTCCTTCAGCTCCTTTCCAATCTTCTTCTCATGTTCCACACGTTTTTCAAGGTCCTTCAGTTCTGCATTCAGCGCATCGATCCTAGCCTTATGGGCGCTGTTGTTCATCCCAGTAGCCTCCTCAGACCGGAGGCCACGGACACCCTACATACAAACATTCAAACATCCAAACCCGTCACTCAAATATAATAATGATAACCTATATATATATACCGAAAATCTTTTAATTATTATAATATATATTTAATCTATTATATTACGTGATGTTTTGCAATTTTTAGCTATAAACTCTAAACTTCATTTTTAAAGAAAATGATCCTAAAAAAATTATCTTAAAAGAAATTATAAAAATGATATATTTAGATTCGTGGTACCAAATATTTTCATTAGAGTATAAATTTTATATTCTGTATTATTTATTCGAAAAAAATGTGATGAATTTATAACATATAATCGTTGTAAAATTATTCCACATCGACAAATTATAATGTAGTGATGAAATTCTATATTATAAATAAGATTAATCGTTCATTCTGAGATATCTACCAAAAAATCTTTTGAATATAAAAAAGAATTACTCTATTAAGACTATAAACTTAATAAATCATTTACATCGAAAAATTATGATGAAGTGATGATATTTTATAGTATTATAAATAAGATTAATCATTCGGTTTTAAATATCGATCAAAAAAACTTGTGAGTCTTAAAAAAGTTTTTAATACGGAATATTATAAGACTACAAACTTAAAATCATTTCACATCGAAAATTATAGTAAGATGATAAAATTCTATATATTATAAATAAAAGTAATCATGTATTTTTTTAGACATCAAACCAGCAACTCTTTTGACTCTTAAAAAAACTTTCAAAGTAAGGTTACATCAACCAATAATTTTTCACATCGACAAAATATACTCAATAAGGTGATTTATACTCACTCCATATCTATATGTTCGTCCACTTTGTTTAATATATGGGTGGAGTATTATATTGAAGGTGGACGAACATATAGATACGGAGAGAGTATTACGGAGTATATAAATAAAGTTATCTCATATCGACAATTTATTAACAAGATAGCGAAATTCAATTTTATAAATAAGAATAATCATTCGTCCGTAAATATCCACCAAAAATCTTATGATGTTAGGTGTCTTTTGACAAAATATCTCATAAAATTATCAATTTACCCTTCTTTTTATAATTTTCATATGAGATCTTGAAGTCATTATTGATTATAAAAATTATCAATTTATCCTTATTTTTATAATTTTCCTATGATATATTTTATTTCAATGTAAACAAATAATTTTTTGTCAAAAGAAAGTTCGATAAGTTTAGTATTTATATTTTTAGTCGTATTTATCATAAGTCATAACATTATAATTTTAAAAATCTCTATCCAAATGAAAAACAAAAATCGAATCTACACATTGATTTTTTTTCAACAACTTTTTTAACCGTATGCATAAAAAAGTGCACGTACATTTTTTAAGGGATGAATTTTTATCCTAATCAACATACTTTACCGAAAAAGATTATTTTTTAGGTCAAGAAGTCGATAGCGAGATTTCCAATCAACTTATTGGTCTTATGGTATATCTGAGTATCGAAGAAGATACCAAAAAAAATGTATTTATTTATACACGAACAAAATTATGGATTATTTTTACTAAAAACAATTGGTATTAAAAAAAAAAGGTAGTTAGGCTTAATTACCACAGTGGGGAAATGGCTAGCCCCGTTATTTCCAGCACTGACTCGAGATCGCCTCCTGTGGTCGCGACACCTGGTGTCGCGACCTAGGAAGCGATCAAAGGCAGAATAAACAGAGGGGTGGCCAAAGGAGTAGGCCTTGTGGCCAGGAGAAAACAGGAGGATGGCGAGTTCAGTGCCACAAAGCGAAACGAGCTCATTCGCCTTTTTGAATAGCCCGTTTCGACGCTTTGTGAACGTCACGCCCAAGTGAGTTTTGTCCTGAATTTTTCTCATGGCAATTTTTTGCCTGCCTCTACTCACTGGCTTAGTCATCCTCCTCACTCACTCACTCTTTTTTTTGGTTGGTTTTATTTTTTTGTGTGCAAAAAATGTATGCTAGATTGTTGGTATTTATAGTATGTTTAGGGTCATTTTCCCTTTTTTCCTAGAAATTTCTTTTATTAGTAAATTGATATTTTTCTATCTTGGTGAAGCTTTTCTTTTTTGGGTGGTCTTTCAGTGTAGCTGGAATCATAAGGGTAAATACTCTGTATGTTATTAACGACATTCGTACGTATTCAGGTATGTGTATTACTTCCTCCGTTTTAGTCATTTATTTAACTTTGATTAAAAAAAATTATAATATTCTGTAATATAAAAGATAAACAAATGACTGCGATGGAAAAAAAGTGTTTCAAGATTATTTATCCCATCTTCACAATTCATTTATGTCCATAATAGATATTTTACAAAAAAAAAAAAATAGCCACCTATTAATCTGACTACTGATTACCAAGTACTCTGTACCATTAACAAAACCTGATAATCAAATATGTTAGTCGAACCCGCTAATAAAAGTAAAAGTTGTTAATTATAATCCGCTTTTGTAACCTACTTCTACCAATATCAAATTTTTGTTTACCAAACAAGGTCATTGTAAGGCCATGTTCTTTTTAGTTTAATTTCAGCTCAGTTAAGTTCAGCTTAGCTCGGCCTCGTTTCAATCGAAAAGAATAAGGCCTAAAAACGTGTATTCAATAGGTATATGAAAATAATAAAATTAGCATATAATGTGCTATTACCAAACACCCTTCTTAGATTTGCTAATTTAATTTGATAGTGAAAGATGTTACTAAAATATGTTCAATGTATTCTGCCATAACCCTATCCACTATTATAAAACTGATTCTGTAACTCGTTTGATTGATGCGGGAAGTGCAAATTTACGATAAGTAAAAAATCATGATAAACAAACTTCATTTTCTAATTCATGGGAAGTTATAAAAAGTATGAAGTATTTAATTATCTACTGTTATAACTTAATTCATGAAAATTGCAAGTTACCAAGGGGTTTCGATAAACAACTCCCTACATCTATATAGAAAGTCAATTCCATGAGATGTTCCACTTCTTTGTGCAAATTTGAGGCAACCAAACAACTCTATTTTTTTTAATTCGTGGGAATTCCTACTTTCCATGATTTCACAATGCAACCAAACAAGCCTTATTAAGACCATACGAGGTTGTTGATTAATTAATAAGGAAACACTTTTAATAAGTTAAAATATTTTTGTCGAATCCGTCAATGAATATCATATTGTATAGGTAATACTCGGTATAATGCATGTAGAATACACGAGAATTTCAATTCATGTGAATCGTAGAGCTAATCGACATGAATTAAACGTGATTTCGAAGCTAAGTTTCTAGGGAATTATTATTCTTCCATAATAAAAGATTTGTCAACCGAGTCTCATTTAGATGATTCATTTAAATAAGCGAGAATGTCTAAATGAATTATTACGATAATTTATTTGTTCATCCTAAACCATTTTAAATTCACAAAAATCTAAATTATATGTAATACACGAGTTCCAACTTCGAAGACAATGCAACTTTAATTTCTATCTTCTTCTATGAAGCCATGTAATAACGGGCGTTTGGTTTGAGGTTTCCAGTAAAGGGTAAAAGAATGAACCTTCTATTGTCATTATCCTCATCCCCTAAGGTATGGATTCTCATTACTCATGATCTCGCCCTCACCAATCTCGGCTCACCACTAGACTTGTTAATTTTGATCCGACCTGTAAACTCATCTCGCTTGACCTACTTATTTTAGGGATCAAGACCCAAAAATTTTAATCCCGAATCCAAAATGATCAATTAATTAAGGATTGAGGCATAATACTTGAAATAATAATTTAAATATTGTTAAATTTAAAAAATAATTTTAAAAAATGAAATTTATAACTTTTATACCATTTAGTAATAAAATAGTTGTTAGATTTAATTGATTTGTTTCTCATTACCTTGTATTTTGTAAACGAGTAAGGATAAACATGACATTAAGAAATAACTTTTTTACGTTATTTCTGGTTATATATCATTTGTTTATTTCATTCTCTTACACCTTTATCAATCAAACAACCCTTAAAAAGGATGCCGTTGAAAAAGTATGGACATGTATGTGTCGTATTCTTATTAAAAATTTCCTGGCTAACAACATTTAATTGTGGATAATATTTGGGTTTAATTTTTTTTATAAAATCAGCCTACCAAACAAAAGTTAAAAAGAATAACATACATATTTGAAATTTGAAAATATATTCTGACCACTTAAAAATTAATAAATCGATAAGGTTCCTCTAAAATTTAACCAAGTTTGTATATGACTCGTGCATTTGCACAAGATTAAAACTAATATACAACTAAACAACTGAAAAACAAACGCTAATATTATTTTTTTGTCGGAAGAGGTGTGCACTAAATTGTAGATGAGAATCAAATCCCGGCCTCGTGATTGGAGTAGATGAACTCTTAGCACTTGAGCTAAGCTTTATCCTCAAAATAAAGCTAGTCTTTCTAACAACATACGAAAACTAAGAAGATACCGTCTCTTAACTATACTACTTCTTTGTGTGTTATTTGTACCTGTTTTATTATTAGTTGACCCTCAAAATAATCATTTTATTTTGTACTACTTAATTAGTTTTACAACAAGCGTGTTCCACTGATTCACCATTTTTATTAGTATACTCTCTCGTTCCAGTCAATTGTCGTCATTTGATTTTTTTTTTTTTTTTGGTTCATCGAAGAGCGCACTTAGTCGCATTACAATATAGGGGAGGGGGATTCGAACCTGGAACCTACTGTCCCAAAGCACCTAGTCTTAACCACTAGGCCAAGACATCTTCGGTAAAAATTGTTGTCATTTGATTTGGCACAAAGACCTAGGAAAGAGGAGGGGGACAATGATGAGACGACAAGTGGATCAAATGGGGTGTGAATGATCAAATTGTTTATCAAATGCAATCCTAAAATAGAAATGACAACAATATGACAACAATTGACTGAGACACCTCAAAGTAGAATAAGACAACAAATGATCGAGACGGAAGAGTATTATTTTATATAAAACATAATGGTCCTAATTTTATTTCAAAAGTAAATTAATACTCCGTATGATCTTATCTTCAAATAATGTACCTTTTTTGTACGAAATTTATTACCATATTTGTTGATCTTATATAAGTTTCTGAGCTAAGGTTTAAATTTTTGACCTTAAACTTTTATGTGATTTAGTTCGATAATTTTACACTAACACTCAAGAAGTTTACAACAAAAATCGAAACTTACCTTTGTGATAACACTCAAAATTATAAACCAGTTTACCATAATTTTTATTTGGCCCCAATAATTATGGCTCGATTCTTAGAACCTTAAATTTGCAAATTAATGGTCCTGATTTGATTCCAAAAGAAAATTAATATGATCTTATCTTCAAATAATATACCTAAATTGTACGATATTTATTTCCATAATTGTGAGAATATTTGTAGAAACATATTGAGCACATTTTAGGTACATTTTTCAATAAAAAAAATGTACGGAGTACCTATTTTGCTTAATATGTTTCTACAAATACACAAAATTATATATTAATATATTTTATACAATAAAGGAAATTAGATTATATATAGTATAATAAGATTTGTATTTGGATGAATTTTTATCCATTGTACTGTATATGCAAGTTATAAATTTAATGAGAAACCGTCTATTAGTAGACCTACCCCAAACAATAATATAGTGCAAATGGATAAAAAAAACCATTGGAATACAAATCTTATTGTGTCATATATAATCTAATTTCCTTTATTGTATAAAATATGGAGTATTAGTAAATTGGTTTTTCTAACATGTTTCACTGGACACACGTTAATAAGCTAATAAAGTAATATTATCATGGATATTAGTATGATAAATTGAAACATTGAGTTATAATTACCACACTTAGACCATACCTATATTAATATTGCTTTAATTAGCTTATTAACGTGTGTTCAATGGATACACATTGGAAAAACCGTTAATATATAAGTTTGTGTATTTGTAGAAACATATTAAGTAGAATAAGTACATTTTTTTTATAGAAAAATGCACCTAAAATGTGCTTAATATGTTTCTACAAATATTCTCACAATTATGGAAATAAATATCGTACAATAAAGGTATATTATTTGAAGATAAGATCATATATTTGAATATAATAAAGGTACAAATATACAAACTAGCATTAATTTACTTTTGGAATAAAATCAAGATCATTAATTTGCAAATTTAAGGTTCTAAGACTGGAGCCATAATTAGTGGGGTACATACAATTGCTTTATAATTTTGATGTTATCATAAAGTTTTTAAATTTTGTTGTAACTTTCTGAAATTTAGTGTAAAGTTGTCGAGCTAAATCACATAAACGTTTAATATCAAAAACTTACAACTCAGCTCATAAATTTGTATAAGTTTAGCAAGTATACGCAAAAGGTTAACAACTTTGAAGTGGTTGTACATGAAACTGATGATATAATACTATTATCCAAAATCTATCTAGTATCATCCAATTTATTTTATTTTCTTATTATTTGGAGGTTTGGAGCCCCATATGATCTTTATGAATAAGACCTCTCAAATTTATGGGACGGCTTTGATTAAAATTGAACATTTACAAGATATTTTACGTATGAATTTAGATAATAATGCTCTGAAGAGTATTATTGTTTGGTTGATTAAGAACTTAATTCCCTAGGAACTTGCAATTCATATAAATTAAGTTCTTAACTTCATCCCGTTATACAAATTTGACAAAAGTGTTTGTCTGCGTAATCAAAATATTATCTTGAAAATCATGAGAAATTTTAATTCATGTGTTTTATGAGCGGCAAACAAACTATCCTTAATATTATACCTATGATATTTCTCAAACACTTTTTGTTGAGAAAATATTTCTCAAAACACTTTAAGTCTAAACTCTAAACTACACATTATTGTTGTGTGATATGTTTAAAATATCTACTTCCTCCGTTTTCTTTTTATCTTCTCATTCACTTTTGACACAATTTTTTTGTAATGAATATAAAATGATAAATTTAGTAAATATTGAGGGTAGAAGGGTAAAATGTGTGTAAATAGGAAAGAATAAAGGTATAAAGTGTTGTAAATAGTAAGGGTAGTATGGTAAAAATTATGGACTAAAATGAAAAGAAATGAAATGGGAAGATAAAAAAAAGTGAACCAAAAAGAAAATTGGGAAGATATAAAGAAAATTTCTAAAGGTTTGATTTTATTGCAAAACTAAACAAGCATCTTATCTTGAAATAATGTACCTAAAAAACTACTCCCTCCGGTCAGTATTTTTTGCCCCATTACTTCAATACTATGAGGAGTATTTTAATGAATGGAACAAAAAATAGTGACCGGAAGAGTAATATAATAATCTTTGGAAGATTATAAGGTATATTCGATGTACAGTAAAATCGCACATCCTAACCTTTTAATTTTTTTAGGTACATTATTTTTGGATATGATACTTATTTTGTTCGATTAAAAAAAATCGAACATTGGCTAGATATTTACACGCAAAATTTAGATAATACCGAGTAGTTCTCTTTAAACATTTTAAGTTTTTTTCTCTCTTGTTTTTATACTTATTTGAGGTACAATTGTGGTCAAGTACTGGTCATGTTAATGAAAAAACATATTCCTTCGACGTCCTAAATATTCTCACTTGATTATATTATAAATACCGTGTAAAATTAATATATAATGGAAAGATCATAAAAATATTTGAGAAAATAGTTATTTTCTTCTTATAATTATTAACTCGATTTTCTGACTAGGAACAATGTATATACTGCCCCTTTTTGGCAAACGGTGGTAGCAGATGTCTAGTAATTAATAACATTAGCAGAATATGGTTAACAGATTGTAGTAGCGGGTTTGATTATCAAATTAAATTAACAGGATTAAGAACGAGAGTTTTGTAATTAGCAAATCATAGAACAATCAAATTGTTTTCATAGATCTCGGTCAATATGTTATCGCAATATGTTGTTTACAAAACACATGAAATTAGTAGATTGAGAGTCAATCGACGACTTTACCCAACTAATCTTCTTAAGAAACTTAGGGTTCAAGTGATAGAAATGATGTATTATATGATCCTGTCTCCCGGGGCGAGGTTACGCCATTATTGCAACGGTAACCTAATGTGGAAATTAAAGTTAGCTATTGTAATGAAGAACTTGTGTTATTTTATTGTGGTGAAACTCGATGGTTGTAATGTTGACAAATCTACATCGTTGATCTCTCTAACCTAATGATCAAGAAATTTAGCGATGAATTAATACTAATATTGACCAGATCTATTTTATCGTATTTCTCATTTCTATGTACGGAGTATATAACTAACAAAGATACTATGTTAGGCAAATATCAACGGTCGACAAAGGGAAAATGTAAATTCAATAACTACAAATATGTTTGTCCTTACACAAAATTACGATCTTTAATTAACCTCGCGAAATAATGATTATTAACTTAATACGAAATAAAGAAAATATAACTATAGATATAATGAAAATATAACATAGCATCAAATTTTGTAAGAAATGAATATGCATCAAATGTGAAAGGTAAATCAATTTAAATAGAATCTATTAGTCGTATTAACTTAAGTAACGGTAAGTTGTTCTTAACGAAAGTAAACTACATATGGATCTCTATTTATTTTTTCGTGACATATTTTCTTGGATCTCGATTGGAATTCATTATTTATGGAGTACATACATTTTATGTTCATCAACGACTTTTAAAAGATTGATTTAATTCGCTGTGTCAATATTTTTTTTTTGTTGGTTATTTTCGTTACTTCCGTTAAGAAAAGCCTAACGGCTACCATTATTTGAGTTAGTATTAGACTTTGATTTAAATTGATTCACATTTCACCGCGTAAATTCATTTCTTACAAAATTTAAATCTAACTCAAACAAGCATTAATACCGATTACGATTACAAAAAAATATTCTTAAGACAAACATGCATACCGCCGGCCGAGTTAGTCTTCTGACCTTTACTTTGATGTGCATTATCCTTGTCGTCGGCATTTAAACAACGTAAAATTGGACAATTGTGAGTTGTATTTTTTTTTTGTGTGTGTGAAATTTGCATGAGCATAATGATTAAGGTTGATGATTTATATAGGACAGGTTTTCAAATACTCTAAGACTCTATTTGGCAAAATATGCTGGAAACTTATCTGAAAGTCGAAAATTAAGAACGGACTAAAATCATTAGAAGTGTGGCAAAATATCTGAAAAGTTAGCTGGTACTAAATTCTATACGTACAATTTATAAGACAAAATACTATCATGTGAGATCTTGTTTGATTTGTCTTGACGAGTAGAATAAGTATATAAAAAATTATAAGTTTTACTAATACGGTAATGAACGATATCAACGATTTAAAATGCATCTCGGCAAATGTGCACAAAGAAATAGGTAAATTGGAGTTGAATGGAGGGAGTATTTGATAAATTAAAATAAGCTATATATAAAGTCCTTACAATGAGAAGATTATACAACTAGTTGTACGTAGTTCTATGTATAACTGATTTTTGATTTTGAGTTTTATCATAAAGGTTTTGAGTTTGTGGCGGTAAATAAACTTTCTGAGTTTTAATGTAAAGTTGCCGAGTTAAATCACTTAAATATTTAAGCTCAGAAACTTACAACTTAACTCAGAAACATGTATAAGCTCAGTAAATATATTCAAAAGCTCAACAACTTAAACTCAGGTGTATAATTCTATTTTCCAGCTTATTGCGCGCACCAAGCAGAGCCTCGACCATCAATAACAAGTTCATGCATTTTTCATTATTGGTAATTGTCTTTTTAGTTAATTTCTTACCACATTATTACTTGAGTGGTAATACAAATAATTTTGTGCCATTTATAAAATTAACTTACTATAAAGCTAAGTACTCGCTCTGTATCAAAATGATAATTATCATTTTATTATTATATTCCTCACATTTGAATATGAATGAAAAGATTGAATCAAAACTAGTATATGATTGTTAAGATAAACCATTTTTGTAGCAAGTAATTACAACATTTGTTTACGATAACATTGTATAATCACGATTTATCATTTTTAGGCATTCGGTTCGCTTAAACGGGCTTGAATACTCCCGCGCTATTTTAAAATTGCGCGTGCCCAATTATATAACTTAGTTGCATATTTAAAGTAGCGGTGATAGAATTTTGTTATCACCCATACAAAATAGTTAATAGTTATTGTGTAAAACGATCTTAATTACAATATAATTTTTGAAAAGTAGTTAGTACATCCGGTGGAATATTTGCTTTTCGAGGAGCAAACTTTCTATCTCTATTCCCGCGCGCGCCTTTAATCTGTTTTATTGTGCATAGGGGGAAATAAATTGCGTATCTAAAGTCGTGATCGAAGAGCTTAGATCAGAATAGGTAATTACTGTTGTCATCCAAAAAACGTACTTCCTTCAACTTATTTCTAAGATCTTCCCATTGTATATTCATTTGAGAGAGATTAAAATAATTAATCAAACTGGAAGATCCTAGAAATTAGAGGAAGTATTAAATCACAACTCCTCCCCCGCTGATCTCCTCTACTGACCAACACATCCTCCGATCTATTGAGACTTTGAGAGCATCCTCATCCAAGAATGATTGATCCACCTCATTAATTTTATCCTACTTTTTCTATCCTAAAAGAATTGCTCCATCCAAGAATGAAATTTATATTCTCTAGTGGGTTCCAACCTATTTCATTACTCCACTCAATCATTCACACATTTTTTTAATTTATTTTAATATTAATATTTTTATTATGTGACCCACGGTTTTCATTTTCCACTTCATTCTTGCAAAAGAATGGACTATTCTCCATGAAAAATGATTTCTCCGTAAATCAAATAAGATAGCTTTGTGCGCAACAAATAGAACCTTGACCATCAATAACATCAAGTTCATGCATTTTCAAAATTGGTAATTGTTTTTTTTTTGGTAAATTTCTTACCACATTATTACTTGAGTGGTAATACAGATAATTTTGTGCCATTTATAAAATTAACTTACTATAAAAGTACTTCCTCTGTACCAAAATGATATTCTCACCACTACTTTAAATACGTGATTATGTTATGATCGGATACACGCAATTTTACGAAAGCGCGGGAATATTGAAGCTCGTTTAAGCGAACCCAATGCCTATAAATGATAAATCGTGATTATACAATGTTATTAAGCAAATGTTGGAGTAATTACTTGCTACAAAAATGGCTAATCTTAACAATCATACACTAGTTTTGATTCATTTTTTTTCCGTTTATATTCAAATGTGAGGAATATAATAAAAAAATGAGAATATCATTTTGGTACGGAGGGAGTACTTTATAGTAAGTTAATTTTATAAATGGCACAAAATTATCTGTATTACCACTTAAGTAATAATGTGGTAAGAAATTAACTAAAAAAACAATTACCAATATTGAAAAATGCATGAACTTGTTATTGATGGTCTATGGCTATAAGTTAGCGAATATGTTTTTCAGTTTCCAATTTTGCCCCATCAATTTCCACAAAAATGTTTGTTTACGTCATTTTACATATTTGATCAAAATTTAGCTAACTTATTTTATTTTATTTTTTTGATCAAGAGAAGAACACACTATATCGCAAGTTAGAATCGAACCCCAAATCTCTTGGTCGGAGTAAGTCTCTTGACCAAAAAAATAAAATAAAATAAGTTAGCTAAATTTTTGATAAAATATGTAATTTTAATCAAATAAGATTAGCTTATTGTGCTCACCAAATAGAGCCTAGACCATCAATAACAAGTTCATGCATTTTTCATTATTGTTAATTGTCTTTTTAGTAAATTTCTTACCACATTATTACTTGAGTGGTAATACAAATAATTTTGTGCCATTTATAAAAGTAACTTACTATAAAGCTAAGTACTCCCTATGTACCAAAATGATATTCTCATTTTATTATTATATTCCTTACATTTGAATATAAATGAAAAGATTGTATGATTGTTAAGATAAACCATTTTTGTAGCAAGTAATTACTACAACATTTGCTTGCAATAACATTGTATAATCACGATTTATCATTTTTAGGCACTCTGTTCGCTTAAAAAGGCTAGAATGTTCCCGCGCTTTTTTTTTAAAATTGCTCGTACCAGGTCATAACTTAGTTCATATTTAAAGTAGCGGTGATAGAATTTTGTTATCATCCATAAAAAATACTCGTAGTTAGTAATTATTGTGTAAAACGATCTTAATCACAATATAATTTGTGAAAAGCAGTTAATATATCGGGTGGAATATTTGATTTTTGAGGAGCAAAATTTCTATCTTTATTCCCGTGCGCGCCTTTAATCTGTTTTATTATTGTGCATAGGGGAAAATAAATTGCGTATCTAAAGTCGTGATCGAAGAGCTTAGATCTGGATAGGTAATTACCATTGTCATTTAAAAAAACGTACTTCCATCAACTTATTCCTAAGATCGTCCCATTGTATATTCATTTGAGAGAGATTAAAATAATCAATTGGAAAGATCTTAAAAAATTAGAAGAAGTATTACGAGTAAATCACAACTCCTCTCCCGCTGATCCCCTCTACCGACACATCCTCCGATCCATTGACTTGTGGTGCGGCCGATTTTTGGCCCACCACCGGTATATATTCTCTTCTGACGACCACTATCGACGCCCCCTCCAACGTAACAGCTCATTGTTAACGGTGTTTGGGTAAGTTTTTCCTAACCCATATCTACTTTTGCTCACTTCCGATCGGGACGGTGTTCCCCAATCCCCCAATCAGAGGATTATACAACCATTTGTACATAGCTTTATGTATACCTGGTTTTAAAATTTTGAGCTTTATCACAAAGATTTCGAGCTTTACTATAAACTTTCTGAGCTTTAATGTAAAGTTGTGGATTTAAATCACATAGCTCAAAAACGTACAACTCAGCTCAGAAACTTTTATAAGCTCAATAAATATACATGTTGGGGTTTTAATTACCTCGCAAGCGCACGATACAATCGTTGCACTAGAAAGGGTCGGTCCACAAGGAGTGTGGTGATTCCTAGTCGTTTTAATCCTAATTGTTTATCTAAGTCGATAGAGATAGGTGGTAGGGGACTAAAGCTAGGTGAATGAATATTAACTAAAATAAGATACTACTAAAAAGAAAATGAAACTAAAATAAGGAAAAATGATAACTAGTGGAATAACGATTAATCAAGAATAGAAGGGACTAGGGAACGATGTCGCTTCAATCCACCTAAATCGCACCAAAGTATATCGAGTATCGAAGGAATCGGGATTAAGGGCAAAGTTGTATCGTCTAGGTCGGCCACCTCCCTCCCGGGCTCGTGTCCGGCTTAATTTCCCGTTTACCTCCCTCCCGGGTTCGTAAAGCGGAATCCCTAAGTCAAATTCGAGGGTCACTCCCGTGATAAATCCCAAACCGACTCAAGTCAAAAAGGCACGCATACTAGTGTGTAGGATACCACGCTAGACACCACTCCCGTGTTCGATCTAGTACGGTAAGGCAAGATAAAGGGTCAAACCGGTTACCCATCCTAATCGACTCCCATCGATGACCAAGGGATCGAGACCGTCTCAAACTCCTAAACCAAGGCAATCCAAAATCCTCCACACCACTTTACCCAATTACCCAATTCAATCGATACAAAACATACAAGAGGCGCAATCTAGGCGAATTTAGGCTTCATCGACCCCTAGTGGGTGACTACTCACTAATCATGGCTAAATTGGTGAAATTAAGCATAAAGGTGGAGTCTTTAACTATGAACATTGTTGTAAATTGAATTATATTACCAATTATGTGAAAATGGTCAAATTGGAGGAATCTAATTGGAGATTTCTAATACTAACATGAAATTCATAAATATGAACAAAGTAAGAGAAAATTAAACTAATTGCAAACTAGAGTAACAAACAAAGAAAAGAGAAGACTAAGATGAACTAACAAGAGCTAACAAATAAAACTAAGAAATTGGGAAAAAATGAAGAAAAACCAAACTAGAATAAAGATTAGAGATTACCAAAGATGGAGAGACAAAGGAGATAATAATAGAAGAAAATAATATATAAAGCTTGGATCTTGAATGAGGAGGATGAAAATCTTCAAAAATTACAAATTCTCTCAAAAACCCCAAATAATTCAAAGTATGGAACTAAGGTGTTATGGAAAACTTCTTGGGAGGCAAAATAAGAAATTGAGTATTTATACTTCTAATTAGGTTACATAGAAAACCGGTCGAAAAACGAAGTGAAATGGCAAAACCGGAGTAACGCACGAAACATGCGTTTCGCACGGTGAGAATCGCACGGTCCTAACCTCCTGACTTGAGAATCGCACGGTCCACCGTGCTATTCTCTTCCTATGCCCATTTTCCCGTTTCTTGTCTTCTATGCGCTTGTTTAGGCTCGAACTCGGGTCATGTACCTCCTTTTACCCGGGCATGCTCAAGTTTCATCGTTTTCGTCACGGAAATGCCTAAAAACGAACAACAAACGCAAAAACCCGTGTAATACAAAATATAGGCGAAATGAGCCGGAATGCCAAAGAAAATACGATTAATCGAGGCTAAATAAACGTCAAAAGGGTGTAGAAAAGCGATCAATAACGGAGTTATCAATACACAAAAACTCAAAAATTTTGCCTTGGTTGTACAATGCTATTGTACAATCAGATGTATAATCCTATTTTTCCCAATCCCCTCGCCCCTTCCCCCGCCGATCTTCGGCGTGATGATATCATCGGTGATGGTGGAGTCGTGATGTGGTCTTGTAATCGATCTCCCATGTCATCTTAATTACTCTTAACTATTCAGAGAATGAAGAATATCTGCATGATATCCTCCATATTATAACTTCCTTTTCCTAGCTTTTTCTCTATGTTCTTTTTTGTCACACTACTTTCCTTAATGATACTTATATGTGAATTGTATCTATAATTTGTTAAATCAATTCAAAATTAAACAAATTTAATGCTATGAATAATTATTTTCCTATTTCTCTACTACATGTCCATTTTTTGCTTATTACTTCCCTTATCTATTCGTGTATATACCAAAAAAAACCGAAGTTATCCAATGTTAATTGACAAGGAAATGCAAATGGAAAATCAAATATTTCACTAATCTAAGCTCTCAATTACCAAACACCTTCAAAACAATTATACTAATTACACCTACTAGTCAAACATGTTAATTCAATTTGATAGTCAAATTTGTTTTCTAAATCTGTTTCTGTCAATATTAATCTGTTAGGACTATTGTTTTCCTTTTGCATTTCCTTCTCAATTAACATTGGATAACTTCGAGTTTTTTTGGTACATACACGAATAGATAAGGGAAGTAATAAGCAAAAAAAGGACATGTACGAGAGAAATAGGAAAATAATTACTCATACATAGCTAGCATTAAATTTGTTTACTTTTGAATTGATTTAACAAATTATAGATACAATTCACCTACAAGTATCATTAAGGAAAGTAGTGTGTCAAAAAA
Organism: Agrostemma githago; assembly: GCA_958450325.1. Lineage (NCBI taxonomy): Eukaryota > Viridiplantae > Streptophyta > Magnoliopsida > Caryophyllales > Caryophyllaceae > Agrostemma > Agrostemma githago. Next base: position 67,621,242 of record OY288252.1, on the reverse strand, counting down.
GGACATAAAGTAAAATTAGGAAAAAATGAAGTTATAATAGGGAGGATATCATATAGACATTCTTCGTTCTTTGAATAGTTAAGAGTAATTAAGATGACACATTATTAGCTCCGCCTCCATTGCGGTGTCATATTAATTACAGTAAAATGGAGTAAATAATTAGGGAGTCAAAAAGATTGTTTAATGGAACCACGAAATCAGTACAATAAATAAGTCTAATGTGAGTCAAATTCATTACTCCCTATATGTCAGCTTATAATACTCTGTCTTAACGACTGGATACGTAATACAATATAACAAATAAAATTATAGGACGGATATGTAGAAGAGAGGTACAATCGTATGATCCTAGCTATACAATCCTACTACGATTCTGACCGATTCTACTGCGATTCTACCTCTGAAAGGATCCTATGACGATTCATATCGATCATCATATTTTGGATCCTAGGATCATGCGATCTTACAATTCAGATCACGATTCTAACAACAATGCGTAAAACAATGTACTCCTATAAATTACTCTGTAATTGATTAAACAATAAACATAACCATCCATTCGTTGTTGTGAAAGACCCTCTTAATCTGTAGTACACTAATAATACAACACCCCACCTGATATACACAGAACCAAAATCAACGTTGTTTAACCTCATGTCATACAACTTCTACTAGATCGCTTTTAAAGCTTTATAATTTTTACACAAGTTTTAGGTACTAGACTTCACCTCCACATTTGACGAATCGAGTATAGTTTTTTTTTTTTTTGGTTCAACGAAGCGTGTATTTTGTCGCATTACAATATAGAGGAGGGAGATTCGAACTTGTGATCTGTAATCCACGATACCTGATCTTAACCACTAGACCAAGATATCTTCGAGTAAGTAAACCTTTCACATATTTGAAGTGGGGCCATGGATCCAAGACGAAACTGAATTAATTGGCCAAATACGTTTCATTTGCTGTATGTCCACCTTGCTTCTTTGCGTACGTGCGCACTCCCCACCCCACTCCCACCACCCATACCACGTTACATAACATAACACTCTTCTACTCCCTTTCTTCATTAATTCTCCACTAATAACTCTCCCTCCTAACAAATATACATTCTGACTCAACTCAACTTGAGTCGGGATTCTGATAACCATTATGGATCCGTGCCAGTTCCTAAGAATCATAATCGGGAACCTAGCCATCAAATTTCCTTCAGGTTCGAATCCCTCGACCCCTTGCTACTGCAAAATAAACCTCCTCAAAGACACCACCCCACAATCCGCAACCATCCCGGACAAGGACAACTCCACCCACCCCGACCGGGATACCACCACCCAACCCGTACCCGTTTGTTTCAATCTCTCAAAATCCAACGTCGAAAAATTATTACTCGCCTCCAAAAAACACACAACAAAGAAAACCAACTCAAACTCAAACTTCATCAGTCTTAGTATAGACATCTACTACGGAAACGGAGGGAGTAAATGTTGTGGGTTTGGGTTCGGGTTGTCGGGTAAGTTGTTGGGTCGGGTTACGGTACCGTTGGAATTGAATACGCAGGTTTTGGAAGGGAAGTGTAGTATGGTGGTGCAAAACGGGTGGGTTAAGGTGGGTGAAAGAGGAAGAATAAAGAAGGGGATGAAGAAGAACCCGGAATTGTATTTGAGTGTGAAGGTTCAACCCGACCCGAGATTCGTATTTGAATTCGATGGTGAACCCGAGTGTAGTCCGCAAGTGTTTCAAGCTCAAGGGAATATTAGACAGCCTGTTTTTACTTGCAAGTTTAGTTGTCGACAGTCTGCTGATTTGAACTTAATATCAAGGTTTGTGCCTAATTCATTTTATTTTCTCAAATTAATTTAATTTAATTGATCGATTTTGCTTTTGTTTTCGGTATTTTAATTGGTACGTCCATATGTTTTAGCATTATTGGTTGTCGTTATTATATTTTCTCGGGGAAATTGGATTAAAATATATTTCCTCAATCTGAGACGGAAAGAGTAACTAGTGATCAAGTTACTTTTATGGATTCCTTAATTTGTGGTATTTGCACATTTGTTAGAACTTTAAATTGTGCTTAAGTTAGAGGTTAATAAGCAATTGATGTGACATAAGGAATGAATGTGAAGAATAAATTGGGGTTAATTGATTGGTAGAGAATATCTTGATGGAGATGTTAAAAGGACTATCTAGCTCGATTCACGTGACGATAATATCCCTTTTAATGAAAAAGGGTTCCAAATACTATTACCGGGTAATAAAACGATTTTTGTCACAAAGCTACCTTAATCTACGTTTAATCGTCTGATACTTGTATTGTCGTCATAAACGAGAATTTGATTATGAACTTGTAATCTTTGCAGCTCAGAGACAAGTACATCAAGAAATTGGTTAAACACAGTCAAGGCTGACAAGGATCATCACAAGCATATGAAAGAGCGTAAAGGGTGGTCAATCACAATCCACGACCTGTCGGGTTCGCCCGTGGCCGCAGCCTCTATGGTTACCCCTTTCGTTCCGTCCCAGGGGTCGGACCGTGTGAGCCGGTCCAACCCTGGCACGTGGCTCATACTGCGACCAGGGGACGGAACGTGGAAGCTGTGGGGTCGGCTCGAGTCCTGGCGAGATTCGGCCGGGGCTAGACACAGCAGAGTCGGGCACCGGTTCGAGGTCCTCCCGGACGCGGGGATGTCCGGATCGGTGATGGGCCCGACCGGGATCACCTTGGCCCACGGCTCAGTCCCGGCCCGGTCCGGGGGGAAATTCGCCATCGACATTGTGTCGGGTGGGCCGTCCCCCTCGGGAAGCCCGAACAGCAGCTTCGACCTTGGGTCGTGGACCGGGTCGGGATCGGGGTCGTCGTCCGGGTCGGAGCCCGGGCCCGTCCCGGGGTGGATGCCTGGGTCCATGTACAGAGGGTTTGTGATGTCGTCGACGATAGGAGGGGAGGGGAAAGGGAGCAGGCCGGTGGTGGAGGTTGGGTTGCAGCACGTGACGTGCGCAGAGGATGCAGCGGTGTTTGTGGCATTAGCCGCAGCGATGGATTTGAGTATGGATGCATGCATGCCATTCTCACGGAAGCTAAGGAAAGAGCTGAGGCAAAACAATGGGGATCAGTCTGTCGTTTGATTTTGTTGCCTTCATTCCTTTTTTGTACAGTGACCAATAATCAGCTTAATTACATGTGTTGTTGATGAGATCTCTATTGAATTGAAAACGGGAATTTAATTACCGCATTGTTTAACTGCTTTGTACATCCATTTTCACTTCCCGAATCCCGTTTTAAAACTAGCGTGTTTGTTTGTTTATGTTAGCTTTGAAGTGCTTTAATCTAAACAGAAAACTAGTTTTACTTTGTAACGGATTCTACCAAATTGAAAGGATCTCTCAATCAATCTAGAAACCGTGGACGCGAGTAATACAGACCGAACATGAAATGGTTCGACCCAAAACTAGTGTCAAATTCGACGGGTCTACCATAAAGTAGTCCGTATAATTCAAGTAATGCATTATGCATCATCCAGGGGAAGATGGAGGTAGAAATAAGTGAGATTCAGGTTGGCAGAGCATTACAGGAATGCTATCAGTTTGATGAGAATAAGAGGGGATCCAAAGCAAGGCAAAATGAGGTAATGTAAGGTTGTCAAAGATGTGGAGTAGCAGCAATAATAATATGTTGGCAGAAGAACACGTGTTACAGGGTGTTGCACTTGCACCACATTTTGGACCCTATATTATCACTTAATAATACTCCCTCCGTCCTCTATGTTTCTTCCCGTTTCAATATAATACTCCTCACAAATCTTAAATTATGGGAAGAAATATATAGGACGGGGGAGTAATACACGTACTGTACTGTGTATACTCTAGCATTTATTATTTAGTGCCTACACTCCACTCCCATGCAACAACCTGCAAGCTAAGCTTAAGGGAAATTACTTCAACTATAGGAAACACACAAATTGAGGGACGGAATCGAGCCTTCACTTTGAATCAAAATACGATGTTTTTTTTTTTAAAATCGTATACTCAAAATTTTCGCTTTTGTTCAAACATTTTTACATAAAGTGAGACCGTTTCACATGTGCAAAACAATACGATTATATATAAAGATAATAAGATATTTCATTTAATATCGATAAATGAGTAAGTAATCTTTCTCGACGAAGAGAACCATGTACACAATTAATTATTAATTGAATTGAATGGAACTCAATTATTACTAGAACTTCCAAAAATTCAGACGTGGTTCAGTTAATCTCGGTTGTTAAGACCATGACTCATGCAACTCAACAATGTAGATTCACTATCACGTGTTAATGCTTCTATGGTTACTAATTTATTACTCGTAGTACTTGTATTAGTATTTTATTAAGAGTATAAACCACAACAGGAGGTTTCATCTACTATGGTCTATGGGACTTCATTCAACCATCACCGTAATCTTTTGGTCCGATTGGGTTGGCCGAGTCGGTCCATTGACAGTATGCCTAGTCCGTCCGTCCAGACCCACCATACTGGGACCATTTATAGCTCAACTAACCCGTGTGCTAGCACAAGCATCGCCCTTTCCCAGGCCACCCAATCGAGCGGCTTTTTTCTATAAAAAAATGAAAGAACATTCCTAACAAATCTAAAAATATTAGTTTCGTCTTTTAGTATAATCAGACTCAAAAATTTTGAAGTTTGAGCCCGAAGATAAAGGGTAGATTGGATAGGACTATACGAGGGAGGGTGAATCGGGAGAGAAAACAATGAGTTTGCATAGAATCCACAGAGAAGAGGCCATGGAGTTGGAGTGGAAGAACGATGACACTAATAGTCTAATTAATACTGAGGAGAAGTTAGCGAGATCCGGGTCACAGTTTGTATCAATTAAACAAATCGTTGGAACTCCCATAATGTTGCATAAAGTTTGGATTAGGTAGCCTAATATATTATCTTCACCCTATATTTTAAAGACACAAACAGTTAACCAAATTGGTTGACCTCACCAACACAAACATTACGTGCCTACTCTTTTATGTCAACACAACTTATTGGTTACTTGATCAAGTGTTATAACTTTGTATCTCTAAATTCTCAAGTCAACGTTTTGGTTAGATTCAAACAACACATCTTCCAAGTCACTTCTAAGAAACACATCATTTATACAAGCAATTCTGTAAAAAAAAAAAAAGTCAACTCATCTCTTCATAATGGACTACTAGAAGTCTAGAATAAACAAGATTAACAAAAAGCCTAAAATAACAGGATTTCTTATATTATATTTATCGGTCATATTTCGTTCACATGGTTTTTATGTGGGTAAAGGGAGAACAACTACATTATAATGCTGACGGGAGTTGAACTCAGATCATTAGTATAAAACTCGGCAAAGGATGAATACAATAATGGCTTTAGATCCTTGATAAGGCTAGACATGGCAAACGGTCAGCCAGGTGGTCAAGTTCTGCTCAGGCAATGTCCAAGACTGTAAGAGTTCGGGTCATTTCCGTTTCATGCATTATTATCAAGATATTTAGGGATGTGATTCATGCAGAATTGAACCTTCAAAGACGGGTAGGGCTAGGCCGGATCAATTTTGAAAAAACAAGGTTCACTATCACTTTCCAGGGAAGTGGTTCAAGAATCAGCATTCCATGGTTTCTACAGAGTCTGATAAATGAACAGATGCACCAAAGTGACAGTGACAGTAACAGTAACAGTTTGCATTCAGCATCATCAGGCAGCAGAGGACTAGAATAGCACGGAATGGCAATATCGACAAATTCTAGCTTAATTTTATAGCTGCAATCGACCATCCTTTACACATGACAACACACACCATTTCATACAGACAAAACCGTGATATAGAATATTTGAATAGACGGGGAGAAAACATGCTACACTAATATAACAGCTCGCATGGGTTTGATAAAGGGTCTACTTACAGCACTGAAGTGTCATTCGGCCATGGCTTCTTCTGCATTCTGACCCTCGGTTTGTATATCTGGTAAAGTCTCCAAATCCACTCTGGACTCTCTTTCTTCTTCGGTAAAATTATCAGACTCATCAATGGGGTCATGCTGAATATCTCCAGCAACCTCATCATTACCATCTTCATTTTTCCCTGACTTCAAGTCATGATTCTCATTACTCACTTGTTCAGGTTTAGTGGCATCCGTACTTCTTATCTGAGAAGCCATTGTTGCATTGATATTGGCATTCTCAGTTTTATTCGGGGTTGCTGAGGCAGGATTCTCTTCCTTGCCCAACAAGTTTGAATCTTTATCACCGAGTGCACCTTCAACGACTGCATTTTGGGATGAATTCGCCTTGACCAAACCAGGGTTTTTCACGTTGAGAGACGTCAAATTGCTACTCAGTTCTTCGATTGGTTCAACCTCGGTTTTTATCAAAGTAGCAGAATTGTTGGAACTTTTGGTTTCATTCTCTTGTCCAGAGTCAACTTTGCCAAACATACCATTTGCTTGACCCAGAGTCGCATTAACGGTTTTGGGAATGATATTATGAACATGCTGAGCAACTTCACTGGACGCATCATCTGCCTTGTATTGCTCCTCTCTCGCCCCATGAGTATCTGCATTATCTCCATCACGATCCTGGTCGTCAGATTCTAAATCTCGTTCAATGGGATCTTCCTTTATATCAGTCTCATTCTCTTCAACTTCAAAGTTCTCGTCTTTTCCTGGAAGCTCCTCCCTTTCTTCATCTTCTTCACCATGGTTTTCTTCCACATCCTCATCGACTTTCTCCACTTCACGTTCATATTCCGTCTCTTTTTTCTCTAACTCAACCTCGTCCGTCTCATCATCTCCGCCTCCCCTTTCCTCTTCTTGCTCCGTCTCATCTTCCTCATGCTTAGTTAAATTTTCTTCCTCCTCCGGTTTTATTTCTTCTTCTTCATCTTCTTTTTCATCATCATCCTCCTCTCCATGCTTATCACCACCTATAGCTATCTCGGTAATTCTAGGAAGGTCTTTCCTACCCATTCTTATAATCTCACCACCCATGAGCGGCTTGTCTACGAGCTTTTCACCTTTAGCATCAAATTCTCTTCTTTTTTCTTGAGAATGCTTGACTTGGTAAATCAACCAGACGCAAACTGCCAGCAACACACAGATTTGCAGTACATGCTTCACTTTGATGCCTTTCGACTTCTGGCCCCTAACAGGAGACTGTTTGTGCATCGTGATATTCTAGATGATGAGGTCCGCCTGACACCACAGTTCCTGCCAAACAAACGTGCATAACGATAAACTCACTGGAATCAAAACATCACTCTGCAAGAAAAGACCAGGCAACTGTACTTTATTGAAAACACCAGGACCCAAAACGCGCAATCTCGAATACCCCCAAAACCTAAAAATTGAATGAAACCCAAACCCCAATGATCTAGAATTGATTGCCAACATGAACTGATAACCTGAATACAACTCACAAAAACACCTGAGTCTATAAGTTGAATGATTTCGCGATTGAATCAATAATTAGCTACCTCCCTAACTCCCTTAGGTAATGCTGCATTACCTCCGCCTTCCACGCCCCCTCTTTCCACCTCCTACTACCGCCACAAACCACCAATCTCCTCCATTTTCCTCTTACTTGAAGCATCATTAGTTCATTACTCCCCTGATAATTACTCTCATCTCAAGCTTATACTACCAGCAAACTTAGCAACTGAGAATGAATGGTGTTTTACAGGTGCAGCCCACAAATCACAAAAAAAAAAAAAAAAACTGAAAAGATCTAATCAAAGATACAAGTAAAAAATCACAGAAACATCACATATGTAATCTAATTAGTAGTAACCCTAACACCATGAAATACCCAACTCAAAACTAAAGGAAATAACATGAATTTGAAAGAAGTTAGCAAAACCCACCTAAAAAATTGGCAATTAAACAAAACCCATATAGCAAAAACCCTAAATTCAGAACACCAAGCTCAAAATTAAGAGAAAGAAGATGAATTTGCCTAGTAAATTGGGCAATTAAACAAAACCCAAATGACAAAAACATCCCCAAATCAAAAACATACAACTAAAACAAAGAACCCAGAAATCATGAACATAGTATGAGCAAGAAATTGAACAAAAGGTGGAGGCTTTTACCTGAAAAAATGAAGAAGCAAAGAACAAAACTTTGAGCAATTGAGCAGGAAAGTTGGAAGTTGGAAGCAGATTGAGTGAAAGAGGGGTGGATGGAAGCAGGAGAAAGAGTGTAAGTTGATGAAACAGTGGTACTCACACTCTCTCTAATAGTGGAGTAAAACGGAGTAATGAAGATTAATTAATGGAAATAAGGTATTGGGAAATGATAATTGCAGAGAGGAGTTGTGTGGAGAAGTGTAGTTGTAGTTGGAGTTGGAGTAATTCAAGAGACAAAATTTCCAAGTACGGATTAACAACAATCTAACATGCCTTTCTGTCATAATTTATTCTGGTCGTACATGTTGTTGTCAACTACACCCCACACTCTACACCATCGCCTTTTTGCCAAATGCCACTACTCTATTTGGGTATACTAATCGTCGTAATTGATAATAATATCAAAATACGGATTAAGATGGTTATATCGATTTTAAACTTATAACAAATCATATAGTTAGGATAAGATACTTCTCATCCACGAGTGGATTATCTAGCTCAAATCTCACACTAGCTGATTAAGTAATCACCCTTAAGCTCCTAAAAAAAACCCTACTTTTCCTCCTTGATCTGGGGCCTCCATCGATGATTAATCGATGGTAAGCCCCAAAGAATTGTTTTATTCTCAATTACTAGTTATCAAATCTTATTCAATAAAAGTCTCTCTTTTACGAGAGTTGTTTCCGTCCTTTTTTTCAAGGTTTTTTCCTTTATTTCGAGATTTCAGTCCTTTACCTTAGTATAGGGCTTAGATTTTAAGAATTACTAGTATAATACCCGTGACACGTCACGGGATTGGGAAGGGCACGTGGTAAGACGAAAAAGGGACAACAGATTGTAGAAAATCGTAGACGAAGTAGTGACGTACATTATTTGTTGACACATTAATTAAATCATAATTCTTTTTTCAGCCATGTACACTAATCGTAGAGAACGTCGAGATGAGATATATGACCGAGTACTGTACTATATATCTCAAAATTAGACATGAATTACCCTTGACACGAAAATGTTAGGTCTACAAAACCTAACACCCAACCATCACATTGAGGAATATTTCTTCTATCAGTCTACATTGGACTACAGGGCTGGAATTGATCGGTCAAACGGACAATGTCGACTTACACACATTTTCGACTGAGAATTAATTGAAACTGGCGCAATTAGGGAAGAAGATCTGGAATAGATTGCATCGTGAGAAGGTAATTTACATTTCGACCATATTCTCTAGCAGCAATATGCATTGATGTAGATAGCTTGCTTGCACTATTAACCTTCACACAACACTTCGTCACATTGTTGTATTTAGATTTGACAATTGAGTACACCTTTCTTCAAATCTGCAAGCAATTGGGTTTTCACTTTCACTGTTTGTAGATGGATTGATTAACATTTGTCAAGCATTACTTTTTGTGGGATATGCATATCAAATGTTTAGACTATATAAATCTGGCTTGAGAAGCACAAAGCAACTAAGCAAAACATCTACAAATAAAAACTTCTAATAAGGAAAAATGCCTACTGCATATTCCTACCCTCCCATGGTTATAATCCACAATCTTCCGTATGAAACGCAGTGCAATAGAGTGACTGGAAGAAGTTTCAGTTCCCTCCGTGATCATTTGAGCAGCCTTGGCTACCCCATTACACAGGAGCGACCTATTTGGAATGGTGAAACAGACTGCTTTATGAGAGCAGTGGTGATGGAGTTTGAGTCTGGCATGGACAGGTACAGGCAGGCCTTCAAGCTTCAGCGAGCGTTTGAGAGGGCTGGTAAAGGGAAGGCAGACTACGAAAGACAACTGTATTCGACAGCGGGGCCGCACGCATGAGTTGTAACTGCAGATGACTACGTGTACACGAAAGAGAAAATGTTTTACTCGTTGGTACCAAATGATCTCATAGTTGGTGGATACTTTGACGCAGACAACGATACAGTGTCGACTTATGCATCTGTTATGAGGATGCTTGCAAATATGTACCCAAGGTTCTATAACAAACCTCCTGTGGAAGGAACGGATAGTAACTTTTGATTTACGACTGCATGAAGGACTTACCGAAGATTTGTATTTGTATATATGTGTATGTTTTTAATTTTCACGTGTATCATCTGTGTGGGTTGTTGTCGGATGTAACGAATTATTAATAATCCTTAGTACTTCCAGCGTATGTACCCTCGAAGATTTTCTGGGTGTAGTTTATTATGATTATGTTGTAATGTGACCACGTAATGTTATCGGAATGCAATCAAATGTTTACGTCTTATGTAGTCCCAAATGGTCTACGGCCTGATTCCGTTATATGCCACTTCTAAATGCAATTAATTTATACTATTACTTATCGTAACCAAGCGGTGAATATCAAAGACTAACGATTGCTTAACGAAACCAGTACTTCAGCTATTTACACTTAATGGAAACTTACTCTCCTTTACTTGTTTGAATTGCTTGGCACGGGTGAAGAAGTAGAACTCACCTACACAGTGGGTATTGCACATGAATACTAACACTTTGATTGAGTAGTCAATCATCCAATAGTGTCATCCACACTTAAGCAGCTAAGAAGAATAGGGAATCTTGGTAGATAGGGAAGAACAAATGGGGAAGAGTGCACATTGGAAAGGTAATATGGTTTTGCTCAATGTTTTCTTGCAGAGGGAAGACTGGTTTTGATTGCTTGGTTGACATGGTAACTCTCCCCAAACACCTGTCGAGCATCTGGGCTTGGGATTTGACCATTGCAAACCAAATTTTTTCATATTTGAAATCAATTATAGTTCACTTTTACTGTTTTTGAATGGGTTAGAGTTCACATGTTGCTCATAGGGTAGATTTTGACACTATATATATAGGAAGTGTGCTTGAAGCAGCACATAAGCATAACCTTCATAAAAGAAAAAGTTCTGAAACGCCAAAATGCCTAACAACTGCTTTTACCCTCCCATGGTCATAGTGAAAAACCTACCCTATGAAACGAATGACAACTTGGTTACGGGAAGGAGTTTTAGTTCCCTACGTGATGAGTTCAGGAGCCTAGGATACCTTGTGAGGCAACACAGACCAATATACAATGGCCGGACCACATGTTTCATGAGGTCAGTTATGCTTGAGTTTGAGAGTGGCATGGAGACCTACATGCAGGCTTTCAAACTGCAGTGCGCGTTCGAGAGGGCCGGAAAGGGGAAGAAAAACTATGAGACCCAAACTTATTCGACAGCGGGTCCGCATGCCTGGGTGCTAACTGAAGATGATACTGATTACGTAAGATACGGAACAGCTTTCAGATTGGTTCCTGACGATGTCGTTGCGGGCGGTTACTCTGACAACGACAGTGATCCAGTATCGACCTATGTGTCTGTGATGAACCTACTCGCCAGTCAGTACCCAAGGTTCTATAGAAGGACTGCCTAGAACGTCATTCAGTATCCAATGTTGCAGAAATGGTGGTCCATGTTTGTGGTTCGTTGCAGAATTCGGTGATCCTCACTCAGAAAATATCTAAATATATATATATGTATGAAGTGTGTCTTTATCTTTCGTGCTAAAGCTTCAGGTTTGTAGTAAGTTAGTTGTCGTGGTGGTTGTCGGTCGTAAAAAATAAGTAATAGGTGTCATCACCTGTGGTCCATATAGATGGGCAAATTTTCATGGTGTAATATATTACACCATACAATATGTATGCAACCTAATCGTAATGCTGGTAACTGATTTAAGATAAAATGATCCAACCCTATCTAAGTCGAAGCTTCTTTTCATTCAATTTCCTTGTCCTTCGTATATATGACAACAAAAATAATATTCTTACGTAACTTTGGAAACAGATTCTGAGTAATTTAATGTATTTGTATGGTATGATGGAATTTATGTCTAAGAGCAGATTTCTGAGGCGGGGGCTGCTATTCATGAAATAAACGGGGATGTAATGTTATAAAACTGGGCTGAGGAATGGAATACAGAAGTGCGCTCCTGGAGTAATATATACGCGAGACAGACTGTCGTACATGGAAAACAATGTTGCTGCAAAGTACTGCACCCATATCAAAATTTGGGAAAATTAGAGCAGGATATAAATGACAATAGAGTACTTACAATCTGAAATATTAGGGGAGATAAAAACGGCTATATATTGTTATACGTATGCTGTAATGTAACCATGGAATGTTATCGGTACGGAACATAAGGCTGCCAGCTGCAATTGAACAACGGGGTCAAATGCTGAGATAGACCTTCAATGAAGGATTTGAGATTCAAGAAGTGTGATTTCAGTCACACTTCTTTGTACTGCAGTAGTGTGTCCAAGTAACTGTCTATAAGGTGCATTAGATGAAAATGTAAATATTGCCGTAAAAAATCAAACAGGGATTAAGATAATAATATCAATTTTCACAGCATATCAATGATGCTAAAGTTGTCCACTGGTACATTTTTCCTAACAATGTCAATGAATATCTAACGTAACATGGAGAATACTTCTTTGAAGACAACGTTCGTCGTCGCATCTGTGTCGAAGCAGTCTTCATCAAGTATGAGGACTTTCAGTCCACTCTTAGTTGTAACCCTGGAGAAGGCTACATAAAGTTGGCCATGAGTGAATACAGGTTTGGGGAGGAAAAGACCAACGTTAGAGAGTGACTGTCCTTGACTCTTGTTTATGGTCATTGCGAAGCAAACAGAAATTGGGAATTGTCTCCGTTCGAAACGAACTGGGAACTTGTTCTCGTCGGAAGGTGAAAGCTTTATGCGTGGAATGTAAACCTGGGATCCTTTTCTGCAGCCTGAAATAATTGTAGCTTTCAAAACACGTTCTCCAAGCCTCGATATGAGCAACCGTGTTCCGTTACAAAGACCGTTCGCCTGGTCAATATTTCTAAGAAGCATTACCATTGCACCAACTTTAATTTAAGGGTAAGTGCGTGATTTGGCAGACCTGAACATTGGATTGAATTGAGGAACTCCGTAGAGTACAAATCTTTAATGACGCGGCTTGTTTCATCGACACTAATCTCGTCTGCACTAAGATAGACAGTCCTTCCCTGGCATAAGTGACAGAACATACTGATTAACTTTTTCGACCTCGTCGTGGGTTGGTGCGAGGACAGCTCTCTCCTGCAGATATTGCGTATTGTCGAGGTTTGCAAGAAGACCAGGATAAGTGCTTCTAACAATTGATGCTACTGGATCAGGACCCGGCTCAATGAGAACATCTTCCGGTAGTTGTACAGTGGCTGTCCCGTCGTTTGGACCACCTGCTCGACCATCTCCAATGCTGAGTAGCCAATCAGAAAACTGCCCTATCTCTACCGCATTTGCCCCTACTCGACCAGTTCGTAACCTCATGTTCTGCGTAAGTTCCAAGACCTGCAGTACGGAGTTAGGAGAGTATGGGAAATATGAACTTAACAACGGTATTGTAGTTAACAGACATTTATACCTTGCAGTCCCTCCATATAGGTGAGGAACATATCGTTGCGTGGACAATATCTTGCCTACTGCCTTTCGGCACGACAGGTAATATTTGCCTGAAGTCTCCTCCTAAAACGACGACCTTCCCACCAAAAGGCTTATCTGCTAGATCGATGTGGACGGTTCTCATTATATCCCTCAGACTCCGGTCAAGTGCCTCGAAACAGTATCGGCTTACCATTGGTGCTTCATCCCAAATAATTAGTTTCGTTTTGATGAGTAGCTGGGCAAGATTAGTGCCGGGTTTGATTCCTGAACATGTAGACCTCTCGTCAACGTTAATTGGGATGCTAAACCTTGAGTGTGCCGTCCGGCCTCTAGGAAGTAGAGTTGCAGCGATGCCGCTAGACGCAACTGGTAGGACAATTTCCCCTTTACTTCTAAACGCTGCGCACAGTGTGTTCCAGATAAAGGTCTTACCAGTACCTCCGTAACCATATAAGAAGAAAACAGCTCCTTTGTTATTCTCAACTGCAGCCATAATTTCATTGTACACTGTCCTCTGCTCATCAGTTATGGAGGACATGTATACTCGGTGATCAGAACTCAACTTTGCCCTATCGTAGTTCAGTTCGTCGGATATTAATCTATTGGAGTGGACACAGTTCAGGTTGTAGTCCGGCAATGGCATTTTGGAAAATTTGGAAAGTGAACTGCCATTCGCCTGCAGGGACGACTCTATTTCTGCCAAGGCGTAATTTTGTAGTTCAATATCTGTCATCTGCAGATCTGCGTACAAAAGTCAGTAAGATTATAATAAGTAATTTAAGAGAGAATAAGTAAATGGAGTATGTGGAAGGATATTGACATACCAAAGTTTAGCAGCTCTCTCCTTCGTCGGTGTAGAATATCGTCACATAGATGGTTCCACGTTTGCTCCCATACGTACTCTGGTTTTACCAGGCTGCCGGATAGAAGCAAGGTTGCGAACAAATTACGCAAATATGTTCCTGAACCCCAATCACTTGCCTCAATTATTGTGTCGATGTATTCCTTATCATCACCAAGCAACCCTAGAGCGTAACATGCGTCTTTGAATGTATCGTGGACAGTGCCGTTGACTGTACGTATATCCTCATAACTGGTTGGGCCTTTCACGAAATTAAGGAGAGTTCTCATGTAGTACCGCTCGCCTCCAGTAGGTGGCATGTGGTACATTCTCCCTAAACTGAAACCTTGTTTTCGAGGAGCCCAACATTTGTCTTTCTGATGCCAAACGTACTTTGTTGGGAACTCGGCGTAAGTCAGATCCCTGGATTCTTCATGGTCAGCATTGTAAGCCAACCATGCGGTGAATTTCGTCCTACCTCCACTTGCGCGCGCAAGGATATCTTCAATAGGATCGTCCTCATTGTATACGACATTCTGTTCATTAGAGAGATGGTAGTCCAATCGAAGAACGGGTGGGGTCCTGTAATGAATATCGAATGCAAAAATACGCCAGGTTGCCTCGCACGGTGAAATATATCGGCAGTCGTAGTACTCCTGGATTTGATCAATTTCATCAGGGTTCGTCCTCGTCGCAGCCCCAGCGGTGACTCGGTCGTACCCCTTGTTAATATACTTGAATAAATATTTAATGGATCGGGCTTGATTACACCACTCGACGTTTATGTTGGAGTTTTAAATACCTCGCAAGCGCACGACGTAATCGTAGCACAATAGAGGGTCGATCCACAAGGAGCGGGACGGTTCCTAATTGTTTTAATTCTAAATGTTTATCTAAGTCTAATAAGGGAGAAATGGTGAACTACGACTACAATGACGAATGAGAGACTAAAGAAAGAAATGGAACTAAAGAAGGTGGAAAACTAAAGATAAAACAAGCAAATACTAAAATTTACGATTACTCAAATAGGGAAAAACCTAGGGTCCGACTTAACCTCCGATATACCATAATCATGAGTAAAGAATACCGGGTATTGGATTGCTATGGACGGTGGGAAGAGTGGAACGCCTCTAAGGGTCGGTTACCTCCCTCCCGGGTTCGTAATCCGACTAAGCTAAAACCGGCCACCTCCCTCCCGGGTTCGTGAGTCGATTCTTTAAGACCGCGTCTATTCCCGATTCTTCCTCCTCCCTTTTCCAAGGCAAAGAGTTCAAACCGAAAGCTTGGGTACCCTACCAAGTTCCCACTCCCATGTTCAACTAGGTGGGGTAAAGCGAGTCTAAGGGCGAGGTCTACTTCCTAAACCTAACCGACTCCCATCGGTGGACAAGGGTTAAGGGTTCAAACACAACCCACAAGACAAGTCAATCCACAAAGCCCAAAACTAACCAATTCCCATCAATCCTCAACAATCTAACAATAGTATTCAAACACACAATTTAGGCATATCGGGGCCAAATCGCACCCTAGAAGAGGACTACTCACTAATCATGGCTAAATTAGCGGAATTAAGTATAAAGGTGGAGTCTTTAACTATGAACATTGTTGTAAATTGAATTATACTACCAATTATGTGAAAGTGGTCAAATTGGAAGAATCTAATTGGGGATTTCTAATACTAACATGAAATTCATAAATATTAACAAAGTGAGAGAAAACTAAACTAATTGCAAACTAGAGTAACAAACAAAGATAACAAGAACTAAGTTAAGCTAAGAAAAAGAAAAGATAACAAGATGAAATTAAGACAAGAAGGAAGTAAAAATTACCCACTTAAGGAGCATGGAAAGATTAATTAAGAAGAAGAAATAATAATCATAAAAGCTTCAATCTTTGACAATGGGAAGATGAAGATCTTCAAGGGGTTAGAAGCCTCTCTAAAACCCTCAAAGAATTCCAAAATGTAAGTTAATGTAAAATGAAAGCCTTAGAGGCAAAAAAAATAACATTCGAGTATTTATATGCTGGAATTAGGTTACACAAAGCCGGGCCAAAAACAGGGGCGATTACGGAGCTGGAGTTGCGCACGGTCGCTCCGTTGCGCACGGTCGGTTACGCACGGCCGCACCCTTCCTGTTTGGGTTACGCACGGTGGATCGTGCGTAACTCGATCTTCCGTTATTTTCCCTTTTTGGTCCTCTATGCGCTTGTCTAGGCTCGAACTCGGGTCTGTTGCTCCCTTTTACTCGGGCGTGCTCGATTTCATCGTTTTTGACACGAAAATGCCTAAAAACAAGTAACAAACACAAGAAAACCGAGTAATACAAAAATAGCCAAAACGAGCCAAAATGCCTAAGAAAACACGATTAATCGAGGCTAAATAAACGTCAAAGTAGTGTGAAAATACGGTCAATAACGGAGTTATCAGTTTATGTGAGCACGGTACCTCTCCAACAAATCAGGATTGTAAGGAACGACAAAACCATTATGCACGGGGACCCCCGATTTCTGAACAGTGCTGCCATTGTCTCTCCTCCTGTACATAGGATAACCGTCACCATCAACTGTGGTCCTTTCTGAAAAGGCCTTGGGGAACCTTTTGGTGCACACACCGTCAACCATGCAAGGAGACTTCGGATTTGCAAGACCACACGGACCGTGAATCATTAAGTCACAAACGGCTTGATGCAGGGTCGGATTATCCAATGAATCTGGTATTTCCGCGGATATTATACTATCAACATCGCTTGCATCTGGGAATTTGTCCTCACGTTGGAGGAAAAGGAGGATGTGAGCATGAGGAAGACCACGTTTCTGAAACTCGATAGTATAAACAACTGCAAGAAGAACGTGGATACGTATTTTAGATATACATACTACATATCGAAATAGTACAGTAACTTACGATATACCGGGGAAGGGGGAAAGTAATATAATACCTGCTCTTGTTCTACCGAAAATGTGGTTCTCCTTAAAATCCCTCATTAGTATATCAAGTTTCTGCTTGAATACACGTGCTACTATGTCGGGCCTGTCTTCAGCTTTCAGGCCACGTTTAGATACGAAACGTTCAATTTCGGGCCACTTAGGATTGCAAGTGAAAGTGATGAATAAGTCGGGATAACCGCACCACTTGCAAATCGTCATCGTATCCTGGTAGTTCTCCCTCATATATCCTTTCCCGCCGACAAAGCTAGAAGGAACCATGTATTTCACTCCAACAGATGACGAATCGGTTTCACCATTGGACACTGCAGCGGACAACTGTTTGTAGTTCTCAGAGCGTAAGCTAGGCTGATTGTATCGAAGAAACTTCAGTCGTTGGGCTTCAATCATTGTGTACCCATCGACAATTATTTGTTGAAGTAGTCTACCGCCTCGGAGCAACGTGTCAGGCTCGACCTCTGCTGGTCGATCCTGCAAACGGAACGCGAACCATTCCCTTAGTGTGAGTTTATTGCGTGCAGTTTCTGGATTCGAGCTTGAGTCAACAGAGTCCTGACAGTGGCTGATCCCGAGGCGAAATCCATCCTCACCTCATGGAAAGAAGAGAGGATACTGAAGAGCCAGGTAAGACGGATGCAATTCTGATATACGCTGAAGCTGTCCACTTTTTTCTTTAACGACAATGTCCCTATTGTCTACAATGTCTTCAACGTCACCAACTATGAGCGCTGCAACTTCTGACACGTTAGGCAAATTGTAAATTCTGCCATCGGTATTTCTCCCATGAATAAGACGCAATCGGACCTCACACCTGTCATCCGAGTTCAAAATGCTGTCTCTCGCCATTCGGAATGATTTTGCCAACGGATTGTAGTCGTCAATCATAGCCTTAATTTCCGACATTAGGCCGTCATCGAACTTGTCAAACGTCTGTGACTTCCCCCTGAAAACGTTGAAACCCAAAAAAAACGTTCAAAAAATAACACCCTCGTAGTGTATAGTAGTACGCAGCAAACAATGTATGAGTAAATAACGTAGTGATTTAATGATGGCAACTTACATAAGGGCTCTCTTCCTGTTATTAATTTCGTCCTCGGTGTCAAATATATAGAGTTGGCAGAACTTCGGGGGTTGATCATCCACTGGAAGTAGACTTCCAATCATATGCGAATTCTGTCCACCTATCCTATAGGTGTATGGTCCTCTACCATTATTTACTGAGTGATCAATCTTACCGCCACTTGACGTGAAACCGTGCATCGAGTTATAGCACCTGATATTACCCCTAAAATGACCGCTTTTCGGGTGCACATCGTGGAGGAGATCAGACAACAGCGGTGGGGGTTCAGTTAAGTATGGTAGCACGACAATACCGTCTCTACAGCACATGTTGAAAGTAGGCACCAACGGCCTTCGATCCATTCTATCTCTCTCACCGTACCACATCAGTGCAGCGCATCTTTGGCACCTGTACTCTGGATCCTCGATATCGTCGTAGCCTATCTACCCTGAAAATAAAAGAACAACCACTCGTACATCCCACTGCGTAATAGTTTCAGCTTACGCGTTAAAAAAAAACATGAAGCAAACCTGTTTCCTCAGTTGGGTCATCATCTTCGTGATGTTCTTCACTAACTTCTCTAAATATGTCGCGGGCTAAACTATGAATTATTACATCGCTATGTGTGGAGGAGTTGAAGTGTCTGTTGGAACTCAGTCTTCTGGGTGTGGATCCCTCTCTAGCTGTAGCCTCACGAATGTCTTCCACGACACGGTCGACAACAGCTGCAATTACCGAGGCACGGAGTACATATAATTCAACATGATTTGTATACACAATTATTTACTATGCACGTGATGCAATCCGTAAAGTAACAAAAACCTGTAGTAAGATCGTCGATCCGCTTGTCGGGAGTGCTGTGGACAGTCGATTCAATTAATTTCTCTGCTCTCCTAGTCGATATTTTCACCATGTTTCTTCGCCTTGCAAGTTTCGTACGCCAATCCATATATGGGTCATTATCAGTGTACATTGATTGTTCGAACGATTTATGTCCATTCCTCCTATCCGTCAATATGTGTTTGCGATCAAGGCGCGATTGTTTGGCAAGCAGGTATGTTATTAAATGTCTTTCAAGATCAGCCGCTGGTTTTACACAGGGAACAAAATAATTGAAATTCACGCAACGGTGTATTCATTTTAGTAAATTGGCGGGGGGGACAGACAGGTGACCATTATAGGACAAGAAAACATATCGTCACGAAGGTGTTCTACTGGTGTGTGGTCATCAGCTCCAAGACTGAAGTCACCATTGTTCACTGTCACAGCTGCAAGATAATTTGGGTGTACACATTGAGCGTTAAGTGAACATAGAACCTTTTCTCCAAATTCAGAAACGCAAAGATTGTTTCCAACAGAAAATGGAAAAAATGTCACCAGATACAGCGCTCTGACTGATCTCTAAAAATTCATCAACCTCACTTCTTCGAGAGGCATAGTTGGGCGGATTACCATCGTTATCATGATGTGTGAAAATCTCCTTCCCTGTTGTTTGACGGAAACAGTAGAACAAACTCAGTCGAAAATTAGGAGCGCTTAACTTACACTGTATTGTAATCAGGTGCTCCAATAAACTGAACATTATATTAGCATCCGATACCTTTTCCCTTCGAAAATGAATTGCAATTATCAAGCGGTGCTCCAATGCCAATACGCTCGGAAATAACATCTGTAACAGACGTCAGAAGGTGTTGTTAATATATATGGAAGATCATGAAATAAATTGGTGAAGTAGAGTGGAGTAGTAAGACCTAGATTGAGGGAGAGATCGGAGTTTCTGACATTTGCGGAATCAAGTGTCAGTGCGTTGGCTATGGTTGAGGAAGTCGTAATTTCAGGACTTGTACACACATTTGTGATATCATTGAAAGGCGACCTAGAAGCAACCGAAGTAAAAAAAATAAAATGGTTTAACAATGTCGTTGGTGTAGAACAAAAAGAACTTACGTAAAGTACAATGTGCAAAACGAAGTAGGAAATTCTGGAATACTAACCATGAACTTTCTTCTTCTTATTTGACTTGCCTCCTTTGATAACAGACGGTTCATATGATCCACTTGATGTAGTGTCAATACGGGACGTCCTCCGCTTTGTTTTCTTTGTGATGCTGTTTTCGTTTTCATTACTACAACTACCCATGGTAGTCGAATGTGGAAGTTGCACTTTAAACAAATTGATATGACTAAGGACAGTTAGTTATTACATATACATGTATATATATAGGAATGATGGTTATCAATGTGAAGAAGTCGAAAGGACTTGCAGTTGAGTAGTTGCATCAGAAAACGATGCGTTGTGTTCCCAATATGATGAACATTGAATATATTAGTATGACGACGAAGATGAACTGATTTGTAATACCGGGATTTTTTTCGTTCGAGTTTTAATGTGAAAGACAATGAGGTCTCACATAACCGTAATTCATCGGAGAAATCATTCATGGCCAGATTAAGCAAGAAAAGTAAGTTGGTGATATTAAACTGGTGGAGTTCGCGAACTGCCGCATTTTTAATCTGGTCACTTAAGGTTGCATATGCAGGACCGAAAAGGAGAAATCAAGTGAATAGGAGGGATACATTAAACAGTGAAGTAGAATTTCATGATAGCACTGGACAATAACTTGTCAGTGTAAATTATTTTGATTAACAACAGATATGCTAGTAACTCCACTACTAATTGTGCATATTGTTTAGGGTTTTAATTTGGGGTTCTAAGTACGGATACTCATTCTAAGTACGGATACTCTATAATTTGGGGGTCTTAAACATGTGAATTGAAGTGTGGCGAAACGGTGCGCTAAGTAAATTGCGAATCTAAAACCGGACATCGATTTGTGATTCGGCGGTTGTGAAGGATGTCTTGTATATAACTTCCATGAAATTAGTTGTATTGCAAAGAGGATTATTCGTCGAAGGTTGTTTTAGGGTTTGTTGTTAATGTTCTAGAT
Organism: Agrostemma githago; assembly: GCA_958450325.1. NCBI lineage: Eukaryota > Viridiplantae > Streptophyta > Magnoliopsida > Caryophyllales > Caryophyllaceae > Agrostemma > Agrostemma githago. Next base: position 67,599,852 of record OY288252.1, on the reverse strand, counting down.
CTCCTTAATTTTTAAAATAATTTTACGTTTCAAATTGAAATGTTGTGAAGTAATTTGCCAACTGAACGTAATTGTAAATTGAATTGAAACTAAATCGGGCATTCGGTTCTCATAAAGTGCATCAAAAGAGGGAAATAAAATTTGAAGGTACAGTAGGGGAAGTAAATTGCATAAATAAGGGTGCTGCATTTCATGTGATTCTTGTCCTAAGAACTCTTTTCTTTTTTCCTAGTAGCAATGGGGTCTTTGGTGGTGGAGCCTAAATCAGGCGGAGCATCCTGTCCAAAGCTGGAGTCCAGAAACAGTCCAGTGCTGGTCCTCTTCGTAGGAGTGATACGGGATGGAGTAGCGGATGTTTCACAGTCGATGACCTGGAACGTTGTGAGAAAGAAATGAATGCTCAAAATGTAAACTAAAATGCGGCGAATAAATGATCAAGACCAGCTTAAGTGGTGAATATAAACCTCTATAGCACAGTCTGAGGTCACTGCCTCCTTCGAAGTCGCTCGTTCAGTTGAACTTTCACCCATATTCATCACTTGGTCATTAATTTTGACACCGCCTGAGGAGGATCCACCGTTCTGCAGGGGAAAATAGGTTGTCGTAATACATTGGGTATATTAAAGAAATAACATTTTGTTGTATATAAGTAGAGGAAACTGTACATTTCTTTTGACCGCCATCCGCTCAAGATTCGTTGTCGTCAGACTGTAATCGTCAATCTGTAGCTGTGAGATACAAAAGAGGAATTAGATTTCTTCGTAAATGGAGGAATTTAAAGTGGGAATATAAAAGCTGCGTAGCTGATGACTAAATTTGTAGAAAGGTACGTCTTCGTGGTCGGTACCTTAACAGCTTCTTCGTATTTAAGGACAAAATGAAAAATCTTGTCTGGGTCATCAGACATCCATTGAACGGTGTACGACTTTGAAGAATGCTCCACGTTGAATTTTTCGTGTATGAAAATCTTGAACAGGTAACGTTTGTCAAGAAAGGTCGAAAGCTCTCCTGGAATTGAATCACCGTCATTGTCCTGCGTCATATAGTTTAAGCATTTCAATTGCTTAGGGGATTAGATGGAAGCATAGTGGAAGGCACGGGTTGTGCGTAGCGTAGAATTTACCTGAACCATTCTGGACAGCAAAGTTTGTGCTGTATCGTCAACAAATTGTTGTACCTGAGTGTCGAAAACAACGAAGTGACACTCAATATCTGAGTAATCTTTGACGGCGAACTTCAGTTGGTACCTTCAACGAAAGTCGGACGACAATTAAGGCTAAATGGTGATGTAATATGGTACTCACAATAGACAACAACGGTTGAAAAATCAACAAAATTCTGATTGCGATTAAATAACGATTACCTCGGCACTGAACCTGGAAACCCAGAAGTATTACCAGTACAGCCGTGGCGATTGCAAATCCATCGTCCATGTTCATTCCTTGCAGCCTTCGACCAGCATGACTTGCAGCTGTGATAGTACCAACCGGCAGTAGCCTCCAAGTCGACTATGGTTGCGACAGTGTAGAAATATCCACTCTGATTGGATACATCTTCAGTGAGTATGCATTGTCTAAGGGGAAGGAAGACAAAGGAAATGACCGGAAAGTGTAAACTCTAGAGAATAAAAGGCAGAACCTTATCATTCTGGATAATCTGACTGATTGATAGCACCTCGTCGACACTAAGTTCAAAGCTTTCTTGCTCTGGACCCTCCTCTACGTATTGGAGAGAATTACTTGGGGCCTGCGAAGAAAGACTGCAATAACTGTATTTAGAAGTGAACAAAATTCATACATAACATTAAGTAGAGTATAATTGCGGAATACAACTGCGTACCTCCCTTGGAACGCGTCGACTTCGGGTATATTTGGATTAACCTCGAACTTCGTGGCGTTGAAGGTTGTTTGCACGCGCCAGAAAGCTGTTGATTTGTGGTATGAAATAGTTATCGTAGGATGTTATGCAAACAAAACTCTCCAAAAGAAAATGAGATAGCGAAAGGTATAGAGCTGAGGACAGTACATTCAAAAATTTTGGCCTCAACGCATCTACAAACAATGACTTTGGAATGGTCGGGATTTGGTAGACTCTTCAAAAGTTCAGGGAGATCCGTGTAATGCGATGCCCACAGAGTGCACTGCAGCACTACACCTCTGATATAAAGTGATTAAGATTAAATAACATGACAGATGCGTTAGTAGACTGAATAGAAGGGATTTGCAACGAAAGTAATAAAAGTAATAGCAGGTGTTTAAATATTAAATTAGATGAATGTACTTTGTGTCCTCAAATTTGATACTCCTACATTTGAAACCATTCTTCGTCTCGATTATTGGTCCAATCTCATATAGCTTGCCAACAATGTCTGACCAGGAAAATAACAGTAAATCGTAAGTGAGGGATGCGATAAATTAGAACTAATGAGTGAGATACAGATATAGGTAAAGCAAGGAATGTACACTGTACTTACCGATATACTGCGTAGTTGGTGCTCTGCCATTGATAATATCATCGAAAGCAACGAAACGATAACAAATGGACGGAATGGTATTGTCATTCGGCATATGCGTAATCCTCGATGAGAACTCAACATTGAGTCTGCAGGAATGCGATGGAGCCTTGTCATATCCTCCGTTCTTGGATACAGTGAGGCTCTTGATGTTGTACACTTCTCCAACAGCAAATTTGTCATGAAACCTCTTAATAAGAGGCTTCTTGATTGTAGTTTGGACACAATCATTCTGAGAAGCATAGTATAGGATCAAGGAATAAGACACAGTAGAGAGCATAACCTAGAATTAGAGACAGTATAGTACATACCGCGGCATCAATCAGGAGCATTTCAACTGATTCCGTCTTCGACTTATCCTTGAACTCCTGTCTCTCCCACATGTATATCACCCTAACGTTCAACTCCCGCAGCCTTACACCCTGGGTAAGCGTCGCAATGGAGACAACATTGGAGGTCGACATCGAAGTGACAGTAATGGAGATCTAATAGACTTTGAGTTGTAGAGATATTTGAATGCAAAGAGGAATTTGAAAGTGTTTGAGATGAATTGAAACATCATGATAAAATACAGTAAATATATAAGAGATTCATTGAGTGTGTTGTGGTAGATGCACTATAAGCCTAGGAAATAGGATGGGAACTTGGTAAACGCAGCCATTGATTGTGTTACATTCCCATGGAAGATGTTGCATTAACCTATGAAAACACACAGTTCACGGAGAAGCTGCCATTAATTGCTTAGGGGATTACTTGTCCCCTAAACAAACTGATTTCTACAACTCTACCTAAACTAAGGTACTATTCCAAAAGATGAAAAAAAGAGACTTATTTCGAAATGGAGTGCTGTCATTGTGCCACGTAACTGTTGATGGTGCCTTCTTTTATAGTAAGAGGATGTGCAAGATCATGAGAGCAATGGAATCCCTACATACGGCGATACAATTGAGGTTAGATCTCGGTCTACGATTTGTCAAAATAGAGGAAGTTCATCATGTTGGAGGCTTTTTCATCAGATCTATAGATTCCTTCACGAAAGGCTGTGTCAATAAACAGCGATATATAGAAGGCTATGTAGAAGCGTATTATTCTAATAGTGATCTTTGTCTCAATGATATTCTTTATTTATTTTTCACAAATCTGTATTCAGTTCAATTTGACATCGTTTGTAGATGCCGAATGGCTTATTATTAATGATATTGATCTTCACTTTAAAAAAAAAAAAGTTAGGATAAGACAAATTTCATGTACCTGGATTGTAGCGAAATATTTGTTTTATCTATCTTAGTTGGACATATTTGTGCTGTTTTAAACTTTTAATGTTAAGATGGAAATGTGAGTCATAAGTAAGATGGATGGGTAACAAGGTTAACTAATAGATACGGAGTAATTGAATTGTAGAATTAGGAAAGAGTGTGATAGATAGCACATTAAAGCATAGCTCGATGACTAGATTGTTAATGATTTTCGATCGAAATTATTGAATATGTTGTTTCAATAAGCTGTTATTAACATAATATTCAAAACACTTATAAGCTTCCTCCTAATTCATTCGCCATTCGAATATGTTGATAGTTGCTACCAAACTCATGAAATTACGTAGTAGATTGGAGACTATATAAGTAGGGATATGCAAATTTTTATCTCAATGTTTATCAGGCCTGATTTATGTACGATGACACTTTAATTTTGTTGTATTGCTATTCGATAAGATGCTATGGTTCAATACTTTATTTTAGACTATGATATTGTAAATTTCACGCAAAATATACATTTTTTTTGCTATGCTTATTATATTATTACTCTGTATGATTTAAGTTAGAATCCAAGAGGTAATGATGAATTACCGACATTTATTTATTGTAAGGAGTATTGATTATACGGAAACAATTAATTTATCTTAATGTACCAAATCAAAACAAATTAGTGGCATTACTATATAGGTTTCCATACACTCTCGTATATAATTAATTATACACACTTTTTATTTTTTAATTAGTTATATACGGAGTATATCCTATAATTCTATAAGTACTACTACTTCCTCCGACTTATTCAATAAACAATAATACGAAATACTCCCTCCGATTACCTGTGTTCTTCCCCTTTCTTTTTGGGGAAGAAAATAAGGAGGGAGTAATTATATTAGTAGAATAATGGGAGGTAGAATGAAAAAGTAAGAGAGAGAAATATTATATTAATTAAATGGGAAAAAGTAGAATGAAAAAGTAGGAGAAAGAATATTATATTAATTAAATGAGAAAAAGTGTGGTGAAAAAGTAGGAGAGATGAATATTATATTAATTAATAAAGAGGTAAAACTTTCCTTAAATGGAAAGAGGGAAGAAAATCAAACTCAGCCCAAAAAGGAAATAGGGAAGAACATAGGTAATCGGAGGGAGTACTTATATTTTTATGACGTGAACTCGAATTGTGAGCTACTTATTTTAATTGGTCGACAAATTACATATCCCATCATTATTTTTTATGATGTCCTTATGACCTTATTGGAGAAAAAATCAAAACAATTGGACAATAGTTGCTTATTCAAATTACATGAACACTCTTTCATGTAGGAATGGAGGCATTGTTTAATTGGTCGTTCCTTGATCTTTTATGAAAAATAACATGCGTTATTAATTTTTTTTATTCATTTTGGAAAATATCTAAGCATTATTAATAAGCAATGCATTACATGGAGTCTAAACCAATTAGTTAATTTCTTCGAAATAACTAGTTTAGCATCCCGGCAACACCCGATACATACATACATATATCAATCATTATTTTTTAGAATTTCAAAAAAAAAAAAAGTAGCATGACGTATGTAGAGTTGTTTCTCTAGTAGTATAAAATACAATAAATCATTCTACTTTTGAGTAACTTTTTATAGAAATAAGAAATACTCCCTCTCTGTTTCTTTGATATCTTTCAACCATTAGTTTATATAAAAGGTAAATATATAAAAGTTAACATATCAAAGTAATTACAATGTAAACACATAAGGAATATTCTTAATTAATATTTCATTCTATTCCAATCCATTATACAGTATATTTCTATGCATCTTCTACATATTTCTGTATAATCATTTTACGATGTGACGCATATATATAATAAATATTTTTATATAATAATTTTTTTTATAATTATAAAAAACGTGAATATATTCTGGAAGCTTAATTAAAATTTTCAAAAATTATAAAGTAAATTTTTGGATATACGTTTTTTTTTTTATTTTTGACAATTATATTATATATATGTAGGAAATATTTCAATTATTAATATACTAAAAAAAAATTGTTTTAAAAATTTGAAATAAAATTTTCATGAATTTACTTTAAATTTTTGAAAATTTTAATTATTAATTATTTATTTTTTATATATTTACTTGTTATTCATATATATAATAATAAATTAAGATTTTGAAAAACTACAAAATGTAATCATATTAATTAATTTTACATTTTAAATGAATCGAAAATATATTAACAATATTATATGATTATTTCACGAAATCGAAAAATGCAAAATAAAAACGAAATACAAAAGTTTCCTAAATTGACTTAACTTAGATTAAGGTTAATAATTAACTAAATATGTAAAAATTACTAACTTAACCCTAGCCTAATCATTCACGTAACGCGATGTGATTTGCTGTGTATGAAATTCTCATACACCGCAGGTAAGTGTATCATCTTCCAATTCCCATTCAATTATTATTCTAATTTCCAATAATACACACCCACAAAACATGATGATGAATCATCCCAAGCCCTACCATGATGTGTTCTCATGCTTGATAATTATTGCAACACTTGCACCGGTCCAAATAAGTTGTACACAAAATTCACCTCAAGACTACCTTTATGCTCATAACACCGAATTATTGCACGAAATATATACTAGATTTACATGTAAGTACGTAACAACCCTTATAAATAATTTGCATGGAAAATTGCATGCCGGAGTGGGGTGGATCGAATGGGATGAAGAAGTAGCGGCCTATGCCCTAGAATACGCGAGCTCGAGGATCAACGACTGTGCATTGGTGCACTCGAATGGTCCATACGGAGAAGACATAGCTTGGGATCAAGGCGTCACCTACCTCTTCGTGGTTGATGGCGCAAGTGATGTAGAATCAGGCACCCGATTTAACACCAACGTTTCGTTATACCATTCCAAGCGTGAAGTGTCCGTCATTGACAGAAAATGCTTTCAGCAAAGCATGTCCGAAAGCCTAATTTGTCCGAAACGGATGTTCGTTCACGTCATGTTTTAAAAAGTGTAACCAGTGAAATATGATCGGCGTCCTTCTTTTCCGTTGTTAGGCAACAAGATGATCAAGGGGCCAGTAAGATAGGGAGGCAACCATTTAAAGATTTCTGGTGAATTCTCTTATACTCCTGGATATTGGGAATGGACTGAAGACGTCCTCGCGCGCTTTAGCGACATTCTTATTGCAGAATATGGTTGACTCCTCATCTTACTGACCCCTTGATCATCTTGTTCCCTAACAACGGAAAAGAAGAACGCCGATCAAATTTCACTAGTAATACACTTTTTAAAACATAACGTGAACGAACATCCGTTTCGGACAGATCAAGTTTTAGGGACATGCTTTGTTGGAAGCGCTTTCTGTCAATGACAGACACTTCACATTTGCAATGATATAACGAAACATTGGTGTTAAACCGGTGCCTGATCCTACAATCATCACTTTCGCCATCAACCACGGAAATATAGGTGGCGCCTTTGTCGCAAACTTCTTTGAGGAGCACCATTGTGGTCCTACATAGTAAAAGGGAAGAGGATAAGAAACAAATAAAGAAGGACGGACACAAAATTATTGATGCAGGTAAGTCGGAGTTACAAAAAAATGCTGAAGATCAACATAAGAAGGCTATGCTAATTACTTGTTCGTATAGTTCAAATTAAACACTTACTTTTGGAGATTACTTCTACAAGTGTAGTGTCATGTTACTAGATCGAAACAAAAGAAATCGAGCTAACAACAAGCTGAAGTATAAGAATTTGACCGGAAAAGGTACCTTGGTAGAATCCAAGAGCGAGGAACAAGCCGCAGGAGGAAGTGCTATACTACCGAATGAATACGAAAGTTGTTAACTTCTGATAATTTCGTTTGCGCTTGCAAAACCGTGAAGAGCAGAGAGTATCCCTGAAACAAAGGCCAGATGACACAAATTTCAATTCCTGAGCACGCGGTAATAAGGCATAAAAGTCGGAAAAACAAACAAAGATGCATCGAGTTCAGACGGTTAGAAGAATCTGTTGAACCTCATGATTGATTGACTTCCATGGAGGAATTGAGGTGGAAATCAATGGAGGTGGAACAAAGTGTAGAAGGAAAAAGCAAGAAAGGCTAAATAAAACGTGTTTTTGTATTATTGATGAATGAATGATGTCAGTTTGTTACCTACGTAGATATGTCATATATATAAAGAGATATTTACATGATGAATCATCTAACAAACTTGTAACCGACTTGTAACAAACTCACAACTAACCAACATCGAGTTGGTCGCTTGTTATTCTAACAGAATCGGTACAAAATCAGGAGAATGGGCGGAAGGTTCAGTAAAGAAAATCAAGCTGTTCGTTCTACTATCAAATTCAATTCTCTTCTCAATTTGTTATCAACTCAGTATGAGAAAAAGGAATCGATTTCTACACTTCCTACCGATAAAACTCGAGTTAAAAGAAAAAAGGGGATGGGGGGGGGGGGGGGGGGGGGTTTCGAGAACTTACTTTGTTCAAGGCCGACCCAAAGGGATTCAATTCTATTCGAGGAACTGGGGCCCAAACAGTGAAGACCTCGGTATGTGTAATATTCCTACAGTTTTAACAATGAGTGTTGTAGTGGTGCAATAGATAAAACACTTGACAAAAGACAGAAGGATGATAGTACGATACGAAGACAGGAGGTGGTTTTAGTTTTTCTGTGTTTTTGACGAGATTGAATATGCAACAAGAAGAAAGGGCTGCAAATGGAGTATAAATAGTGCTGCTCGGAGGCATTCAAAAATGGTGTAAATGTTGCCATTTATATAATAGATATGCCCGTTGGTTTGTGTAATTGTAACGGAGGGCGAGAGAAAAAGGGCTTTAAAGAAGGGATGAATAATGTCTGAAAGTATGTTCAAATACGTTCAAGCCGTCAAAAAAGAGGCAAGGTGGTGGAAATATTGGAATTAATTCCAATAAATCATAAGATTACAGGTGATGCAATTAGCTTTTAATTAGCTCTAGTTTAATCCGAAAATATTCCATCTACGGATAAGAATCAAATTTGAGTTACTCTTTATCAGGATTAAAGTACCAAGATAATGCGTCCGGATTATCTGTCAAAGTTAGAAAGAACAATCGGGTGACGTCTGAATATGTGTGGGTATGTAGGTACTCTTTAACGACAAGATGAGTGAGTATCCATGGACTTTCAAGTCAAAAGAAGAAAATCGAGACCATGTCCTCCGACGGTCTAATCGTCTACGCGACAAGGTCTCGAGGGAGCGATTTGTAGACACGGAAAATTTAGTTAAATGTCGGAATACAAGAAACTAATTATTCTAAGTCAATAACAAATTTTGGCCTAATTTAATTATATTCGTCCCGTAAAATTTAAAGTCGGCTAGGTTCATTTCCAAGCTTGACTGTTTGACCCAAAAGTCAAATAGTTGTAAAATTGGCGCAAAAGTCAAGAAAATGTCTAGTGGACGCAAAAGTCAAGAAAATGTACACTTGCCCAAAAGTCAAGAAAATGTGAAGTTGACCAAAATGTCAAGTGAATGCCAAGTTGACCCAAAAGTCAAGCACTAGTCAATCTGACCCAAATCTCAAGAAAGTGTCAACTTGACCCAAATGTCAAGCATTGACCAAATTTGACCTAAAAGTCAAGAAACGATCAATTAGACCCAAAGAGAAGTCAAGCTTTCAAAAAAGCCCAACAAACAACTACCCGATTTAAACTCGGCCTATCAACTCATCAGTAGGTAGTCTTCGTGGCATGTCACTCTGTAACGTCCATATATAACCCTATATGTATACATCCTTCTTTTCTTGGGCCACCGTGACATATAAAATGCGTACACTTGTATTGTATATCGAGTCATTCAGATGAGGTCCTAATTATTGACAAAATCAACACATAGCTTGCTTATAAGTATATATTATCCATAGTCCTTGTACTCGATCTCATAAGTAGAATACTTGTTTATTATATGTGGTTTATGTAATTAATTAACTTGTTAATAATGAAATATGTTGGCTAATGTATAACTACTTCTACACATAATTACATCACTTGCTTCTAATTAAATATTACTAATTACTAATAAGATATAAACATGTCAATCAATGGACTAATTCGTAATTCAAGAGTACGTATGGGTAACAGGTCGCTTTGATTTACCTATTCAACACCTAATTAAATATTGTGTCATGGTCGATTTTTATATGATCAAATCTATACAAGATCGATTAACGGACTAAGTAATTTAGTACCAAATTACTTAGGATTATTAATCTATAAAAACCCTAGATTATAACCATTATCTTTCATTCTTGTATATTCATTCATATTAAAAAAACAAGATGAACTATCTCAAACCCTACGCATATGTGTTTGCATGCTTGATTATCGTAACACTTGCCCTAGTCCATGTAAGTTATGCACAAAATTCACATCAAGACTACATTGATGCTCATAACGTAGCTCGAGAAGCCGTAGGTACGTGTATCTAATTAGCTCAATAAACGTGCTCATGGTTTAGTCATCTCAACGCGGAAAAATTATTAAATCTTGTCTTCCCTAGCCGGCAAAAAAAAAAAAAAACTTGCATGAATGATTTTTTCAACTTTCACGTCATTTGTTTGCTTATTTCAATGAATCGTTGTTTACCTTTCTATTTTGATGAATATATAAAGGACTAAATTATACTCCGTATTGATTATTTGACCTAGTACTCAGCTCGTTCTTTTTGTCATAAACAAAGATACGGAGTATATAATTATTGTACGGTGTAACAGAGCTGAAAATTAATAATTTATGATAAGGAGTGACTACGACGACTCCTTTAAGTTAAATACTAAAAAGTGGAATAACAAACCTTTGACCATGTACAGTCGCATGATATAGTGGTTATACACAATAATCATGGAGTTTTGAGTTTTTGTACATTTAAGGTGTGGGGCCGGTGGAATGGGACGACACGGTGGAAGCGTACGCGCAAGACTACGCAAATGCGAGGATCGACGACTGTCTGCTGGAACACTCGCACGGACAGTACGGAGAGAACCTAGCCGAAGGGAGTGGTGCGTTCATGACGGGAACATATGCGGTACAATTGTGGGTGGACGAACAAGTCGACTACGACTATGGCTCTAATACTTGTGCTGAGGGTAAGGTATGTGGGCATTATACCCAAGTGGTGTGGAAAGACTCGACCCGAATTGGGTGTGCTCGGGTCGAGTGCGCTAATGGTTGGTATTTCGTCACTTGTAACTACGATCCTCCTGGTAATGTCGTTGGACAGTCGCCTTACTAAGAAGATGTGACATGAACAAATATGTTGTTGACGGGACTGACTCTGCTAACCGTTGTTGAGCTTCAAAATGTGATTGAATTATATCCTATGGGCTTTGTACATTTGTGTGTTATGATCATTTGAATAAAATTGTCGCATGTCACCGCCTCTTCATTTTATTATTATCCATGTTGTTACGGGAGTGTGAATAAGTTGAATTTGGATGACAAATTTTCGAATTAGATATTCAATGATATCTTAATGATAACTGATAAGTAAGGGTGATAATAAAATGATTAGAAAAAATATTTGATTTTTCAATAAATAGATTTTTTTTTGGTTCAACGAAACCTACACTTAATCACATTATAATATATTATGTGAAAGAGGATTTGAACCTTCGACTTATTGTCACATGGTATCTAGTCTAAGACATCTTTGCTCTATCACAAATCATTGAACCCAAATTTGAGTTGATTGCCTAGGCCCTAATTAAACGACGGATAGTTGGCCATAATTGACTAGGCCCACACGTCACACCAAATTAAACATCCTAGTCTGGCCCAGATCTTGTATACAAGCATTTTAGTCCATTAAACATACTCGTATCAATTTTTCATAACGTAAATAAATAACTGAAATAGAGGGAATATATGTTTGTTTATTGAAGGCATAATCAACAAATCAAGGGAAATGAGAAAACGTAGTAGTTGATTTCTTAAGTTGAACATGTTCATCTTAATTAATACGGAGTACTTCCTTCGTCCTTTATAGATTGCTCTATTTCCTCATTATATGTGTAAGATTGTAAGAAGTATTTAATGAAACGGAACAATTTTTACAGGACGAATGTATTATTAAAACACCCCACATATTAGCATTTCACACGAGTAAATGAGATAAGTTTTTGATACATCGTAGTTATTCCCTATATATACATTCTAGTATTCTACTTTTGTCTCATCTATTTTATTTCTCGGATCTTAGATATCCATCTTAAACAAGAATACGCGAACCCGTAAAAGATCAACAAAAAGACACGAATATTGGTACATGTCGATCGTCTTTAACTCCTAAAGGAGAATCTTTGTTCTTATACGTACAAGAGGCCACGTTCTAGTCCTGCAATTCTGTCCCTCTTCATCTCAGTCTTGACCCCGCTCTTATTCTAGCCGGCTTATGAAATTGTCCAAATATTAATTATTTTACATTTATCGTAAGTCTACATCAATTTAAAAATATATTTTTTGGTAATAAACAATGCGATTTTTTCAAGACGCAAATAGTCGATGTGTCCAAATAATTTCTACATTATATAAATTAAAACCTTCTTCCAAAGTTTCAAGTATTATTCTCTTCATTAATCAAATACTAGCTCTTTAATTTAAAACTATTTATTCCTATGAATTCTTTAAAAATCTCAAAAATATTGTTTTCATGCTTTATAATTATTGTCTCCCTTGCTCGTGTCCAAATATGTCATGCACAAAATTCACCTCAAGATTATATCATTGCTCATAACAATGCTCGGTATAATGTAGGTACGTGTTTTGTTCATCCAACCTGCTGATCTCTTGTTTCGTTTGGTGCATTCATTTTCCGTGTAGCCAATAGAGAACATACACTCTATTGCCATGATAAACATCAATTCACTTTTTTGTGTTGTCTTTCATTCATGTGATTAAACCAGCTCAAATTAAAGAACAATTTTTTTATAAGAGCGATTTGATTGATCTGATTATAAAGTTCAAACGAATACATCATTTTTAAACCAGAATTTGTGTGAATGTATGCAGGGGTCGGACCCATTTGCTGGGACGACCAAATAGCCACCGAGGCAGAACACTATGCCGACTCTAGGATCAACGATTGCGCTCTCCAAAGCTCCAACGGTCCGTACGGAGAGAACCTGGCAGTCGGAAGTGGGGACTTCATGACGGGCACGGCGGCCGTACAATTATGGGTTGGTGAACAACCCTTCTATAACTACACGACTAATTCTTGTGTCGTTGGTCACAAATGTGGGGAGTACACACAAGTCGTATGGAAGAACTCGGTTCGTCTTGGATGTGCTAGAGTTCAATGTTATAGTGGCTCCTTTTTCGTTGTTTGTAATTACGATCCTCCTGGTAACTTTTACGGTGAAAAGCCTTATTAGATCATAAAATTAAATTTATATAGAGTAAGACGATTTCATATGTGATATATATGTGACCCTGTTTTGTAAAAGGTTAATTCATTTTTTATTGATAAATGAGTAAACTTTTTATATAAACGGTCTATTTCAGAATGTGAGATCGTCTCACTCAATAACTAATGTATTTTATTCGATAAATGTATCAAATTCTGAAAATTGTTACTCTCAGTCTCTAATTGAAATGTACGAAGTATATATCATGTTTAATTATATATATGTCGGTCCAATTTATTTTTTTTGAAGGATTTGGAATATTTGGTGGACTTAATTACAAATCAAACGCTAGCAGAAACTTGAATATTGTATTTATTTTAATCAAAGGACAATAAATCATCGAAACTGAAAGATTGAACTAGATGAAAATGTTAAACCGTTGAAAGTTGAAACTAACAATACGATCGAACTCATAAATCAAAGCATTTAACATCATTATTATTAGTATTATCTTAATATTTGTATTATTCCCTCCAGACGCTATTTTTTGTCCCATTTCATTAAAATACTTCTCATAAATAATGGGATAATGGGACAAAAAAATAGTATCCGAAGTTAGTATATAAATTATAAATATGTTAGTTTCGAGACTCAAACCAGGCCACCTGATACCGCTATGGCGCTATCTCACTTTCTTTGAAAATTAATACGGTTTTTCTCCATCGTAATTACCAGGAGGATAATAATTACAAGTAACAAAAACACCACCATTCTTACAAACAACCCTAGCACACCCTAAACGCAACGTATCCCTCCACACAACTTGAGTATAATGCAAACACTCCCCATTCTTACAAGTATTTGAATAATAATCATAATGTGGTTTCTCCGCCACCCACAAATTCACCGCGTCCACACCTGTAAACCCGTTACTATACCCGTACCCCACGGCTATGTTCTCGCCGTAGTCCTCAGTGGCCGAATGCACCAGGTTGCAGTCGGCCGCCCTTTGGTTGGCGTAGGCTTGAGCGTACGCCGCCAGGGTGGTGTTCCACACTAGGGACGTCACCCCGACTGCTGACCGGGCAGGTTTGTGGGCCGCGATGTAGTCTAGTGGATTGTTTTGAGCTTGTGATGAAGTGATGAGTAATGATAATATGGTTGATATTATTAGGGTTAGGGCAAATGATATCTTCATTATTGTTAAGTTTTGTTTTTATTAGGGTTAAGTTTTGTTTTTGTGATGAATATGTAATTTGGTTTGACTGAGATGCATGGTTTGATATGTATTTATAGGTGGAATTTATGAGGGGAGTTTACGTTAGTCGTTAAAGAATCCTCTAAGCTACTAGACACTTGACACTAGAGGCAATGTATGATACAAAAATTGAAGTTAGTGTAAGAAAGAAGGGATGATATGAGGAAAGAGATCGTATTGATTTATCATTGTAATAATAAGTCTCCTAACATCGATTTCCTCCGGAAATAAAGTTTTCTTTGTGACGGGTATTATCCATCATAAATTTGTAATGAGTAAAATATCATGATCAACATAGATGTCTATAGTATTTATAGACAAGTTAATTCCTATACCTAAGATATACGAGTACATTTTATATTTTGTTTTATCTACTATTTGACATATCACGTACGAAATGTAAAACAAACCAGAATTCGTGATTTTATGTCTTACTCCATGTTCTTTCGGACAAATCAACAAAATTATATATTTTTTGCATACTATTTAATTATTACAAGTAAAACATAACATATATTTAATTACATATATTTAATTATTTAATTATCTACCCCTCTGTTTCAATGATTTCTTACACCTTAAAAGTGACACATTTCTTAAGAAAAACAATAAAATAAGTAAAAAGTGGAGAGAGAGTAGAGTAAGTGGGTCCCTAGGTAAGAGAGAAGTGTGATAGAAAAAAGAAAAGTGGAAGAAATCAAAGAAATGATTGAAAAAAAAGTAAATCAATGAAAAAGAGGGAGTATGTAATAGGTGATGTTTGAAAAAACATACTCCCTCCGATTACCTATTTTCTTCCCTCTTTCTTTTTGGGTTGAGTTTGATTTTCTTCCCTCTTTCCATTTAAGGAAAGTTTTCCACTACTTATTAATTAATATAATATTCATCTCTCCTCCTTTTTCACCCTACTTTTTCTTATTTAATTAATATAATATTCTTCTCTCCTACTTTTTCACCCATTTAATTAATATAATATTTCTCTCTCTTACCTTTTCATTCCACCTTTCATATATTTCCTCCGTTCCAATAGGTTCTTTACATTTGGTTTTTGGGCACTATTCATAAGTGAGAGAATTATCGATATAACTTCTAATATATAAGATAAAATATAGTCATGTGAGATGTTGTTTAAATTGTCTAATCGAGTACGTTATAAATATCAAATTTTTATAATATTTAGAAATGTGTAACTAACGATATAGACAAAAGAAAACATGCATTGGTAAGTGTGAAAAACCAAACGTAAAGAATCAAATGGAACGGAGGGAGTATTACTTATATATAATACTCCCTCCTTATTTTCCTCCCAAAAAGGGAAAGAAAATAGGTAATCGGAGGGAGTATGAAAGTGGGACAAATGATCTGAACGGCCGCACTCTGAAGACTAGAAGTCTAGGACGATGGTCAAGTAGTTTATTTATTTTACATTGTGTAAAGGCTAAAGATACCGTTATTTCAGTTGGAAAGCGTTGATATTATTATCGGTAAATTTGGACTTTCAACTAACTCAAGCTTAAAGCAACATAAAGTGGATTAATTAACGCACTTTACGCATTATCACTTTTTTTGGGAGGCTCAATAACCCTAATGAAAAGGGCTAAGTACCCCTAATCCTGATTTGATTACATGTATAAGGACATTTAGTTGTAAATATTAAGGGTCAAACAAAAAGATAATATACATTAATTTGACAACTAACAAGAAAACTGCGTACCATGCACTCATTCACATTCACATTCTATTGCCACTATTTTGATGCACTCATTGTAGAAAGTTTGGACCATTTTCATTTATTTTTTCGAGTTAATGATGTCGAGATCTTACAATAAGATCGATAAGAAGGATTCATTTAAAAGAAAGGAAATACGGAGTACATTATTTGGTGTTATGGAGTATATAATAATAATGATACGTAGTCTAATAAATATTTTGGGCAAATTTATTTCAATTATTATCAATGTACTCATAACGATTTCATAATACAATACTCATAATACGTATGTAACACTCCGTAATAATAAATTAATTTAACAAGAATAAATTTTAACATCTATATTATTAAAGTATATGTATATGTAACGATTTTACAACATATTAAGGAGTGTACACTTTATTTAATTTATAACGTCATACTAATTGACTAATTGTTGTTTTTGATCACATAATGGTTATCGTCACTCAAATTAAGAATTAATTACCTTACAAAAACATCAAATAACAACACTTTAAGAATATAATACTTCCTCCGGCCTTTTAAGATCTTCCCACTTTATATTCATTTAGGTTAGAATAAAATAATAATGAAATGGGAAGATGTTAGAAGGTTAGAGGAAGTAATTTTATTCCCGAAAATAAAAGGAATTCAATAAGAGATCAGATCAACTTAACTAAATCTAAAGTACAGAGTAATTTTTTATAAAACCGTTCTATATATTTTATGGGAGGAACAATTGTTGAGGATAGTATTGTACATAATAGTTGTTATATACATATAATTAACTACACTATATATATATATATAGTTTGGGCATACATATCATACAATAATAAGAAGTATACGGTTTATTTAGCTCTTGCTTGTCATCAATACTCTAACCTAGCTCCAAGCTTCATCTATGGCTATTGGATAGAGTAACTCTACAACAATCTTTATTTTGACCATTGTTAATTTCACCATCTAATAGATGGTCAGGACTCATGACACTTGGTATATATTTTTTTGATGATTAATGAAATATTCAAAAATAATGCATACTCGTAACTCATATCACATAGATATGTTATCTCAGATCAATAATAAAATAGATTACCGCTAAAATAGAAAGTGTTTTGTATTATTGAATCCGTTCAATCAAACAATTACAACAACATCCTATGAAGATACCGCAAAATCTTCTAAATTTCTAATATTGATAGATGATATAACTTTTTTTATAATATCGACATTATTTTGATTACGGTATATTACGATATAATATACCGTAATCTTCCTAACATATTTTTTTGTGATCTTTCTAAACTTTGTCCTGATGTCGTAATACTACGGTATCCTTCATCGATTAATAGGGCTTTTGTCCAGGTTGATTACCAGGAGGTGAATAATTACAAGTAACAAAAACACCACCATTGTTACAAACAACCCTAGCGCACCCTAAACTCTTACTATTCTTCCACACAACTTGAGTATAATCCTTACACTCTCCACCTTTACAAGTATTAGATGCATAATCGTAATTCGATTTCTCCGCCACCCACGAATTGACCGCGGACACACCCGTAAACCAGTCGGTACCATACCCGAACCCCATGGCTATGTTTTCACCGTAGTCTTTGGTGCCCGACCGCACCTTGCTGCAGTCGGCCGCCCTTTTGGTGGCGTACGCTTGGGCGTACGCCGCCAGGGTGGTGTCCCACACTAGGGGCGCCGCCCCGACTGCTGCCCGCGCAGTTTTGTGGGCCGCCAGGTAGTCTGCTGGATTGTTTTGAGCTTCTGAGGTTGTGAATAATACTACCATTATTATGGCTAGGGCAAATAGTAGCACCTTCATTATATTATTAGACTGTTTTTTTTTTGAATAATTATTACAATTTGAGTAATTTGTACGTGTTGTGGGTGTGTGTTTTCATGCATGGTTTGATCCATATTTATAGGGTGGAATTGAGCAATAAGATCCTATTAATGGGAGGTAGTACGTACTCCTTATATTTTAGGGCATGATAATATTTTAGGACATAGATCATATTTTACTCTATTTATGGAGTATTACGTTTCGAGTAAAAATTACTATATTAAACAAGTACGGAGTATTTTTTTTTATATGGTTGGATATTTTTTTAATTTTAAATTGATTGAAATCCCGGAACATATATTGTAATGAAACTAATTTAGATTGCGGTTGGATATATACTTACACTAATTGGCTTTTTTAGACTATTTATTGGGTTGTGTATTTATATTTGGTGATAGTAATTATGTGTAACATATGAAGTAAGTCTTTTTGGACTACTAGTAATAAATAGGTGTAACATAAATGTTTAACCTAAACATAAATGAGGATTGTTTTGGTAAAAATAAAATTGAATAGGATGAAAGCCAATTGTGCATAGTACATAGAATAAATAGTAAAAAGGGTCAAATATGAGAAATTTTCTGATCATTTTATAATCTTAATACTAGTATAGACCATGGGAGTGTTTGGTAAATGGCGGATCCGTCAAAAATTTGCATTTTGAGAGCAAATAGCGGGTTTGACCAACAAATATGTCAATTGTAGTGTTTGGTAAATGACGGATTGTAATAGCATATTGGGTCGAATATGCCGTTTTACAATATGCGGCTAGGAGCCGCGCGCATATTGAGTTGGCATATTGAATATTTTATTTTATTTTTATTTTTTTACCTCCTTACCCTTTTGTGATTTAAACCATACTTTCATTATTTTTACTTTCGTTATTTTAAACTCTTTCATAGAATTCACATTCTAAGTACTATGGACATGATATAGGTCCACCCCGACGCAGCCACTCGCGGGTTTGGGGAGGCGAATGAATCTCATGTGAGATGGATCTCAGGTTGAAATTTAAATCAAAAATGGAGTCGCCACCGAACTTTGTAGGAGTTCGGGCCCATTCGAACCCAATCTATATCCTTGTGGGTCATGCAGAGAGTACGGCCCATTTCGATTTAAGAGTATATGGGGTTCGTCCCTTTGCATTGCGATACCGATACCAACATTGTCGGTTACCGTGTATTGAATGACTCTCGTGCGTCAACGGTTTCGGACATCCGGAAATCGAGGTTCTGAGTAAGGGGTGAGGGTACGTGTTGGGAAGCCCACAAAGGACACCCAACCCCGCCCGCACATAGCAGCCTCTACTAAGATATTGTCCGATGATTTAATACGCGCGTTAGTAATTCGGTTGAGATGTTATGCAAACAGTGTTTTGGCTAAACATGTGAAGATTTGAATCAGTTGCTATGTCGAAGTTGTATTTAGCATGCGAGGTTCGTTTTAGTACAATAAAACAAACAACAAAAATAAAACACAAAAGTAGAAACAATTGAGTTAGTAACGGTAATAACGGATCGTAAATAGATTAGAATGATATAATAAGACACGATGCATGGTTTTGAAAAGAGTGGGACACGTGATGGACTTGACACGTGTTGACCGAAGTCATAAAAATATTTGATAAAGCTTAATGCATGTTGATAACTCCGTTATTGACCGTATTTCTACACCTTTTTGACGTTTATTTAGCCTCGATTGATCGCATTTTCTTAGGCATTTTGGCTCGTTTCGTCGATCTTTTGTGTTACGCGGGTTTTTGTGTTTTCTCTTTGTTTTTAGGCGTTTTCGTATCAAAAGCGGTGAAACCCGAGAGCACCCGAGTAAAACGAAGCTTGTGGACCGAGTTCGAGCCTAGACAAGCGCATTGATAACTCCGTTATTGACCGCTTTTCTACACCCTTTTGACGTTTATTTAGCCTCGATTAATCGTATTTCCTTTGGCATTCCGGCTCATTTCGCCTATATTTTGTATTACACGGGTTTTTGCGTTTGTTGTTCGTTTTTAGGCATTTCCTTGACGAAAACGATGAAACTTGAGCATGCCCGGGTAAAAGGAGGTACATGACCCGAGTTCGAGCCTAAACAAGCGCATAGAAGACAAGAAACGGGAAAATGGGCATAGGAAGAGAATAGCACGGTGGACCGTGCGATTCTCAAGTCAGGAGGCTAGGACCGTGCGATTCTCACCGTGCGAAACGCATGTTTCGTGCGTTTCTCCGGTTTTGCCATTTCACTTCGTTTTTCGACCGGTTTTTCTATGTAACCTAATTAGAAGTATAAATACCCAAATTCTTATTTTTTTTGCCTCTTAAATTTTTCCATAACACCTTAGTTCCATACTTTGAATTTTTTTGGGGTTTTTGAGAGAATTTGTAATTTTTGAAGATTTTCATCCTCCTCATTCAAGATCCAAGCTTTATATATATTTTCTTCTATTATTATCTCCTTTATCTCTCCATCTTTGGTAATCTCTAATCTTTATTCTAGTTTGGTTTCTCTTCATTTTTTTCCAATTTCTTAGTTTTATTTGTTAGCTATTGTTAGTTCATCTTAGTCTTCTCTTTTCTTTGTTTGTTACTCTAGTTTGCAATTAGTTTAGTTTTCTCTCACTTGTTAATATTTATGAATTTCATGATAGTATTAGAAATCCCCAATTAGATTCTTCCAATTTGGCCATTTTCACATAATTGGTAGTATAATTCAATTTACAACAATGTTCATAGTTAAAGACTCCACCTTTATACTTAATTCCACTAATTTAGCCATGATTAGTGAGTAGTCCTCTTCTAGGGTGCGATTTGGCCCCGATATGCCTAAATTGTGTGTTTGAATACTATTGTTAGATTGTTGAGGATTGATGGGAATTGGTTAGTTTTGGGCTTTGTGGATTGACTTGTCTTGTGGGTTGTGTTTGAACCCTTAACCCTTGTCCACCGATGGGAGTCGGTTAGGTTTAGGAAGTAGACCTCGCCCTTAGACTCGCTTTACCCCACCTAGTTGAACATGGGAGTGGGAACTTGGTAGGGTACCCAAGCTTTCGGTTTGAACTCTTTGCCTTGGGAAAGGGAGGAGGAAGAATCGGGAATAGACGCGGTCTTAAAGAATCGACTCACGAACCCGGGAGGGAGGTGGCCGGTTTTAGCTTAGTCGGATTACGAACCCGGGAGGGAGGTAACCGACCCTTAGAGGCGTTCCACTCTTCCCACCGTCCATAGCAATCCAATACCCGGTATTCTTTACTCATGATTATGGTATATCGGAGGTTAAGTCGGACCCTAGGTTTTTCCCTATTTGAGTAATCGTAAATTTTAGTATTTGCTTGTTTTATCTTTAGTTTTCCACCTTCTTTAGTTTCATTTCTTTCTCTAGTCTATCATTCGTCATTGTAGTCGTAGTTCACCATTTCTCCCTTATTTGACTTAGATAAACATTTAGAATTAAAACAATTAGGAACCGTCCCGCTCCTTGTGGATCGACCCTCTATTGTGCTACGATTACGTCGTGCGCTTGCGAGGTATTAAAACCCCAACAAGTTTTTGGCGCCGTTGCCGGGGAGTGTTAGCGGTACTAGTAGTTTTTATTCTTGCGTTTAGACTAAGTTATTGGTTACTTTGCACACTCCGGTGTGCCTTTGCTCGTGATCTAACTCCTACTTTCTAGTTTGTGTATTGTTTTGCATGAGTAGGCGGATTCTTGGGCTCTCACCAATTCATTTGTTGAATCCCGAGATTGAAGCTACCGCAAGGCGATACAACGCCGAGAGAAGAAGAAATCGAGGGCAACCACCTTCACCACCTATTATTTCCGAATCCGAGGAAGAAATAAGATCCGAAGAAACAATTGAGTCCGACGAAGAAGTTAATTCTCCAAGACCACCATCACCACCTCCTATTATGGCTTCTATACGAGAGGAATCGACACCCCAAGTGGTGTCGCAATCAAGTATTACGAGGCCCGCAATTGGAGCAAACAATTTTGAAATCAAGACTACTCTTATTCAATTCGTACAACAAAATCAATTCTCCGGGTTACCTCTTGATAATCCCAATGAGCATATTAATGTATTCTTGGAAGCTTGCGATAATGTCAAGATCAATGGAGCCTCGGATGAAGCTATTCGCTTGAGACTTTTCCCGTATTCATTGAATGGGAGAGCTAAGGAGTGGCTAAGAAGTCAACCGGCCGGTTCTTTTGATACTTGGGACAAATTATCCAAGGCTTTCTTGTTGAAGTTCTTTCCACCGGGCAAGACGGCGAAGTACCGAAATGATATAACCAATTTTGTCCAAGAAGACCATGAATCCCTCTATGATGCTAAGACAATGCCCTCATCATGGCATAGCCCCTCATGTGGTCATCCTCACATTCTATAATGGTGTGCGTCCCGAATATCAAGTGGGATTGGATGCGGCGGTCGGTGGTGCTATTGATCTAGTACACCATACCGCGGCCATGAGATTTATTGAAAAGATGGCCTCCAACAATCATCATTGGGGTGGGGATAGAAGGAAGTTGAAGAAGCAAGACAATAGTGAGACTTTGAATGCTCTTAATGCAAAGATCGACAATTTGACAAAACAACTTTCTCAATTCAAGCAAGGGGGATCAAGTTCTTCTAAGGAGACAAATGAGTTCTCTTGTGAGTTATGTGGAAGTCCAAGTCACGATGCCGCCGAGTGTTGTGTTGTTACTACAATGGAGCAAGCCAATGGCATATGGGAATCTAACCAAAGGCAAGCATTAAACAACAACAATCAATATCACCAAGGGCAAAGAGCGTTCCTATCTTATGGGAACAAGAACTTCCAAACTCCATTCAATCAACAAAAGGGAACTTTCAATCAAAACTTCCAAAGACCGAATCAAGGCTTTAATCAAGGATTCAACTTCCAAGCACAAGATACATCGGGTTTTCAAGCAAGAAATTTCCAAGCAAGACCAACATTCAACACCACCCCATTCCAAACCCCCCTCCAAAATCAATTTCAAGTTCCATATCAAACCCCTACACCATTCACTACTCCTATACCACATCAACAACAACTTACTCAAGTCCCACAACAACAAATTGTGCAACAACAAGCTCCACCACCTAAGTCCAATTTGGAAATACTTATGGAGCAAATGATGAGCACCCAAAATAGCTTCATTCAACGCCAAGATCAACGTCATGAAGAGACTACTTCTTCAATCTCTCAATTGAAGAGTCAAGTCCAAAATGCCCAAAGAATCACCGATCATCAAATACAACAACTCGCGAACCAAGTCAACGAGTTGACCGCATCGAGTGGGATATTTCCGGGAGGTATTAAAGAAAATCCTAAGGGTAAAGGCGAATTGAATGCCATTCAATTAAGGAATGGGCGCATATTGGATGAAGTTGTGGTTAACAAGAAGAGGAAGGCCAATGTTGAAGATGAAGTAAGTGAGGAGGTAAAGGGTGAAAAAGAGGGTTCAAGTGAAGTGGTTGTTGATGAACCGTCCATCATTGAAGATCATGTGGCAAAAGAAACCCCAAAGGTTACTAATGAGGTCAAAGCTTATGTGCCACCGATTCCATTTCCTCAAAGGTTAGCTAGGGCCAAGCTTGAGCAAAAGTATGGTAAGTTCTTGGAGATGATGAAGAGCATGCATATCACACTTCCTTTCCTTGAGGTCATTAGAGACATCCCCTCTTATGGCAAGTTCTTGAAGGATGTCATTTCAAAAAAGGCATATGGTGAGCAATTGTCGGTAAGCCTTTCAAAGGAGTGTAGTGCCGTTCTCTTAAACAAGTTGCCACAAAAATTGGAAGATCCCGGGAGCTTCACTATTCCTTGCTCAATTGGTTCCATCAACATTGAGAAGGCATTTTGTGATCTAGGGGCAAGTGTAAGCCTTATGCCCCTTTCCATCTTCAATAAGCTTGAGGGCTTTGAGCTAGCTCCAACAAGAGTGTCCCTCCAATTAGCGGATCGTTCCGTTAAATATCCGATGGGGATAGCCGAGGATGTGCCAATCAAAGTCGGGAACTTAATCATCCCGTGTGACTTCTATATCATGGACATCCCCGAAGACACCAAGATTCCCATTATACTTGGTCGTCCATGCCTAGCCACCGGGGGAGCTCTTATTGATGTCAAGAATGGTAAGCTCTCACTCCAAGTTGGGGATGACAAGATGGAGTTTTCACTTGAGAAAGCCATGAAGAAACCATCAAATCTTGGATCGTGTTACCAAGTGCAAATGCTTGAAGAGTCTACCATGGAGCAAGATGCTCATCATGTCCTTGAGGAGTCTATTATCGAGAATTCGGAAATGGATGCAATGGAATATACTCTAGCTATGGACTCAATCTTGAAGCAATGCACCACAAGGTCACTAGAAAGCTTGACCGAGGAAGGGTTATATGAGGAGAGATCTACGCCTCCTCAAGTGGAGTTGAAACCTCTTCCCTCATCTCTTAAATATGCTTTCTTAGGTCCTAATGAGTCATACCCCGTTATTGTTAATAGTGCACTTAATGACTATCAAGTACATGATTTATTGGAAGTTTTGAGAAAATATAGAGAAGTCATTGGGTACACTATTGATGATATTCGTGGTATTAGTCCCGCCTTATGCTCTCATCGTATACTCTTGGAAGATGAGAGCACCTCATCCATTGAGCGTCAAAGACGTCTCAATCCGGCCATGACCGAGGTGGTGAGGAAGGAGGTATTAAAACTCCTTGATGCTAATATCATTTATCCAATTTCGGATAGTAAGTGGGTTAGTCCCGTTCATGTCGTCCCTAAGAAAGGTGGAACGACGGTTGTCAAAAATGAGAAGGGTGAGTTAGTGTCCACTAGACCGGTTACCGGGTGGCGTATGGCGTATGGTCATAGACTATCGACAACTTAACAAAGCCACCCGGAAGGACCATTTCCCCCTCCCTTTCATAGACCAAATGTTGGAACGCTTGGCAAAGCACTCCTACTTTTGTTATTTGGATGGATTTTCGGGATTTTTCCAAATCCCGATCCATCCCGATGATCAAGAGAAGACAACATTCACTTGTACCTATGGGGTATACGCCTACCGTCGTATGCCCTTTGGGTTATGTAATGCGCCAAGTACGTTCCAACGTTGCATGATGTCTATTTTTTCCGAATTTGTAGAGAAGACCCTCGAAGTGTTCATGGACGATTTCTCCGTTGTAGGGTTTTCATTCGAAAATTGCTTAGAAAACCTTGACAAGATCCTACAACGGTGTAAGGAGACCGGTCTAACTTTAAATTGGGAAAAATGTCACTTCATGGTGACGGAGGGAGTAGTTCTAGGACACGTAGTGTCTAACCGGGGGATAGAAGTTGATAAGGCGAAGGTTGAGGCAATTGAAAAATTGCCCCCTCCTAGCAACGTCAAAGGGGTACGTAGCTTCCTTGGTCACGCGGGATTTTACCGCCGTTTCATTAAGGACTTTTCCAAGGTAGCTAGACCCTTGACGGAGCTTCTCGCCAAAGATGTTCCTTTTATTATGTCTAATGTTTGTCTTGATGCTTTCAATAGGTTGAAGGATGCCCTCATTTCGGCTCCCATTATTCAAGCCCCGGATTGGAATATCCCCTTTGAGCTTATGTGCGACGCGAGCGATTTCGCCATTGGGGCGGTTTTGGGACAAAGAAAGGAAGGGAAACTCCATGCAATCTATTACGCAAGCAAGACCCTCGACTCCGCTCAAGCAAATTACACAACCACGGAGAAAGAGCTTTTGGCGGTGGTATATTCAATGGAGAAGTTCCGATCCTACCTTGTGGGGTCGAAAGTTATTGTCCACACCGACCATTCGGCCTTGAAGTATCTTATGGCAAAGAAGGATTCCAAAGCTCGCTTACTCCGGTGGGTTCTACTCCTCCAAGAGTTTGACATTGAGGTCCGGGATAAGAAAGGAACGGAAAATGTGGTCGCCGACCATTTATCTCGACTAGTGCTCGAAGACCGTGATCCGGACATACCCATAGATGATTCCCTTCGAGACGATCATCTACTAGCTCTATCAATGGTAGAGGCCCCGTGGTATGCCGATTTCGTGAATTATATTGTGTCGGGAATTGTGCCCCATGACTACGACTCTCACAAGAAGAAGAAATTCTTCCATGATGTCAAGCAATTTCATTGGGAGGATCCCAACTTATACAAGTCATGTGCCGACGGGTTATTCCGAAGATGTGTGCCCTACGAAGAAACCAAGTCTATTATAACACATTGTCATGATATGCCTTGTGGCGGTCACGCGAGCTCAATGAAGACGTCCGCCAAGATTCTACAATGTGGATTCTATTGGCCCACTATCTACCATGACGTAGCCGCTCACGTCAAGAGTTGTGACAAATGCCAAAGGAGCGGGAACATATCAAGGCGCCATGAGATGCCACTACAATGTATGCTTGAGGTCGAGATTTTCGATGTGTGGGGGATAGATTACCAAGGTCCTTTCCCCTCCTCTTGTGGGAATGAGTATATATTAGTGGCGGTTGATTATGTGAGTAAGTGGGTGGAGGCAATCCCCACCAAAACTTGTGATGCGAAATCGGTGATAAAGCTCTTGACCAAGATCATATTTCCTAGGTTTGGAGTCCCTAGAGTCTTGATTAGTGACCGGGGTACTCACTTCCTTGAGAGAACATTAGCCGCCATGCTCAAGAAATACGGTATTCAACACAAGAAAAGTCTTGCATATCATCCGCAAACCAATGGGCAAGCGGAAATTTCTAATCGAGAAATCAAGACGATCCTCGAAAAAACAGTCAATCGATCAAGGAAAGATTGGGCGTCAAGGATTGATGAAGCCCTTTGGGCGTACCGAACCGCCTTCAAAACACCAATCGGAACCTCCCCGTTCCGTCTCGTATATGGGAAGGCTTGTCACCTTCCTGTCGAGATGGAACATAAGGCTTATTGGGCAATCAAGTGTTTGAACTTAGACATGAAGAAAGCCGGAGAAAGGAGGCTCTTGGGCCTTAACGAGCTCGAAGAATTCCGCCTACATGCTTACGAGAATGCGAAGATTTACAAGGAGAAAACCAAGAGATTCCATGACAAGAATCTAGTGAGGAGGGAATTCAAGGAAGGTGAACTAGTCCTCCTTTTTAACTCAAGGTTGAGACTATTTCCCGGGAAGCTCAAGTCGAGATGGTCGGGTCCATTCAAGATCGTGAAGGTATTTCCCTATGGTTCGGTGGAGGTGGAGGGGAATGAAGAAAGATTCAAAGTAAACGGTAGCCGGCTTAAGCACTATTTCGCCGGGCAACCAATTCAAAGGGAAATCGCTTCCCTCAAGCTCACCTAATTCCATGCATTAAGAAGATTTCTATTGTATAATTCTCAACAAATTCATTCGGTCGAGCCAACGACCTTAAACAAAGGCGCTTCGTGGGAGGCAACCCCGATACTTGGCACTTTTCTATCTTTTCTCTTTATTGGATTTTCTTGGAGGAGTACTTTTGTGACGATTTATATCGTTTTTGGAGCTTTATTAAGGGATTGGAGCATATTGGGTTCGATTTGGAGAGCTTAGAAAAAAAATTTGGGAAAA
Organism: Agrostemma githago; assembly: GCA_958450325.1. Taxonomy (NCBI): domain Eukaryota; kingdom Viridiplantae; phylum Streptophyta; class Magnoliopsida; order Caryophyllales; family Caryophyllaceae; genus Agrostemma; species Agrostemma githago. The sequence continues at coordinate 67,572,280 of OY288252.1, read as the reverse complement.
TGGGGATAGTATGAGTTACGCACGGTCGACCGTGCGAAACGCAGATCAGGAGGTTAGGACCGTGCGTAACCCACCGTGCGATACGCATGTTACCGTGCGCTACTTTTTTTCAAAAAAAAAAAAATAAATAAATAAATAAATAAATTCTTTAATCCTAATACCCGACCCCCCCCCCCTCATTCCCTCTTATCACACTATTATCACTATTATTATTATTATTATTATTAATACTAATCCTTCACATCTTCATCTTCCCCAACATCCATCTTCATATCTCCATTAAACCTTCATCCACCTTCAACCTATTTTTCCCATATAATCCTCAAAACATACCCAAATCACCTAATTTTTGCACCATTCTCTCCCTTACTACTCCCTCTTCACTTTACACTACACAAATCCACCATAAATAACAAAGTTCATCATCACAAAAAATTCCTAGATCTAATTTTTAGCCCTCTTACTCTCCTTCAAATTGACTCATCTTTTGAAGGACGGGTATTTGAAGCGCCGCGGTTCTTTTGAGATTACTTTGAGGCGATTCCGGGCTGAAAAAATTTTTCCGGGTAGGGTGACGGTTTTGATTCGGGTCGGAGACAACTTCTACAGCTTACCTCGTTGGTCCACATCTACTCATGGCACCAAAAAGACCAATAATAGGTACGGAAGCATCTTCCTCCTCCGAACCCGCTCTTACAAAGCAAAGGGTAAGCTTATTTAAATACAAGTCTGATAATGTAGGCTTTCATTTAGAAAAACAGCGTGCTAAGTATAAACAACTTATGAAAGCGGGATTTAAACCGACTCGGTTTTTTCACCGAGAGACTACGATAGCAACGGGCATAGATGATGATCTAGATGTCCTAATAGAGCGGTTTAATTGCCCGATTGCTTTCATGCATGCCTATAGTTTTAAGTCATTGACTTGTGAATTTCTTGCAACCCTCACCACCAACACCTCGGGCCACAACCCATCCATCTCATTCCAATTACTAGGTAATGAATTTACCTTGAGCTTAGAAAGGTTGGCCCGAATCCTCGGTATAAATTTCATTCACCAAGCTAAGGAGAAATCCTCTAAAAAGGCGGAGGTAGTCAAGGAGAGAGCGGAGTTTTGGAGGGAAATTGCTAGGACCAATGAACCGTATGAGGCTAGGACAACCGCTCTTAGTGAGATACGCAACCCCGCCCTCCGTTATGTTTTGCGCCTATTTTCGGAAATCCTTATCGGTTCTTATGAAACCCAACACCGGGTGAGCGCGGTAGCACTTCAATCACTCATGGAAGTGTTATATAACCGGCCTCTAACAATCGACTTCACCAAGGCCGTGGTCGCACACCTTCATTCGATGACTGTGGTCACACCTAAAGTAATAGTGGGTGGGGGTCTAGTGACATTGATTGCCCAAGGGTTGGGAATGATTACAGAACCGGAACCTAGAGCCTCCGGCGGTACCTACATTGACACCGACTACCTTGAAAACTCAATTTGTATCACCACAATGGATGGAGTCGCCCGACTCCTATTTTACATCACCTCCCTTCGCTCCATGATACTACCGGACAAGCCCCATGTTACGATCTCAAACCGGGAAAATTGGGGTATGCCTTTGAGAATGAATGAATTTGTGCGTAAGGACATCTACTCCCCTTGGGAATACGCCAATTATGGCCATGACCCTTCCCGCATCGTCTATGAGGACGAGTTTGAGGATGAGAATGAGGAAGAGGAACAAGGTCGTCCTCTTGATCCTCCCCGCTCATCTATGCACCAACCCGGTCCCTCTTCTTTGAACACCGGTCCACAATTTGGGTATGGGCAAGGTTCACAATTTGGGTATGGGCAAGGTTCACAATCTGGACATGGGCATGGTCAACAACCACCATTTGGGTACGGACAAGGATTTCCCCAACCGAGCTACACACCTTGGGATATGTCCGCTATTACTACCCAAATCAACACACTCTCGGACCTTGTGACCTCTAACCACGAGGAGAATCGTCGGTCCATCGAGGAAATCCGAACATTATCCCAACAACAACACGAAGAAGCGATGGGATCTATCCACCGAATTGAAAACTCGGTAAATTCTTTCTTTGATAGTTTCTACTCTCGTTTCCCCCCTCCCCAATGAACTTCATGATTTCATTTAAGTGTGGGGAGGTAGTTTTCGGTTGTGTTGGTGATCGTTGAGGAGTTGAGTGGCTGTGTTGTATGGTGAGGAGTGGAGTATATAGGTGGGGTGAGTTTTGGAGGGTGAGTTTGGTGATTGTTGGATGCGAGTTTATACTTGAGGATTCGTGGAACTTTGAGTGGAAATTTTTGATTTTGTGAAACTTTTAAGATGGCTAGTTTTGATGAAGTTATTCTTGGTGTATTTGCTAGTGTTGAGTGATGAATGAATGAGGGTAAGACTATTGCTCCCGGATATTCGGTGATGTGATTACACCGAATTTCCATTTTTGAAAAATCCAAAATTATTGCTCCCGGATTTTTGGTGACGTGATTACACCAAAAATCCCTTTGAAAAATCCAAAGTGTTTTGCTCCCGGTGCTTTAGTGACTTGATTACACTAAAAGCACCACTTGAAAATCCAAATATTTTTTTTTACTTCTTTTATTTTGTTTCATTTTCTCTTAGATTTTCTTAGTTTTCTTTCTTTTCATTTTCTCTTTTTATTTTCTTACTACTTTGCATTGAGGACAATGCAAGGTTCAAGTGTGGGGAGGAGTCTTAGCTTAGTTCTCTTCAAAAATTTAAAAACCATAAAAATCTCAAAAATCCAAAAAGATTTTGTTTCTAGTTTTTTTTAGTGTGTCTAGTTTAGTTTAGTGTAGCTTGTGTACATATATTTGTTTTTGTGTTGTTTCCTCTTTTTCCCTTGTGTAGGTAAATAACCCGTCGGACGCCAAAAATCAAAATTCGAGGTAGATGGATGAAGACCGCTCCGGTATATTCTTTCCACCTTATTCCTTTTTCCTTGTATTTGTTGAAGGAGGATGAGATTTTGATTGTATTGGAGGTTCTTGATGAACATTTGGGTTGGTGGTTGTTTGCTCACTTGTGGAAATTGACTCTTTTGTGCTTTGTTTTATTTGTTTTCTTTATTTTTGTGTGATTAGTGTCTAGTTTAGTGTGTCTTAGGGTAGTGTAAATATTTTCGAAAACCTAGTCTTGAAGCTTATGTTGGAAGCCTACATTTTCTTATTAGTTTTACTTACCTTGATGTAGGACTCGAATCTAGTAGAATAGCTTTAAAATACTAGGTTTATCGACATTCTAGCTTAGGTCCACCCTTCCTACCAAATAGATTACTCGGGGGTTTGCATTTGACCATTTTGATCCCCCGTGGTGTGAAAACTCCTTGGTTACCGTGTCTCGTGTTCCTAGGTGACCTTTACTCCTTACGACCGTTTATATAATCCAAGTCTATCCATCAAATATCACAAATACTTCCCATAATAATTTTTGCCTTTTGCTTTTGGTGATCCTACTACATGATGCTTCCCCACTTCTTCTTCAAAAAAAAAAAAAAAAAAAAAAAAAAATAGAAAAAGAAGAATCGAAAAAAGAAAGAAAAGAAGAAGAAATTGAAAAGGAAACAAGGGGAGAAAGAAGTGAAAAACTATGAAAAATCGAAAAAAAAAAAAAAAAAAAGAGATCACCACACATCAAAATAAATAAATTTTCCGTTGATTTGGGGAGCCATCGTGAAGGGCCTACCGAGGGACCGAGTTCCTAAGGAAGGAAGATAGCGGTGGTGAACCGGTCATTGGAACTATCACTTTTCTATTTCCATTTCTACTTGGATTATTTGGTCATATTGAGTTTTGGGACGATCCTTCTCTTTATTTCATAAAGAGGTCGAGGCACACTTACCTACAGTGTTTTATAACACCACGGTTCTACCTTTCCACACCATCTTACGCCCTCTTGTAATTTATTTGGAAGGTTGGGAGGAAATTTGCTAGATTATCGATGTTCATAGTAATTTATAGCTATAGTATTAGATTTTTGTCCATGTCTTGTAGGTTAACTAGTTTGAGAATGTTAGTTTTCATAATAGGTGGATGATTAGTGTTTTTCCCGCCGTCTTGATGAGGGTGACGGTGTTTTCCTTTTGTGATGCAAACATGTCTTGTATTTGTGGGCTTAATCGATTGTTTGTGTCAATAGTTTTGTGCAAGACCCAACTTGCCTTGCAACGGGATACCTATCCTCATGGTATGTCGTTGTGAGTTGAAAGGGCGTTGAGTGCGCTAATACTCATGCGATTAGTAATAGTTTAGTGAGTGGTCGAGGGATGCCTATATTGTGCATTCACTCTTTGTAGTCTAGGTGCTTGTCTTTGCCTTTGTCGCGCTTACTCGAGGACGAGTAAATGTCTAGTGTGGGGAGGTTGATAACTCCGTTATTGACCGCTTTTCTACACCCTTTTGACGTTTATTTAGCCTCGATTAATCGTATTTCCTTTGGCATTCCGGCTCATTTCGCCTATATTTTGTATTACACGGGTTTTTGCGTTTGTTGTTCGTTTTTAGGCATTTCCTTGACGAAAACGATGAAACTTGAGCATGCCCGGGTAAAAGGAGGTACATGACCCGAGTTCGAGCCTAAACAAGCGCATAGAAGACAAGAAACGGGAAAATGGGCATAGGAAGAGAATAGCACGGTGGACCGTGCGATTCTCAAGTCAGGAGGCTAGGACCGTGCGATTCTCACCGTGCGAAACGCATGTTTCGTGCGTTTCTCCGGTTTTGCCATTTCACTTCGTTTTTCGACCGGTTTTTCTATGTAACCTAATTAGAAGTATAAATACCCAAATTCTTATTTTTTTTGCCTCTTAAGTTTTTCCATAACACCTTAGTTCCATACTTTGAATTTTTTTGGGGTTTTTGAGAGAATTTGTAATTTTTGAAGATTTTCATCCTCCTCATTCAAGATCCAAGCTTTATATATATTTTCTTCTATTATTATCTCCTTTATCTCTCCATCTTTGGTAATCTCTAATCTTTATTCTAGTTTGGTTTCTCTTCATTTTTTTCCAATTTCTTAGTTTTATTTGTTAGCTATTGTTAGTTCATCTTAGTCTTCTCTTTTCTTTGTTTGTTACTCTAGTTTGCAATTAGTTTAGTTTTCTCTCACTTGTTAATATTTATGAATTTCATGATAGTATTAGAAATCCCCAATTAGATTCTTCCAATTTGGCCATTTTCACATAATTGGTAGTATAATTCAATTTACAACAATGTTCATAGTTAAAGACTCCACCTTTATACTTAATTCCACTAATTTAGCCATGATTAGTGAGTAGTCCTCTTCTAGGGTGCGATTTGGCCCCGATATGCCTAAATTGTGTGTTTGAATACTATTGTTAGATTGTTGAGGATTGATGGGAATTGGTTAGTTTTGGGCTTTGTGGATTGACTTGTCTTGTGGGTTGTGTTTGAACCCTTAACCCTTGTCCACCGATGGGAGTCGGTTAGGTTTAGGAAGTAGACCTCGCCCTTAGACTCGCTTTACCCCACCTAGTTGAACATGGGAGTGGGAACTTGGTAGGGTACCCAAGCTTTCGGTTTGAACTCTTTGCCTTGGGAAAGGGAGGAGGAAGAATCGGGAATAGACGCGGTCTTAAAGAATCGACTCACGAACCCGGGAGGGAGGTGGCCGGTTTTAGCTTAGTCGGATTACGAACCCGGGAGGGAGGTAACCGACCCTTAGAGGCGTTCCACTCTTCCCACCGTCCATAGCAATCCAATACCCGGTATTCTTTACTCATGATTATGGTATATCGGAGGTTAAGTCGGACCCTAGGTTTTTCCCTATTTGAGTAATCGTAAATTTTAGTATTTGCTTGTTTTATCTTTAGTTTTCCACCTTCTTTAGTTTCATTTCTTTCTCTAGTCTATCATTCGTCATTGTAGTCGTAGTTCACCATTTCTCCCTTATTTGACTTAGATAAACATTTAGAATTAAAACAATTAGGAACCGTCCCGCTCCTTGTGGATCGACCCTCTATTGTGCTACGATTACGTCGTGCGCTTGCGAGGTATTAAAACCCCAACACGCATAGAAGACCAAAAACGGGAAAATATAAGAGAAGAGAGTTACGCACGATGCACCGTGCGTAACGAAAGCAGAAGGAAGGCACCGTGCGTTTCCCGCCGTGCGTAACTCACTGACCGTGCGCAACTCCGGCTTTATATTTTTCCCCTGTTTTTGGCCCAGTTTTGTGTAACCTAATTGCAACATATAAATACTCGAATTTTATCATTTTGCCTCTCAAGCTTTCATTACACAAGATATACATTTTGAATTCTTTGGGGTTTTAGAGAGGGTGTGTAGTCTTTGAAGATCTTCATCTTCCTTATTGTCCAAGATTCAAGCTTTTTATGATTATTATTATTTATTCTTCTTAATCTCTCCATTCTCCTTTAAGTGGGTAATTTTTACTTCCTCCTTTGTCTTAATTTCATCTTGTTATCTTTTCTTTTTCTTAGTTTAACTTAGTTCATGTTATCTTTGTTTGTTACTCTAGTTTGCAATTAGTTTAGTTTTCTCTCACTTTGTTCATGTTTATGAATTTCATGTTAGTATTAGAAATCCCCAATTAGATTTTTCCAATTTGACCACTTTTACATAATTGGTAGTATAATTCAATTTACAACAATGTTCATAGTTAAAGACTCCACCTTTATGCTTAATTCCACCAATTTAGCCATGATTAGTGAGTAGTCACCCACTAGGGGTCAATGAAGCCTAAATTCGCCTAAATTGTGCCTCTTGTATGTTTTGTATCAATTGAATTGGGTAATTGGGTGAAGTGGTGTTGAGGATTTTGGATTGCCTTGGTTTAGGAGTTTGAGACGGTCCCGATCCCTTGGTCATCGATGGGAGTCGATTAGGATGGGTAACCGGTTTGACCCTCTATCTTGCCTTACCGTACTAGATCGAACACGGGAGTGGTGTCTAGCGTGGTATCCTTCACACTAGTATGCGTGCCTTTTTTACTTGAGTCGGTTTGGGATTTATCACGGGAGTGACCCTCGAATTTGACTTAGGGATTCCGCTTTACGAACCCGGGAGGGAGGTAAACGGGAAATTAAGCCGGACACGAACCCGGGAGGGAGGTGGCCGACCTAGACGATACAACTTTGCCCTTAATCCCGATTCCTTCGATACTCGATGTACTTTGGTGTGATTTAGGTGGATTGAAGCGACATCGTTCCCTAGTCCTTTTTATTCTTGATTAATCGTTATTTCTCTAGTTATCATCTTTTCTTAATTTAGTTTCATCTTCTTTTTAGTAGTTCCTTGTCTTAGTTAATATTCATTCACCTAGCTTCAGTCCCCTATCACCAATCTTTATCGACTTAGATAAACAATTAGGATTAAAACGAATAGGAATCACCACGCTCCTTGTGGATCGACCCTCTATTGTGCTACAATTATATCGTGCGCTTGCGAGGTATTAAAACCCCAACACGTACATGTGGAAGGCTCACGACTCGGGGCATGAATGAGGCCACTCGGCCGAGTCATGGCGAGACTCGCTCGAGTGCCCTGCTTAAAATCTTTCTGCCGGTTTTTTGGGGTGTCACTCGATCGAGTAGCCTAAGGCACTCGATCGAGTGCCCCCTATACGAACAGTGGTTCGTTTCAGAATTTAGATTCCGAATTTGCTTTTAATTGTAAATCGATGATTTGCCAAGTCACGCGAAAATATAGTATAATTTATGTTCGACTTGATTCTCGATACTCGTCATACTCGATACTTGATTACGGAATCAATATCTAGTATTTAGAGTGAATTTTAGAAAAGACGTTATAAGCCGTTTTAAACTGAACTAAGACGAAATAATTCTCTCCGCGTTGTAATGTCGTAATTAGTCCTTTCGGACTATGTGACAATTATTTCAGCATCAACGAGTTCGTGCTAGTTCAATTTGTTGACTAGTTCTTTTAGACGCAATATTCGACTACGGAGTCGATATCGCATCTTAAGAAAAGAAAACGTTTTTTTATTTGTTTGATTAGAGCGAAAGAAGAAAGATAAAAAGACAAAAAAGAAGAAGAAGCCGACGAGATAGACGAGAAAAACGAGAGAAAGGGAGAGAGAAAAGGAAGAAAACGGGTTTGAATTTGACACCCTCAACCTACATGCTTAGTCTTTTCGGAATATGACTTGTCTAGTTGTGGCTTAGGCACGGGAGTTTCGAGATGATATAGGAAGAGTTATGGTGGTTTATTTCAAAATGCTTAAATAATGTACAATGCATTCGACCCAAGTACAATTACATTGCAAAATTATTTGATTTCTATTTTAGTATGACGCACAACTTACTTTGTCATACATACATCTTGGTTAATAATACGTAACACTCTGTAATAATAAATTAGTTTAACAAGAATAAATTTTAACATCTATATTAAAGTATATATGTAACAATTTTACAACATATTAAGGAGTGTACACTTAATTTAATTTATAACGCCATACTAATTGACTAATTGCTGTTTTTGGTCACATAATGGTTATCATTACTCAAATTAAGAATTAATTACCTAACAAAAACATCAAATAACAACACTTTAAGAATAAAATACTTTTATTCCCGTCAAAAATGAAAGGAATTCAATAAGAGATCAGATTAACTTGACTAAATCTAAAGTAATTTTTATATAAAATCGTTCTATATATTTTATAGGAGGAACAGTCTTTTGACCATTGTTAATTTCACCATCATTTTAGATGGTCACGACTCATGACACTTTGTATATATTTTTTGATGATTAATGAAATATTCAAATATAATGCATACTCGTAACTCGCATAGATATGTTATCTCAGATCAATAATAAAATAGATTACCGCTAAAATAGAAAGTGTTTTTTTGAGGTGAAATAGAAAGTGTTTTGTATTATTGAATTCGTTCAATCAAACAATTACAACAACAACCTATTTATAGGGGGACTACTCATCGTCGTCGGCAATTTACTTAACATCGTCGGCAAATTTGATAGTAAATGACCGAATCGCCCTCTGTTTAATTACTAACTAAATTAATCTAATTACTATTATTTAACCTACCACTATTCATCATCATCGGAATTTAACTTAACTACATTTAACCTAATTACAAATTTAATCATCATCGGAATAACATCGACACGCTTATATTTTGATTTTTTCAATATTCGTTGACAATTGTCCGGAATGTCGAACACGGTTAACAATTTCCCTTTTGATTTAAATTTGTCGTATACCGAAAACAATTCGGAAGACGACGTCGTTGACGAGGTTAGTTTCAATTTACTTTGTTATGTACGCGGTTGTAATTTCATTGGTTATCGCGAAAAAAAGAAAAGACAGTCGTAAAAGACTTTTCGGTATAGGCGTTAAAGACAGTCCGGGAATAGCCCATAGGCGTTGAAATTTTAAAGTCGTTCCCAAGCGTAGGCGTTGAAAGGTAACGTCTGCCCCTATGCGTAGGCGTTGAAATTTTCGTTGCTTGATATCTGCGCCGTGTCCCAGGTAAGACCCCTAGGATGCGGTCAAGTGACCATGCGGGTAAAGGACAAGAATTTTCCTGGTATAATCTTCCCCCCCAACCCTCCTGACGCGGAATGGTTTAGGGATTTCATCTTCGTGAAGGCCGATTCTCTCTCTCCCCTTCCTTGTGATTACCTGTTTTCCGAGTGGGGACCCGTCACAGGTACTCGTCGTGTTCTCAGCTTTTTAGTTTTCTCGCCTACTTATGGTTCTTATTGGCTTCGTGTTGTAGGTCTCCAGCAACCGGAAGATGTAACGCCGCTCCTCGATTTTGCTGCCAAGCTTTCCGACTTGACCTCCGAACAACTTTCCTTCAACAGCTTGTTCGTCCCCTCTGCCAACGGTACCTGTCCTCCCTTTGCCGATACAATGTCTTTTGGTGAGGGTCGTTTTGCTGAGGAGACTCATGCTTTGTTTTCCTTTGTCAACTTTTGCGGAACTTTATACTGTGCACTTGTTCCCCTTAGGTAGTGCAAGAGCTCCCATGACCCTAGATCGGATCCAGACATGACGGTAGGTCGCTTTACTGTAGAATCTTGGCTAGCAAACGATCACTGTGCCCCACGGTGGGCGCCAAATTGTTTTGGTAAAAATTTACCGGGTTACGATTTAAGTTGTGGGTTAAAGTGATCGGGCTAACGTTTCACGAAACAACGGAATGAATCGAATCAACGAATGAACAAACAACGAAAGAAAGCAAGAAGACACGAAAATTGGTGACGCGGAAACCCAATGTGGGAAAAACCACGGGGGAAGTCGGAATCCCGCCAAATGTCTACTATGAATGGAGAAAATGAGTAAAGAATACAACTATCAATTTCGGGTTATCGGAGAGTATATTTTGCTAGTATGCTTTGTGTATTAGGTTTGAAGTGTGCTGCTCATTAAGTTCTTTCCCATGCTTCTGTTGTCGTTGTACTTATATTCCCTCTCTTCCTCTTAGCCGTTGTTTTCCTCTTTTTCTTCCTGATCTTTCTCCTGCTCTGGTGGCCTTCCTGGATTCTAGGGAGTGGTTATTTGACTGGGTCTTGTGTTCGGGGTAGGGTTACTTCGGGCAGTTGAGCTGTCTTCGGCCCACTTTGGTATTTGGCTGTCTTTGGCCCAATGCTGCTGCTGGGTTGATTCGTTGACTTATCTCATGTCGGATCCTTGACTTTTATGACTTTGGACTCTTCGAGTATTTGTGGACATGACATAGGTCCACCCCGACGCGGCCACGCACGGGTTTGGGGAGGCGAATGAATCTCCATATGAGAATGGATCGAATTGAAATTTAGGTCTATGTGGAGTGGCCACCGAATTTTGTGGTTATTCGGAACCATTCGAGCCCACTCTATGTCGTAGTGGTCCGTATACAAAATACGGCCCATTTCCGATATCAGAGTTTATTGAGCTCGTCCCTTTGCATTTGATACCAGTACCGACATTATCGGATACCGTGTATTGAATGACTCTCGTGCGCCAACGGTTTCGGGCATCCGGAAACCGAGGTTCTGAGTAAGGGGTGAGGGTACGTGTTGGGAAGCCCACAAAGGACACCCAACCCCGCCCGCACATTAGCGGTCTCTACTAAGAATTCGAATGACTTACAATACGCGCGTTAGTAAAACGGGAAAATGATATGCAAAGATTATTTTCCCTAAACATGTTAATGGAATTGGAACGGGTTTCTAAGTCAATTTAATGCAATTTAATTCTACGTCAAAGTGGAATTTTATTAGCATGTGGGTTCATTTAGTACAATAAACGAACAATAATTAAATTGACAATAGAAGTAACAAACGCGTTAGTAACGATGTAATAATATAATGAATAACAACGGTTTGTGCAAATGATGAATTGAATTGAATGATGTAAACGAGATGCAAATATGAGATGCATGGTTTGAAAAGATAGTAATACACATGATTGATTAAACACGTGTCGACTAGGTCGTAAAATACTATCGAGTTTGAAAATAGAAGAATGTACGACTCATTTGTTTTGGTCGTGATGAGGCTACTCGGTCGAGTGGTCGAGGGACTCGATCGAGTAGACCTGCAAGAAGTGATGTTTTTTTGCGTTATGGACCGTACTCGGCCGAGTTATTGACCAACTCGGTCGAGTACATGGCCACTCGACCGAGTCACTGTGAGACTCGATCGAGTGGTGGTCGTAATTAGCATTCTGACTCGATTTTAGGGTGTCACTCGATCGAGTGACTAAGGCACTCGGTCGAGTGGCACCTGTACGAACTTGGTTCGTTTGCAATTTAATTATTGATTTTGAAATTGCTTTTGATTTTTTGGTAATTCGACGGTTTTACTGAGTCGGACATAAATATCGCACAATTTATGTTCGACTTGGCTTTTTTATAAATCGCAAATTTTGTTGAACCGAATATAAATATTGTTGAATTTATACTCGATTCTAATTTTGAATACTCGTTGTATCCCATATTCGATTATTTGAATCGATATGGAATATTAGAGTGAAATAAAGAAAAAATAAATTGATTTTAGTCGTTTTAAATTAATTATTGTGATATGAACAAATCACATTAATTAATTCATATGACTTGATTGTTAGATTCGATATTCAATTATGAAATTGGTATCGAATCTAAAATCGACGCTCTACTTGAATAAAAACTTGATCCCCTCGACTTCTCCGACATCGAAATAAATCCCTAGGGATTGTGATGTCGGATCCGTGTCAACGGGTTTCGACCCTTATTAAAATTGATTTTAAAAATTGATGGATGCAAGATCGATGATGATGACTAACAAAAATAAAAACAAATTATTGTTTGAGTTGACTTATTTCAATAATCAAACGATCGGGGTGATGGGATAAGCGACCGACGACGCGTGTGCAGTACACTTGTATATGCGGTTTTCCTTATCCCACCATCATTCACGTTCGACACAAATCAATAAGTATTTTAATGCTTTTTATTAATAATACTATCGATATTATGATGCAATGAATAAAATAATAAAAAAACGAAAAAAAGAGGATGAGAAGGAGATGAAGACGACGTGAAGAAGAGAAGGAGAAAATAGAGGGTTTTGACACCCTCAACCTACATGTTCTTGTCTCGGTGCGGACTCGTAACCGTGGCTTTAACACAAGAGTCTTCGAGGTGGATGAAGGTTAAGTTATGGTGGCTCGGATTGATTCCTAAAACTAGGTTTAGGGTTTTTGCTAGTGTAGAATTGCTAGGGTTTGCTTAGGGTTTGTAAAAGACGTAGTATGTGTGTGTAGGGTTGCTCTAGGGTTTGTAAAAGTTGCAAAAAGTTGTGAAAAGTTGTTTAGGGTTGTAAAAAAGGATGTGTCAAAAGTGTTGAAGATGTGTGCATGGGGGTTGCTTATATAGGAAAAGTTAGGGCACCCGGTTTAGGGTTACTCGACCGAGTAGGAGGCCAACTCGGTCGAGTGGCCCGTTATGCCAGCCGTCGGTCTCGAAATAGGCCCACTCGATCGAGTGGGAGGGTCACTCGATCGAGTGGTCCAGCTGGGTCGCGCAGATCAGTTTTTTTGGACCTTGACTTTGGATGTTTGATGGGTTTTGTGTTTGACTTGGACTTTTGAGGATTGTATGACTGTTTTGTGTGTCTCGGAAACGACTTTGACCGGGGTTGACCCAATCGTGAAAAGTCGGTTTTAATTCCGGTGTCGGTTTTGGCCCAAATTAGTCTTGTTTGACTCGGAAAGATCCATTGGGCCTGGATTTGAGGTCCGTTTGGCGAGATTTGTACTCTGTAAGTGTGTTAGCCAGCGATTAATGGATTTGAGCCCGTATCCGAGCGCATAGAAGCATGTTAGCGTCCGATCATCATCGGGTGTTTTTTGGAAACTGCCATAGACACCTGGCGGTCAAAATGCGGGTGTCTACAGTATTACTTCGTGACTTTTCCACTTTCGATCCTTTGACTTCTCGACTTTGACCTTTGACTTGAAGAATTCCACGTCACTCCTGAGGGTGCGAACTTTATCCCAAACAACGTCTATGCCCAGGCGTAAACTTTGGATAGTCGCTTCTCACTTTCGCTCCTCTTGTAATTAACTCCATGCATCTCGGTTTGATTTTGTTGATTTTTGTTGTTGTTGATGCTAGGTTGCTGATTAACTTCAACTATGTTTGTTGTTGATGTTTTATGGTTGATGCTATTACTTCAATTGACGGGAAAATTGGGGTTGTTGTTGATGTCGGGTTTAGCTGGGTTAAGCAAGGGTTTTTGGTTGAGTGAATTAAGGGGAAGGAAGCTGATGGTTTCTGTTTTCATCGGATGTAATAGATGCAATAAGTTAATTTTTGTTTTGTTCAGTTAAGGAAGGAAAATGGAGTAAAGGGTAAATTAGGTAGATTATACTATAAAATTGTCGACGATTTTAAGTAAATTGCCGACGACGAGAAGCAAAAGTGGCTACGAAGATATCGTAGTATCTTCAACTGTTGATATTATTCTGATTGTGGTATATTACAATATAATATATCGTAATCTTCCAAACATTTTTTTTTTTGTGATCTTCCTAAACTCTATCCTGATGTCGTAATACTACACAAGAGTCATACTTGTTTGGGAATTAATAGGGCTTTTGTCCAGGTTGATTACCAGGAGGAGAATAATTACAAGTAACAAAAACACCACCATTGTTACAAACAACCCTAGCACACCCTAAACTCTTACTATTCTTCCACACAACTTGAGTATAATCCTTACACTCCCCACCTTTACAAGTATTCGATGTATAATCATAATTCGCTTTCTCCTGCGCCCACGCATTCACCGCATACACACCCGTGAACCAGTTGGTACCCCACCCGACCCCTACCAATATGTTTTCACCGTAGTTTTTGGCGCCCGACCGCACCTTGCTGCAGTCGGCCGCCCTTTTGTTGGCGTAGGCTTGAGCGTACGCCGCTAGGGTGGTGTCCCACACTAGGGGCGCCACCCCGACTGCTGCCCGCGCGGTTTTGTGGGCCGCAACGTAGTCTGCTGGATTGTTTTGAGCTTCTGAGGTTGTGAATAATAATGCCATTATTATGGCTAGGGCAAATAGTAGCACCTTCATTATATTATTAGAGTGTTTTTTTTTTTGAATAATTATTACAATTTGAGTAATTTGTACGTGTTGTGGGTGTGTGTTTTCATGCATGGTTTGATCCATATTTATAGGGTGGAATTGAGCAATAAGATCCTATTAATGGGAGGTAGTACGTACTCATATTTTAGGACATGATCATATTTTATGCTATTTATGGAGTATTATGTTTCGAGCAAAAATTACTATATTAAACAAGTACGGAGTATTTGTTTTAGGTGTTGCTCCGTTTTTTTATATGGTTGGATATTTTTTTATTTTTAAATTGATTGAAATCTCGGAACATATATTGTAATGAACTAATTATTTGTAACATACGGAGTAAGTCTTTTTAGACTAATAATAAATAGGTGTAACATAAATTTTTGACCTAAACATAAATGACTGTATTGTTTTGCTAAAAATAAAATTGAATAGGATAAAAGTGAAATGTAAAGATTGCATGGAGCCAAATGACCAAATGAGTAAAAAAAGTGGCTCTAAGGTGATGAATTGGTAAAAAAAAATGTTGCTAAATAGGTAAAAAAAAAATGGCACACAAGTTACAGATTGGTAAAAAGAATGATACTCGACAGAAAAATTTGTGAAACACTTCCTTTAATAAATGTTGTTTGACAAACTGCCCCTTTTTAAATTTTATTTTCTCTAACACTCCCTTTTAGATTACTAGTAAAATATAAAGGGTTTTGTAAACTGAATTCACCTATGTATAGGGTTACGAAGATGTCGTAGTATCTTCTAATATCGGTAGATAATACTTCGTATAACTTATTTTATAATATCGATATTATTCTAGTTACGGTATATTACATCTTCCTAACAACTCTATCCTAATACCGTAATATTACGATATCCGCTATCAATTACTCATAGAGTGAGTCATACTTGTTTGGAAATTAATAGGGTTTTTGTCCAGCATGATTACCACGAGGATGATAATTACATGTAACAAAAACACCACCATTCTTACAAACAACCCTAGCACACCCTAAACTCTTAGTATCCCTCCACACAACTTGAGTATAATGCAAACACTCCCCATTTTTACAAGTATTTGAATCATAATCATAATTTGATTTCTCCGCCACCCACGAATTCACCGCATACACGCCCGTAAACCAGTTGGTACCATACCCGTGCCCACCGGCTATGTTTTCGCCGTAGTCCTCTGTGGCCGAATGCACCAGGTTGCAGTCGGCCGCCCTTTTGTCGGCGTAGGCTTGAGCGTACGCCGCCAGGGTGGTGTTCCACACTAGGGACGCCACCCCGACTGCTGACCGCGCGGATTTGTGGGCCGCAATATAATGTAGTCTACTGGATTGTTTTGAGCTTGTGAGGTTGTGAATAATAGTATCATTATTAAGGCTAGGGCAAATGGTACCTTCATTGTTAGGTGATTTAATTTTATGTTTTGTTTTTACAATATGAGTTATGTTTTCATGCATGGTTTGGTACGTATTTATAGGGTGGAATTGATGGGGAGAAGTTTTCATGTAAGAAAGATCGAAGACATGTGTTGAGCAATACGATCGTATTAATGATATTGTTGACTTGTTTATGGTAGAGGTATCACGATAGAAAATATCGTAATATTACCTATTTAAGTATAGTTTCCTAATTCTATCTTAGATACGTCGGAGTAATATCTTAGATTATTTACACAATATAATATCTTACTTAGATATCTTCCTTCATTTTAATATAGGGATGGGAAGATAAAAAAAAATGGTTTTTCTAATGTGTGTGCACTGGACATGCGTTTATAGGTTAATTAAGGAATGAATCATCATTATGTGGTCTAAGTATGTTAATTAAGAGTAGGTACATATTTCAATTTATCGCGATAATATCATTTTGATTCATTCCTTAATTAGCATATTAAGGTGTATCCAGTGAACGCACATTAGAAAAACCGTACAAAAAATTGAAGGAAATTAAATATCAAAATTGAAACATTATTTCAAACTCTCTTTCAAATAATGTTTACACATCCTCTTGCGTTCATATACTTGTAATACATGATTTCTATACATTACAAACTACACAAATTAAGAGGCCATATAAACAATTACTCATCACCTAAAAAAATGAGACAATAACATTTTAGTAAGGACGATCACCAATGTAATTTCCAGGAGGATAATAATTGCAAGTGACAAAAGTACCCCCACTTTGACACCTTGCACTAGCACACCCAACACTTTGGGTAGTCTTCCAAATAACTTGGGTATAATGCCCACACATTTGGCCTCCGGTACAAGAGTTCGATCCATAATCATAAAAGGGCTTCTCTCCGACCCATAAATCAACGGCTTGGGCCGGGCTAAGAAACTCTGCGTCGTTCGTCGCAATGTTCTCACCATATCCCGGTATTAGATAGTTAGAGTGTTGTAGGGCACAATCACCTGATCTCTCGTGCGCGTATGCCTCAGCATACTGCGCTAATGTGTCATTCCATACAAGAGGTGGCAACATATGCGCGGCTCTTGCTATGTTTTGTGGAATGAGGTATTCGAGTTTATGGTCAATCAAGCGAATAAAGGCTTCGGATGGGTTGACCAGGGAAATCCCGAGAATTAAAATAATGGCTAGAGAGACGTTGGATAGAGTCGCCATTGCTTTGCTTTGGTGGGGGATCGACAAAGCAATGAGCGAGATATGCTAAGAACAATGGAGAACTTTATTCGATATGATTATTGTTATGATTATTATGAGACGAGTTTATCGAATTTATAGAGAGGTATGTTAATTTGGATGAGAGTTTTTGGCTATTTTAAGGGTGATTTTGGTGATGTTGCATGAATATTGGGGTGATGAGGGTTAAGTGTATAAATTTAGTCGTGTTATAATATGAGAGAGAAAGAGGAGAGAATGAGGTGCTCTATTAGGGCAATAGCAATGGGGGATTATAAGAAATTACATATACAATAAAGAACTTCTTACCCATTGTTGTAAGCATAAAGAACTCCTTATTAAGGAGTTGGTTTCTTATATTCAAAACTAGTTTCATAAATAAAGGAGAAAAGGGGATTGGGTGGTGTACTGTTGTTCCTTTTTTTATTCTCTCTCCATATTTTCTTTCTTTTCTTTTTCAAATTCTCTTTTTGTTTTGTTTTTTTCTTCTTTGTTTTTTTATTCAATTGTTTCTTCTTGAATGTCGAATTTTCAAGCATTATTTTATACTTTTAATAAGAAAAATTATAATAAAATTAATATTAGTATAAATTATTTATTAAATAAATGTTCCTTAACTTCCGTTTGCTTATTTATTTACATCTTTGATAATTTTTTTTAATAACACGCACAATTTATTACTTCCAGTAATTATGTAATCAGTATTCTATTCAAGTAACCAAAATTTATGAAAATGTTATTGAGTTAATTTACACAACTATAAATATTTAATTAATGTTCATATATTTAAAATTAGATTTGTTGGTAATTAGATAAAAATAATAATCAAAAATCAATTGGTCCCACTAAAAAGAAAAAAAAATAGTATGAAACTCTAACCATTGAGATCAAAATGTAGAAGTTCCATATATAAGAAAATATGTTGATGTGGCAATAAAAAACATGATATGGAACTCCTACCATTACTTTTGCCCTTACATTGATCATTAGCATGTATATATACTATAGCTGATCATGGGCCGTACCGTCCGGCCCGATATTTTAGCGGGTTTGAACAACGAAACTTGGCCCGAATTAATAAATGGGCCGGACAAGTCCGGCCCGATCTATTAAACGGGCCAGGTATGGACACTAGTATTTTTAAACGGGCCAACCCGCCCGGCCCGCTAAAAATGTCATATACATTATACAACTTAAAAATTAATTAATTATATAGAAAATTAAAAATGTATATCCATTACAAAGGAAAATAATTACTTCATCCTCTAATCAAGAAACATACATTTGATAATATTACTCCCTCCGATTCTTTGGGTTTGCAACGTTTACTATTTGCACCAAAAATAAGAAAAAAAAGTGTGGGTCACTATGAGTGATGTTATTGTGAGATTAAACAATATAATAATGGAAAAAGTTAGATAGGTAATAAGTTAGTGAATACTTTGGAAATATAATAATAAAAAGTGACGGGTATGTTAGTCCTTTTATAAGAAAAATAAAGCCCAAATTGGAAATGTAGCAAACCTAATGAATTTGCCAAAAATGGAATACGTTGCAAATCCAAAGAATCGGAGGGAGTATGATATAGCAAAAATACTCCTTTAAACTCTCAGGAAAAATTAGGCAACTTTCACTATTCTCAATTTCTCATAATCTAATAATATGATCTTATCACCAATTTTTGTTAATTTACCGCATACCTTTTTTTGTTCTATTTTGATATGTAAGAAACAAGTCAACTATATTGTACTCTTTTTAAATATTAACGTAATTATCGCATATCTTTATTTGTTTGATAGTTTTTTCATTCACTAAATAATTGACCCGATAGCCCGCGGGCCGCCCGGTTTTGTATAAACGGGCGGGTATGGGCAAGTAATTTGGGCACGTTTGTTAGGCCCGACCCGCCGACTTTGGTGTTAAAGGGCAACTTTTTATCTTTTAGGCCGACCCGTGTCCGACCCGAGCCCGCATTTGAGCAGGTCTAATATATACATATAGATATTTAGGGTTTCTTCTAGGTCTAGAATATTCTGTAAAGATATGATGTCGACATAATGTCGTCATAGTGTGGACATCCACCAATACAATATATTACATTATAACACTCCGCCTTGGATGTCCATCATTAAAACTTTGCCTAGAAAAACCCAATGGGAAAAAAACACCAGTAAAGAAAACGAGTACATAAATCTTCAAACACGCATAACATGCTGCCTCGTTAAAACCTTTCCATGGAAAACCCAGTGGGACAAAACCATGGCTTAGGAAAAAGAGTACAGCGCGTGATTACTCCCCCTGATGATTGCACAACTTGATACAATATGTATTGAAATGATCTATGTCTTCATGTAACTTCATGGCGTTGAAATGGGTTCGTTGTAATCGACAAATATGTCTCGAACAATTGTCATCTTAACAATGATGGTTATAACTATAGCGTTTTTAACACGTCTATAGCGCTATCTCGTTAAAAACTTTGCTAGGTAAAAACCCTTGGGACAAAAAAAAAAACCTAGTCAAAGGGAAAAAGGGTGTAGCTAATATTTCACAACTGATCATTTATCCTTCAGGACTTTATCAAACATAGATGCTTATATCATTTACACATTTATCCTGCAATTTAACAAAATAATAATTGTGTGCATGCAGCCATGCATGTACTATGAATGATGCACTATAATATATATTCTATACTAATGCAATGACATAATATGACACTACTATGCAATGATAAAATAACTATATTACATGCACATGATATTCAAATGCAAATTGTACAATATCTTCACCAATAATATTCATGATTGGATTGACTTCGAGTCAATACGTGGACTTCAAGTCCATGATCTCATTCTTAACCATAGATTGTACGTAAACAATCAAGATGAACGCTTATATAAGATCCCCATTAAAGTGTCCATTACATATCGCGCGCAAATATTATTCGGTTCCGTGAATTAATATATCGATATAATCTTCTTTATATTAAAGTAAGGACCAAAAACCCTTAGGTGGCACCCTTCTTTATCCCCCATTTGAGAATAAGTCACTTTTTTCATGTTTTGTTTTCAATTAGTTAAAGGAGTGTATTAAGAGGGTACTAGGAGTGTGTAATTCAATTGAATTACTGCAATTAATGTTCACGTAGAACAAAGCAACATTGAAATCAATCAATAAATGAGTATTTAGGAGTATGTAATTCAAATGAACATTAACAATTAATGAAGTGCATCAAATGAGAGTTGGGTAATCACCAATTGACCCTCGAAACTCATTCCTCCCTTCATCATCTCACTCAAAATAATTAAATAAAAAAATAAGTTAAAATCGACTTTGGGTGCAAGTAATATGTACATTGAAAATTACATTGCTCATTGAGAAGGGACGCATTAACCCTCATATGCATTAACTCTATTATGCAATTTACAAAGACATTGAAAATACTCATATCAATCCTTTGGTTTATCTATGTTTTTAATGCTCTCATCTTATTTGAATCCTTATATATATACTTCAATTCATCATGCAATTGTCTTCATCTTCATTTATTCTACACAATCCGGACTGTGTAGATGTTGGAACATGTTTATCTATGCAATTCTCATCTTATATCAATCTTTATATGTTTTAATTTTAATCCTTTGATTCTCATGTTTTGCAGGTGTTGGAACAATCCATACAAACATAGCATCTGTCCACGATATTGATGTCCAAGAAGCCAAGAACAACTTGATGTACCTTCATCTGTAACAACCAACCATTATTTCTGAAGGTTATAATTTAAAATTTTATGTTTGTAACCCAAATTTTGGCAGATTGGTCCGTAAACACTAATGTATAGTCAAAATTCAATTATCAACCGTCACTGATTACTTCAATTCATTATTTAATAAAAATATATGATACTAAAATCAACATGAATACGAAGTTGTGTAGTTGTTCCCCCTCAAATCGTGTATTAACATTGCAAGTGGAAGATGTTAGTTTAATATATCAGCTTTTGATAAATCAATAATTTGCATAACAACATTGCATATGAAAAAAGTCAATTTTTTCACACCTGAAATATTTGGATAATTGCAGATCAGAGATTCACAATTCATCATGGACCGATGATGTTGGTGTTCAACGACTTTTTAGCTTGATTTGGGGAAGAACTTTGAAGATTAAATTTTAGTGTAATTTTTGGGTACTCTATTATTACCATTTTGTTTTACAATTTTAAATCCACTTAAAGTTACAACTTAACCAAAAAGCATGTTCATCAACTTTCTTAATTTATCTGAGATCAATGCTTTTATTGCCATTTTTGTTTATAAGATCACAATGTAAAGTATTTCGATCAAAGTAATAACCAATTCATCATAAATCAAAGTATGAACATCAACAAACAATTAAAACTCGAAATCTTTAACTGAAAGGGTTATTTCATAACAAT
Source organism: Agrostemma githago (assembly GCA_958450325.1). Classification (NCBI taxonomy): domain Eukaryota; kingdom Viridiplantae; phylum Streptophyta; class Magnoliopsida; order Caryophyllales; family Caryophyllaceae; genus Agrostemma; species Agrostemma githago. Next base: position 67,550,562 of record OY288252.1, on the reverse strand, counting down.
AATACCAACTATGGGGGTGTTTCTTATATTAATACCAACTATACGTAATCCCGTTTTAATATGAACTATCTCCACATTAATCTCTCTTTAGAACAAGTTACCGGCTACCTGATGAGCCGGTTCCCTTTTCCTTTTAATTTCTTTTTGAATTAAAGTCCCCCTCCCACCATACTTCGTACACTTCCTCTCTCGTTACTACGTACTCTTCTCTCGCCATTGTTGAACTCGACATCTCCTCTCGCCATTGCTTTTCTTAAATTTTTTGAAATTGTGGTAAATAAATTAGAGCAACTGACGTTTGCAAAAAAAAATCTGACATTTGAAGGATACGAATTAGAGGAGGATCCAGATGAATAACGACATCTCATTGTATCAATGAGGGTTTTGAAAATTGATAATGGAGGGTGACTTTTAGTTTGAAGAATATAAAGGGGAAGAAGAAGAAGAGGCGCACCAAAACCTAGCAGGTCACAATTACCGGTTTTACAGGTAAAAAAAGGCATTGGTTATAAAGAGAGATTAATGAGAGGATAGTTCATATTAAAACGGGATTACGTATAGTTTGTATTAATATAAGAAGCACCCCCATAGTTGGTATTATTGTTATGAAATAACCCTAACTGAAATCAACAAGCATTTACTTAATAACAGTAGATCTTTATTACCTTTACCCATTTTCGATCTAATCCGCTCCTTTTCCCACATTCTTCAAGAACACTAAATCGATGCAATTACTTGACAAGTATTTACCCATAAACTTGATTTCAACAGTCATGGTAGAGTCGATTGAATGGTTTGTGTTTGTTTCATGATCAATCGTGTATTGATATTGATTAACCCAAATTTGGGAATTAGGGTTCTCCTTCCCCCTTTCCAGGTTTAAGTATTTGTTTATTTTTCAGTTTGTGTTGATTTCTTGAATATCCCGTCATATATTTGGATTTTGGTCCACCGTTTATTACTCCGTACAATTTTACCGTTAACGTATGGCAATAAAACAATATAATCCCATAAACTTTTACGGGGTAGAAATTTAGAACAATCCGCTTTGTTGCTCTTGGATCGGGTCAACCGCTAATTTAAATGAAGTAGTACCAAGTTATGCTCTTGCAACATAACTGTGACTCTATCAGTTATGTCGATTAAGTTGACACCGTCTTAAGCAAGTACGGAGTACATCACATTCCAATTTTATAAATTCTCATGAGACGACCTTATAATACGATTATCGTGAGACTTCTCACATGAGAGACACGTATTATCGGTTTCACATTACAATTATCGTGACACCTCTCACATGGGAGAAAGTTATTAAAATAATAAAATACTCCCTTCGTGAGAGGTCTCACCATAATCGTATTGTGAGATCGTCTTATTACATGAGACTATTTGTTTCAATTATTATGTTTAACACAAAAACTAATACTCCCTCCCATCCATTCAATTCTTTACACTTACTATAAATGGACAATCCAATCAATTCTTTACATTCCCTTTTTGGCAAAACACTTTACCTTATAATCCTTATATCCTTACTCTATTTACACAAAATGCCACTACTTTTTCCTTACTTTAAGTTTGGTGGACCCATAAAATCATTTGATTTACCAATAATACCCTTACTTTTACCACTTTTCTTAAAACTTGTGAAACCCCCCATGTCAAGAATTGAATGGATGGGAGGGAGTAGTATGAGACTGTTACCATGAGTCGAATTGTCAAATACAGATTACTCGCATACTATTAAAAACTTTTGTTTGTTATTAATTTTTTTATTATACATACAATTTTATTCTTAATTTCTTAATCATTTATTAAAATATCGTTGAACACTGTGATTATCATATGCGTCAATATTCACTTCTTTTACATTAATTTTAAATCAATATCGTCTTTCTGTTTACCCTCATATGGATTGTGATTTGTCTTTTGGATAAAAAAAATGTTTCAACCACGTGATTTTTCACGGGTATCATACTAATAAAAAAAAATGTAGCAACCCCGTGAATTTTCACGGGTATCATAGTACTTAAATGCATTCTACATTGTTCGGTCCGTACATCTATTACGCGTATGGATGATCACATTTTTTCGCATAATTGAAGACCAATCTTGCTTTCCTTCATTATTGAAATTTTTCACGGGTATCATACTATTAACACGCGTATGCATGATCACATTTTTTCGCATAATTGAAGATCAATCTCGCCTTACTTCATTTGGAAACATCAATTAAAGAACCACAACCCGTGAAATTTTTCACGGACATAACACTAGTTACTTATACTGCCGGCACTGTTTAAAGATATCTGAATGTATTTTGTACCAATCTTTTCACATATCTAGGCCATCTATTATCGTTCAGATATCTATGTCATTTCAACAACATTCAAATTTCATTACTCTTCATGAGTACCAACTGCACATGCTTGCCATTTTCTTTCACTTATAACATATGAACCGAATATGACCGTCACACTCCATCGTGTGTGATTATTGAAAATATGGCAAGAATCTCAATGTTCATACATTTTACTATCCATGACGGAGCTATAGCTCGCTCTAACTCAAGGAGGGTAAATCTGTCTATAGTCAAATCATAAATTTCAATGTATAACATATCTTGATATGATAAAGTGATCAAGCTGGTATACCATTATACATCATTATCAAAACCAAATTATGTAAATCAACATTCATATTTCTTGAATTTCTTGTTGATGTATCATATTCAAAACAAGTGTTTGAATCTCGGATTTAGTTGGGGATCAATATTACTTGTTTGTTTTTACCAGCTTATCCTTATCAATCTCCCCCTTAAGGTGGTAAAACTATCATTATTTGATAGATTTAAAAGGGCAATATCCACCTTAAAATTTATCTAAAATTTATCTTATATTTCATAAATTTTAAGCGATTAATTCTCTTCAGTAGAATAATATATTAGGGAGCTCGACTTGACGCAGTTGGTTTTCGACGTGCTGAATTAAAATTGCCCATTCAGGAGATCATCATGTTCATAGAATACTTATATTATGATAGTACTTACTCGTATAATTCTGCGTGACTACATGTCGCATAATTCAATCATACAAAACATTCATATTCATTATCCAACTACGAGTATTATCTCCAACATAATATTTCATCTCAATGTATTGTCTCGTCTTAAATATATATATTGATTTTAATGATACATGAGAGAGTTTCAGCACTTTATTAAATTTCTTCTAAGAGAAACTTCATATTTATCAAAACGGGTGTAATAAGAACCCGGATGGCCTTGATTGTCACATATTTGATCCTTTTGTACTAACTTTACTTTGCCTATAATTCATGGCAATTTTTGTATATATTTTGCATTATCTTGATAAATTCACTAATCGCATGCCACATTTTACCTGACTGATCAATTTCATTATGCTAAACTTCTAGTTTAGCTATATTTTATCGTAGTGCATAATAATCTTATTCATGTGGCCAAAAACAAATTATTTATGTGACATGACACAAATGAGTCTCATATAAATAGGCGAGATCCGTCAAAATTACTTAATAATTGATCCTGATGGTTATTAATTTTCTTCATATAAATAAAAATAAGTGTTTATAAATAAAGCAAATAACCAGTATATGAATAAAATACCAACTTAAATAACAATAATAATAATCATCCAAGCATTCAAAAATATCAAAGCAAAGTACTGCGATAAAAATCAACATATAACTTATGCTTTATTCTATAAGTAATTATTATAAATATAAATTAATCTTAATGGACCAATTATGCTTGGGTAGTGAAGAAATCTTCTACTTCCAAATGGGTTGACTTATTAGTATCGAAATCAGCTTCACCATCTCCATGCACCATATTTGTCTCTACATTCTTTCCTTTCTGAGACATTTGGTAGAGGTCAACAAAGTATTTTGGACAGGGCCGTCAAATAAAATTTGGTGGCCCGGTTCCATTTTTTTTTTTTGAGGCCCCAAATATGGAGTATTAGGGAGTGTTATGTTATCATATAACCGTATTAAAAATATATTGTATTTATTTTCAAATAAAAAATTATGATATTACTTCTTAACAAATTACAACAAAAACCCTACTTATAATAAAATCTACGAATCTCACTAAATACATTTCATTATTATGTCTTAGCTGGCAAAAAAATAAAAAAAAAAATAAATAAAAAATTATTATGTACAATATCATTTTAAAAAGTAAAGTAGAAAAATAGACTACGGAATTAGGATTATTAACATATAAAAACATTGTATTTTATTTAAAAAATAAAACGAGTCGACACTAGATTAAGAGAAAAGAGAGGGTGAGAATTCTTTGTTAAATAAAAATGCTCATAGTGGGAATCGAGCCTAGGTGTGTCAAGACAAGTTCCTACCAGTTACCACTGGGATACAAAGATTAATTGTTATACAACTGCACTAAAATCTATATGACGCCCCTCATTTTTGGAGGCCCGGTGCACAGCACCTGTTGGACCCGCGCTCCGACGGGCCTGATTTTGGAGTGCGGCACTGATAACTCCGTTATTGACCGCTTTTCTACACCCTTTTGACGTTTATTTAGCCTCGATTAATCGTATTTTCTTTGGCACTCCGGCTCATTTCGCCTATATTTTGTATTACACGGGTTTTTGCGTTTGTTGTTCGTTTTTAGGCATTTCCGTGACGAAAACGATGAAACTTGAGCATGCCCGGGTAAAAGGAGGTACATGACCCGAGTTCGAGCCTAAACAAGCGCATAGAAGACAAGAAACGGGAAAATGGGCATAGGAAGAGAATAGCACGGTGGACCGTGCGATTCTCAAGTCAGAAGGTTGGCACCGTGCGATTCTCACCGTGCGAAACGCATGTTTCGTGCATTACTCTGGTTTTGCCATTTCACTTCGTTTTTCGACCGGTTTTCTATGTAACCTAATTAGAAGTATAAATACTCAAATTCTTATCTTTGCCTCTCAAGTTTCATTACACAAGATTTTATTTTGAATTATTTGGGGTTTTAGAGAGGCTTGTAATTTCTTGAAGATCTTCACCTTCCTTATTGTCCAAGATTCAAGCTTTTTATGATTATTATTATCTATTCTTTCTAATTTCTCCATCCTCTTTAAGTGGGTAATTTTTGCTTCTTCCTTTGCTTTAATTTTGTTAATTTCTCATTTTTGTTAGTTCAACTTAGTAGTTTACAATTGATTAGTTTTCTTTTGATTTGTTCCTTCTTTCTCTTGTTCATGTTTGTGAGCCTTTTCATGTTAGACATAGAAACCCCAAATTAAAAATCCCCAATTTGACCAATTTTGTTATTTGTTTTTATTTTGTTAGTTCTCCATTGTTGTAGTTTGTTTATTCCCCATTTTTATTTGTGCCTCCAATTAGATTTTCCTAAAGTAGTCATCCTTGCATGATTAGTAGTAAAAATCAATTATTAAGAATGTTCATAGTTAAAGATTCCACCTTTACACTTAATTTTACTAATTTAGTCATGTTTAGTGAGTAGTCTTTTTCTAGGGGACGATTTGACCCCGACATGCCTAGATTGTGGGTTTGAATTCCGTATTTGGATTGTTTGGGATAAATGGGAATTGGGTAGTTTGGGGGATCGGGAATCGACTTGGCATTTGGTTGTGTTTGAACCCTTGACCCTTGTCCACCGACGGGAGTCGGTTAGGTCTAGGTAGTAAACCTCGTCTCTTGTCATGCCTTGCCCCGCCTAGTTGAACACGGGAGTGAGAACTTGGTAGGGTACCCAAATTATCGGTTTAGACTCTTCACCTTGGGAGAGGGGAGAGAAAGGACCGGGATTAGACGCGGACTTAATAAGCCGACTCACGAACCCGGGAGGGAGGTGATCGGTTTTAGCTTAGTTGGATTACGAACCCGGGAGGGAGGTAGCCAACCCCAAGAGGCGTTCCACTATTCCTATCATCCCTAGCAATCCGATGCTCGGTATTCCTTACCCACGATTATGACATGTTGGAGGTTAAGTCGAACCCTAGGCCTTTCTCTATTGAGTAACCGTCGTTTTTAGTTTTCGTTTGTTTCTTATTTAGTTTTCTATTTTCTTTTTGTAGTTGTAGATCACCAATCCTACCTCTCTATCGACTTAGATAAACTATTAGAATTGAAACGACTAGGAATCACCACACTCCTTGTGGACCGACCCTTTCTAGTGCAACGATTATATCGTGCGCTTGCGAGGTAATTAAAACCCCAACAAGTTTTTGGCGCCGTTGCCGGGGAGTGTTAGCGGTACTAGTAGTTTTATTTCTTAAGTTTAGACTAAGTCATTACTTGTTTTGCACACTTCGGTGTGCCCTTGCCCGTGTTCTAACTTCTACCTTTTAGTTTTTGTGTTGCTTTGCATGAGTAGGCGGATCCTTGGGCTTTCACCAATCCACTTGTTGAACCCCGAGATCGAAGCTACGGCAAGGCGGTACAACGCCGAAAGAAGAAGACATCGAGTGCAACCGCCTTCACCTCCTATTACTTCCGAATCCGAAGAAGAGATTAGATCCGAAGACACAATTGAGTCCGACGAAGAGGTTAATTCTCCAAGACCCCCTTCTCCGCCTCCTCATATGGCTACTCTAAGGGAAGAGTCGACACCCCAAGTGGTGTCACAATCGAGTATTACAAGGCCCGCGGTCGGAGCTAACAACTTTGAGATCAAGCCCGCTCTCATCCAATTCGTACAACAAAACCAATTCTCCGGATTACCCCTCGACAATCCCAATGAGCATATCAATGTGTTCCTAGAAGCGTGCGACAACGTAAAAATCAACGGAGCGTCGGAGGAGGCCATTCGCTTAAGACTTTTCCCGTACTCGCTAACGGGAAGAGCCAAGGAGTGGTTGAGGTCCCAACCGGCCGGCTCCTTTGACACTTGGGATAAACTCTCTAAAGCTTTCCTCTTGAAATTCTTTCCGCCGGGTAAGACGGCAAAATACCGTAACGATATAACAAACTTTGTCCAAGAGGATCACGAGTCGCTCTACGAGGCATGGGAAAGGTTCAAAGAGTTATTGAAGCAATGCCCCCACCATGGTATAGCCCCCCACGTGGTCATCCTTACTTTCTACAATGGCGTTCGATCCGAATATCAATTAGGGTTGGATGCGGCGGCCGGTGGTGCCATTGACTTAGTTCACCATACCGCGGCCATGGAGTTTATTGAAAAGATGGCCTCCAACAATCATCATTGGGGTGGGGATAGAAGGAAGTTGAAGAAGCAAGACAATAGTGAGACTTTGAATGCTCTTAATGCAAAGATCGACAATTTGACAAAACAACTTTCTCAATTCAAGCAAGGGGGATCAAGTTCTTCTAAGGAGACAAATGAGTTCTCTTGTGAGCTATGTGGAAGTCCAAGTCACGACGCCGCCGAGTGTTGTGTTGTTACTACAATGGAGCAAGCCAATGGCATATGGGAATCCAACCAAAGGCAAGCATTAAACAACAATAATCAATATCACCAAGGGCAAAGAGCGTTCCTATCTTATGGGAACAAGAACTTCCAAACTCCATTCAATCAACAAAAGGGAACTTTCAATCAAAACTTCCAAAGACCGAATCAAGGCTTTAATCAAGGGTTCAACTTCCAAGCACAAGATACATCGGGTTTTCAAGCAAGAAATTTCCAAGCAAGACCAACATTCAACACCACTCCCTTTCAAACCCCTCTCCAAAATCAATTTCAAGTTCCATTCCAAACTCCTACACCCTTCACTACTCCTATACCACAAGTCCCACAACAACAACAAGTTGTGCCACAACAAGCTCCACCACCAAAGTCCAATTTGGAGATACTTATGGAGCAAATGATGAGCACTCAAAATAGTTTCATTCAACGCCAAGACCAACGCCATGAGGAGACTACATCTTCTATTTCTCAATTGAAGAGTCAAGTCCAAAATGCCCAAAGAATCACCGATCATCAAATACAACAACTCGCGAATCAAGTCAACGAGTTGACCGTGTCAAGTGGGACATTTCCGGGTGGCATTAAGGCAAATCCTAAGGGTAACGGCGAATTGAATGCCATTCAATTAAGGAATGGACGCATATTGGATGAAGTTGTGGTTAACAAGAAGAGGAAGACTAATGTTGTGGATGAAGTAAGTGAGGAAGCAAATGGTGAAAAAGAGGGTTCAAATGAAGTGGTTGTTGACAAACCACCTATTGTTGAAGATCAAATTGTACAAGAAACCCCAAAGGCGACTAGAGAAGTCAAAGCAGATGTGCCACCGATTCCATTTCCTCAAAGGTTAGCTAGGGCCAAGCTTGAGCAAAAGTATGGGAAGTTCTTGGAGATGATGAAGAGTATGCATATCACACTTCCTTTCCTTGAGGTCATTAGAGACATCCCCTCCTATGGCAAGTTCTTGAAGGATGTCATTTCTAAGAAGGCATATGGTGAGCAATTATCGGTGAGCCTTTCAAAGGAGTGTAGTGCCGTTCTCTTGAACAAATTGCCACAAAAATTGGAAGACCCCGGGAGCTTTACTATTCCATGCTCGATTGGCTCTATCAATATTGAGAAGGCATTTTGTGATCTAGGGGCAAGTGTAAGTCTTATGCCCCTTTCCATCTTTAACAAGCTTGAAGGCTTTGAGCTAGCTCCCACGAGAGTGTCCCTTCAATTAGCGGATCGTTCCGTTAAATATCCGATGGGGGTAGCCGAAGATGTACCGATCAAAGTCGGGAACTTAATCATCCCGTGTGACTTTTACATCATGGACATTCCCGAAGACACCAAGATTCCCATTATACTTGGTCGTCCATGCCTAGCCACCGGGGGAGCTCTTATTGATGTCAAGAATGGTAAGCTCTCACTTCAAGTCGGGGATGACAAGATGGAATTTTCACTTGAGAAAGCCATGAAAGAGCCTTCAAATGTTGGATCATGCTACCAAGTACAAATGCTTGAAGAGTCTACCATCGAGCAAGATGATCATTATGCCCTTGAGGAGTCCATTGTCGGGAATTCGGAAATGGATGCGATGGAATATACTCTAGCTATGGACTCAATCTTGAAGCAATGCACCACAAGATCACTAGAAAGTTTGACCGAGGAAGGGTTATATGAGGAGAGATCTACGCCTCCTCAAGTGGAGTTGAAACCTCTTCCTTCATCTCTTAAATATGCTTTCTTAGGTCCTAATAAGTCATACCCGGTTATTGTCAATAGTGCACTTAATGACCATCAAGTACATGACTTGTTGGAAGTCTTGAGGAAATATAGAGAAGTCATTGGGTACATTATTGATGATATTCGTGGTATTAGTCCCGCCTTATGCTCTCATCGTATACTCTTGGAAGATGAGAGCACCTCATCCATTGAGCGTCAAAGACGTCTCAATCCGGCCATGGCCGAGGTGGTGAGGAAGGAGGTGCTAAAACTCCTTGATGCTAATATCATTTATCCAATCTCGGATAGTAAGTGGGTGAGTCCCGTTCATGTCGTCCCTAAGAAAGGTGAGACGACGGTTGTCAAGAATGATAAAGGAGAATTAGTGTCTACTAGGCCAATTACCGGGTGGCGCATGGTTATAGATTACCGTCAACTCAACAAAGCCACCCGGAAAGACCATTTCCCCCTCCCCTTTATAGACCAAATGTTGGAACGCTTGGCCAAACATTCTTACTTTTGTTATTTGGATGGATTTTCGGGATTTTTCCAAATCCCGATCCATCCCGATGATCAAGAGAAGACTACTTTCACTTGCACTTACGGGGTGTACGCCTACCGTCGTATGCCCTTTGGGTTATGTAATGCGCCGAGCACGTTCCAACGTTGCATGATGTCTATTTTTTCCGATTTTGTGGAAAAGACCCTTGAAGTATTTATGGATGATTTCTCCGTTGTAGGGTTTTCTTTTGAAAATTGTTTGGAAAACCTTGATAAGATCCTACAACGGTGTAAGGAAATCGGGCTTACACTAAATTGGGAAAAATGTCACTTTATGGTGACGGAGGGGATAGTCTTAGGCCATGTAGTGTCTAATAGGGGAATAGAAGTTGATAGGGCGAAGGTCGAGGCTATTGAAAAGTTGCCTCCACCTAGTAACGTTAAGGGGATTCGTAGCTTTCTTGGTCATGCGGGGTTTTACCGCCGCTTCATTAAAGATTTTTCCAAGATAGCTAGACCCTTAACGGAACTCCTCGCCAAAGATGCCCCTTTTATCATGACTAATGCTTGTCTTGATGCCTTTGATAGGTTGAAGAATGCTCTCATTTCGGCCCCTATAATCCAACCACCGGATTGGAGTCTCCCTTTCGAGCTCATGTGCGATGCAAGCGATTTTGCCATTGGAGCGGTTTTGGGACAAAGGAAAGAAGGCAAACTCCATGCTATACATTATGCGAGCAAAACATTAGACTCCGCACAAGCAAACTACACCACTACCGAGAAGGAGCTTCTAGCGGTGGTGTACTCCATGGAGAAATTCCGGTCTTATCTTGTAGGGTCGAAGGTAATTGTCCACACCGACCATTCGGCTCTAAAGTATCTCATGGCCAAGAAAGATTCCAAGGCTCGTTTACTCCGTTGGGTTTTACTCCTCCAAGAGTTCGATATCGAAGTCCGGGACAAGAAGGGAACGGAAAATGTGGTCGCCGACCATTTATCTCGTCTAGTGCTTGATGATCATGATCCGGAAGTTCCTATAGACGACTCTCTTCGAGATGATCATCTATTAGCCCTATCAATGGTAGAAGCCCCATGGTATGCCGATTTTGTGAATTATATTGTGTCGGGGATCGTGCCTCAAGACTATGACTCCCACAAAAAGAAGAAGTTCTTCCATGATGTTAAGCAATTTCATTGGGACGATCCAAACCTATACAAATCATGTGCCGACGGTTTATTCCGAAGATGTGTACCCTATGATGAAACCAAGTCCATTATAATGCATTGTCATGACATGCCTTGTGGCGGCCATGCAAGCTCGATGAAGACATCCGCTAAGATACTACAATGCGGATTTTATTGGCCCACCATTTACCATGATGTAGCCGCCTACGTCAAGAGTTGTGACAAATGTCAAAGGAGCGGGAACATATCAAGGCGCCATGAGATGCCACTACAATATATGCTCGAGGTCGAGATTTTCGATGTATGGGGGATAGATTATCAAGGTCCTTTCCTCTCCTCTTGTGGGAACGAGTATATCCTAGTAGCGGTGGACTATGTGAGTAAGTGGGTTGAGGCAATCCCCACTAAAACTTGTGATGCGAAATCGGTGATGAAACTCTTGACCAAGATTATATTCCCTAGGTTTGGAGTCCCGAGGGTCTTGATTAGTGATCGGGGTACTCACTTCCTTGAGAGAACCTTGGCCACCATGCTCAAGAAATATGGGATTCAACACAAGAAGAGTCTTGCATATCATCCGCAAACAAATGGACAAGCGGAAATTTCCAATCGTGAAATCAAAGCGATTCTTGAGAAAACGGTCAACCGGTCGAGGAAGGATTAGGCATTGAAAATTGATGAAGCTCTATGGGCGTATCGCACGGCCTTCAAGACCCCCATCGGAACTTCCCCATTCCGTCTCATATACGGGAAAGCTTGTCATCTTCCCGTTGAAATGGAACACAAGGCATATTGGGCGATAAAGCATCTCAACTTGGATGTGAAGAAAGCGGGTGAAAAGAGACTACTCGACCTAAATGAGCTTGATGAATTCCGTCTACATGCATATGAAAATGCAAAGATCTACAAGGAGAAGACTAAAAAGTTCCATGACAAGAACTTGGTACGGAGAGAATTCAAGGAAGGCGAGTTAGTTCTCCTCTTCAATTCAAGATTGAAGTTATTCCCGGGGAAGCTCAAGTCAAGATGGTCGGGACCGTTCAAGGTTGTAAGGGTATTCCCATATGGCTCGGTGGAGATCAAAGGGAATGAAGAAACATTCAAGGTTAATGGTAGCCGACTCAAGCACTATTTTGTCGGCCAACCAATTCAAAGGGAAATTGCTTCACTCAAGATAAAGTAATCTCATTCATTTAGGATATCATTATTGTATATTCTCATCTACTTCATTCGGTCGAGCCAACGACCTTAAACAAAGGCGCTTCGAGGGAGGCAACCCCGATACTTGACACTTTTCTACCTTTTCTTCTTATTGGATTTTCTTGGAGGAGCACTTTTGTGACGATTTATATCGTTTTTGGAGCTTTATTAAGGGTTTGGAGCATATTGGGTTCGATTTGGGGAGCTTAGAAAAAAATTTGGGAAAATGGAGGTAGCAAGGGTAACGCACGGTCGACCGTGCGATTCTCAGATCAGAAGGTTGGCACCGTGCGCAACCGACCGTGCGAAACCCATGTTGCCGTGCGAAAAAAAAAAAAAAAAAAAAAATTAATACTAATACCCGACCCCCCCCCCCCCCCCTCATTCCCTCCTATCACACTATTATTACTATTATTATTATTATTATTAATACTAATCCTTCACATCTTCATCTTCCCCAACATCCATCTTCATATCTCCATTAAACCTTCATCCACCTTCAACCTATTTTTCCCATATAATCCTCAAAACAAACCCAAATCACCTAATTTTTGCACCATTCTCTCCCTTACTACTCCCTCTTCACTCTACACTACACAAATCCACCATAAATAACAAAGTTCATCATCACAAAAAATTCCTAGATCTAATTTTTAGCCTTTTTACTCTCCTTCAAATTGACTCATCTCTTGAAGGACGGGTATTTGAAGCGCCGCGGTTCTTTTGAGATTACTTTGAGGCGATTCCGGGCTGAAAAAAAATTTCCGGGTGGTTTTGATTCGGGTCGGAGACAACTTCTACAGCATACCTCGTTGGTCCACATCTACTCATGGCACCAAAAAGACCAATAATAGGTACGGAAGCATCTTCCTCCTCCGAACCCGCTCTTACAAAGCAAAGGGTAAGCTTATTTAAATACAAGTCTGATAATGTAGGCTTTAATTTAGAAAAATAGCGTGCTAAGTATAAACAACTTATGAAAGCGGGATTTAAACCGACTCGGTTTTTTCACCGAGAAACTACGATAGCAACGGGCATAGATGATGATCTAGATGTCCTAATAGAGCGGTTTAATTGCCCGATTGCTTTCATGCATGCCTATAGTTTTAAGTCATTGACTTGTGAATTTCTTGCAACCCTCACCACCAACACCTCGGGCCACAACCCATCCATCTCATTCCAATTACTAGGTAATGAATTTACCTTGAGCTTAGAAAGGTTGGCCCGAATCCTCGGTATAAATTTCATTCACCAAGCTAAGGAAAAAGCCTCTAAAAAGGCGGAGGTAGTCAAGGAGAGAGCGGAGTTTTGGAGGGAAATTGCTAGGACCAATGAACCGTATGAGGCTAGGACAACCGCTCTTAGTGAGATACGCAACCCCGCCCTCCGTTATGTTTTGCGCCTATTTTCGGAAATCCTTATCGGTTCTTATGAAACCCAACACCGGGTGAGCGCGGTAGCACTTCAATCACTCATGGAAGTATTATATAACCGGCCTCTAACAATCGACTTCACCAAGGCCGTGGTCGCACACCTTCATTCGATGACTGTGGTCACACCTAAAGTAATAGTGGGTGGGGGTCTAGTGACATTGATTGCCCAAGGGTTGGGAATGATTACAGAACCGGAACCTAGAGCCTCCGGCGGTACCTACATTGACACCGACTACCTTGAAAACTCAATTTGTATCACCACAATGGATGGAGTCGCCCGACTCCTATTTTACATAACCTCCCTTCGCTCCATGATACTACCGGACAAGCCCCATGTTACGATCTCAAACCGGGAAAATTGGGGTATGCCTTTGAGAATGAATGAATTTGTCCGTACGGACATCTACTCCCCTTGGGAATACGCCAATTATGGCCATGACCCTTCCCGCATCGTGTATGAGGACGAGTTTGAGGATGAGAATGAGGAAGAGGAACAAGGTCGTCCTCTTGATCCTCCCCGCTCATCTATGCACCAACCCGGTCCCTCTTCTTTCAACACCGGTCCACAATTTGGGTATGGGCAAGGTTCACAATTTGGACATGGGCATGGTCAACAACCACCATTTGGGTACGGACAAGGATTTCCCCAACCGAGCTACACACCTTGGGATATGTCCGCTATTACTACCCAAATCAACACACTCTCGGACCTTGTGACCTCTAACCACGAGGAGAATCGTCGGTCCATCGAGGAAATCCGAACATTATCCCAACAACAACACGAAGAAGCGATGGGATCTATCCACCGAATTGAAAACTCGGTAAATTCTTTCTTTGATAGTTTCTACTCTCGTTTCCCCCCTCCCCATTGAACTTCATGATTTCATTTAAGTGTGGGGAGGTAGTTTTCGGTTGTGTTGGTGATCGTTGAGGAGTTGAGTGGTTGTGTTGTATGGTGAGGAGTGGAGTATATAGGTGGGGTGAGTTTTGGAGGGTGAGTTTGGTGATTGTTGGATGCGAGTTTATACTTGAGGATTCGTGGAACTTTGAGCGGAAATTTTTGATTTGGTGAAACTTTTGTGATGGCTAGTTTTGATGAAGTTATTCTTGGTGTATTTGCTAGTGTTGAGTGATGAATGATGAGAGTACGATTATTGCTCCCGGAAATTCGGTGATGTGATTACACCGGATTTCCATTTTCGAAAAATCCAAAATTATTGCTCCCGGATTTTCGGTGACTTGATTACACCGAAAATCCATTGAAAAATCCAAATGTTTTGCTTCCGGTGCTTTAGTGACTTGATTACACTAAAGCACCACTTGAAAATCCAAAAAAAAAAAAAAAAAATTTATTTATTTTACTTTCTTTCATTTTTTTTTATTAGATTTTCTTAGTTTCTTTTAATCTTTCCTTAGTTTTTTTTTAATTCCTAGTTTTTTTTACTTCCTTTCTTCTTTCCATCTTGAGTTTTGCATTGGGGACAATGCAAAGTTCAAGTGTGGGGAGGAGTCTTGTGTGTCTAGTTTGATTTAGTGTAGCTTGTGTACATATATTTGTTTTTGTGTTGTTTCCTCTTTTTCCCTTGTGTAGGTAAACAACCCGTCGGACGCCAAAAATCAAAATCCGAGGTAGATGGATGAAGACCGTCCCGGTATATTCTTTCCACCTTATTCCTTTTTTTTCCTTGCATTTGTTGAAGGAGGATGGGATTTTGATTGTATTGAAGGTTCTTGGATGAACATTTGGGTTGTTGGTTGCTTGCTTGCTTGTGGAAATTGATTCATCTGTGTTTTGTTTTATTTGTTTTCTTTATTTTTGTGTGATTAGTGTCTAGTCTAGTGTGTCTTAGAGTAGTGTAAAACTTTTCGAAAACCTAGTCTTGAAGCTTATTTTTGGAGCTTACATTCTCTTATTAGTTTTACTTACCTTGATGTAGGACTTGAATCTAGTAGAATAGCTTTAAAATACTAGGTTTATCGACATTCTAGCTTAGGTCCACCCTCCCTACCAAATAGATTACTCGGGGGTTTGCATTTGACCATTTTGATCCCCCGTGGTGTGAAAACTCCTTGGTTACCGTGTCTCGTGTTCCTAGGTGACCTTTACTCTTATGACCATTTTTTATAATCCAAGTTTACCTATCAAATACCACAAACACCTTCCACATTAATTTTTGCCTTTTGTTTTTGGTGATTCTATTACGTGATGCTTCCCCCATTTCAAAATCGAAAAAAAAAAAAAAACAAAAAAAAAAAAAAAAAAAACTATGAAAATCGAAAAAAAGATCACCACACATCAAAATAAATAAATTTTCCGTTGATTTGGGGAGCCATCGTGAAGGGCCTACCGAGGGACCGAGTTCCTGAGGAAGGAAGATAGCGGTGGTAAACCGGTCATTGGAATTATCACTTTTCTATTTCTTTTTTTTTTTACTTGGATTATTTGGTCATATTGAGTTTTGGGACGATCCTTCTCTTTATTTCATAAAGAGGTCGAGGCACACTTACCTACAGTGTTTTATAACACCACGGTTCTACCTTTCCATGCCATCTTACGCCCTCTTGTAATTTATTTGGAAGGTTGGGAGAAAATTTGCTAGATTATCGATGTTCATAGTAATTTATAGCTATAGTATTAGATTTTTGTCCATGTCTTGTAGGTTAACTAGTTTGAGAATGTTAGTTTTCATAATAGGTGGATGATTAGTGCTTTTCCTGCCGTCTTGATGAGGGTGACGGTGTTTTCCTATTGTGATGCAAACATGTCTTGTATTTGTGGGCTTAATCGATTGTTTGTGTCAATAGTTTTGTGCAAGACCCAACTTGCCTCGCAACGGGATACCTATCCTCATGGTATGTCGTTGTGAGTTGAAAGGGCGTTGAGTGCGCTAATACTCATGCAGTTAGTAATAGTTTAGTGAGTGGTCGAGGGATGCTTATATTGTGCATTCACTCTTTGTAGTCTAGGTGCTTGTCTTTGCCTTTGTCGCGCTTACTCGAGGACGAGTAAATGTCTAGTGTGGGGAGGTTGATAACTCCGTTATTGACCGCTTTTCTACACCCTTTTGACGTTTATTTAGCCTCGATTAATCGTATTTTCTTTGGCACTCCGGCTCATTTCGCCTATATTTTGTATTACACGGGTTTTTGCGTTTGTTGTTCGTTTTTAGGCATTTCCGTGACGAAAACGATGAAACTTGAGCATGCCCGGGTAAAAGGAGGTACATGACCCGAGTTCGAGCCTAAACAAGCGCATAGAAGACAAGAAACGGGAAAATGGGCATAGGAAGAGAATAGCACGGTGGACCGTGCGATTCTCAAGTCAGAAGGTTGGCACCGTGCGATTCTCACCGTGCGAAACGCATGTTTCGTGCATTACTCTGGTTTTGCCATTTCACTTCGTTTTTCGACCGGTTTTCTATGTAACCTAATTAGAAGTATAAATACTCAAATTCTTATCTTTGCCTCTCAAGTTTCATTACACAAGATTTTATTTTGAATTATTTGGGGTTTTAGAGAGGCTTGTAATTTCTTGAAGATCTTCACCTTCCTTATTGTCCAAGATTCAAGCTTTTTATGATTATTATTATCTATTCTTTCTAATTTCTCCATCCTCTTTAAGTGGGTAATTTTTGCTTCTTCCTTTGCTTTAATTTTGTTAATTTCTCATTTTTGTTAGTTCAACTTAGTAGTTTACAATTGATTAGTTTTCTTTTGATTTGTTCCTTCTTTCTCTTGTTCATGTTTGTGAGCCTTTTCATGTTAGACATAGAAACCCCAAATTAAAAATCCCCAATTTGACCAATTTTGTTATTTGTTTTTATTTTGTTAGTTCTCCATTGTTGTAGTTTGTTTATTCCCCATTTTTATTTGTGCCTCCAATTAGATTTTCCTAAAGTAGTCATCCTTGCATGATTAGTAGTAAAAATCAATTATTAAGAATGTTCATAGTTAAAGATTCCACCTTTACACTTAATTTTACTAATTTAGTCATGTTTAGTGAGTAGTCTTTTTCTAGGGGACGATTTGACCCCGACATGCCTAGATTGTGGGTTTGAATTCCGTATTTGGATTGTTTGGGATAAATGGGAATTGGGTAGTTTGGGGGATCGGGAATCGACTTGGCATTTGGTTGTGTTTGAACCCTTGACCCTTGTCCACCGACGGGAGTCGGTTAGGTCTAGGTAGTAAACCTCGTCTCTTGTCATGCCTTGCCCCGCCTAGTTGAACACGGGAGTGAGAACTTGGTAGGGTACCCAAATTATCGGTTTAGACTCTTCACCTTGGGAGAGGGGAGAGAAAGGACCGGGATTAGACGCGGACTTAATAAGCCGACTCACGAACCCGGGAGGGAGGTGATCGGTTTTAGCTTAGTTGGATTACGAACCCGGGAGGGAGGTAGCCAACCCCAAGAGGCGTTCCACTATTCCTATCATCCCTAGCAATCCGATGCTCGGTATTCCTTACCCACGATTATGACATGTTGGAGGTTAAGTCGAACCCTAGGCCTTTCTCTATTGAGTAACCGTCGTTTTTAGTTTTCGTTTGTTTCTTATTTAGTTTTCTATTTTCTTTTTGTAGTTGTAGATCACCAATCCTACCTCTCTATCGACTTAGATAAACTATTAGAATTGAAACGACTAGGAATCACCACACTCCTTGTGGACCGACCCTTTCTAGTGCAACGATTATATCGTGCGCTTGCGAGGTAATTAAAACCCCAACAGGCACACACGGGTCCAGTGACCATATTGTCCGCAACGGTAGCATTGATTGGGGCCCACCTCATTTGTATTTTCCTCTGGTTTATGATCATTTTCCCACTTCTGGTGATGATATGACCTTTTGAAGATACCACCCCGGCCTCGTCCGTATCCCGGCGCACAACCACGACCGCGTCCACGGCCGCGACCGCGACCACGTCCTTGACCATAACTATTTGCATAATCATTTCCTTTTTCATATGTCCCCTGATGGGAGGCCACATTCGCTTCTAGGAATGGTTGGGTACCAGTGGGACGATTTGAGTGGTTTTTCATCAGTAACTCATTATTTTGCTCAGCCACAAGTAAACAAGAGATTAGTTCAGAGTATTTCTTAAATCCTTTTTCACGGTATTGTGTCTGCAGGACAATGTTACTTGCGTGAAAAATGGAGAATGTCTTTTCTATCATGTCAGAATCGCTAATTTTCTCTCCACATAATTTCAGTAGTGAAGTGATTCTGAACACGGCTGAGTTATATTCTGTTACAGACTTAAAATCTTGTAACCTCAAAGTCGCCCATTCGGCACGAGTACCGGGTAACATCACGCTTTTTAGGTGTTTATACCTTTCATCCAATTCTGTCCAAAGAGTATAGGGATCTTTCACAGTCAAATATTCAATTTTGAGTCCCTCATGGAGATGGTGACGAAGAAAAATCATGGTCTTAGCCTTATCTTGATCAGATGACTTATTTCCTTCCTTGATAGTTTCACCAAGGCCTTTTGTAGCTAGATGAATTTCACAATCCAATACAATGGCTAGATGGACACACGTTAGAAAAACCGTTAAAAAAATGAAGGAAATATCAAAATTGAAACATTATTTCAAACTCTCTTTCAAATAATGTTTACACATCCTCTTGTGTTCATATACTTGTAATACATGATTTCTATACATTACAAACTACACAAATTAAGAGGCCATATAAACAATTACTCATCACCTAAAAAAATTGAGACAATAACATTTTAATAAGGGCGATCACCAATGTAATTTCCAGGAGGATAATAATTGCAAGTGACAAAAGTACCCCCACTTTGACACCTTGCACTAGCACACCCAACACTTTGGGTAGTCTTCCAAATAACTTGGGTATAATGCCCACACATTTGTCCTCCGGTACAAGAGTTCGACCCATAATCATAAAAGGGCTTCTCCCCGACCCATAAATCAACGGCTTGGGCCGGGCTAAGAAACTCTGCGTCGTTCGTCGCAATGTTCTCACCATATCCCGGTATTAGATAGTTAGAGTGTTGTAGGGCACAATCACCTGATCTCTCGTGCGCGTATGCCTCAGCATACTGCGCTAGTGTGTCATTCCATACAAGAGGTGGCAACATATGCGCGGCTCTTGCTATGTTTTGTGGAATGAGGTATTCGAGTTTATGGTCAATTAAGCGAATAAAGGCTTCGGATGGGTTGACCAGGGAAATCCCGAGAATTAAAATAATGGTTAGAGAGACGTTAGAGAGAGTCGCCATTGCTTTGCTTTGGTGGGGGATCGACAAAGCAAAGAGCGAGATATGCTAAGAACAATGGAGAACTTTATTCGATGTGATTATTGTTATGATTATTATGTGACGAGTTTATCGAATTTATAGAGAGGTATGTTAATTTGGACGAGAGTTTTGGCTATTTTAAAGGTGATTTTGGTGATGTTGCATGAATATTGGGGTGATGAGGGTTAAGTGTATAAATTTAGTCGATATTTCTTTTCTATTTCTTATTGTAATAAATAAAGATGATAAATATAGTTAATATTGTGCTAGGCAATAATCAATCAATATATCAATATATATTAATAAAGTAGGAACTTTTCGAGCGATGTGATTGGTCGAAATTTTTTAATATATTTTTTATGTTAATAAAGAATATAAAAAATTATATATGAAAAAAAAAAATCTACTCCAACTCAGACTCGATTTTTTGAAAATTTAGATAAAAAAAACATATGAATTTGTATTAAAAAAACAATACTATTCCATTTAAGATTAAAAAATTATCACTATATAAATCGACGATTATCACCTCATAAGACAACAAAAGTTGGATCTCATAAGATTATAAACTTAAGTAAAAAAAAATCCTCTCATTGAAAAATTATAATAATTCATGTATAGAAAAAAATAATTCTACTCCATTTAAGATTAAAAAATTATCACTATATAAACCTTATCACCTCATACGACAACAAAAGTTGGAACTCATAAGATTATAAACTTTAAGTAAAAAAATTCTCTCATCAAAAAATTATAATAAGGCGATGATGGGTAATGAAATTCTGTATTATAAATAACAATCATTCGTTCTTAGATATCAACTAAAAATCTTTTGAGTCTTAAAAAAAATGATCTTATGAATATAAACTTAAGTTAAATTGTCTCACATTGAAAAATTATAATATAATGTGATAATTAAGAGTAATAATTATTCATTTTTGGATATTAACCAAAAATCTTTCGAATCTTAAAAAATATCTTTAGGCTATAAAGTTAAATAAAATTATCTCACATCGAAAATTATAATGAGGTCATAGATTTCTATTATATAAATAAGAGTATTAATTCGTTATTAAATATTAATAAATAAAAAATCTTTTGAGTCATAAAATGAATTTAAAAAGAATTTTTAAGACTATAAACCAAAAATTTTATACTCCAATTCTTTAGAAATTCTAAAAATATAAAATTAAAATTTTAAATTAGTTAATAATAAAAATAAAATTATTATTATTATTATTATTATTATTATTATTATTATTATCCTAATACAGTTAGATATATTTTCTTTTCCTTTATTTTATTATGATAAATAATCGAAAAATTATAAGAAGGTGATGGAATACTACATTATATTATAACACATTTACGTATATGGATAATATTCTCTTACTATTAGGCATACTCTTAATCTCGACTGACTCTCTACTGTTGTACAGTTTCACAAATTTATGCAATCATTCAACTTGGTGTCCTTATCAACGTCACTACAAAGCGGCCCGTGCATCGCACGGGCTTTCCATCTAGTGTATATTATAAGTTATGAATTTAATAAGAATTATAGCAATATAAGATATGTTACGATTTTACTATACAATACGGTCTTAGTAAATAGAATGTAAATATAAATGTACTCATTATTAACTTCTCACAATTATGTCTTTGTAGGTTACAAGACTAGTCAAGTTCCTTAATAATGGTGTCATTTGTTAGGCTAATTAACTATGTAATTAGTAGCATAGATTCATTGTACCTAGCTCTCAACTGTCGGTATTGAAACCCAACTAGTTTAGCATAATCGATTAAGGATTTTACTATTCTACATGGTAAAATAGCAAGAGGTCACGAGTTTGAACCCTGACAGCCCCAATATCTCGAACTCTCGACTCTCAAGTGGAATCTCAGCACACGGTACGGGGGAGCCGGTGCGCACTAACCACTCTTCGAGCCCAAAGGACATTCGAATGAGGGGAGGTAATAAAATATAAACGGATCTCAACCATCACCTTATCACCTTAAGCTTTTGATTGGATTGGTTTCGTAACATATTAATTATTGTTTTTGTAGAACATATATGTGTTGATCTATGGTCATGCATATCAAATTAAGAATTAGTAACCTTACATGAACCTCAAAATAATAATAACACTAACTTTAACGATAAACTAATTTTATTCCATCAAAAACAAAAAGGTAAATAAAAAATTATCCAGTTTCGAAAACTTTGATTATTTGGACTACTAATATCTTGGATCAGACTTACATATAAGACGATCTAACAGAAGAATTAGTACGGGGATTGACCTTTAATATTACCGGGTGGGTAATACTCACACACAACATAAGGCCAACCCAACCCACATACAACGGTAGCACACCCAATACTTTTGGTATTCCTCCACACAACTTGTGTATATTGCTTACACTGCTTCCCTTTCGTACAACTATTCGTTTCATGGTTATAATCACCTTTTTCTGTGACCCATGCACCCACGGCTTCATGGGTAGTTAATGCTTCGTACCCGGCTGCCTTGTTCTCGCCATATGGGCTAACCCCGGAATTAAACTCGCTTTCATCATTGCAAGCGTTCTTGAGTTTATTCGCGGCGAAGGTGGCCAGGGTTTCGTTCCACACGAGAGGTGCGACTCCAACTTGGGATCGGGCCGTGTTGTGTGCGTCTAGGAATTCGGTTCGGTGGTCGTCTTGGGCGTGGCATAGGAGGCATGTTGTGGTGGTTACAAGTATGGCAAATATTATGGGAAGAGATAATATTAGTTTCGTCATTGTTTTGTTTTTCCGTAGTAGAAAAATGTATGTAGGTAGAAAAATGAATAAAACGGAAGGAGTATATATATTATATGTCCAGAGGTGATATATATCATAAATAAATAAATAAATGCTAATATATCCTTTGTTGGAAGTTTTTGTGCTAATTAATTTGGTTATACATCCCAAATTAATAATCAAAATTAGTGCTCAAATTGACTTTTTTTATCAAAGTGTATGAAAGATAGATAAAATAAAGCAAATACTGCTCTCTCTCCCATTCTTACTATTCGCAACATTTAATCATAATAATCTTTATCAAACTTAAAAAAGGTAGCAATCCTAAAGAATCAGACGAAGTAATAATTACGGTATTTCACTATGATTATGTCTCCATAGTGTATACGAATTATTCTATGATTACGTTCCCATGGTATAAATATTTATGACAATTTTATTACTCGGTTTGTCTAACGATTTGAAAACAAATCATGGAGATATGATTTCTCAATTAGTAAGTACTGAGAGACCATTTTCTCAGTACAGGTTACTTGATATGTTATTCGTATCTCTTTTATTAATATTAGATATCCCTCAAAATGACAAATTTATTTTGTATTCCGTACGTGTTTTTATGACAAACGTCCCCCTTTTATTTTAGATTGTGAACGTTTTTATTTGTATATTCTTTTATGTCAAACGTATTTATTTATTTTATTTTATTTTTACTTTTGGTGTCACTGTTACCTTTATTTGTAATTGTCTCTCAATCCCCTTTTGACTAACCAAATAACTCTACTAATTTGTTTTCCCGCTTACTTTTGTTGGGCTATTTATTGGACTCCTCTTAATTGGGTCATATCACGTTATTATCTTTATTGGTTGGTTTATCTTTATGAAATATTGTGTTTTATCACGTTATTATCTAATTAATGCATTGGTCATTTAATTAATTGTTGGTGATTAAGGTAGGTGTCAACGTGATATAATATGATTTTCCATATATAACACGTCATCTATATTACGTGATATAACATGCATCTATATTATTTGATCCATATATATATGATTCATAATTATTATATCACGTTATATTTCATTCCATTTATAATCCATAAATATGCCATAATTATTATATCACGTTATATTTCATTCCATATCAAGTTTGATATAATACCGATACTTGTGCCACATATCAATTTCCAGTAATTATGTCAAAGATGTTTAATATACAGAATTATATCCATATAATTATGCTACACATCAATACACATGCAATTTTCCGTATTATTTTGCCATAAATTCCAAATTTTATTAGAGTTTACATACACTAATAGTAATATTAATGCTCTTTTAGAGGAATTGTATTTCTGAGTATCATTGACAGTATAATTTTTAAAAGATAATAATATTAGAGTACCTTTAATAATATAACAATGTGTATTTCAAGAGTTCTTTGCATACATTTGGTATATAGCATAATTATGTACTTAAAAATATAGTATAATTATGTACTTACAAAAGTAGCATAATTATGTACTTAAAAATATAACGTGGATATATTATAATTTATATTATAGCACTTGGTATATAACGTGTGAATAACGTGCTACATACATATAATTCCTGATACCCCTTTTCACTAACCAAATAATACTACTCATGTATTTTCTCGCCTACTTTGTTGGGCTACTTATTGGACTTATCTTCATTGGATCATGTAAGTATTAAGGCGATTGGGCTGATCCACATATCAATATATCAATATACATCTTAAAATTTTCATATATGCGTTTGACTTAATTATGCATATATACCTCTAACGTGATATGAGGTGATATAATATAGTATAGTTAGCTGATATAATAATTATTTTGCCATAAATTTCATATATAATGCATAAATTCCATATCTACATTATAATCCATATGTTATTACATATTACATCTTATAATCCATATATATTTCATATATAATCCACATCTACATTATTATACATTATAATCCATATCTACATTATTTCCCATATTTTATGCCATAAAATCCATATATATCTCATAGTAATTATATCACGTTATATTTTACTCCATATCACGTTATATGCCATACTTTTTATTATTACAATTCAAATAACCCATATAATTATGCTACATATCAATACACAAGCAATTTTTCATATCATTATCTCATTAATTTCTTATTTAATTAAAGTTTACAACAGTAATAATATTAATGATCTTTTAAAATAATTGTACATATTTGAGTATCTTTGACCGTATAATAGCATAAACAAAAAAATATAGCATACTACTAAGATTAATATTAAAGCATGATTATGCAATTAAAAATATAGCATGCCAAATATAATATACTACTAAGATTAATTTAATTATTAATAATATTAAGATAAAAATATAATTAGAGAGATATTGTGTATGAACGGAGGTAATTACGCACTTGATTGATATATAACATCCTTTTCCTCCTATATACTAAAAGAATAACACTTACTAAAAAATTTCTCCAAAATGCACCAATTTCTAAATAAAGAAGTAAGGGAAAATTCACAACATATTCAATGTCATTAATGACAAAAATTTATAGAAATAAATTTAGAAATTTTATGATATGCTTTTTTTAATTTTGTGACAAAAAACAGTGATTTCTATGAATTGCAATTTTATTTTCAAGATGAATTTTTTACTTAAAATTTGTTTTTTAAATTACAAAATACAAAGTAATGAGTATATACTTTCAAAAAAAAAAAAATAATGAGTATATCATTAAACTCCTCATGAAAAAGTTTCACAAATTATAGAGGAAGAAATTTCCATTTTGTAAAATTATTATGGAGTATTTATTTACGATCGAATTTTCTAACATGTGTCCAGTTGGCACATGTTAATACCTTAATTAAGGTAGGTTTATCAATCAAATTATCACGAGAAGTTGAAAGATTAACTTATAATTACCACTAGTTTTAAACTCGCGCAAATTGCGCTGAGGTTCTTTCAAAACTGTTTTATTACGTATTCTCGTATGAAACGGTCTACTCTATAAAGGGGAAAAAACATCTACGTAAATTAATTTCTTCAATGTATTTTGAAAAAATATGAAATGGAAAAAAATCGTTGCACATAAAATTCATTTTAATATCTTTATAACCAAATATAATTAAAACAAATAATAATTGGTTGATAGTTATGGACTATATTTCAAATCCTTATTGGTCGATAGTTATGGAGTATAAAGTAATTACAATTTACAAATAAGTAGTGATATACTCCATAAGAGAAAGTTAACTTTCTTTTAAAACATTCATTTTTAAAGTTACTCCATTTTGTTTTTTTTAAACAATTACACGTAACGAATTACCGAAGTTTATAAATTGCTTCAAAATCTTAATTTGTATCCATATGTTATTAGAATCAAAATGTTCTTTCTTAGAGGGTGGGTTATGGTCTTATGGTAATGGACATTGGACAATGAGTGTCAACAAAGTTATATCATCGTAACAAAAGAGTTATTTGTATCTTCGTCCTAAAAACTTTCGTAGCAGTTTAAAATTTGACAATAAGTTACAGGTAATTTTGAAAACAATCAAAATCGAGTATTCTAAAAAGGCGAGTAAACATAACGCATGTCTCTACATTTTTTATAAATATAAGCATGCTCTCTCCAGGTCGATCCGTTTTACATGTAAAAGAGTTCAATTATATATTCTCGCTGCCTATATGTTCTTGCGTTTCGAATTCTTCGCTTTTTGAAGTTTAAACTACCAAATTTGAGTAATTGCAATTGTATTACTCAAATGAAACATCATATCAAATCGATGTTGCCTCAGAGCAACATCAACCTATATCTGAGTTGAAAACTTAAGTTCTATCTAGGTAACCGGACTCTAGTATAATTACCTTCACACCCACCTGCCATTACAAAGCCAAATTTGCTACTTTGGCATCGACAATATTGAAACTTCATTAGTGCTTGGTTGGCTACCATAATAAGGTCCTCCTACCTGAAACAATCATAACTAACCACCAATCTCCGCCATTTTTTTCGCATTGCAAGCTCTATAACTCCGCAAATAATCACTCCTATTCGAAGCAAGCCATAAGTCCGATGAAAATATCTAAATAAGGTAAAAAAAAATTGATCGGAAAGAGAGTACATTGAATGTAAGTAAACCCAGATTCATGAGAAAAATTGAAGGCAATAAAACAAATAAATAAACAATCCAAAAGGAAGAAACAAAAAATCATGCATGTTGATCATATCCGACACCCATCTCAACAAAGAGGAGATTATCCATTTTGATAATACAATCAGATGCTTCAGGGGTTGCCATAGTTGCTGCTCATGTTGAAGCTGTGATTCTGCTACTTGAGCGTGACGATCGAGGAGGAGATTGAGTAGTGTCTGGAAGAGAAGAGTTGGTGTTTTCAATGTCTGATTCTAGTATCTACAAATGCCATCCTGTTCGGATTTCGGAGTGAAGTTTTCAAACCCATTGACGTATAAAACTTTTGTTCCACACTATGGGTTCTTTTACTCCAAAACCTCATTCACTCCATGTAGCGTAAACTGTTTTTCATCTCATCATAATCATTCAATTTTTTTCTTCCATAATATATTATAGAAAATTTCTAGAAAATTTGTTTTCTTAATGACTCTCCTTGATAGCAAAATAGTGCCGTTCCACAAAAATTCTAGACCAATATAACACTGGCAAGGATAATGATGAGGTGAAATGCATCATCGTGCAACAAAGGGGAAAGGAAAAGATGTCAGATTCCATGATCCTGAATAGCTCCCATGCGATGCAACCTGGAATTAAGAGAACTTTAGTAATAATACAACATAGTTTCGGACTTCAGTTCTATAAAATTTTCAGCAAGTCAACTAAGAAGCATCAACATTTATCCTTTTAAAATACATTTGAAAACAAACAATTGTCATTTACTTGGATTAGCAATTTCAAGTAACTGAATCAGCTAGTGTTTTTTTCGTGTGCTAATCAGCTAGTGCTTGGGTGTAGATAAAAGAAGCTTCTGAAAAGGATGTTATGATACGCTACTATGTTATTCCCTTCTCTTTCAGTTTATATACAAATAAGAAAAAGAACAAAGTAGTTAATAAAGAGTTACGGAGTATTAATTAACAGCTTAAAATTCCTCCGCTCCCTTTGAGAATGTTATACTTGCCAAAGGGTATGTTACCTTTATATTGAGTCACTTCTCAATACATGTTGCATGAAAGTGATGGTTGCATGGTAAATCATGGAGCTCTACACTGTCGACCATCTTCATATGATCTAAGTCATTTACAACATCCTCGAATTAGAAATAAACATAAAAAGTGAGAGTAGAATTCGATTCACAATCATAATCTACGCTAGCTACAACAACAAAATTGAATATAATAAACATTTGAACTGCAAAAATATATGAGTTAATCCTGGAGCACGCATATGTTTTAATAGAAGCGGCATAAAATGAGATTTTCGACATTAACGATAATGACAATGCAACACAAAAAATGCAGTGATGCATATCATAGTATGATACCTTTTTGTAGAATAAAAAAAAATGAAGCTTTCCCATTCCACTCAGGAAGAACATCGCAACAAATTACAGCGTCATTCCAACATCTACTTGGTCTCGATCCACATACCAACATTAAGTTTGATATAGACATATATAAGCTAACATGTAGATAAATAAATTTGTGAAAGACTTGTCTAACGACATTCCAACGTTTTGAATTGATAGCAATACACTCTTCACAACCGTTCATAATCCCAAATATAACGCTTTTCTCAACAAATATTAAAAAATCGGATTGATGTATTAATTTTGTCTAATAGTTGTTGTTTATGTGTGAATGATGCCATTATTGATGATGTGCACGATGAAAAATTTTAGCGTTTCAGTCCGTCACTGAAACAATGCAACATACAGATGTGCAGGACAGAAATTGAGAATAATCCCAACATTTAAATTGAGAATAATAACCGGACATAAAATTGAGGAAAATATAAACTTTTAACTGATGCAAGTAATGAAGTGGAGCATTAAAATAGCATCAAAGTAGCACAAAACAGCATTGTTTGAACATTACATACAGACATCCAGTAGCAAACTAATAGTTACAGCTATTTGATATTCATTTCAACCCTCTGTAAACCTATAGTAGGATTCAAAAAGAAAATTGCATCTGCATTTTTCATAAAATTATCACACTTTTCAGCTTCTCAAGTAATGTAAACCAACAAAACTCTCATCTTTATCAATATCCACAGTCATATTTGTTCTACCCAAATATATTAGCCTTTATCAATCCTCTTGAAACACTCATACCATAATTTTAATGTCACTTTTTGCCATGAATTCACCTAGAAATAACATTAATCACTAAATACATCAAAACTTATGATTAACATACACAAAAGAGTAGAAAAGAAATTAATCTTTAATATGTAACAAAAAAATTCGAAAAATACCTCCATTTGCTTAATTCGGTTCTAGATTTTCATGAAGATAAGGTTGAATGAAGTTAATTGGTTGCTAGAATGAAGATTAGTGCTCCAGAAAATGTTTGCTTAATTTTGTTTAGGTAACCTATTGACAAAGTATAACATGAGATGAGTGTTATTGAAGTATGATTAAACATCGGTTAATGTATATACTGGAATAATATAAGAAGATGCCCAATAGTATGAATTATTCATGTGAATTAATGCCTGAATAAAAGTAATTACAAAAATTAATCAAAATCAAAGGTGTAACAAAAATCATACAATCGCAATCAAAATTACTCCGTAATTGTGCGATTCTAAAGCTCAAATTCACAACCGACTTTCTCATTATGAATCCACTTAACTGAAGAACCATCACTGTATTATTCCAAAATCCCAACTCATCACGCATCTTCATCTCTCTACCATTATTATTTGTTTATCAATTACAATCACGTTGTATAAAATTTCGATAATTTCCTCACCCTAATTCAGTTATTTTTATTGATATTTCCTCACCCTTATCTCTAATCTCTTTTAATTTGCATCTTATTACTCCACTTCCTTATATAAATAATACAGTAACTGAATTATTATCAATCAAAATAAAACAATCGATGCTCAATAAAAAAACACCAACAAAATTAAGAGGGGAAGTGGTGAAAGTGTTCATACATCGAGAGAAGAATCGATTGTTGTGACGACAGCAACAGTAGGATAAGATCAGAATCAGCACAATTCAACAAACAATTTGCACGAAACCCGGCCCCTTCCTTATCCCAACCCCGACACCACCGCCGGCTTCACATACTCCATCTCCTCGCCAAGCAAACATGTGCCCACCACGAACAACACCATTCCTCCACCTCCATCACCGCCGTGCGCCACCGTTTGCGCAATTTGATTGATTGTAGTGTAATTGATTGAATATTTGGGGGAAAATTGGTTTGATTGAATTCGGTGTTTTTAAATTTAATTGGATTTTTTTGGGTTTTCTTAATTAGGATTATTAATCCTGGAAGAAGAGGGTCAGGGGAAGAAGGAGGAGAGGCGAGAATAACTAAATAGAAGATGCAGAGAGGATGGAAAATAATTCTAAACTCCTACTGTAGTTGACGCTATTGACGGTTTCTAAACTCCTAGCAAACCGCCTATTGTGGGGAGTTGTTGACGGTTGATAGATCGTGGCCTGAAATTGTAATATTATCGGCAGTTGCTTCCTCTTATGTGACAAATGAGGCGGTTTTCAGCTGATTTTGTATACTTTTGTATATGCCACATCGGATGCCACATAGGAACCACATAAGCCATCCTACTCATCATCCTACGTGGCTTAATGTGGAGGCAGGAAATGCTCCTGCTTTATATAATAAGGGATACTTAGAGCATTCTCATCCATCATCCATTCTCCATTCTTGGAGAAAAATAGAGAAAAATGGTTCCTCCATCCATGGAAAAATTATTCTTCAGGGAGAATAAAAGATATTCATTCTTTCAAACGAATGGAGTGTAGAATGAAAATCGTGGGTTCCCATGATAAAAATATTAATATTAAAATAAATTAAAGAAATGTGTAAATGAATGATTGGAGTAATGAAATATGTTGGGACCCACTGAAAAATAGTAACTTCATTCTTGGATGGAGCAATTATTTTACGATGGAAAAAGTAAGATAAAAGTAATGAATTGGATGAGGTGGGTCCCATCCAAGAATGAAAAAATCATTCTTGGATGAGGATGCTCTTGGAGAATATATTTGATAAACCTACCTTCATTAAGGTATTAATATGTGCGGCACATGTTAGAAAAACCGACTTACGATATATTGAAGGGAGTTTCACAACATGCTAACTACTAAAAAATTTCATATCATTTTGATGAATATTGAGGAGAGAAGTATGACGGACTCGAGAAACATGAATGTCATATTAAAAAACAATGGGGTAGAATACACATTTTATGGTACTACTACGTATTAGTTAAACTCCCTATTTTGATTAGTTTATTTTCAATTTGTTTTCTCAAAACAAAATATTAATATGAAAAATATAAGAAAACAATGAATTGCTAATCAAAATTTATTTCGTATAAATAATCAACTAAAAATTAAACTTCTATATAGATCATTTCTTAGTAGTAGATCCATATCATTCTAACGCATGATTACTGACTATTATTTTTTAAAATTAGACGATATATTGACTTTTTTTTCTTCATAAAACTATATCATTCTAAATTATTTAATTTCCTAAAGCATGATTACACTAGCCGTGCAATCGAACCAGACTAAACTAACTATCGTTTAACGAGAAAACCTTTCACATAATGATGAGTCCTACTAACTTTGTTTTATTTGTCTACGTAAGTCTCCCACTTACATAATGACGGGATAACTCGTAATTTTAGCATTTAATAACTGCGAGCCTGGGACCTTCACAAATTCTTGTACGAGTCATTCTTATAGTAACTTTACCGTGACTTTGTGAGACCCCTCACATCTAAGATAGTTATTTTTTTTTATTTTTTTTTTTATTAGTGTGTTTCACAATAAATTTCCGTTAGACGGTCTCACACGATAATAACTTTAAGATCTTAGATAATACTCCAAATAGTGTCCGGAGGGAATAATGTAATTGGGTTTTGGATCGGTCCGATACGATAAGACGACGAAGCCCATTACGTAACCACATATATTGACAATCAAACCGACCCTACTAACCCATTCTGCAATTGCCACAACAACAACAAGAACAACAAAAACTAAATCGAGAGGAAGAAAGACAGTAAATCAATGGCGTCGTTCAGCGAAGCTCCACTTGGTAACCCCAAAGCCGGTGAAAAGATCTTCAAAACTAAATGCGCTCAATGTCACACCGTCGAAAAAGGCGCCGGCCATAAACAAGGTCACTCTACCTTTCTTCCCCCCTTTCGCTTTCTCTTTTTCATTACTCCCTTCGTTCCACTAAGATTGTTTCGTTTCATTAAAATACTCCTCGCATGTTTTCTTGTTGTTGATGATATGATTGCGTATTGTTCATATTCTATAATTTGTGAATTTTGAAAGATCTGTGTGTGTTGTATATACTATTGCGATTGCGAATATATGATGATGTAAGAGATCTGAAGTATTATTACTATTTTTAATTGATTCTTTCAATAACCATGAGCACTTTGATCGACTGCGTTACCGCCTTGTGATCTTATTCGGCTCAAATCCGGACTAGACCGACTGCCTTACCCCAAAAGATTGATTTGTTTCAATCAATCATGCTAATAGGACTTGTTCCCTAATAGTATTAGTACGATAACATAATCCGTCACAAGGGAGACTGTGTGAGTGAGAGTTGAATTGGGTTGATGCTTCACCAGGCATTAAAAGATGAGTCTTCTTCAACATCGAATTCGCGTTGTTGAGTTGTACGGTTTTAGAGAAGGGATTAAGGTGGTCTCGTGAAGGAATTAGGTAATGATTTCATTTTTTGGGTGAGACTAGGGGAAAAGGCAAATGAATTTGATGTGGGAATTCGTCGATCTCTAAATCGTGATAGGAAGTTTTTCTTTCTTCTGTTAATTGTACAACTGATGTTTATTCGCATTTGTGATAAAATGCTTTTGTGGTTCAAATGATCGTCCTGCAATTTTTTTTAATGATTGTGCCAGTTTCTCAAGTAGAGGTATTGTTTTAGCTCATTTATGTGTGGGATATTTGTCTGAAACTGTTGTATGTATATCTTGCAGAACTTTGCCATTATGTTTTGTTGTGTGACCTAGAGATGTCACTGTGTCGTTTGTCTTGAGAAAAATTGATAGGGTACCAGTTTTGTTGATATACTCCGTATATTTTGCTGATTATTATTGTAGTTCTGTTAAAAAAAATCCCTTCGGGTAAAAGATGTTAAATGCTCCCACTTAGCTCTGGTGTTTATTCTCTTCCCTTGTGTTACTGAATCTCTTTGTTACGTAGTACTCATATTTGATAATTTATGGTGGTTGAATGTTTGGAACCCAGATTCTGTTCATTACTAAATCTTGAAATCCGATATTTGGTGATCGACTTACAAACCTAGCTATGGCCGCTCATTAGTCTTTCTTTAAAGCCCTGGTTTTTAAATTTTAGGCGTGTACCAGGATACCATTTGTCATGATAACATGCTGCTTCTGTCAATTTATTCATGCCTGCAATTACTCTGCGAGTATACGATGTTTTATGTGTCCTAGTCTTCTTGTTCTCTTTAGTTGGCAGCTTTCAGTATGAACAGAAACTATCCAATGAGTAAAACACACTTACTAGACTATGTGATACCTAGAATTTAAGCAATCATTGAGGGTTGTTAGGAATACATACCCTATTAACTATTAATCTCATGGATAACCCTCATATATTTCCGACTTGCTTTTGTGTGATTGAAATTGTTGGGACTTTCTCGTAATGTCATGATTGTGGAACTCAGATACTGTAGATTTCTAGAATATGTTTTCATTTTTATGCCTAGTGTTATTTGTTGATCAGAAGGTGTCTATTGCCTACTTGGTAGCCTAGGTATTCAGCTGTAATAGCCTATACACCCCATAGAACAGTTACCCCTTCCCCTAAAATTGTATCTAGGACATCCTACTCGTTGTCACATTATACAGCAGCGGGAAGTGCCGACCTTAGCAATTACTGTAGTGTTTATCTCATCTGTACGCAGATGTCTCTGAGTTCCATTATAAGGCTACGAGAACTGTTCCAACTTGTATCAGTAGTTTGCGTGATTATTTCATTAGTAACTACTTTTGGAGTTCATTAATTCATTTCTATGTGAATTATTATCCTGATCAGGCTTTTCATATGTGAAAAGTGAAAACAAGTCCATCATCTTCTGTTTTTTTTTTTTTTTTTTTTTTTTTTTTTTTCCGTTTTAG
Source organism: Agrostemma githago (assembly GCA_958450325.1). NCBI lineage: Eukaryota > Viridiplantae > Streptophyta > Magnoliopsida > Caryophyllales > Caryophyllaceae > Agrostemma > Agrostemma githago. The sequence continues at coordinate 67,516,644 of OY288252.1, read as the reverse complement.
TAGAATTGCATTGGTTTAGGGCTTTACTGATTTTACATCCCTGTATCATTTTAGGTCCAAACCTAAATGGTCTGTTCGGGAGGCAGTCAGGTACTGCTGCTGGTTACTCTTACTCTGCTGCTAACAAGAACAAGGCTGTCAACTGGGCAGAAGACACACTTTACGATTACCTCCTGAACCCAAAGAAGGTATATCATTCATTTCGTTTTCCCGTAAAGCATGAATTTAATCCCCATCCCCCTGGGACTTTAGGAAGCTAATTATAATTTCTCATATGTTTTAGTCTGGTTATAGTATAGTACATCACGAGACTGAACCGTATAATCAGCTAGTATTATGGCTGGATAACGTGTTTGTTTCACATCATATGAGACCAAGATTTACTAATGCCTACTCGCACTTTCGTGACAAGTATTGCTAACCTAAGAGGGCTGTTAGTCATGTAACTAACTATTGTTTACTTGATGCACAGTATATTCCTGGTACAAAGATGGTGTTCCCAGGTTTGAAGAAGCCTCAAGAGCGTGCCGATCTCATTGCATATCTGAAGCAATCCACTGCCTAAGAAATTCATTTCTGAGCCATATGATTTGTGTAGGAGAGATCAGAAGAATTCTGTTCTCGAAAACGATTTTTGTTCATCCATCATCGATAAACCACTTCAAATGTCTAGTAGTCAGTCAAATAAGTCGATAAACACTCGCTCTTACGACCAAGCTTTTATGGCTTGGTAGCTATTGTTTTTGCACATTTTCCTCTTAGTTTTGAGGAAGCCTGAGAGCTAACAGCTTTCTCAGTTTTGGTGGATTTTTATACATAGATTGGTTTATTTTGGATTAATTTCTGCAAAGAGTTTCAAGATAATTTTATTGCGAGACTTCTCGAACAAGACAGGATTAGAGCATGTACAATGGAGAGGATTTACCCTCCTTTTAGGATTCTCTCTCCTCTAAGAGGAGGTCCTCTCCATTGTGGAATGGACATGGAAGATCCTTTTGTTAAGAGGAAGTTGATTACTTCCTCTAATTTTAGAAGATTTTGAGCCTAGAAGATTTTGAGCCTAGGTCCTTGTACATATAAACCTATCTTATTGATCATCTAAATAAACAATTTAAATAAAAATAATATTAACCATAAAATAATTAAAGTAAATAATTAAAAAAGTAGTATAAGAGGATATGAGGTGGATGAAAGAGATGATGATGTGTCAAAAAAAATAGAATGAAAGAGAAAAAATAAGAGGATGAAGTTGTACTCTCTATTGTACATGCTCTTATAAGGGCAATAGCAATGGGAGATTATAAGAAGTTCCATATACAATAAAGAACTTCTTACCTATTGTTGTAAGCATAAGGAACTCCTTACTCTCTCCCATCCATTCAATTCTTTACATTTACTATAAATGGACAATCCAATCAATTCCTTACATTCTCTTTTTGGCAAAACATTTTACCTTATAATCCTTATATCCTTACTCTATTTACACAAAATGCCACTACTTTTTCTTTACTTTAAGTTTGGTGGACCCATAAAACCATTTGATTTACCAATAATACCCTTATTTTTATCACTTTTCTTAAAAGTTGTGAAATCCCCCATGTCAAGGATTGAATGGATGGGAGGGAGTATTAAGGAGTTGGTTTCTTATATTCAAAACCAACTTCATAAATAAAGAAGAAGAGGGGATTGGGTGATGTAATGTTGTTACTTTTTTTACTCTCTCCATATTTTCTTTCTTTTTCTTTTTCAAACTCTCTTTTTTCTTTGTTTTTTTTATTCAATTGTTTCTTCTTGAATGTCCAATTTTCAAGCATTATTTTATACTTTTAATAAGAAAAATTATAATAAAATTAATATTAGTATAAATTATTTATTAAATAAATGTTCCTTAACTTCCGTTTGCTTATTTATGTACATCTTTGATAATTTTTTTTAATAACACACACAATTTATTACTTCCAGTAATTATGTAATCCGTATTCTATTCAAGTAACCAAAATTTATGAAAATGTTATTGAGTTAATTTATACAACTATACATATTTAATTAATGTTCATATATTTAAAATTAGATTTGTTGGTAATTAGATAAAATAATATTCAAAAATCAATTAGTCCCACTAAAAAGAAAAAAAAGATAGTATGAAACTCTAACCATTGAGATCGAAATTTAGAAGTTCCATATATAAGAAAATAGGTTGATATGGCAATAAAAAACATGATATGGAACTCCTACCATTGCTTTTGCCCTAATATGCATAATTGTGTCCTGATATTCTAACTCGTAGGGCTTGCTTGTGATGAGGCAATACTAAGGTACTGGGGCACTGTATTTGTTTGTTTTATACCTTAAAAATATCATTTTCTCCGAAGCAAGTTGTCCAAATTGGTGGGCGACATACAAGGTCAATCATGGAAGCACATGTGAAACTCCTGTGGCTGCGTGTCTTTCACCCGTGGCTTTATTACTTGCCTAATTATAAGGGGATGGAACTAGATTGAACTTTTTTTTTTTGAAAAGAGATTGAACTAGAAGAGTAGAAGTTAGAAGTTAAAAGAGAGCAAGGCCTATGTTGTGGCTTGCATGGGAATATGGGATGGACCTAATTATTAAAGAAGTAATGGTGATCAAAATGAAAAGAAAATAGAGGAGATTGATGGTTATTGACCCAAGAACTTTTTAGAGGAGTGTATTATTTTAATAAAAGTGGTGGGAATGGATTGAAAAAGTAAGAAAGATTGAATATTACTTCGTATATTAATTAAATGAAAAAAAAAGTTAGGTTGAAAAAGTAATATAAGATGTTAAAATGAGACAAAGATTAAACTTAATTTAAAAAAGAAGGTGAAACAAAAATAGTAAAGCGAAGGGGTATGATTTATGTAAAACTTATGATGAACTTTAAATTTCTTCATTTGCAAATCTTTCTTTTAAGTCATTGACCCGACCCGGATATTGTCTGATTTATTTATAACCTTTACACATTCTTGTATTAGATGATCTCACGGTTATTTTCTACGGAATAACCTTCGACTTAGACAATTATGTTTTGGATCGGTCCGATACGTCATAAGACGACGAAGCCCATTACGGAACCACATATATTGACAATCACACCGACCCTACTAACCCATTCTGCAACTGGCACAACAAGAACTAAATCGAGAGGAAGGAAGAAAGTAAATCAATGGCGTCGTTCAGCGAAGCTCCACCTGGTAACCCCAAAGCCGGTGAAAAGATCTTCAAAACTAAATGCGCTCAATGTCACTCCGTCGATAAAGGCGCCGGCCATAAACAAGGTCACTCTACCTTTCTTCCTCTTTCTCTTTTTCATCATTTATTTATTCATCTTTTATCTTCATATTCTATCATTTGTGAATTTTGAAAGATCTGTGTGTGTTGTACGGAGTATATACTACTGTGATTGCGAATATATGATGATGTAAGAGGTCTGAAGTATTATTACTTCTTTTTAATTGATTCTTTTCAATAACCACGAGCACTTAGATCGAATGCTTTATCGCCTTTGTGATCTTATTCGGTTCAAATCCGGACTAGACCGAATGCTTTACCCCCTAAAATTGATTTGTTTCAATCAATCATGCTTTTTTTTATACCCTAGGGTTATTCTTGAATAAATTCGAATATTCATAAAATGGGACGTATTAGTTGATGTTGTGGGATGCAAAGAGGATTGATAGTTGTCGAAAACACGGGTTTGATGCTTCATTAGGGATTTGAAGATGAATCTGCTGTGAAATCGAAGGTGTAGATAAGGTGATCAAGTTGGTTGGGGAGGAGGGGATTATGTTGGTTTCATGAAGGATTAGGTGATGATTTTGATTTTTGGGTGAGATTTTTGAAATGGCAAATGAAATTTGGATGTGGGGATTCGTCGATCTTTAAATAATGACAGGAAGTATTTTCTTTCTGCTGTTAATTGTACAGCTGGTGTTAGTTCGCATTTGTGATTAAATGCTTTCATGGTTCAAATTATCGTCCTGCAAATTTGATTTGTGTTTGTGATTGTGCCAGTTTCTCTAAAAGAGGTATTGTTTTAGCTCGTTTACGTATGGGATATTTGTGTGAAACTATTGTATGTGCATCTTTCCGAACTTTGTTACTACGTATTATGTTTCGTTGTGTGACGTAGAGATGTCACTGGCTCACTGCGTTTTGAAAAAAATTGATAGGGTACCAGTTTTGTTGATGTGTTTTTTTGGTGATTATTATATGTAATGCTGTTAAAAAAAGTCCTTCGATTAAAAGTTGGTTAATGCTCCCACTTATCTTTGGAGTTTATTCTCTTCCATTGTGTTATCAAATAGCTTTGTTACTTGATATGGTATGTTGCTTTACTGATTGGAACCCCAAAATCTTGAAATCAGATACTTGGTGATCGACTTACAAACCTAGCTATGGTCGCTGATTAGTCTTTCTTTAAATCTGTGGTTTTTAAATTTTAGGCTTGTACCAGCATACTGTTTGTCATGCTAACATTTATACTTGCAGTTGCTCTGCGAGTATACGATGTGCTATGTGTCCTAGTCTCTTTGTTCTCTTTAGTTGGCAGGAGTCAATATGAACACAAACTATCCAATGAGTAAAACACACTTACTAGACTATGTGACTATGTGATACTGTTACCTAGAATTTAAGCAAACTCCAGTATACAGATTTGTTGAGGGTTGTTAGAAATACGTACCCTAGTAAATACTGTATTAATCTCATGGATAACGTTCATACGTCAAACTTGCTTTTGTGTGATTGAAATTGTTGAGACTTTCTCGTTACGTCATGATTATGGAAACTCACATACCGATAAATTTCTAGGAAATGTTATCATTTTCATGTTTAATACATTACTTGTTGATCCGAAGGTGTCTATTTGCCTTTGTGGAAGCTTAGGTACTCAGCTGTAATAGCTATACACCCTATAGAACAGATCCTCTCTCTTCCCTCTCCCTCCCAAAATTGTTTCTAGGACATCCTACCCGTTATGTAGCAGCGGGAAGTGCTGTCCTTGCAATTATTGTAGCATTCATCTCATCTGTATGCAGATGTCTCTGAGTTCCATTATAAGGTCTATGGAGAACTTTTGTTGGTAGTTTGCGTGAATATTTCACTAGTAGCTACTTTTGGAGTTCATTGGCCTGATCAGTCTATTCGTGTAAGAAAACATGTCCAACATCTTCTGTTTTTCATTAAATCCTAGTCTTTTTTCATTTTAGTAGAGTTTTACTCCATTTATACGAACTTCAATTTACCATTTGCTTTTGCAATTTGCACATATGCCGAGGCACGTTTTACATTGTAAAATATCTTTCACTATGCATTAATAAAGTTTATGAAACTATGATATTCTCAATGTGCTCATTAAGACGAATCAAACAAAATCTCACGTGATCATGTGTTGTAGAGATATTTGAATTCTTTTGATTGAGGAATTATCTTCGATTATCCTATTTTGAAAGGTTGTTAGCTCGACTTTGGTGCTTGTCATCTATTAGTGGGCTTTACTGATTTTACATCCCTCTATCATTTTAGGTCCAAACCTAAATGGTCTGTTCGGTAGGCAGTCAGGTACTGCTACTGGTTACTCTTACTCTGCTGCTAACAAGAACAAGGCTGTCAACTGGGCAGAAGACACACTTTACGATTACCTCCTGAACCCAAAGAAGGTAGATCATTCATTTCATTTTCCCCCGTAAAGCATGAATTTAATCCCCATCCCCGTAATGATAAATTCTCATATGTGTTGGTCTAGTTATGTACATCACGAGACTGAACCGTATAATCGGCTAGTGTTATAGCAGGATAACGGGTTTGTTTCACATCATTTGATATGAGACCAAGATTTACTAATGCCTACTCGTACTTTCGTGACAAGTATTGCTAACCTAAGATGGCTGTTAGTCGTGTTACTAACTCTATTGTTTAATTGATACACAGTACATTCCTGGTACAAAGATGGTGTTCCCAGGTTTGAAGAAGCCTCAAGACCGTGCCGATCTCATTGCATATCTGAAGGAATCCACTGCCTAAGAATTGCATTTCTGAGCCATATTGTCTGTGTAGTTGAGATTGGAGGATTCTGTTCCCGGAAATGTTTTTTGTTCATCCATCATCGATAAACCACTTCAAATGTCTAGTATGTCAATAAGTCGATAAACACTTGTTCTTATGACCGAGCTTTCATGGCTTGGTTAACTAGCTATTGCTTTTGCACATTTTCCTCTTAGTTTTGAGGAAGCCTGAGAGCTAACAGCTTTCTCAGTTTTGCTGGTTTTTTATACATTAGATTGGTTTAATTTGGATTATATTTTCTGCAAAGTTCATCAAAGATAATTTTATTGTGAGACTTTCGTATGTGACATGATTAATTGTGGTTAGTAATTTAGTATGGAGTATGTTCGATTGGATCAAAGACATTTGATTTAACCAAGTGAGATGCTCAATTACCTCCTAGTATTATATGGAGTAATATAATGGGGGGTAATGGAGCTCAAAATGAGAATGAAGAAGATCGTGGTTAATGGTGCGAGGAATTTACGATAATTTGTTAAGTTTTGCCTCAGTCATACTCCTTTAATACAACAGTGGTAATTTAGGTAAAATGCAAGGAGAACTTTGAATTCCTTCATGTCACAATCTACTTCAAATCTTTTTCTTTCCAGATTCTGAGTTTTTTTTTGTTTTTTAGGCCAACATCCAGTTTGTGAGTTGTGACAGTTGGAAGTACAATACTCTACTATTGCCAGGATTGCATATCTTTTGAAAAGAATATTGTCAGACCATAAAAGGAAGTCATGACTCATGAACCATGATCAGGTTTGGCTCCACAATAATGGCAACATCATTGATTCATTTCTGTGCATCACTACACTTTTAACTAACTTCTGGACATCAGAGCACATAAAGTCTCTCTTGTAATGGGTATATTATCGCAAGCTTTTTGTCATGTCTCATATATAACCGTCACAAGTTTGTCATGTCTTCCAGTTTGTACGAGGAAGCCACAAGTTTGTAACGGATATGACCGACACAAAGAAGAATCGGTGAAATAACACGTTCACTAATAGTGAATCCCGGTAAAGTTGCCTAAAAGTGCGGCCCGCCCCACATTTCTCAGCCTACTTTTGGCAGCCCGTCCTGACGTAGCAACCCAACGAAAACATAAAAACTTTACAAAGACGGTCTTTAAATAAACGTATCCCATCACAGGAGGGACTTATTTCGTACCTACTTGAATAAAAAAAAAACATTAACTACTTGAGTGCGTCAGTGAGTAACAGCATTTCCTAATTTTACCAGATGTGCATCCACGTGGCTAATATCCTAAAACAGAAAAAGCGAAAACCGTTCTCTCACTTTCTCTCTCTGTCTTCTCCTTCTCCTTCTTCTTCTTCTTCTTCATCAAAGTTACGAGTAAACGAATTAATCGAACTAAGGGTTTCCTCTTCGATTTCGACTAAAATGGCGACGATTGATCCATTTCATGTGATACAGTAACTTCAAAATTTGTTGTTTTGTGGAGGTAGTGAGAGAAACAGAGTCGGACAACAATGACGATCGAGTACGATTGTTGCGAGACAGGTTTCTTCGTCAGTATTGGTGTAATTGTGGTACTAGTCGTTTTCGCAGGATTAATGTCAGGATTAACTCTTGGATTAATGTCTTTGAGTCTTGTTGATCTCGAAGTTCTCGCTAAAGCTGGTACTCCTGCCGATCGCAAATACGCTGGTATATAGTAGTACTCCGTACTATGATCTTTTGATCTAAATCCGTTTTATTTTGTTCATAATTTGATTAATTTTGAGTAATTAACGTCGTAGTTCGTAATTTATGAAGTAATTTGTTATTTTGAATGATCAATGGTGTGTGATATGGTGTAATTGTTGTGTGATCAAGAAGTTTTGCTGTGTTTTCGTCGTTTTAGGAGGAATTATTGCGGAATTTTGGTTAAGTGTGATGGAGAAGCTGAAATGGTTTGCGTCGTAAATTGTTTGCTGATTTGAATGATCCGTGGCGTGCGATATGGTGTCATTGACTAATTGTTGTGTGATCAAAAAAAAATTCTGTTTTTTTCGTCGTTTTAGGATGAATTAATGCGGAATTTTGGTTAATTGTGATGGAGACGCTGAAGTGATTTGTGTCGTAAATTGTTTGCTGTTTTGAATGATCCGTGGTGTGTGAGTGTGATACCGTGTATGTTGTTGTGTGATCAAGAAGTTCTGCTGTTTTAGGATGAATGAATGCGGAATTTTGATGAAATGTGACGGAGAAACTGAAGTGATTAACATTGTAAGTTGTTTGATAGTTTGCAATATGGTGTATTTAGGTGAAGAAATATGACGGAGTAATCAAAGTGATTAGGCTGCTTGTAAATTGAGTATTTCTTAAATTTGTATGAGGAGTTGGTGGTGGTGCTGCTGCAATTTGGTTAAATGCAACAGAGTAACTGAATTGACGCCTTTAATCGTGCTCCTCTCTTTTTGTCCAGTACTCGAATTTGTGGAAGTAACATTGCTAGCTTGTTGCAGTCATGCTTCGCAAATAGCGCAAGCATATTAAAATGAGTAGGGGTTGTTCGATTTTTTTTTTCTGTTGTAAATTCGACATGAGATAGAAATTAATCTGGCTAAGGTATTTGCTTCGATTTAGATGAGTACGGGTAGGAGAATGATTACACTGTTATATCAAACGTGAAGAGTATTTTAATAAAAGATAAACAAATGACTGAGAAGGGGTATAGAGCTAGAGGATTGAAGTGACCAATTTAAGGCGAGTGATTTGGATTGGCTTCAGCTGTCGTCATTTAATTATACGATCTGAATTCTAACCTTCAAAGATGAAACGTTCTGCTTCTTCATTGAAGGTTGGTATTTTGATCATAGGTAGCTAATCAAATAATCCTGGAGCTCTGGCCTTCGCTTTCTTTCTTTGAATAAGTTCTCGATGTACCGTGATACTTGCAATTGATAATAGTCTCTTTCTTGCACATTTGTTGTTATTTTGATTTTATTTAGGTGAACATTGCCTCAATAAAAGCATTCTATCATTTTATTGACAGCGAAGATATTGCCTGTTGTTAAAAATCAGCATTTGCTACTCTGTACCTTACTTATTTGCAATGCTGCAGCCATGGAGGTATTGTTTCTCTTGAATAATAGAAGGACTAACTTTTTTTATGATGATATATGACTTGTAAGTGGGCAACTTATTTTTTTCAGGCACTTCCCATTTTCCTCGATAGTCTGGTTTCATCTGCAATAGCCATCGTAATATCTGTGACATTGATACTTCTGTTCGGTGAGGTTGGTGGTTGAGTTTTTAGTTTTTGAAACAGTCAAATTGCGTGAAAATATCCGCTCATTAAAATCGACAGAACTGCGTGCACTTATTACTTGACTAGAGGATTATATCTCCTCAGCGCAGCATGTGCACGAGTTTAGCAACAATGTAGAGTTTAGTACAGTAGTACATAATGACAGCCTTAGACAATTATGTGTTGATGTTGATTGCTGCAAATCTGCTTTTCTTATGTTCTTTCTGGTTGCAGATTATACCACAATCACTTTGTTCTCGCCATGGTTTAGCCATTGGTGCAGCTGTAACTCCTTTTGTTCGTGTTCTTGTTTGGGTTTGCTCTCCGGTTGCCTATCCTATAAGCAAGGTGAGGGTTTATGGTTATGTGCTACATGTGAACTTTCTTTTGGGCTGCTGCCATACTGTCATTTTTTTCAGAAGTTGAATTACGAGTATTACTTCTTTTATTCGTCACACATTCTTTCATTGCTTTTCAGCTGTTGGACTTGCTTCTCGGGCATGGTCGTGTGGCTCTTTTTCGTAGGGCTGAGCTGAAGACACTTGTTACCATGCATGGAAATGAGGTATTCTTTTCATGTTCTATACAAATATGAAGAGCGTCAACAGTCTCAGTATTTTGTACCCTTACGATTTTGCTTGTTCATAATGTGAAGAGCATCCAAAAGTCTTAGCACGACAATTAATTGCTCCATTGCTTTAGCTGTTTTGCACGATCACTTATATAGTTATACTCGGAGTATAACTCATGGTAATTCCGTCATTGTATGCAGGCTGGAAAAGGTGGGGAACTAACGCATGATGAAACTACTATTATTGCTGGAGCCTTAGAGCTAACAGAGAAAACAGCTTCTGATGCAATGACTCCTATATCTGAAACTTTTTCGATTGACATCAACACCAAACTTGATAGGTTCAAATTCTTTTAAGCAGCCTTTATTTGATGTTACACTCTTTTGTTCTCAAAACTAATCCCTTCTTGTTTTGTTTATAGGGTCTTAATGAACTTAGTCTTAGATAACGGTCATAGCCGAATACCAGTCTACTATATGGAACACACCAATATTATTGGATGTATCTTGGTAAGTACTCCGCATACACTGTGTCTGGCTGCCAGCACTGGACTTGTCTGTTTGTTTTACTTCTTATGTGTTAAGTTAGTTCTGTGAACTTTAAAAAGAAAGGAGAGGACGGCGTTGGAAAATTGAAATAAGTTACTCTCATGAAAGGAACAAAAACCTAAATCACTTTTCTCCAGATTGTGATGATTTCCGCTTGTCCGAGTTCTGACAACAGTTTATCTTGTATTAATATTAGGTGAAAAACCTGTTAACCGTTAATCCAGACGATGAGCTACCTGTAAAGTGTGTGACTATCCGCAAGATTCCTAGGTATGCTGTTATATATTTAGTCTCAGAAGCAGATTACATGTTAATTTGTCTGGCAGTTCAACATATGCAAATTTAATGGGCTGAATGATACTGATGCACATATGCCCCGTAGTCCTAGTCTCTTGCTTATCTTCGTTGTATGGCATGAATTTTAAAGTTAAACACCATCAGGATGAAGTGTGTCACCTTAGATGCATGTTGGGCAAAACGTCCCGTCTCTTGTTTTAGTTCCAGAAGAAGATTACACTGGATAGTCTTTAGTTTAGTTTGATGGAGCGGGCAAGCGTTTTGAATCTCCAGGTTGACTGTTTATTGGTATACCAATAACAGATTGGGACATATTCTGTGATAATTTGACTTTGATTTTTTGTTTCTGGAGACGGGCAGTTTAACATCTCAAGCTCAAATTCTGGAGTTGGATGATCCTGTTAAACAGGGAGATAAGACTGCATCATGTTCAACTATTTAAGCTGTTCATCTTTTATCCATCTATGAGAGCGTAACGATTGAGATCTTTGTTTCTTTCATTTCCTTGCTCTTGTATTTCATTTCTACAAGGGTGACAGACTAACAGTTAGTTTCTGATTGTCGCTTATACCAACAACCTTTGGATCACATCAAATTTAGGTAAAGACTTGAACCTAGCCTACCATAGTTTTTTCTAGTTAACATAATTTCTAGCACCTTCAGCCTATTTAGTAAATCAAGTTGTACATTTCATAAGATACTTCTGTGCTTTGAATCAACTAAGATGGCAGAACAGCTTTCCTATTTTGGTCTTTGCTAAAGCTTTAAGCTCGTTGCAAATGAATGTCTGAAAATAGTCGATGAGCCTTCTACAGTCATTTGGTTGATCGGATGCTGTAATGTCTGTTATGGCCTGGGGGCTGTGTACATTGGGTATATGATTGTGTTGTTGAGGTAACATTTAATTGAAGTCTTTTGCTTGTAGGGTGCCTGAAACAATGCCACTCTATGACATCCTGAATGAGTTTCAGAAAGGGCATAGCCACATTGCAATTGTTGTAAGACAGTTGAACAAAGAAGAGATACAGCACGCTACTGGAAGTCCAGCGGATGGTAATCCTTCTTCTTCTTCCTCCCTATATTACTTTGACTCCGCCAAGTATTGGAGAGTCTCAGTCTCGGGTAACGCTAGTACACCGAAAAATGAATCTTTTCATAAAATAGACTTATCAATCAATCAACAGAGTCGGAGTAAAGTACCTTAATCTATGATCCCAATATTTTAAGAGCAGCTTTTTCTATTGATATTTTCTGCAACGGAATGAGCTGCCTAGCACCAAATATGTCTGTGTTTGACCACAGGTAGTCCGGTGAAGGAGGTGAAGGTGGTTATCGACAGTCCAGATCAGGATGAACAAGCAAATGTAAAGGAAAAGGGTGTAAAGCAGAAGAGAATACACAAATGGAAGAGCTATCCATACAGCCACAAGTCGGAAAAGGGCATCATCAAGGCCAAGAAATGGAACAAGGAAATCTATTCTAACATCTTGGAGATTGATCAGCATCCTCTTCCAAAACCCGATGAAGAAGCTGTCGGAATAATAACTCTAGAGGATGTCATTGAAGAGCTATTACAGGTTTTGTTTTAAAAAGACATTCTAGACTAGTTATATCTATTTCTGAACAGACTTAATAAATTTGGTACAAATGCAGGAGGAGATCTATGATGAGACAGACCATCATTATGAAGAATCTGTAGATAACTGACGCTTACAATTAACGGAATGCAAACATCGCTGTGTCGTGTGAGAGCCTCTGCCAACGCCCGAGTAATCTGTGAATACAGGTTGTTAGAGTCTCTCTCCGTCTCGTTAGATCAGTTAACATGTTATGCGGGTGTATCTAACCAGGGCACCGAGTCCTACAGGCTACATCTGCTCTCCATTACATAAAAACTTGTCGAAAAAAAGAAGAAAAAAGGTATAAAAAAAATTTGACGAGACATGCCAAACTAGAATTGCAAGTTATCCCATCCAATTATCCAAAGAGACGGAGACAATATCGTTTCCGGTGAAAAGTGAACAGATCTATTAATGGAAATACGTAACATAATGGAGATACGGTGACCGTGTCTATCGCCAATTGCCCATCATCTCGAAGCCATTTTGCATTATTTTTAAGCACGGCGATTTTCGTGAAAGTAATATACTTTTGTATGATGAATTTTTATGAAATATGAGTAGCTAATTGTGGTGATAGGAAAAGATATTAAAGGAAATAATTGCAGGCTGGATCTTAATTATTGATTGCATGTCTGGATTAAAAAAAGAAAGTAATTAATTTGAAGGGAAATTTGATGTGAAGCTTTGAAGGTTCATGTCCGATGTAGACGCCTTGCCGGACGTACTCTGTCCCCTCTTTTGGCCCAGCAATCTATCTTTCTTTATTTATTTGATACCCTGCACTCCTTTTAAACATTTCTTTGCTCAAATCTGTTGAAAAAAAAGATTCCAACCCTCAACACGTACATGATCTTCACCATAATTTAACAAACCGAACCTGATCTGATCAACCCGCTTTGGACTTTCGTAGGTCTACATTCAGTTGGTGACTGTTCGGAATGTCAAAATAGCAAACCAAATACGAGTAGTTAACTCAAGAAAATACAAATCAATATGAATTTGGTAAGGCAGAGTAGATGAAACTAACGGGTTATTTTTTGTCAAACAAACTTTTGATAAAAATATTTTGCGAAACATCAAAAAAAAAATTGTGAAATTCCTAACTCATGTACTCGCACAGTTGTAATGCGACTCTGAAACTTAAAATATTCATAAACTCTCTCATAAGCTCGGTTAGATAGCCAACTCCGACACTCAGCCTGCCAAAAAATTGGGTAGAACAATGGTATGCTATGTACCAACCCGTTCCAAATATGCTAACACGCTTGTCCCAGTCTACAAAATCTATGCTAGAGTGACCCGTAGGCCGTATTCACTATAAAATACAAGGTGTTTGGGAAATCTATGTATTTTCTTCAGCTCGACCAAATATAGCATCAGCACAAATCCAATTTGGGTCAGTCAATCTCGACATATGCCTTGACCACAAGACAATGCAAATAATCATCCCGACAACCTACAAATATCCTCCCAGCAACCATGACCGGTGATGAGAATATTTCTCCTTTAAGATTAATCTCTGCAAATTTCTTAACCACTTCGTTTGGTCTATCGCCTTCACTAATAACACAACTCACCGCTAGCACCAAAATCCTTCCTGAACTAGAACAAATGCAAGCCAAACTTTGTGAAGGAGTAGAAGAATCAGAAACCAACTTGATATGGTCATCTACATACCCTGAAGATGTAATCGGATCTCCGACATAGTATTCCCATAAAACAGACCCGTTTTCTGAGTCTAACAAGTATACATTCCCGTTTCTTGAACAGACAATTACTTGAGAACCCATCGACATTGACACACATGGTCCCGCAAATATTGGACCGTCTGTTTTAAGTCTCCATATAATCTTTCCTTCGATATTCACACAAATGACATCTCCATTGACTAAACAACAAATAACATTCCTATTCCCAATAGAACTACTAATACAAAGAGACCCGAAAATTGGAGCTTTAATCTCGACGACCCACATCGAAGAAAACAAAGAATCCTTCAATGATATCGCTATTAAACGACCGTTAGTGGTACCGATATAGAGTATTTCACTTTCTTCATCGATTGCAGGGGAGCCGTACACGGTCCCACCACAAGGGAACGTGTAAACACAACAATGGTTTCTATAGTCAAGACCATATAAGTTATGATCGTGCGAGCCACACCATATCAGGTGCCTAAATTTATCTACAGTAGGCTGTGACTTCACTTCACCACTGGTTTGGAAAGTCCAGTTTATAGTCCCCTTTGAAATATCGACAAAATAAATCTTTCCTTGGTAGCATCCGAAGATGACTTGAGAAAAATCCCCATCAACCACAGCTGAACTCTCGATTCTGCCATCGACTTTTATTTCCCATCGTATGAGACCAGTTCTAGCGTCGACACAAACAAACTTATGTGAATGGGATCCTATGAATACGAGTATTTCTGTTTTGTTGAAAACAACCAAGGGTGATGCGTCAACACATGAGTCCATAGGAACTCTCCATATTTCCTTCATCGTACCTTCGACGTTTCCTGGGAGTTTGACTTCGAGGGTGTCGGGCAAATGGTGTGACTCGGTTTTCTGCATCAGTTTATTGCAACGGCTGAATGAACATTCAGCTGTCACTGAGAGGGATTCCCAAGCAGATAAACTAATCGACTTTAAAGCCTTTCGTTTTTTTGACCTACCTAAATCTAATGTAGTATATTCAGAAGGCTGAAGCAAATCCTCCTTTCGAGGTTTGCGTGACTTTTCCCACATTATATGGTGGTCGACCTCAACTGTTCCGCTTTTCTCAGTAACAGCCTTCTCAAGCTGCAAAGGAGTTGGGCACATGTATATTATTCTCATGTCGACTCCTAATTTATGAGCAACATGAGCCGCTAAGAATGAATCACCACCGAATGCGAAGAAATCATCATTATCACCAACTTCAACAACCCCTAGTGCTTTACAAAAGGTTTCTTTTATATGTGCTAGGGTTTTACTTTTACTGCATTCAATATGCCCCTCTCTAGGACTATAAACTTGCGGAAAAGCACTAGACAATAATTCATAGGCAACCTTTCCGGAAGAAGACAAAGGAATTGCCTCGACGCAAACAACTTCCCTAGGAATCATCGCTGATGGAAATCTTTCTACCATCCAACTCTTTAATGATCCCAAAATTTCAGATGATTGGCTGACGTCTTTCAATACTAGAGCAGCTCCAAGAAAAGCAGGCTCTTCTTGCTTATTGAAGAAAACTACAGCAACATCGACTATTTTTGGATGTTGTCTCAACGTGTCCTCAACCTCCTCCAAAGCAATACGTTGACCATTGACCTTGACGGTTCGGTCTTTTCTTCCAATAAAATACAAGTCACCACCTTGCAGTTGTTTCGCAAAATCACCTGTTCTATAGTAACTAGACTTAGAATCTTCTTTTAGTTGGATGCAATCCAACAGTATGATATCGCCTTTAAAATAATAGCCACTAGAAACACAAACACCAGCTACACATATCTCTCCCTCATCCCGCTTCTCATCATCATTGACAATTTGTACATCGCATCTAGAGATCGGTTGACCTATAGGAACGCTACTAAGTGCCTCGAATTCAACTAATGACGGCAATCGTTTACAGTCAAAGTAAGTACAATCTCCAGCAACCTCAGTGCTTCCATAAATATTCAAGATAGACGTTCGAGGCAATATTCTAGAAAGCATACTCCATAGAGATATAGGAAAAACTTCACCACTCAACACCAACATTTTCAACGAACACTCGATCCCCTTAGAATACCTTCCCTCAAAAGTAGGAAGAACTGCCCTAATCAACGACGGGACTGCAGTTAGTCTAGTGATAGAGTACTCATCTATTACATCAACAATTCCGAACATATTTCTCTTAAACTCATCAAATCGAGGGATAACCAAAGTCGACCCCACTAGCATCGGAGCTAGAAATTCTTGAAGATGGTCGATAAAACTTATAGATGTCTTGAACAACAAAACATCATCATTTTTGCTTAATGGATACAATTCTTGCATCCATAAAAACCTATTAAAAACCCCTTCTTCTCTCCCACACACACCTTTCGGCTTCCCCGTCGATCCTGATGTGTACATTACATAGCTAAACTTCCTAGAATCACTACTCTCACATGGCCAAACCAATTCCAATTCCACACTTTTCTGCTCTACAAGTTCATCAACATCAATGCATAAAACAGGACAACTAAAATTACAACAATCTGGCAAATGGGTATTGTTATTTAGGTCAGAATTCGAAGACCCAATAATCAAATCAACATTAGAAGATGAAATCAGAGACAAAATCCGATCTTTAGGCAAAGAAGAATCAAGGGGCAGAAACGCAGCACCACATCTTAACACAGATAAAACAGAAACAACATATTCTACAGAAGGCACCATATACAGACCCAATAACTTAGTATTGAGATCGCCATTGAAGATGTTAGAAAGCTTAAAAGTGAGGAAATCAACAGCTGATAATATCTGAGAGAAAGTAAAGAACTTATCTTTGGTGTACAATGGAGCTTGTTGTTGTTCTTCAAAGTTGGATTCATCATCATGAAGGGTTTTGGGGAGTTTTTTGGTGGAGGCAATAATGGCGATTTTGGTGGGATTAGTGGATGCAGTGCGATGGAATTCATGGGAAATGCAGCATTTTGAGGGTTGTTTGGTGTCGTCACTGCTACTCATTCTATTCTGCAGTTTCTTCTTTGACTGAAGAACTTGATTTTGGGCAGAGATGAGTTCACTCGCAAACGGGTCATCCGGTCGGGTTTGTTTGTGTCGGTTTTTTTTTCTTCACGTTGGTAAGAATTGGGTCGAGTTTGGATCCGAACTTATTTATTTCGGGCTAGGGATTATTGTGATTCGTATGCGGACCAATGCGGCAATACATGTTCGGGTTGAGGCAAGTTATGTCAGGTCAATTTGAATTACAGGTTGGAATTGTTTTGCCGGGTCTAAATTGATGAGACTACAATCGACAATTTGGATGACAACAACCTACAAGGTTGACAAAAGATATGATCCTCTTTTTAAAATCGAAATCGAATTGAAAAAATTGTGAAAGTTGCTCAAAATCCGTTTTTTTTTCCTTTTGAAAAACCCGAGAGGGTTCGATTTACATAAAATCATAATTGAATAGCGATTCTGTAAGTGGTTGAAACTTCGCATTGTTAAGGTTCCAAGAGTCGAAAAAGTGATAAATCACTCAGGCCTCCCAAAATCAAAGCATATATTCTAAAAACCTAATGTGAGTTTTGCGAAACCAGTTTTCGCTTTTGATTAACAAAATACGCTGAAAAACCCGGGAACCATTTGTGGACGCCCATTTGAAACCGGGTTGGCTCCGTTTTACCAAAAGTATAAATTTTTAACCGGGATGTAATATTAGTTTACGAAACTGATTCAGATATCTGATTTTGCTCACTCTCGCGCTTGCGCGGAGTCACTTCATATGTGTTTAGTAATGATCCAAGCCCTGGACCGTTAGATTTGAGCATCTAAATGGCTTAGAAAAGTAGGGGTAGGTCTTAAAGACTTAAGGGTAGGTTGGCTTGGCAACGTGAATACATAGGAGGACACACACATTTTGGCATCCACATGCAATGTATGGTTCAATGCAAAATTGCAATGTTGTGTAATACTCTGTGTTGTATGTGGCCGACTATTGTGCAATGTGTATGATGAAAGCAATATGCTAACCATTTATATTTAATAGGGCTCATATTTAGGCCCAAAAATAGCCAAAACAAAGCTAAGTGCCCCACAAGCTAAGGCTACAATATGCAATTTGGATATCATCAAGTGGTAAGTTAGGCAAAATACAAATCAACTAAAGATAAGCATTCTAAACGTTTGTTCTTTGCCCCACAACCTCACCCCTCTAATATACTCAATATCATTTCAAGTCTTATTTAAGATACGTGTGTACAGTGTACACATATGCAGAAAATTTAGTCACGTATTTTAAATCGTTGTTGGATACACACATTAGATTCGGTTTGTGATGCTCTAAAAGTACTTGTTAGTACAACATACACACATACGTACTTCTTGTGTCTCTCGATTATTTGTGGGTGTTTATTCGATCATATATTTATCAAATCTATTTTGAAACTATTTTTTTAACCGGCAATCGAAATATCTAGATCTATTTTTTCATCAATATCTATAACTACAAATGGTTTTCTCCTCTGCCTAGTCATCATGCAAAAATTAAGGTAAATAGATGACCTAAATGATGAGAGGACACCATAGCTTAATAAGATCGAATTTGTATATATATTACTAGAGTACTGTAGCAATTAAATTTAAGAGTAAATCTGATCTTCTATGATACTGTCACATATACGCTCGTTGAATTGGGAGACACTATGTTACAATACACTAAAAACTAAAATAGTAACGATCATTTTATGAGGTCTCATAATAAGCTTATTAATTACGAGACCTTCACAGTGAAGAATTAGTGAATTTAATTAAGTAGAAAACTAAAACAAGAAATGGAATATATTGGATCCCAAATTCTTGTCTGTGATGGAGATATCCGTCATACGTTATAATGATTTAAATATGGAGTACTCCTTTACCTAGAAAAGGACCAAAGCACACGACCTAAAGTCTTTAGGATAACACGACTTCGTCATTTTCTATCTAAATGGATAATATCTGAACCGTTATAACATTACAAGGGAGACTAGCCGATGATATATATTGGTTGATCAACATTATGTATACTCGAATACAATAGACTAACAACCACCCAAAATAATGTATATGTGTATGGTCCAATATTCTTGACCTCAAAAACTAAAGACAAAGACACCCATTTCCCCTTCATGGAACAGTAGTATTTTAACATCATTATCATGCCATTACATTATTAGACAAACTAATTAATAAGTTTCTCATAATTAAATAAAATTTCTCTTTTATTTCATGGAAAAAAATTGACACATACATCTTATTGAAAATTACCTTTCACAACTTGGAAAATAAAACGTACTTTTATATGTCCTATAGATAATTATATATATTCACTTCTTTGCATTGCTTCACGTATTGAGCTATAAAACTTTGACAACAACTCGTAATAAATAGTAGAAAACTCCATAATTTAGTCCCCATTCATGCCGCAACCAAACAAACATACATATGCTAAATGTTTCACTCTACGGTTTTAATATTGGTTACTTCATACGGAGTATCATTCATTGATACCGTAAACCCAAGCTAAAAAAGTCGGATTAAGAGATGTTGTTTCATTATTATAATAAATTAAACATGATCGTCTAGGGCCAAAACATCAATTTTACCTGTATTTAATATTTATAATATAATCATAATAATTTTAAATTTTACAAAAAATATTTTATATTTTAAACGTGTCCAGAGTTCAGACAATGACCTGATCGACCTATACATATATAGCTCCGTGTCTCTCGTATATAAGTATGTTTCAAGTTATTATATGTAAGCCGGCAAGAAATGTTATGAGTCCTCACGTAGTCACGTAAAATCATTATATTTGCACCAAAAACAAATCTTATATCTCCCCCAATTATTAAATGTTTATAATATTCATATCTACTCTGTCACAACAGACAGTTAATTGATTAAATGAACAAGTCTTCTTAATTATTCAATAATAATTATAATATTATTCAATAATCAATATAACTCCATAATTCATAATTTTGTAGCACGACAAATCTTGCTTCTTTCTCCCTCTTCCAACACAAAAAAATAAAAAATAAAAAATCACAAAAAATGCAAAGAAAAATTTCAATACCATCAACATTTGCATCAATTTGTTGGTTTAGTTCATTATTCGCAATTTTATTCTTCTCGTTTCTATATCTTCATCCTAGAGATACGAACAGTTGTCTTAATACTCTTAGCATCAATGCCTCGTCGAAGACGAGTGTGGTTGATGTTCAAATGTCAGACTTAGATATTATTGAATCCGCCACTGATAATGATAATGGGTTATCGAGTGAGGTTCATGTCCATTTGACAACTCCTCCTCCCCCTCCGAGGCCGGCCTATAATAAAAATGTGTCCGATAATGTTCAAGTGTTAGACTTAGATATTATTGAGTCTAGTCACGACATTGAGGTCACTCGAAAAGATGACATTGAGCTCGTGGAGAAAGCACCACCGACGAATAAAGAAGAAGAAACAAAGGATGAAGATGAAGAGGTGAGTGTTGTTGCACCAATTGAGCAAGAACAAGAGCAGCCTCTGGTCAATGGAACAATTATTGAGCTTGTAGAAAAAGCACCACCAACAACCAAGGAGGAAGATGTAGAGGTAGATGGAGATGTAGATGAAGATAAAGACGAAAATTACGATATAATTCCGAAACTTGATGTACATTCAAACCCTCCATGGAATTGCTCTAGAGAAGAGAGGATCCTTTGGCTTCAACAAAAGCTTCAAGAATCTAAGATAATCAAGTCAACGTCAAGAACTCGAAATTTTGATAAAAAAATTCAATCATTTTTCAATAAAGAAGGTAATCATTTATCTCCTAGTTTTCCCTTTTTTATAAAGTATTATCGATTAAAATAGTTGACATCTGCATAATGACATGCTATATATCGACTAATAAATTAGATGACATTTGGCTGGTTGGTATTACAGGGTGCACAGAGAGAATCTTCTTCACATGGATATCTCCAGCAAGTTTGTTCGGAAAGAGAGAGCTACTCGTCCTAGAGAGTGTATTCAAAGCGCACCCAAAGGGGTGCGTTACAATACTCTCTAGGACAATGGACTCAAAACCAGGCCGGTCAACCCTACAACCCTTCTTGGACCGAGGTTACCGGGTCTTCCCAATAGCCCCGGATTTCCGATCCCTTTTCAACAACACGCCGGCCCAAGGATGGCTCGAGAGGCTCGAGGCAGGGGACGTGGACCCCGGGAGCGTGCCCATCACCCAAAACCTCTCAAATATTCTAAGAATGGTAGTCCTATACAAGTACGGTGGGGTCTACCTAGACACAGACATGCTGATCCTTAAGAGTTTTTCCACCCTAAGAAACGCGATTGGAATCCAATCAGTCGATGACAAGACACGGACTTGGAGAACCCTAAACAACGCGATATTGATCTTCGATAAGGGGCATCCATTGGTATGGAAATTCATGGAGGAATTTGCATTTACATTTGATGGGTTCAAATGGGGTTTCAATGGGCCTTATTTGACTACAAGAGTTGTGTCACAAGCTATTAATGATACAAGGTATCAATTCAATTTCATGTCACCTATGGCATTTTACCCGGTCGATTGGATCCGAATCCCTCGCTTATTCGAAAAACCGTATAAAAACGGTACTACTTGGGCCACGACCAAATTCAAAGAGATCGATTCGGAGTCGTATGGAGTTCATCTATGGAATAAATTTACTAGAAGATTAAAGATTGAAAAGAGAAGTGCTATGGGTCAACTAGTCTCTGAGCATTGTATCATATGCCAAGATGTTTACGATTCCTGAGCTTCAGCTTTTAGGTCAGACGGTCTTACAGTTAAAAAAAATTGAAAAGGGTTGACTTTTTGAGTACTTACCCTGGCGAAAAAAATATTGTTATGATTGGATATACAAGTTAAGACTCGTTAATTATTAACTAGAGTTTTCACCATGCGATTTGAAACGGTGATATTCTTTTGTTTATATTGTTTATAGGAAGATGAATTCACACATCTTGTAAACATAGTTCTTCTTCTTGCCTTTAAAATGTTAAAGGTTGTATTTTTCTGTAAAACAACACAAATTCACACGTATATTATTAATAATTATAACGATGCCTTCATATCTTGTGTTAGCTATATAATTTATTGTTTTTAATAAATTACATAGTATGATGTTGTTGTATGAGCTACCAATCCCATAATTTAATATGAACACCAACCTTGACCTTTTTATCATTTTATATAGTTCAACTAAAAAAATATGTAGGATGCATGTGATTTGATTCAATTACACAAGACCATTTAGATTTAAAGTTTTTTTTTCCTTTCAAAAAAAACCTCGTAATAATTTTTCACTATCTTAATAAGAGACGGTTTAAGAGGGACAACTCCTTTAAATCTCTAAAAGTTTCGAAATTTAATGTAGGTAATGACTAATTACACACGTATTTTAATAAAAGTGAAAACTTTCAAAAATTCGAACGAAATAACAAATTAGCCGAAGTAATTAAGATAAATTAAGTACGAGTATAATATATGAGAATATTGTTGATGTAACGTAGTTGGCATAATTAAGTTATGCTTAATTGATCTGTGGATAACAAAATTAAAGACACCGTATATTAAGCTAATACGCCAGGCCATGAGCAGAAAATCACATGTTGGATCTGTGGCGGCATTACAATCGGTTATAAGCTGTAGTACATCTCTACGTAATATGTATCATTGCTAAGAACCTTCCATATAATAAATCTTCGGAGAAATCGTTTCACACTACCATCATAATACCTACAAGGCTACAATACAAAATTCATATCTTCGGGGGAATTGAACAACAAATCTCATCATGTCAGTAGGGGTGGGTGTTTAATGAGACGAGATAGTTCGTGAGCAACTCGAGCTCAGCTTGGTCAAAGCTCGGCTTGTGCACGCGAGCTCAACTTGACAATGCAGCTTAACGAGTCAAGTCGAGCAACCAACGACTTGGATGAGAAGCTTGCGATCAGCTGAAATAATGTTATCAAATTACATTTTGTTCTTATTAAAAAAAATACAAGTATTAATAACAATTGTATCATGTATACAAGTATTAATAACAATTGGATTATGTCGTGGAGTCCATTTTGTTAGAACCTTCTGACGCAATATATAATAAAGTATACAACTTGTAACTTGTTTCGATCAAATTCGGCACGTTATAAAAGACAATCTTATGGCTTGCTTTTTAAAACTCTCAATTGAAGACCAAATGACTCTCATAATATACTGAGACATATTTTTTGGTGTTGGGTTTATTCAGTGCGAATATGAACACAATTTTTTCCGGGACCAAAAAGGTCGAAAAACGTGGATACTAACCTTCAAAATCGATCATTTTTTTTGTTTTTTCGAAAAGGTTGAAAGTTGTTCAAAGGCGCGAATTTTTATGAACATTACTTGGTGATCATAACATTATACGTAATAATAAATGGTAGAACCTTCTGACGCAATATAAAATAGAGTACGAGTGTACAACTTTTTTCGACGAATTTTGACACGTCATAAAAGACAATATTTATGGCTTTTAAAACTCTCTATTGAAGACTAAATGGCTCTTATAATTCACTGGGGCATTTCGTTTGGTGTAGAGTCTGTTCAGTGCGAATATGAGCAGGTTTTTTTCCGGGACCAAAACGCCGAAAAAACGTGGATAATAACCTTCAAAATCGATCATTTTTTGCTATTTTTGAGAAAGTTGAAAAATGTTCAAAAGAGCGAATGTTTTTTTTTGAAAACTTGTCGATAGGAACATTATACTTAATAGGGATTGTTAGAACCTTCTTACGCTACAGAAAATGAAGTATATATATATCTTGTTTCAACCGATTTCGACACGGCATAAACGACAATCTTATGACTATTTCTAAACTCCCTATCGAAAACAAAATGACTCTAATATTACACTGTGGAATTTTTTGGTATTGAGTTTGTTCAGCGCGAATATGACCGCCTTTTTTCCGGAAACCAAAAGAACAAAAAAACGTGGATAATAACCTTCAAAATCGATCGTTTTTTGCTGTTTTTGAAAAGTTGGAAATTTTTCCAAAGCACGAATATTTTTTAAGAAAACTTGTCGATAGAAACAATATACGTAATAATGATTGTTAGAAACTTAGAACCTTCTGACGCAATATATAATAGAGTATACAACTTGTTTCGACCAATTTCGACATGTTATAAAAGACAATCTTATGACTTTTAAAACTCTCTTTTGAAGACTAAATGACTCTTATAATTCACTGGGGCATTTTGTTTGGGGTTGAGTTTGTTCAGCGCGAATATGAGCCCATTTTTTTCCGGGACCAAAAAGACCGAAAAAAATGTGGATAATAACCTTCAAAATCGATCATTTTTTTTTGCTGTTTTCGAAAAGGTTGAAAGTTGTTCAAAAACACGAATGTTTTTTGAAGAAAACATGTTAATAGGAACAATATACGTAATAATGATATTCATTCAATTCTTTACATAGTCTCGTCATTTCCCCCTCACAAAATCAGCCCCACCTAAAGAATTGAATGGATGGGAGGGGGAGTGTGTTTAAGGGAAGGGTAATTTAGGTATTGCACAAATTCTCGAGTGGATGGTCTATTTATAGGTTGCAATAGCTCGTTATGTACAATATTAATCTTACATTATTTATCGTAAGATCGTCTTTCAAAAGACTGATAACACGTCATACATACTAGATTTTTTTTTGGCAGGATAAAGTTTGTGATGAAATCAGCAAGAGACCACAGTGTGTTGCTTTCTTTATCAAAGGAAGGGAAGAGTGTTGGAGTATGTTTAGTTATTAATATTAAATGATAATTGTGTTCTTGATGGCCTACTTAATTTGGGAAAACTGAAATGATATTCTACCTGCCTAAAATATACAGTATGTTGATAATCATTTCATCTCATTCTAAGTAGGGTTCATCAATTGAATACAATCACCCCCACTTTCAACTTCAACCAAATTAATTTAAAGCTTGAATCTAATTATTTTAAGTAATTGGTCTCTTACGAAACGATCATATGTTAATACTACTAGTCTATTACAACGTACTCGTATAATGTAAGACATGATGTATACATGAGTAATATGTTAAAATCGGTGAAATTAACTTACAATCCTAAAATAAGCCTACTACAAGATCATCTCATATGAAAATCGGTGATTAAAAAACTAGAAAAATGGATTCAAAATATGTCGAATGTTGGAACTATGAAATCACGAAGGAATAGATGAAAAGAAGAAAAAGGGTATTCCGTTGCCGGGAATCGAACCCGGGTCTCCTGGGTGAAAGCTAGATATCCTAACCGCTGGACGACAACGGAATGTTGTTTATTACACAGAAAGCAACGTATTTAATACAAACATCACTGATAATCACGTTATTAAGCTACATATGAAGTACAGTATGAATTATCCCTCACATTTTCTTTTATCATTGTTTTCATCATTTCGTGTAAGAGTATATAAACATTTTTGGGTCTCCAAACAACCTCAACCATCGACACAACTAGATAGAATTCTACCCAACTCCGGGTTTTGTTTACTCTCGCTTTCGGACTCATGTTTGTAAGCTTCGCAAGGCTATTTATGGCCTAAAACGGACCCTTGTGCCTTGTACAACGATCTTCGGTCATAGTTTCACTCTTTGGGCTTTATGAACACTTTAGCTGACATCTCCCTCTTTATAAGACACGACCCGTCTCCTATTTATGTTCTTGTTTATGTGATGATATTATTGTCACGGTTTGCCTAGGCGCTCTTTTAGATGAGAATAAATAGATAGAGGGCGTTAAGTTAAGTTAAGCTCGCTTGCAGGTTTGCTCTCAAAGATCTCGGGTCCCTGACGTTCTTCCTCCGTGTTCAAGTCAAGCCTATTCTATTCGACATGGGTTGTTTCTCGATCAATGTCGATATGCTATCAACCTTCATTCTTACTTGGGCCAACATGATTGACGCCAAAATTCGACCCATGAATTCGACAACCAAGGCCTGGTACTAAAATTGATACTGAGTATAAATAAATAAATACAATTAACAATGATGTTGTACAACCTCAATCACACATGGTCTAATAAACAACACAACCTATTGAGCTGAGCTCGATCGCTTCAATCCTTTGCTTGATCAACTCGATCTCATATCCTACGCATTCCATGTAATCTCTTGGCCCATCTTCGAGCCATGTAAGGATCATGGTATTCCCAACGACTATCAACGCAACTTCTCCTTCCACCCGAAATACTAATGCCAGCATCCAAATCAGCACCACCACCACCAACAACATTATCGTCTCTCCGATCACCAATACCCATTACATTAACTTCACCTACTCTAAGATGCTCATCCTCATCCACACCCTCAATGTAGCTATACCCGATACAAATCTGCCCACGACATTCATCCGCGTCTAGAATGACTCTCCTCTCGTCATCACCCTTAAGCTCTCCAAGTCTCACTATTCTCCTATCATCCTCATCCTCATCCTCATCACCGATTCTTAGCTCAACTTCGTGGACACTTCCCCCTCCTACCAATTCCCCCATGAGGGTCTCCACTTCATGAACGATCGACTTAGTCGGCCCCACATGAAACTGATAAACAGAGACGGGAATAATGCCCGTCTGGACAGGGTAATCTGACAAGTGCAAAATACAAGAGTAGGGGTTCTCATGGGTACGGTCCTTGAGAATCTTGATCCCTTTGTTGATTCCTTCAGAAGGATCGGCATAAGCATGGCCTGCGTAGAAAATCCGGTCAATAACCTGAAGAGCAGTGCTCTTCCCATACGACGTCATCCGCCTCAGTGGAAACACACGAGCTGCAGCTGAGGAGTAACTCACAATGGCCAGTCTATCTACCGGCCGCAAGGAAAACACCAGTAACGCCATCGACTGCTTAAGCAGCCTCAGATGCGGCCCGTTTGGGGTGGCTACAAGGACCAAATCAATTGCTGGCTGTGGAGCCAACCTAACAGACAGATAATGCGGCGTGAGAGTGAAGCAAAGGCGGCGAGGGTGAGAGGGTGGATGAGCATTGGGATCCACAGGATCATCGTCATTATACTGAGCAGTACGGAGAAAAGACCTTCTATGAAGCCGGAAAGTGGAAATGGAGTCATCGAGGAGTCGAATGATGGGATCTTGGTGGTTGCGAGAGAGGGTGTGAGGTAGGCGGGTCCACTGGGCTCGGCAGATGGGGCAGGAGACGCTGCCGTGGCGAATGTTTGATGAAATGCAAGAGAGGTGGAATGAATGGGAGCATTGTGATGTGAATACTGCTTTGCTGGGACTTGATGATTCTGTAGTGCTACTGGTGTTGAGTAACAATGGCTCAAGGCATATTGTGCACACATTCTATCATTTCATCATCAACAACAACAACATAATAACAGTCAGCTACTACTACTATCTCAACATTTCACTCACAAAACAAGCCAAACCACATATTCTGATTTCTGAACCACGTAATTCTTGTTTGTGACTGGTCAAATATTATCCATATATGTAGATAAACGCAAAGTTTTTGGTGTTACCGATGCATTCTGATTTTGTTTAGCTAGGTGGGTGATATTTGACCTATTATAACTCTGTGATGGATATACTTGTCACTGAAACAAAATATACTACTCCATACTACAGTAGTAGTTTGGTTACCTTAGTAGTGAGATTGGCAAGATAATCATCTTCTTCCTGAACAACCACATCGGAATGATTCAAACTGGGGCCGGAATTCTGCATTCAGCATCAAATATGAAATCAACTGAAAACTAGTCCACTGGGTTTATGTATGGAAACCAGAGATTTGGTTAGTTGATACTAGTAGTAGAGTAGAAAAAAGAACTTACAGTGAAAGAAGGGGAAGTGAGTGACGTAGAGCAGAAAGAAGTACAGGGGAGTAAAATGAACTTCTTCATAATCTTTCTCCACCTTGAAGAAGAAGAAGAAGAGCCCCCATTATTATTATTATTATTATTATTATTTGCAGCAACAGCACCCATTATTATTCTTGTGCTAACGGTTCAAATCCCTATTATGTTTATAGTAAGTGGAGTAGTCATAAGATACCTTAACTATATAGTCTATATAGTACAGTAGTAGTATTTAATTACTGTGTTTATTTATGAGGGGGTAAAAGAATGGTGATGGAGGTTGGTCTCATTCTACAGAATGAATTTGAATTAAAAAGATAAAGATAAAGGAGGAGCAAAGAGATTAGATTGGAAGAAGACCGGGCAAAAAAGTAAAAACCCCAATGAAAAATGAAAAACGAAAACGGGGGTTGTTGTGTTGTGTTATGAGTATGATTGTTCCTCCTAGACTAGAGAGAGGAGAGAGGACGAACACATGGCTGATGGCCCCCTCCATCTTCATCTCCATTCTTGCTTTTTTCTTTCTCACTTTATTCTTGTCCCCACATCCCCCACACACCATCAACGTTTTTTCATGGGGTTGGTTATCGAGATTTTTAGTACAAACTTCATTTGATTATGTTGCAAATCAATTTTATTAAACCCTGCTTTGATATAAAACTTTATTCTAACCCGCAACGGTGAAGTTTAGCGGTTAAAATTCGTAGTCATTACCTCTAAGGTCTCAAGTTCAAACACCTGCAAAAAAGATCTTGTAGAAATTGTATGGCTTGATGTTATATCTTCTAAACTTCATGCATATCGCCCAAAGGGTGGACAAAGGATTATTGTCAGCCAAATTTTATTTGGGTAAAAACGTTTGATTGAACATAACGATTAATACGAGTTTTGAAAGTAGAGACTATTTCCCCAAATCGAAGATCACGTAAATTAAATGACTTGCAGGGGTCATTTTTGGAAATCGGGTCAATTATTTTGACCAAAAGGAGGTTGCACTATAGAAAATGAAAAACAAGGATACCCGTAATCCCGTACCACATAGAATATCATCAAAAGAAAATAACAAAATCGGGCAAAAAGAAAATGAACAAGATGGATAATATCTCATGATAGGCTGGCTACATGGGTGAAAATGCAAAATACAAGGCAAAGTGCTATGACCACTAAAACACCATTTCAAATATACTAAGCAATGTCAATGAACGAACACCAAACATTCTCCTGCCAAAACCAAAAACCATAACCGATGCTGAAAGCAAACTGTAACCGAGTCAAAATCCATAAACGGTAACACAAAGTGACCCGTGACCAAACCTTCCAGCAAACTCCAAACACATCTATGATCTATCGCACCATCACGATGTCGTCGATCTTTAGAATCATCTTGACGCATTCTGTGGCCAATGTGATGGCGCTAGTGCTGACAAGCAGAGGCTGAACCACATTTTCTTCCAAGATGTTCGTGATCTGCCCCTTCCTTACATTAATCCCGGCATTAATCTCTCCTTGCGCATGCCTATTTCTAAGCTCGGTAACAATTGCAATTGGATTCAGACCTGCATTTTCAGCCAGAGTGTATGGAATCACCTCTAAAGCCTCGGCAAAACATTTCACACAGTAACTTTCCATTCCCTTCAAAGTCTTGGCCCATGCACCCAACTGCCTTGACAGCTCAATCTCTGGGGCCCCACCACCAGCAATCAGAAACCTCTTACTAACCAGACACCTTACGACACACAAAGCATCATGCAAACTCCTGTCGGCCTCGTCCAACACCAACTGGTTTGAACCTCTTACAAGAACGGTGGTTGTTCTTCCCATATCCTTAATCCCGGTAATCTTCACGATCTTTGACTCTCCCAGTGAAACCTCTTCAACTAAATCAGCAAAGCCCAGCTTCTCTGCCCTGAAATGTTCAATGTTTGCAATAGGGAGACAGTTTAGGGTCTTGGTAATGAACTCAATGTCATCCCTCTCAACATCCTTGATCACTAGAATTTTGGCTTTCGCCAAATAATGCAATGACAAATCAGTAACAGCATCCCTCAGAATACTCTTTTGAATCAAAAGCACGTTACATCCTGAGGCTTTAATCTTCTTAATCATCCCCAGAATATAATTCCTCTCCTCTTTCAAAATCCTATCCATCTGGGTATAATCGGAAACAACAATACTCTGCTCAATATCAGTTTTTGGGGGCGAAATCTGAAACTGAATAACCCCAATCTTAGCATTCTCCATCCTAGTGGGGCCTCCAGCAGAGTGTGATACTTTCTTGTCGAAAACCAAACCCTTGACCAGCTCAGTATCATCCACAGTTCCCCCAAGCCTCTTCACAATTTTGACATCCCTTAAATCAACCATATCTGGTTTTGCCGGATCAACAACAGATAACACAGCATCGACAGCAAGAGGTGCCAAAAGCGTGGAGTACTGGCTCACAACCTGTACACACCAGGAATGCCGACTATTTGTAAATAATACTGCAAACACTAACAAACTTAACCCACTTTACAAACCAAATAATTTCCTTTCAAATCCAAATAATGACCAACATTGACACGCTCACGGCTCAGAAGTAACACATCGTTTACAATAAAAAAAATATGACAACCACAGATGTGGTATCTCAATTAGAAACTATTGAAACATCTACTCAAGAAATCCACCTGTTTTCATTCTCAGGTTTTTAGGGAAGTGAAAGAATGTGTATGAAGAAATAAAAGCCCAAAAAAATTGAATTTTGAATCGTAATCTACTAACTTGATGATAATTCCACCATATTAATCTAGCAAACATTACGATAACCATAATGTTACCCAAATGCAGATAAATTTTGCATTTTAAATTCTTCTGTAGAAGTACCATTATGCAAAAAAAAAAAAAAGTAGCTGGTTCTCAATTGGAATTTTCTTAATAAAATAATATTGGATTTTTCTGAAAAACAAAAACTTATTAAAATAATGATGAAAAATAAAGTGGATAGAATCAGAGAACTTGGGACTAAGCATTTGTCTTATGGAGGTAGACTTACCCTTATGAAAGCTGTGCTTCATAATTTACACTCTTATTGGGCAAGATTTTCATACTACCTAAGACCGTTTTTAAGAAAGTTGATGATGTTTGTAGGGATTTTCTTTGGGAGGGTAACATTAACTACATTTCAGCTCCCTTGGTGGCTTGGGATAGAATATGTACCGAGAAGAAGCAAGGAGATTGGGTTTAAAAGATTCTTCAGTTGGAATGTAGCTGCAGTTGCTAAATACATTTGGTGGATTGCAAATAAGAATGATCACTTATGGGTGGTTAAATGGATTAACATCAATTTTTTAAAAGGTCAAGACTGGAAGAGTATTCAGACCTCATTTTAGCCGGTTCTGGAAGAGGATTTGTGCAGTTAGAGACAAGGTGCTAAATTGGCAACTGGTGGTTAAAGGTTGGTAATATGTATACTGTGAAACAAGGCTATGACTGGCTCCAACCTAGTAGGGTCAATGTGGATTAGCACAAACTGATCTGGCACAGGTGGGTTGCTTCTAAGCATTCTTTTATTGGTTGGATTGCTATAAATAGTCGACTAAGTACTAATTGCAGACTTCAGAAGTTACGGGTAAATTTGGACAGAAGTTTCAGCATTTGTGGGGATGGGATGGAGGACCAGGAGTACCTCTTTTCTGCTGTCCTTATAGTACATTATGTTTGCAGCAGGTTGCAACATGGCTGAATTTGCACATTCCGAATACAGGGACCTGGAAGTGGTGGCTTTCTACTACGTTCAAGACTAATGTTCACAGAAGATTGGTCTTATATCACATTTGGTACGCAAAGAATATCAGCAGACATGAGCAAAGGGTAATCAGGCCTGACAGATTAGTTAAGAATATGAGAAGTGAAGTTAATATTAGGCTTTGCTTTATACTCAAGTATCCTCAGATTCAAGAGACTGAAGAGTTCATGAAGTAAATGGTTGTATAGTTGCTTCTTTGATGTAAGATGTAAGTCTGCAAATGATGTACGATGACTCCAAGTTTTTAATATAATTCCTTACCTCTCACCAAAAAAATATAAAAAAATAAAGAATTTATCATTTTGAGGCGGAATAAAAACTAATTCTCAGGTTGGGGGTACATGTAGGCTTTTTGCAATCCAAACCTAAAACACCCCCACTCTAACTCACCTCAACCTAACTCACCCAAACCTCTCAACCAACCAAACACTCCACCCCATCCCACCCTCCCCACCAACACAACACAACCCCAACCCCGTTTCCACCTGACAACACGTAAACCACCTACTCTCTCTAATACAGCCCCAACAGGAGCTTTTTTAACATAGGAATTGAGCATAGTAATCGATTGTAATGCCAACGGAAACTGACATCTCTCACTAAGCCCCTTCTCATCGAGCTACACATCAATGCGATGAAAAATAGTGGGATGCATCATTCCTAGGCCTTGAGAATTCCCCAAAAATGAACTAAATCAGGTATGCTTAATTGCTAAACTACAATGCCTATTTAACCGTTTGTTTGTTAAGTAACACATCTATAGTTATCGCGCCACCAAAATCAAAGCAGCTCTCAGTTTAACATCTCAGTCATGGGAGCCTCACAAGTCACAAGTCACAACAACCACATACTCATAAATGAGAAACACCACATCAAAGCAAAATCATAAATTAACGTATTAACGCCCTCTTCTTTCCCGCTTATTTTCAACTCCGGCCAATAATGTTCATCCTTTTTCAGTATAGTTAAGCTAAGTCCAGCCTCATTCATTTTTCAAATCAACGCGCTTAGTTCAATTCAATTTTGTTCAACCCCATTAGATTTAAACCCTAAGTAAAGCAAAAGGCTTATTCATGATCCAGAAGCACCAAATTATATCCTTCGACAATTGGGGGCCCAAATCAATTAAGACCTAATAATTTACCGGTAGCGAAAGTAGATTCAATCAAAGCTAACAATGAAGATCCGGAACAGAAATGGTTATGAATGAATGGAATATACCTTGCTATTAAGAGAAGTGGAAGCGGACTTAACCAAAGACTCATTATCAGAAAGCTCAAGAGGAACAGCCATGGCAGTCAAAACCTCAACAGCCTTAACAGAAACCTTATAAAGAGCATCAGAGATAACAGTAGGATGAATACCACGAGACAAAAGAGAAGAACACTGCTTCAACAAAGCACCAGCAATAACAACAACAGTAGTAGTTCCATCTCCGGCAACGGAGTCCTGCGACTTACTGAGCTGAACGAGCATCTTGGCCGCCGGCTGAAGAACCTCCATCTTCAGAAGAATGGTGGCGCCGTCGTTGGTGATGATCACCTCGCCCGACGGCGTCTGGATCATCTTGTCCATGCCTTTCGGACCCAGGCTCGTTCGAACCGCGTCCGCCACGGTTTGGGCCGATAAGATGTTTTGCTGCCGGATGTCTTCGGTTCGCTTGTTGTCTACGAATGTCTCCGATTTCTGGGTTCGTGTTGCTGATGCCGCCATTTTTACTCAGTGAACAAGCAAACCCTAGATACGAAATTACAAATTGAAAGAGAGAGAGAGAAGAGGGGGAGGAGAACTGAAGAAGGTTAACGAGGGTTCGCGTGGTTGGGAGTCTGGGACTGATGCTATCGAATATTGGGCCGTGGGCCTGGGCCCATAAGGTTTAACGATTCCAATTAGGTTGTTCAAAAAGTGGTCTGGATCGGTCACATGTCGGTTTAGTCTCTGGGTCTCCAAAAAATTGGTAATCAGTCTCTCGTCCGGTCTAAACTTTGAATTAATTATAAGCTTTGTTTATTTACGGTCTGGTCTGGTCCAAACTCAAAAAAATCGGTTATGAGAGGGTTCAGTCAGGTCATGTTCGGGTTTGGACCAGTGAATATCCCTAAATTTCCAACAATGCAAAGAAATATGTGTAGTACATTCATTTTCGAAGTTGGGGTCGACTTTATAATTTAACGAGTCAAATCGAGCTACCATCAATTAAGGGCTTGAAAAGTTGGCGACTGTATTGAATTAATGTGATAACAGAAGTTGATATCATCTTTTATTTTAAAAGATTTTGTCTACGGTAATATTTTTGTATCTCTCTTTCAAAATCCAACTTATTAGAAAAAATCTAAGGAAAAAGAATAATTTAATACCTATATATGTGAGCTCGGTTTAAGGGTCGCAAAACTTGATTATGTGCTCAATCAATTTATCAAACTTGGGCGAATTTGAGATCAGCTTGAAGTCTAATTTTGATTAATAAGCACAAGTCAAATAACATCAAGTTCGTATAAGATTCGACTCGTTTATTATCAAATTCTCTTTACCTATGGTCAAATGAAATAATTGTAGACGAAATGTAGTTCATTTGACACACAATTATATTAATTTGATAAGACTTTGCTCCTTTATATTTTGAGTCGATTAATTGGATTGAGATTAGATCATCTAGATTTTATTCATCACACGTTTTCAAATATAAGTTGAAGTCAACGAAAGATGGCTTTAAATTAATGAATATACGGGAGTATATACATAATTAAGCATAATTTTACATTACAATAATACCAAGTACTATTACAAAATAACTAGTTTGAGCTTCATGCAAATGTACGATTTATTAAACGAATAATGTTTTAACAATAAGGATAACTTTTAAAATAACACACCCGATGATGTACATAGTAGGTTAATTTAAAGTATTATTAGTATGAAATATTTTGTTCTTTGTGTAAGTACTAGTATACTACTCCATTATCTTTTATTATAAGAATTTTGGTGACAAATTTTACTAGGTAATAACCCATATAAAAAAATTGAAATTTTAATGATCATACTCTACATAGCCAATAATCAGTCAACAACTCACAACATATACACGTTATTGTATTTCTAGGACTCGAACTTGACATCATACATTCATAACAAATTAAAGAATGATATGTCGATATTAAGGTATACGTACAAGTCACAAGTGTACAATTCAAAGCTCGATAAAAAAATGGTGAACCATAACACGTAATTAATTTCATTATTATAAATCATATGAATTAATTAATTAATTAATTAGAAACTTAATCTCATTTGATGATCATGCACCTTTCCTCATCATCATCATTCTAAAAACAAATCAAATCAAATCAAAATATTATATAATGAACCATTGCATCTCTTCTGCCCTAAACAAATTAAAATTTACTCCATTATTATTACTCTACTACTACAAAATTAACAAAATGAAAATAACAAATTGTTCTTCTTCAAAAAAAAACTTTCTTACAACACTATTTTTGTGTGTTTCACTTGTAGCCATATTCTTCTATTCCTTCCTCTACGTCCAACCATGGCAACACAATCATGTCGATTTCGATATTGTTACGATTAATCGTTCAATAATCACAATTAATACGAAAACCGCCATCATTATTCATGGTTCATCATCAATGGCATTAGTTGATGATGATGATCTTTTGTCACCTCCTAGAAATGTCACGGTTCAAGAAAGAATTGCATGGTTCATTCCTAGGCTTAATAAGTCAAAACTATTGGAGTCAACGGCTAAGACAAGAAATTTTCATGATAAAATAATCGAATTTTTTAGTCAAGG
This sequence comes from Agrostemma githago, assembly GCA_958450325.1. NCBI lineage: Eukaryota > Viridiplantae > Streptophyta > Magnoliopsida > Caryophyllales > Caryophyllaceae > Agrostemma > Agrostemma githago. The sequence continues at coordinate 67,481,077 of OY288252.1, read as the reverse complement.
TAATGATAATAATCATACAAGGTGTGAGGTACAATTCTTCATGATATGGATTTCTCCTAGGAAATTATTTGGTAAAAGGGAGTTATTGTCCTTAGAGAGTGTATTCAAGGCGCACTCTTTAGGGTGCGTGGTTATACTCTCGAAGATCATGGACTCTGAGCCTGGAAGAAGAGCTCTCGGACCAGTCTTGAGTCGAGGATATCGTGTTCTTCCTGTGGCTCCGGACTTTCGTGTTTTGTTTAGTGATACATCGGCTTTAGGATGGCTCGAGAGGCTTGAGGCAGGGCTCATTGATCCCGGGATAATCCCTATCACTCAAAACCTGGCAAACCTTCTACGACTAGTGGCGTTGTACAAATATGGAGGGGTGTACCTAGACACGGATGTTGTGATTCTGAAGGATATTTCGAGATTAAATAACTCAATAGGAATTCAAACGATGGAGGATAAAGCGACCAATCGTTGGACTACATTGAACAATGCGGTGTTGATTTATGACAAGGGACATCCTATATTGTTGAAGTTCATAGAGGAATTTGCTTATTCTTTTAATGGAAATAAGTGGGGATTTAATGGACCGTTTTTGGTCACTAGGGTTATATATAGACGCAATCGTGACAAGAAGATTAAGGTTAATGTGTTGCCTCCGATGGCATTTTATCCCGTTAATTGGACTAAAATTCGACAATATTTTCGAAAGCCAATAGATGTGAATGAAATGAAGAGGGATGAAGAGCAAATGAATCAAGTTAATAGCATGTCTTATGGAATTCATCTTTGGAACAAAGATAGTAGAAAGTTAAAGATTGAAAAGGGGAGTTTGATTGAGAAGTTAATTTCTGATCATTGTATTGTATGCCAAGGTATATAGTACTACTATGCCATAAAATGCACACAATACATTCAAGTGTCTATACAACTCAATTACTCAACATACTAAAACTTAGTTAAAATTCATGTGAATTTATTTATGCACTTGTAAACTAGCTAGTTGTGTGTATATATAAAATAGTGTCGTTGGTTTTTTTCTCTAAAGAAATGCATACTTGTCGCAGTACAATAGAGGGAGAATTCGAACCTGACACTTACTATTCACAATATCTCTACGACTATGCCTCTAACCACTGGACTAATGATGGTGTCTCGTTGTAATAGTTGGCATTCACAAATTTGAATTACACTTCCAAGTCTTATTAGTCTATTGCATTTTCATTGGGACATCTTTCTTAGAGATGGAAGTTGGTACGCATGTCAGTGGATTAACATAGTCCAGCACGACTCACAACCAAATACAAGATACAAGTTCACTTTGGCACCGGACAACACGTCATGGGATGTGGGTCATGCACTCATGCATTCCTCGAAATTTGAGAAAGAAGATTGTGTCTAACTCAATAGGCCATAACTTACCCATACACACTTTGGCAGCCCGAAATGTAAATAAACAAGTTTGAAATGCACCCATGCCATGGGTCGTGGGTTGTGCATGGTCGCCCTTTCCATCCACTAGCACAACATTGAACCCACTTTCACAAGTGTCTAGGTCGTATCATTTTCTCCTCCAAACACGATGAACTAACACGAGTCACTAGTCAACGTAACTCACTTCCATATTTATCCTTGTCAAACTCCTCTCAAGGTGATCATCTCTCATCAAAAGAGATGAAAGAGCTCGGTCTTAGTCTCAGTCTCAATCTCGGTCCTATTCTCGACCAATCTAATTTTCTGGCCAAAAAAAACCAAGGACTAAACACACAGAATAATTTTTTTGAGTATATTACCCCTCAAATTTGCGCGTTGTTTAAGTCAAGCATTATTCGTACCAAAAAAGAGAGTAAAAGACAAAGCATTAATACAAGGGAAGGGACCCCATTGTTTGCAACGGCTAGTTTCTTAGATCTCCCTTCAAACTGAAACTTTATCCTCAACTTCCTTCCTAAGCTTTTTTATGTCCAAAACCTCACGCACTTCACATTTCTACTCTCTTCATTCTCTTCACTCACTCACTCACCATCCTCGTCTTCGTCTTTCGACAAATACACATCAAAAATGGACGACATTTCACGACTCCAGCTCGAGCTTGAGCTCGAGCATTCGTGTGTTAAAGAAGAGGATGATGCCAAAGATGATCTAGAGTTTTATGAAACAATTGAAGCTCCCAAGTTCGTTGATTTCACCCGTCCTAATCATTTCTGCCCTGACGATCGATACTGGTTCTGCTCTCGTCTTGGTTCGTCCCCTTCTATATATTCTCCCCGCTGTGTCTGTTTCATCAAATGTTATCTATTTGACCCGTTTTAGTAGTAAAACGTTCTATAACTCGTCTCAAAACAAGTTAATCACCCATGTATGTAATTGGATCGGGTTTAAATATGACATACATGAACCCAAAGTCGACCATAGCCGATCTGTTTGTCAGGTTTAATGAAGAGGATATTTCTAATTTCTAAAATTGTATGGTGTTCTTCATTCAGGATGCAATCAGAAACATGAGGAAGAATTGGACTCTGAAGCCATATACAAAGATTTTGTCATCCGGGTTCGATTTTCTATTACTTTTTTTTATTGTTTCTACTTCTTTTTTTGGGAAAAATGAAGCAAAATTGACGCGAAAATCTGGTTCGATCTTTGCAGGTGATGGCAGCAAGAAGTCCTAATGTTCGATTTCAAAGAGCTTTAACCCGGAAATCTCCCAGGTATACACAGTAGCTGTTCTGAGTATTTGGGTTCGACTGACATGAATTATAAAACGAAACTGTTAGTAGAATTTTAAAATGAAATGCAAGTATTCTAACAAAAGTCGGTTTTATGTATATCAGTGACAGTAAGAAATATCCAATGTCAGCACCTCCAAAGTCTTCAAAGTCGAGAATACCGAGACTGGCTTTAGTTTCATCCGTCTCTAAGCAGCTTATGTGTGGTACCCATGTCGAAAAATGTACAATTGAAATTGCACCTCCAAATCCAGCTCCAAAGCCTAGAACAACTAGAGTAAAGCATGTTCCTGCAAAGTATATGGCTTTTCCAAGAAAGAAAAAGGGAAGTCTGCCTAAACCAAATGTTGTTCAGAATGCCAAGAATTCAGAGAAAACCAGCATTATCCTGCAAAAGGATAATAAGGTTGTTGCGAAAGCTTTGACGTTTGGTTCGCCTAAGAAAGCTGTGAAGGCGAAAACATCTGAATCGACAACTCCTGTCACCAAGTTATGTGAAGGAGTACAGAAGCTTGCAATTACTAGTGAAAAGAAGAGAATTACTCAGAAACCAAGTGATAGAAAGTTGTTGCCTTTTGATGCATCAAGGAAACAACCAAGTGGATCCTGTAAGGCAAAAACACGGAAAGAAAACCCGTCTTGTTCGATTATGGTAAAAAAGCATGAGACGAAGACTGCAAAGTCAAGAACAGCAGAGAAATCTGATGGAAATTCGAGTAATATGGACTCAAACATATCTGTGGAAGAACCAACTTCATCTTCAGAACGACATTTGACAGCAGGAAGTTCAGATTGGACTTCCTCAGCAACTCTGGATTCTATTGCGTTTCAAGAACCGAATCCAACAAGCCACAACAAAGGGTCTAAGGATAAAAAAACTGAGGATGATTTAGAAAATCAGGATCCAGGGTTCGCTGTAGAAATTGTGGACAATGATGACAAAGAAAATGCAGTGAACACAGACAACATCAGGTGCGTGCTAGTGACTGTGATTTGTCACTTTAACTGCATTGTATTGTATGAATTACCTCTGATTTAAATCTTCTTGATATGACCAGGAACGTGGACAGAAACATTCTCAGTAAGCAGACTGCACCTGCAACATCAAAGGTGAAAACATGGCGGCTTTTCTTTTACTCAGTATCATACTATCATATGCATCACTGCTTATCACTGACAAACTATTGAATTATTGATCCAGGGCAAACGAATTCATAAAATTCAAAATGGCGACATGAAATCAGTGAAAGAGAACTGTCCTGTTGTCATTACCAAGGAAGTGAAATACAAGAAACTTAAGCCTACAAATCCGAAGCCTTTTAGGCTACGAACCGATGTGAGAACTTAACTGAACTCAATCATTTGCTCTTGCTTCATATCGTTCTGATCTCTGATTCTGATTAGCACTTGCTCTTGTCCAGGAAAGAGGGATCTTAAAAGAAGCAAACTTGGGGAAAAAGGTCAATTCTCGAGAGAACTCAGCTGTAACAAGTGAAAACTTACAGCACCCTGAAAGTGGAGTATCTGCTGCAACACGAGAAAAGGCATGCAAGAAAGTCGAGGACAAGACTCTCATGAAGGTTCAGTGAGGCTCCTTTTGCCTGTCTTTTCTGCTGCTATATTTACATAAACCTTGATGCTTATGAAATTTTCTGATACCATGTTATTTCAGATACCAGTTAAAAGTATATACAAAAAGACGCCGAATGAAGCTGCAGTCATGTCAGGCACAGGCAAATGTCCTTCTTACAAACAACCATTACAAGCCCAAAGGTGTGTAGTGAGCTTGAAGCCCTCTGATTTTACTAGAATGTACTGTAATACTCTAAGATGAAGTATAAGATTTGGAAGTGTCCGATTTCCTGCAGGAAAACGAAGTCTCAAGCGAAACCAAAGGGATCAACACAGACAACAATGTCAAAACTCAAAACGAGAGGGATCAAGACAGCAACGTAAGGACAGTCCCAACATAACATAAAGCTTCTGTGCATGGAAACAAATTCTCACAACATACAATTACAAGATTTCGAGACTTTCTTCAAGCTGTTTTAACCTGTTTTTTTTCCGAGTTAGTGTGATAGATAGGTTGTTCAATTGATTCATTGAATTTCTTGATTCTAACAAGAACAACACTACTAATTAATTGTATTGTAATTGATCATACATGGATGCTGTAGCCCTTGTGCACTTCTCCTCTACCATTAGAGGCTTGTTCCTCATACCCTGCAGCAAAATGCCAGTATCTCTGAAAAAAGTATTGTGTCATAACCTAGGCCGAACCCTGGAATTCATATGGAAGCCGTCTTAGCAGCAACTTATTACACAAAAGAAAATAAATGCACCACCAAGCAATAAAATCAACCATTCGTGATATTTATAAATTAAATTTACATATATATATGAACTATCTCCACAAGGGTAAAATGGGAGCAAAGGTTTTTTCAGGCTACAGTAAGTAAGTATCAGAGAGGGTCAGAAAACAAGAAAATAGTTTCATGTTTATAACTTATCTATGTTCACATCAGAAAGCAAACCGTGTACACCTTACAGCGTAAAAGGGTTCACTGGCTCGTAGACTATAGGCACTTGCGTCATTGTAACATTACCCGACAGGACACTGGGTGCGATCGAGTCCTCTATCATCACAGGATTAACCTGCATCACCTTCTCTGGCACAACTTTATCTCCTTCGACCTTGGCAAGCACCTCGAAATGCATCTTGACTTTCTCAGGCTTTGTTTTCCACTCAGGAAACCCTTCAAAACTCACCTCGTCTGCCTCACCGAGCATCTTCTCTACCCCAAACCCTACTTTCAGAAAGGTTTGAGAAGATACGTCGGCCTTCAAAAGCCTGAATGAGCCTTTCTTGTGGGCTTTAGGGCCCAAAACTGAAAATAACAGTTTCTCGAGACCGACCAAGTTTGAGTGGGATCCGTTCAGAGAGATCACGGGCCACAATGTGGTGAATTGGTTTGGTGTCAAAATAGTAGGTACTTCGTACGGGAGATTGATAGCAGTGGTGGGTTCAATGGCGCCTTTGTTGACCGATGGTGAAGACAATTCCACAAGGCCGGGTGCAAGGCGCTTGAGCTTTAATCGGTTAGAAGAGGATGGTGAAGGAGAGGCGGATGTGAGTGAGGTGGGGCCTACCACACGAAGAGAGAGAAGTGGGGATTCTTGACCACGGGAAAGACGGCGAAGCTGCTCTGCTAGACTTAGAAGACCAGAGGCAAACCCGCTTTGGGTTGTGTTAAGAGGAAGTGGAAGATCGAGAGGCTGGCGCAAGCTGACTGATTTAGCGCCCTTAACTGTGACCACAGCACCTTCGGCAAGAATGACTTTTCTCAATACACCGGCATCCACATCATGCTGCCAAAGAAGGAAAGCAACATTAAACAACAAACAGAAGCGGCATCAATGATCAAACATAACTTGTCTGAAAACACTGTCTATTCCTCGATTTTGAGATCAATCAAGTCTTTTCCTCAAAGTCTTATGGTGACAATTGTACACAAATCGGCCTCTGACCGCTTGTTTAAAAGTTAACGACTTTAAAGTCTTCTGCATTCAAACATTAACTCGATTTTCCTATTTCTATGTCAAACAAGCAATCGTGTGACCTTCTCCACTCGAAAAGATATCAAACACGGGTAAATAACATTCCAAATGTCGTAACAATGAAATCACAGTGAGTTCTTCCTTCAGTTCAATTCAGCCAAAAAGAACCGGACCTTAGCGTTTCTACCATAGACCGACCAAGCACAATTCAACCTTAAAATGCAAAGTAAATCAAATAAAGATATAAAAAGGGAGAGCCGGAAATTGAAGAAATTTGGCAAATCGACAAGAGACATACCGGCAATGAGATCCTCATATTTTTGCCATCCTGTATCCAAAGCTCCATAGGACCTGCAAGCTGAAACGGAGCTAAAACCGAATCCACATCTTCATCCTTCTTTTCAACCAACCCGTTCTCCTCACCGGGTTTGACAGGCTTTTCAATTCGGAAAATAGGCAAATCGACAAACTCCCATCGATTTACATCCTCAAGAAGCTTCACTGGAAGAACCTTATTATCGATTTCGACATCAAATTCATATGCTACTGCTTGTCCAACCAATATATCTTTCACATCAAACCCAGATATCTTAAAGTTATCTGCTTGAAACCCTAATCCCTTTACAATAGCTTCCTTCAAATCCTACATACATTAATTGCATAAATCAAGATCCATAAATTCCAATAAATACAAGATATGTTATCCACAGACATTAATTGTTTCTAAAAATCAAACAATTAGCCATGAAATACACCCAAAATTAATTGAATCATACAAAAAGTTGATGAATTCAACCCTAAATTGACAGATCAAATTATTAAAAATTACAGGAAAATCAACAATTAAAAAAAGGGGGGAAATCGATGGCTTACAGAGATTGCTTTAGGGAAAGAGGGATTGACATTAACATCAGGAGATGAAACCAGAGCCCATGAAAAAGGTAGCATCACCATTGATAACACAAGAACATAGCCTAAACCCTTGAAAATCAATTTAGGACCCATGATGAAATTAACTACAATTACTATGAAATTAATCAAAAGATTTGAACTTTGTTGAATTTAACAAAGAGGGATTCAATTAATTATTGAAATTCTTAGGTGGTTTTTTGAAGATTATTTGAATAATTGGCGTCAAAAATATTTCACCACCCAGAAATCGTGAAATTTGTGTTTTTAGAATTTGATTTATACTGGTATGTGTGAATTTTCAGGGGTGGAGAATGTTCTAGGTATGTGAGGTGGACCAATAGGGTGAGACTTTGATGTGGTTATGAGTTGTATTCGGCTGACGTGGTTGGATTTAATGGATAATTTATGTTTTTTTTTTTTTTTTTTACTAAAACTCAAATTCGTGTGTGTCAGTGTGTTACTCCCTCCGTTCAAATCCACTTTTCACGTTTATAAGTGAGAATATAGTCATGTGAGATAATATAGTCATGTGAGATTTTGTTTGATTTGTCTTTATGAATACATTATTAATATCAAATTTTTATAATTTTTGCTAATGTAAAATAAAAGATATCGCTAGTACAAAACGCGACTCGACAAATGTGCCAAAATGAATAGTGAAGAGTGGATTTGAATGGAGGAAGTACTACTTACTAGTCATCAGACAAATCAAATACTCGTATCGTAATAGATACGAGTAACTGGTATAGCTCCTTGCACTATATAATTCAATTGTTGTTAAAAAAAAAATCAATCAATATATATATAATTAAAGGAAGTTTTTTTTCGAGAGAATCCAACTTTTATGAAACACTAAGAATTTAAATATTATATCCATATTAAAAGTGGATATGATAAATACTACTTCTATTTGTTTTAGTATTAGATAATAAATAAAATTTGTTTGAATTTAAATATTAGAAAAAATAATCCTAACAACCCTAAGACTCAAACAATTATCATTATATAAATCATCAATTATCACCCCAAAAAACAACAAAGTTTGATATAATTACCTATTAATATAAATAGATATGCATATTCAGTTCGGAGTATATTTTATTAAGATAAAATTATCCTACATATAAGTAGATAGGAGTATATTTTATTAGGATGAAATTATCGTAATAGAGTTAGATTTACATTTTTGATAAAATGAGTGTGAGAAATTACAATTTTTTGTAAAAAAATATTACATATCGTTTAACAAAAAAAAAATATATACAGTAAAAATTAAAAACTAACTACATTGAATCAATCAATAAAGTTAAACGAGACATTTTTCGAGCGACATTGATAGTGTTCAACAGTTTTAGGATTCTTAAGTACAAACTTAAATTATTTATCATATTCAAGTGTTTAAGAAGTTTGAATACTACAATGCAAATTTGATTAAACTATTTTAACTAATTCAAAAATAAACACTTAAATAGAATAATTGATTAAATAATTTAAAATAAAATGAATATAATTGAAGTTTTTTTCGAGTGACATGTAGTCTCAAATATTTTTAAACTACATAATTTGTTTAACACAAATTATACTATACAACCGTTGTACCGTACGACAGACTAAATTTATGGCAAAAAGTTATCACTTTAGGTTATTTAATGACCACTTTAGGTTAAATAGTGACCACTTTTTGATACGAAAAAGTGGTAACTATTTATCTGAAAGGGTAACTGGCTAACCTAAAATTGTCACTTTTTATCATATATTACACATATTTATTATTGTCGCACGGTACAACGATTGCACACTATAATTACTGTTTATTTAAATAACTTTATACATACCGAGTTAGAATACAGGTTGGTTCAAATATCAGTCTGGTTATACGGATCACGAGACGAGTTATGTTTAGCATACGGGTGAAAAATAGTTAAACGCCAATTTTTTTTACCTTTTTTTAGTGAAAAATACGAAGTAATATTTTTGATATTAACTTCTTATTTATTTTAATAATATTATTTTATAGACCTTGATTATAATGTTTATATTTCAATGAATTTTAAAATTATTTTATAACTATTTTATTACCAAAAGGTAAAAAAGTGTTGTATGAAATTGAATCTCCGTATTAGTTTATATTTGTAATTTAAAATATCGATTCATGAATCAAGATTTAGAGGTTTTGAATCTTGACCTACCAATAAACTGGTTGAACGTGTCAGATTTACAAGTCAGGTCAAGTTTTGTCAAGTTTAATAGTAACGTTACTATTTAATATGATAATACAATTTTAGTCTCCCAACAAGTGTATTAAATTGAATATTAGTTGTTTATATTTGTAATTTAAAATATCGAGTCACAGATCAAGATTTAGAGGTCTTGAATCTTGACTTACCAATAAACGGGTTGGGCGGGTCGGTTTACAAGTCAGGTCAAGTTTTGTCAATTCTAATAATAACGTTACTATTTAACACGATAATATAACTTTAGTCTCCCAACAAGTCTTCCATGTGACGGGCATATCCATCACAAATTTGCGACGCGACAATCGCTACCCATGTGGGTAGATAAGACAAAATATGTAGTCATTTCCTAGCCATTTTGCTTTTGTTTTTTCTACTCCGATCCACGTATGTAATACTTGACCCGTCGCAAGCTAAGAGAGAGTAATGTACTTCCTCCTTCCATCAATATTTTACCCATTTGATTATTTTATACCACCTAAATGAATATATAATGGGTATAACACTTATAAAAGGAGAAAGTACTAAAATTGCTCTCTATATAAAGTAAGAATTTGTATTAGTCTATCTATGTACAACTGTACAAGAGAATAATGTACTAAAATTGCTAAATAGTTTATGTTAAGATTAGACAAAAAGTTATATTCAAATAAAAGAACAATATATACTATAATTATTACATCGAATAACTAAAGTTTTAGCAAAATCTAGACATATTAATATGTTGGCTTGAGCTGAACTTTTAGAGTAAGGTTTTGTAATATCTTTTTTCCCACGGGTTGAATAGGTCGGTCCAGGTCATGGTCCAAAATTAAGAGGTCATTTAGGGTGTGTTTGGAAAGATTGATTTGGAAAGAAAGGGAGGGGAGGAAAAGTTAGCGAAGCAAATTCATTTGTTTGGTTAACAAAATGGGACGTAGGGAGTTGTAGGTGAAAGTAAAATGGATTCCTCCATTTCTCTCTTCCAAAACAAAATATTATTTCCCCTCCAAAATTGGAGGTAATCATATGTGGGTTCGACCCATACATGGTCCGAGCTAAATGTAAAATTTTAACCCATGGAGAAGCGGGTTTGGGACGTGTTCGCGGGCCGAACGGGACGGGTCAATCGGACGGTACGACCCATGATCAGCTCTATCCAAAATAGACAAAATTTTGAGGAAAAATGTATAATCTCCATTCACCATCCCCTTCCCGACCATTTCCCTTCTCTCTTTCCCTTTCCACTCTCTTACCTAGGGATGACAGTGGGTCTAAGACCCGACCCAAACCAGGCGGGTTGGACCCGAATGGTTCGGGTATGGGTCTAAATTTTTCAGACCCGATAGGCATGGGTCGGGTCTGGGTCCTCCCCAAAAAATTCGGGTAAGGGTACGGGTCTGAATTTTGGGACCCGTACCCGACCCGTAGACCCGTTAAAAAAAAATTAATTCATTAAACATACCGAGCCGTGACTCATTTTATAATATTGACTGTGACGAAATGTTTATGATTTTTTCAAATCAATATATATAATTAAAGAAAGCTTTTTTTTTTCGAGGGAATCAATATATATAATTGTAATTTTGGACCGTGACTCGTATAACCTGACCCATATCCTGACTCCACTCGTATAACTCGACCCGTGAGCCGACCCGCTCGACTTGTTTGACTGGTCTAGTGCCTATATTGATTACTTACTTACTTGAATAAAAAACGATGTTCATCAAAGTAGTAGGTCATGTATCTGTGAGCAATATTAATACGTCACAATTCATCTGTGAACATTTAGTTTATCTACGTTTTTTACTTTATAAGATTATAATCATTTGACTTTCTACATCAAATACTTTGTATGTGTCATCATCTCGCACTATATTCGACCCTACCCGCTCGACCCATTGTTTTTAGGGTCATGAGCCCTTTTTTCCTGAGCCGCGACCCATTTGACCTAAACAATTCTAAAAGCTTTAGTCTAAAAGCCTAGTTCGACTCAATCTATTACTCTGTCTAGATTTTGTTAAAACTCTAATTTTAATTTATTAGTTATTCGATATAATTAATTTTATATATTATTCTTTTATTTGAATATAACTTTATGTCTAATCTTAACATAAATTATCTAGAAATTTTAGTACGTTACTCTCTTGTAAAGTCGTATATAGGGAGCTTAACAGAAATTCTTACTTGTGACGGATATATTCGTCGCAAACTTGCGACAGGTCAAGTACTACCTATATGGGATAGATAAACTAAAGCAAAATACTTAATAAATGACACTTTGTTTTGTCTTATCTACCCAATGGATAGTATTTTCCCCGTCGCAAGCTTGCGATTCTGTGACAGATATGCTCGTCACAAGGAACACTTGTTGTTGTGTTATCGTGTTAAATAGTAACGTTACTATTAGACTCAACAAAACTTGACCTGACTTGTAACACGATCCCCTCAACCCGTTTATTCATAGGTTAAGATTCAAGACATCTAAATCTTGATCCGTGACTCGATATTTTAAATTACAAATATAAATTAATATTCAATTTAATACAACATTTTTTATCTTTTGATAGTAAATAATTATTAAAATAGTTTTAAAAATTCATTGTAATATAAACATTATAATAAAAATAATATTATTAAAATAAATAAAAAGGTAATATCGAAAATATTACTCCGTTCTACTTAAAGGTAAAAAAAAATCTACGTTCGAAACTATTTTTCAGCTGTATTCTAAGCATAATCCGTCTCGTGACCCGTATAACCCGACCCCTATTTGAACCGACCTGTAGTCTAACCCGACATATATAAAGTTATTTAAATAAATCATGTAGTTTAAAAAAGTTTTTAATTATTTAATTATTCTATTCAAGTGTTTTAACTTCATTAAATTTTGAATTAGTTAAAATAGTTTAATCAAGTTTGCAGTGTTCAAAATTTTTAAATACTTAAATATGATAAATAATTTAAGTTTGTATTTAAGAATTCTAAAATTATTGGAGATTACCAACGTCGCTCGAAAAACGTATCGTTTAAATATATTGATAATTGACGGATTGATTGATTGTTTCGGAAATTAAGTTTGTGATTTTCTACGAAATTTCCATCGAAACAATGAATAATACAACAACGTAATAAATAAGGCGGACCCGCGGGTAGACCCGGACCCGGTCCATACCCGGCCGATTCGGGTATGGGTCTGACAATTTTGGACCCGTTCGGGTCCGTGTCGGGTCTAGGTCCAGGGTTGAAACTTCGGGTCCGGGTTCGGGTGGATCTGACCCGTTGCCATCCCTACTCTTACCTTTCTCTCTCATTTTATTATCCAACCACGCCCTTTAGATTCGGGTAAGAAAAACAGGTTCATGACTCTAAAAACAACAAATGGGGTAGGGAGGGTTTGCAGGTCGGGTCGGATTTAGAGCGAGGTAATACCATACATACAATATATTCAATGCAGAAAATCAAATGGTTAGAGGGTAAAAGACATAGATAAATTCAATGTTTCATGTGAGTTGTCACAGACATAAATATTGTTGACGGACACAATTGCTGGTATTTTGATGAACATCATTTGTTTCACCCAGATAATTAATGTAGGCATTAGACCTGTTGGGCAGGTCGGGTCAAATACGGATCATGGGTCGAGTTATGGTTAGAATACAGATCATAAATAGTTTGAACGCCTGATTTTTTTTTACCCTTTTTAACTAAAAAAAGTTATAATGATAGGATAGATTCATATCATGTGACATAGTTAATGTTGGATTTCATATGTTTATGCTTCTAATCGATTCCCCTATTCAGGGCTAGCCCAAAGGTTGTTCATTTCGATTTTAGAAACTATCGAACTGGGGTTCAAGTAAGTGGAATACCTCTATTGACTGAAGAATGGTAATTAGCTGATAATAGAACAATCATATTATAAAGTTATTGTTGCACCCGTGCATCGCACGGGCATCAAACTAGTTATGTACATTATTTATAAAAAATTTATTGACAATTATTTTATTTTAATATTTTTGTCTTAATTTTTAATTTGAGAATTAAATTTGAAATTGAAAAATTAATTATGAGAAATTATTGATGTAATAAAATGTAGTATTATTCCATTTTTTTTATATCTTCTCATTCCAGTATAATATTCCACCTATAAATCTGACCCAATATAACTGGAACCCGATATGACCGTACTTGTCTTGACTCGACCCAAGCCGACCCGAGTGACCTCAAGGGTGGTAGATCACAAGCGCCAATGTTTGGGCTGAGTTTGAAGACTGGGACAACTTCAACAAGGGCATCCAAATTTGGGCCTCTTCATGCTTTTAAAACCCAAAAGTGCAATAGTAAAACTCTTCTATACGTATAAGACGGCCCAATACAAAGAAAACTAAACTTAAAAAAAAAAAAAGGTGAGGTTATTAATTTTGTGTTGAGCTTATGTTATTATGGACTTGTTCTACTCGTATATCATACTTCCTCGACTCTTTAGAATTGATATAAGCCTATAATTGATATGGAGTAATTGATTAAAAAATGTATCAATTGAGAATCGGAGGTATTAACCGTTACTCAATACTTTATTTTTACTGTTTGACTTTTAAATACATCCTCGATCCTTGAACATCATGCTGACAAAGAAGAAAAGATCGAAACATTGACACAAACACGAACCTTAACACTATATCACCACCTTAGTAACCTTGCTTAGTTACTTGTCATCTTGTTTTGCATCATCATCATCATACAATAATCTAATTAAAACTCACCAAATCACCAAACAAAAAAAAAATATCATCATACAATAATATAAGTAATGTAATCCAACATTTGGAAAATTATGTCCCAACAAAGTGGGACTTTGGAGGATTAGGAGTAAATAAGACAAAATATAATTAATTAGGTGGCCTAGAGGACAATCAATTTGAATCCTTTAAGATCTTGATATAATAGTAATAATAAACTAAACTATCTTAAAAATTTGGTTAATTAAATCTTAGTTGCTCTAAAATAATGACAATCATTAAGAATAGTTTAAACTCATAATAATAAAATAAACTGGGATTTGCACACAACTCTAAAATAATGCAGAAGCGCATTATTCTAATAATGATCTTTGTGTTCTTTATTTATTTTTCACAAATTTATATTCAGTTCAATTTGACATCTTTTATAGATGCCGGATGGCTTATTATTAATGATATTGATCTTCACTTTCAAAAAAATAAAATAAAATAAACTGGGATTTGCACATAACTCGTTGTCTTCTACTTAATGCCCTGATCTTGATGGATCATCATAATATCAAGCAAGCATAAACAACGTAACTTAGTAGACGTGTACAAAGTAACAACATTACGTTCATATATATAGCTTTTCTAATGTTTATTATATTACTCCCATTACTATATATGAGGGCGGTGTTATCGGTGACATTTGTATGGATTAGGGGTCCCGGATATCCAAAAAGAAAAATCGAAAAATATATCTAGCCCTACAATGGTACGTCGGTCTTAATTAACCACTGTCCACTGCCTATAAACTTTTTGGAAGTTTATTTTATACGATTGTTCGAATGTTCGTGCATTTTTTTTTTACTTTAGCTCGTCTTAAGTTAAGACGACGACTCTTATTTCGTAATCAGCATTATTATTATTATTATTATTATTATTATGGATAAATAAAATGAGTTGTAATAAGACAACAAGTTGGGTGATATTGAGATCCGGGTATGATCTTCGAGATTTAATTAAATTCTTTTTTTTTTTTGAACGAATAGATCATTACATTAATAAAAAGTCATATGACATCTGCAACTTACATCGAAATTGAATGGATACAAAACTATAAAATTTGAGTAAAATAAATTCTCTTTAAAACAAAGATCTCTCACTAAAATTTTGATCTCCGCTTCTGCACATCCTCTTTCAACATATCGCTGTTTAATGATACAGCTTTTCACAAGAGGGTCTTTGGATCTTCTGAGGTTTCGAAGAGAATCAATTTCATCTAACCTGATAGATTGTAGCCGCCAGTCTGACATAAATTGAGATACCACCTGATGAACGATTGTGGTACTGATCTTCCGCGTCCTCTCTGCTATAATAGATTCAACACCTCTCCTAAAAGAGAGAGCGGAAACCATCAAATGATGGGGGCGAAACTCTCCAAAAGGAGAGGACTTATTATAATTATAATATTACTAATACTAATATTAAAGCGGTATAATTAATTAAAATTGGGGGCTTACCACCATTAAAGGTGGTAGCCCCCAAGGTTTTTCTTTTTTTTTTAGAAGCTAGGATTTTTTAGGAGGAGAGAGAAGAGTTTTATTAATTCAATACTATGTTGGAGATTTAATTAAATTCTTGTTGGGAACAACTACAACTACAACAAGCCATGCATCATTAATGATTATTCAGTCAATAAGAATATGATCATGTCACCTTGACCAGATTCCCCTCTACCTTACACTCGTGCATTTCATTTCTTATCTTCTTCCTTCACTTCCATTTTAATAAATATAACCTAGTAGATTTTAAAAATAATCAAAATGAGTCGAGTTGAAATAAACGGAAATGAAATTATTCAAAAAAAAAAAAACGAATAAATTGAATCTAATTGAATTGAATTAATTAAATAAGTTACGACTTACAACTGATACAATTTCAAGGATAACATTACACTTAACTTTATTCTAAAACTAATTAATATTCGTACTCGTACTACTCTCTCCGTTTTGATCATTTGTTGTTTTTTATATTATTTTTTAGGAATATTTTAATCAAAGAACGAATAACAAATAATCGAGACAAAAAAAATATATAATATTGGTCATAAATCGTAAGGCTATGTTTAAAGGGGTCTGAGTATAAGTCTGAGTTTGAGACTCATACCTGGATAATGTGGTTGGTACGAGTCTGAGTCTCAGACGGATTTAAGTTTAAAGGGAGTCTGAGGCTGAGTCTGAACAAAAGTCTGAGGCTCAGATTTTTTGAGTCTGAGACTTATACCTGGTTAAAGTGGTTGAGACGGTCTGAGACTCAGATAAGTCTGAAGTTGAGTCTTGGATTTCAAAGACTCATCCTCAGACTCGTTCATTCAGTTCTTTTTAGTTCCGTTCATTTTAGTTCAATTCAGTCAAATAAGTTATTATTATTATTATTATTATTATTATTATTATTATTATTATTATTTATTATTATTATTATTATATTATTATTATTATCATTATTATTATTATTAATTATTATTATTATTATTATTATTATTAAATCTTAATATTAATGACATTTTTATAATAATAATTAATATTAATTTAATAATAAACACTAATATTCTTTTTATTGTTATTGTTACTAATATTATTACTATTAAATATTAATAATTTAATATTAGTATTATTATAATATTATTAATAATTAATATTATTAATAATTATTATTATTCCTATTGCTATTGTTATTATTATTGTTATAAATATATTATTATTATTATTATTATTATTATTAAATATTTTTATTAACAATATTTTTATTAAAATTAAATTAATATGATAATAATCAATATTTTTGATACAATAATTAACATTATTATTTGTTGTTGTTGTTGTTATTGTTATTATTATTATTATTATTATTATTATTATTATTATTATTATTATTATTATTATTATTATTATTATTATTATTATTATTATTATTATTATTATTATTATTATTATTATTATTATTATTATTATTATTATTATTATTTGTTGTTACAATAATAATTAATACGGAGTATTTTTTTGGAACAAGTAAGCTTGTTACAATAATAAACCATTTTGTTGTTGTTGTTGTTGTTGTCGTCGTCGTCGTTGTTAAATTTCAGGCTACTTTCGCTTAGTTTAGCTCTACTCAATTCAGTTCAGTTGAACTCATTCCACTTTAACTCATTTCACTTCAATACAAAATGACATGGCCAAAATAATCCGGTCTGACCCAGACCCGACAACTAGACATGACAAAACTTACTCGACCCGAATAAGCCAACCCGAACCCGATCTGATATCCAAACTAAAGATTCGAGGTTGACTCGTAACCTGAATTGACCCGAGGTAACCCAAAATTATTATTATAAAAAATGAGTCGATGTCTCTGAAAAAGATGAAATAGCAAACCCGAAATTATCTGGTTCGACTCAAAGTCAACGCGAAACTCACCTGACCTAAACCCGACCCGGTTGACTTGTTTGTCAGGTCTACCGACAAGCCAACCCGAACTCAACTCATCCGCCCGATTGTTACCTTTAATAATTACCACTTGGAAATAAAATTATTAGTATGTCACAAGATTTATTTAACTATTAATTATTTAATTGTAATTATTCGAGTTATAAAATCAACGTAGACTAGGTAAATAAAAAAAATAAGTTAGGTAGAAAGTTGGGGTGAAATGATGTAAATAAAAAAAATAAGGTAGTTAAAAAGTTGAGGTGAGATGAATTAAAAAATAATATAAAATAAGGTATGTGAGGTGAGAAAGTCTGAGATAAGTCTGTGGATAAAGTGTACTTTTGTAGGAAGTCTGAGTTTGAGTCTAAAGAATGAAAAGTGAGTGGAAAACTGAGGTGACTGAGTCTGAGAGAAAAAGATGAGTCTGTGAATAAACATAGTCTAATGCAGATCTCCGATGGTAGATTACAGTCTCTACATATGCACGTCCCTAGAGTTGCAAAAATTAAAGTCGATATGAATATGGTCAACATATAGTCGTGGAATCTTGTTGATAATGCCGTCATAATGGTAACACACTAGCTACAATGCAACCATTACTCACTAATCACTACTTTTAAACATACTATAATTGAATTTAAATATATATTTGATCGATTTACATGTTTCTTCACGATCATAACAATAGATACATACTCTCTATGAAATAGTCTCAAACAAATACGAGTAAATAAATTGGATTTTCTCACTTATATCCCCATTTCTCTGATCGTAATCTTTTTTACTCCATGTAAAATTAATTAAGATTTTTTTTTTTACATGTATACATCATTTGGATTAAATTATTGATTAGGTTAGGTTGCACGTACATTTCGGTGGTGTACGTACCTACTTGACTCCGTTTTAACGTTGTCCTCCGTATTTGACGCTTATTTATATTATGGTCACGATTATTATGTAATTGTAGATTTATTTGAGGTATAAATATGGGGTCAAGCCGTCCCGGTGATAGTAGTTTATATCTCATATTTTTAGGGATATAAACGAAAAAAAAAATCTTTTAAAAAAAAAATAATTGCTCGTACTATATAACGAGAAGAGAACTATACTCCGTATATATATTATAAAAATGCAATAGAAATTTAGAATATATATAGAGGTTGGAGCATATATGACAACGAGTGCAGCCGCATTATCCAGCCTATTCATACAATTATGATTGGAAAATCTGACAATTACGGGTTTAAATATTTATTGTTATTTTATCCATTTGGTTTACTTACTATCAACTTGAGTTAGTATATAGAATAATTAAGCAAATTAAACCGGTCGTGCAAACGGGTCATCCTCATCTCAATTCAATCCCCTTGGACCGGCTTATCTCAGGCGAGTTTAATTATCGTCAACATGTCAAGTCACTTTACGATTAATGAGTCGGTTTTAATTTGAATGTATTGCTTGGTCACCGACTTAGGGTTTAGTTGATTAGAGGTGGACAAAGGGCCGAGCCAGGCCGGTCCAACTCAAGTCATGACTGACCAGTCTCGT
Source organism: Agrostemma githago (assembly GCA_958450325.1). Lineage (NCBI taxonomy): Eukaryota > Viridiplantae > Streptophyta > Magnoliopsida > Caryophyllales > Caryophyllaceae > Agrostemma > Agrostemma githago. Next base: position 67,461,920 of record OY288252.1, on the reverse strand, counting down.
GAAACTGGACCCACATGCGATCTTGAATAATTTTTAACTTTTCCCTAGGTACTTATGCTTTCGTCTTATCTTTACTAATTACTATTTAACTGGTCACAAGTTTTTGACGGAAATATACTCATAACAAACAAGAGTTTGTCCAGCCGAATTTAAGGCGACTCAAGGTTAGTGAGATAATGTATATAGTAGCAACCTAGCCAGAATAATTGATCATTATCACTTGATAGCTCATTGATTATTATTTAAACTTAAAGTAATTTATACAAAACGAAAACCATATATTATAATACACTATATTGTCTGTCTGAATTTGTCCAATATAAATAAATAAGTACGTCGTCATACAAGAAAAAAGAAAGATTTATTTCACACTCCATACATTAAAAACATTAAGAGAGATATTATACCCTAATTAGGACATACGTAAGCCAAAATGAAGCTCTAGGTCATTTCTAATAACAAGAGGGTAATTAACTAATTTACGTAAACATGGTCTAAATACAAGATGAGACCATATAAAAAAAGTTTAGTTAAAAAAAACCCTCTTGCAAAATGAACCCTAGAAGAAAATAGGCTATATTTTTTTGTATAGATAATGCCTAATTAAAGGTATTATTATTATTAGATGAAGATTGAGATATTTATTTACACCCTAATTAACTTAATCGTTGTCGCGACGAAGAAGATGATCATCATATGATCAAACTCTTGAGAGCAGCATGCAAATGTCTTACTAGATCTTTGGCTGTCATGCTGAATTCATCCTTCATCTGCATAAAATGAAAAATATAAATGTTAAATTCTTGGTTTTATTAATTATTTGTCAAGTGCTTTAGTATGTATATTAGGGCTAGCTAGGGCAATTACCATCAACATATAATTAGTGATCACTAATGAATAATTCTATTTCTCTACTTAAAGTAGAGTTTTGATGTTGACGGGTTTCGACCAGGTGGTAATACTTGAAATATGATTATTGTCGCTTTTAGATGATATATTAACGAATTCAAAAACCCTAGGTAATTATTAGTGATCACTGATGACTAATTCTGTTTCTCGGCTTAAAATAGTTTTGATGCTGACGAGTTTCGACCCGATTGTAGATAATTAGTTAAGCAATTGAGTAATTACTTCATGTGAGATTGTCCTTAATTAGCTTATAGATCAAATCACAAACTAACACAAGTCTAGTTATCATAATACTTGAAATATGATTATTATTATTATTATCGTTTTTAGATGATATATTAACAAATTCAAAGGGGTCAGATCATCAGATCGATATATGAAACCTTAACTATACGATACATGATAATAATTCGGAATAGTATGATGATTTAGGTAATTTTTGAGGTTAGATTAAGTGAAGGAATGTAAAAAAAAGTTTACCTGAGCAATGATAGTTAGGTCAAAAGATGAAGTTCCAAAAGCCAAAGCACTAGTATTTACCACCTCAAGATGAACCTCAACAACTTGAGATATAAGCTTTTCAAGAATTCCCTTCTTCTTCTCACAATGAATTCTTATAAGAACATCTCTATCCGAAAATTTCGCTTCTATTTCAGGTAATGGACCGTCACACGAACCACCACCAGTTTCGTCTGCTAAACATTGCTCTTCTTCATTATCGTCCTCGTCGATAGTTACCCATGTTTTCTTGACAAATGCAGCTGATTCACATGATTTCTTCTTTGCTTCTTTCTCAAGTGTATTCACCTTCTCTTGCAGTTGTTTCACATATCTTATTGCATCTGCTAGCACTGATGACTTGTCCATCTGCATGCCCACAAAAATATTTAAAAAAATTGACAAAGATATTGTCTAGGTATGATAAATCTTATGAATTTTGCTGTATATTAACATGTTAACGTGTATTTACTGGATACATGTTAGAAAACACCGAACTGGCTGTATATTACATCCAAGTTAAACTCGTTTGACTATTTGACCAATAGGTTACTACATACAATACAATGAAAAATCACTTGACTTTACTTGAGCCAGTTGAGTTAGTTGATATCTATTTACACGATGATTAATTAATTTGTTACGTACCTTCTTGAGACCGGGAATGATGGCCGATAGAGCAATAAACCGTTGGCTAAGTTTCTCGCGACGTTTTCTTTCAGCAAGAACATGCTCCTTATTCGAAGCCATGGTAGCAGGAGAAGTATTAGTAGTAGTAGTAGTAGTGCTACAATGACTTTTCCTACCAACAACACCTTGATGATGATGATGATGAGGTGATGTACCGATAATATAACTTCCATTGTCGATCATCGACACCTCAGACGACAACATTTCAGCATTAGCCTCTTCTTTCGGCCTCACAAGGTTATTGTTGTTCGAGTAGTTGTAGTCATCGTCGTCGTCGTTGTTGTTGTTGTCGTTGCTGGAATAACTGCCAAAAGAGAGCAACATACTACTAGACTTGTATGGGCTCCCATCATTTTTCTTCAATTGTTTCGACACGGGTTTATCGAAAATTGTGTGATTTATTGCTTCATGATCAAATGATCTTTTGCAACCAAGAAGTTGGTTGTTGTTGTTGTTGTTGTTAGATAATGTTTGTTGATGAAAACTACCATTGTTGTTGTTGTTGTTGTTGTTGTAAGAAGGTAATATTGGTTGTCTGAATAGGTCTTCAATTGAGTTGACTTGATGCATGAAGCTAAGATCATCCATTAAACCCTGCAAATTACTCCGTAATTAAAATGACTTTTTATTAATGAAATGATCTACTCGCTGTAAAAAAATAAAAGGATGTTATAACTCAATTTTTGTGGGTTTTAACTCTCAAATTGTTGAATTTGTGAATATGTATTTAACTACACTCATATACTACTATATAGTCCTACAACATTTGGGAGGGAAACCCTATTATAATCCTTAATAAATACTCTATCATGCAACTAATCATTTTTCTCTAATTGTAATTATATAAATGATAATCTTAACAAATCCCTAGAAATAATGGTTGAGTTGGCAAGATCACAAAGATCTTGTTAGGATTTTATTTCCTCTAAAAAAATTAATCCCATTTAATGCCCAATTAATGATATATAGATGAGTTGTCTAGCTAGCTAGTTGACCTAGCTAGCTCCATCTCTCTAATAATGCAATTTGGAAATACGGACGAAGCTAAGCACAGACTGAACATGCCGCACGTGAATTTTGAAAGGAAAAAAAAAACAAAATATACGATTATATTCTTGTATCTATGTAAAAAAAATCGGGATTTGAAAGCTAGCTAGCAAGGTAAGATTGATGTTTCGATCCAAATAGGCTGAATTTAAACCGAATTTCGTCTTTGCTTGGAAATATAACACAATAATATCTAGGCTAAATTATAAATGAGTACTACTACTATCTACTACATGTGGAAATGATAATTAAATTCCATACCAGATCTGTAAAGCCTGTAAACATTGAAACAGCAGCTTCCATAATTAGTAATAAGCAAGGAGGATCTCTTAATTAATTAATTAATTAATTAGCTTCTTAATTACGTTCAAAGTATATGTATGGTTTCAACTTTCAAAGAGATTAAATTAGAGAAGAGAGATTATATAGAGAGAAGAGTGAGAGTATGATTATTGATTGATTAATAAGATAGAATTATTCACGATTTGTTGGAAATTTATGGAGGAATATGTTGAGATGTGAAAAGGGTTTTAATAATAACGTGGTCATAATAATTAATTCGAAATTTTTAACGTATGTCCAGTGGATACATGTTAACATTGTTTAATAAAGCATGATTCACAAGATCAGAATTTCGTCTAAGTATTGGTAAATACGAGTAAATATTGTAATTTCTTAGGATAATATCATTATCCATCTTACTTTATTTAACAGATTAACGTGTATCCAGTGGGCACACGTTAGAAAAACCGTGATTAATTAGCTATTTTATAAATTGGCTATTAGTTATGGAAGACACCATATGAGTATAATTTGTATGTTTGTCTTGTCTTTAATCACACACGTCCATTTTATTGACAGTAACATTATCTCAATATTATAAAATTCGATTTAATTATTTTACTCCATATTGATATATACGAAATATGTACATTTTTACGTTTCTTTTTTCATGTTAACATCTGTTAACATCGCGATATTTATATTATATTTCTTATGTATATGATTTTGCAGAAGAAATATAATAAAATATATGGAATTATCCGTCATTTTATGTTTAAAGATCTAACAACATAACGCTAAATATTTGTGTTTAAATACAAATAAATACATACGGATTATAATATTTTTATCATTTTTATTATTTATTTGTCTCTTCCTAGTTAATATTAGAATGTTTTAGTGAGTAGTATTTCGGTTGTCCGTTATGAATTATGATCAACTAATAATAACAAAAATTACTCTTCTCTTGACCGTCATCAATTTTCACACAAAAAATATATGCAAAAGTCAAAAAATTTAACTGTAAAATCATAAATAATACTCACGACCTGAGTTCAAATCATATCGGTATCACATTTGCTTCCGTCAGACGTGACGCATATTAAAATAACTGAATAAATTAAAATGAAATAATTGAAGGTAAAATCATTGAGAGCAAAGAAGGGAATAATATAAAGTAATATATTAATTAAGGGGCATTCATCTGAATCACATGTCTAAATTGAATAGAAAATCATATATTTTCCCAAGTAGCTTCATTAATTAATTATTTAATTCCAAGTAATAATCTACTTTATTAATTAAGTTGGTGTCATTAATTAAGGCAAATAAGTTTCAAAGTCTTTACGCTTATCATACGCGGCCCTCCTCTACACGATAAGTGTAATAACACTAATGACTCACTAATTAACCTAGTTTTCGTCGGTATCTCTTAAGATGAACAAATATATAGTCGTCTTAATTAGATTTACGGTTGGATCAAATAACATCTCATGTTGTTAAATGAGTTAGATAAATGTTATTTTCGTTTCCCCGTATATTTTACTTTTATTTTATTCATATTGTTTTGAACCAATAGTATAAAATTAAAACCAGGCCAATATATTCGTCTTAAATAATACTCTTGTAATCATAAATGAGTAAAAATCATCTATTAAAGTCACTTTATTTGTTACTATAGTAACCAACATGCGATCAAAATCATTGGTAGATGAAATATTTTTATGTTAATATCGTTTTCTTATCAAATACTCATAATAATAATAATAATACTATCGTTTTCTCTCAGGACGCGGGAGCTCGGGCAACTGCCTTTATTTTTACTCGTCTTAGTTTTTTTATTGCTAAGGGAGTGGGTGCCCAGATAGTATCTCGGATACCCACTAACCTCTTGTAATTTGTTTCGATCTTAATACAAGTTCCGTTTTTATAAAATAATAATAATAATAATAATAATAATAATAATAATAATAATAATAATAATGAAAGTTTAGAACGCATACTCTAAAGTCATACGGTTCCCACAGATCATTCTTGCAGAGGCTTGAACCTGAAACCTTTGGGCGGATAATCACAAGCTTTAACCACTAAGCAACACTTTTACGGACAATATTAGGATTATTAATTACTCTGTAATAAGTAAATATCTTTCGTTTTCAATATAACAACCATGTTTCTATTTCAACAAGTCCGACCTTAATCACAACTTTATAACGGATATATCAGTACGTCTATTCTCATACACGTACGAATAATTGATATAGACGACGCACATTATTATTTTGTCTGTTGAAGAAAATGAAAGAGAGTATTTGACCAAATACATACAGCCGAAATCAATAGAGAAGCCACTATTTGGCCGGCTCATCTGATCGCATATACTCCATACTCAATACATATCACATCATGCACATATACAGACAGGGATAGGAACATTTCTAGTATTACTCATTTCGTAGGGCAATGCTCAAAACAATCCGACGGTTTCTGTATCCGTCACAAAGTTATAACTAATCAAATATTTCTTCCGAGTTCCTATTATTGTCCCAAAACTTTTTTCGGGTAAAAAATAAGGAAGGGAGAATGAGTGGCTCAAAAAAGAAGGTAAAAGAGAGAGTAATGAGAAAGTAATTATGAATCACATATTGATAGACCTAGAAAGGGGAGTGAGACAAAAATCAAACTCAGCCCAAAAATGAAAGTGACACAAAAATCAAACTCAGTCCAAAAAGTAAAGTGGGACAATAATAGAAACTCGGAGGGAGTATGAAATAATATTGTTTGTACATAATTAGATAAAACAAAATAATAGTACATCAAAATAATATTGATTTTATCTTTATTTATTCATATGGATAATATTTTACCCGTCTCAAATTTGTGAGACGATATACTCTAATGTATGGGTTGAATTTGACATGTGATTATGTGAATGGAACAATATAATGGTGGTGGTTTAGTCGTCATTACTCAAGTCATTGGCTTTCATGAATCATGATTCCAGGAAATTAGGAGTTTTTATTTCACTCTTTGACTTTGTTTTTCTACCTCGTGCATCATAAACTCTGAACAAAAGTTTATAGTTGTTGCAGTAAGTTTGAAAGGTTGTTAGTAATATTACTTGTGACATTTTAATCAATATAATTGAATTAATTTGTTGTAATTTATGTATGTCGATAGTTGGAGTATATTGCATATATGGAGTATGTATAACCTAACAATAAAGATGTTAATGAATCATAGAATAAATTGACACTCAATCTTATTAGGGATATGTTCAAATAATTAAGGGAAATTTCCATTTGTATCCTCTAAATTTTTACTTTTCCCAGTTGTATCCCTGCAAATAAGCAATTCCCAACTGTACTCCTGAACTCTGTTAATTACTCTCAACCGTGACTAAACTAGAATTAGCCGTTAAGTATGCCTGTTAAGTGCGAACTTGCAGTCCTAATCTAATGACATGGCGAGTGACATGTCGGTCTAGTAGCCTTTTAGCCTTCGTTAATCTCTAATTACACCTTCATTCTAATTTTGAGTTTTCGCCTCGTCGAAATCAACAACAACATGCAATAATAAGTGAGAAAAGCAACGGAGAATATGATGATGATGATAGTGATGATATTATATAGAGGAAGAATGGCAGATGATATGGTGATGATCAGTGAATTCGAACAGGGGAAGAAAGGAAGGAAGAGGAAGGGTTTGTAGTTTGAAATTAGAATGAAGGAGTAATTAGGGATTAACGAAGGCCAAAAGGCTAATAGACCGACATGTCACTCGCCATGTCATTAGATTAGGACTACAAGTTGGCACTTAACAGCCATACTTAACGGCTAATTCAAGTTTAGTCACGGTTGAGAGTAATTAACAGAGTTCAAGGGTACAGTTGGGAATTGCTTATACGCAGGGATACAACTGGGAAAAGTGAAAACTTAGAGGGTACAAATGGAAATTTCCCAATAATTAAATTAGGAAGACTTAACAAGTCGACAACTTAATAAATCAAGCCGAACAATCTCTGTATTTATTTTATATCATCAACTTTTACTCGTATTATTTTAAAAATATATGGTAAAGTTTATTTAAAAATAATGTGATCAGTTTACATTTACTCCGTATTTAATTAGCTCTTATTTTTAAAAAAAATTATAATCATAACAATACAATACTACTCACATATACGAGTATTATTCAAATAGAGAAATCACTTACAAGCGGATCGAGGGAGTAGTCTTTAGAACGGTAAGGAGTATTGTGCAAGCTAAATACTCCAACGGTAAAAATTGTGCACAAAAACTTGAATGAGACCGTCTCACAATAATTTATCGTGAGACGGCTTATAAGAGGTGGTTACTAAATTTGTAACCACCCCCTATGTGCCCATGTGAGAGGCGTGAGACGGTCTCACATGAGAGTTACTGAAAATTGTGAATGCATGTTGTGGTACTCTCGACTCCGAACGCCGTTTCTTTGTCTGTCTTCATCCTAAATGAGTCTTGTACATACATACGTTAATGAGAATCCCATAACCACCAACATTAAGTTTAACAATCACTTTCATTTCAAGATTTACAAAAAAACACAATCTTGTAATTTATTTCGGTATGCACCAAATCACTTTGACTATTGAAAATGCATGGACTAGCCTTTTCAATTTTCTGCGTATTTGGTTACGCTTTAGCGTTAATGGTTATATATGATGGAAGATTGGAAATAAGAAACGTAAAATTGAAAGACGCACAGATTTACATGGTTAACTATAACTAATACTGGTAGTAATGTGTTAGCTAAGTACAAGGGCGAAAGAAGAATGGTGTTTTATTAACATGAAGAGAGCATAATTACTACTGTAGGAATCATATACTCCATACTTCTAACTGAAACATGCGTCCAACACGTACAAAGTATTTCATGAAAATCAATGGATAATGCTCACGGAAGGATACAGAGGTACGAGCCTATAGCCTATACTCCATACTAAAGCAATCTTTTTCTAAAAATTACTGTAAAAAGCAAGAAAATCGGTGAAGTTAAAATAAATTTGATTTACAGTTTAAAATCACTTGGGTCTTTATTTATTTATATTTTCCGGAATAACGATGAGCTTGCAAAGAAATAGCCTGATTCGAGCTAAAAGCCTAAAAGGGCTAAACAAAATTTGAATGAAAAAGCTTAACTTAATTAATTAATGGGCTAAATTGACTAAACTGAAAGACACAAGCTAGAATTAACCGGGCTAAACTTAAGTTAACTGAATAAAGATGAACTCAAGTTCGATAAAATAAGCAGCAAAGAACGGGGTCTTAAAAGTAGAACTTAAAACACAAATCTCACCCAATATAAGAAGAAAAACACTACAGAGTACATCCTTGCTTTCCGAGCTTCAACAATTCCAAAATCACACCTCGAACCCCCTTCTTTTAGCTTTTTGGAGTCGAGTAAGAACAATAACCAACCGCTTCAGCCATCCTTGGTTCCATTATTATGAAGAAATCGAAGAAGATTGTAGTGACTGACTGTCGAGGGTTCAAATGGGATGGGATTGAATCACTTGTACAACTGCTTGAATCTGCGACAAGCCTCCAAAACATTTTCTCGGTGACCAAACGCGCTAACTCTAACAAAACCTTCACCTCCTGGTCCGAATCCACTACCGGGTGTGGTGACGATATGAGTTTTCTCCAGGATCTCACTGAAAACGTCCCACGAACTCCTACCAGGGAAATGAACCCACACGTATGGGGCATTTGTCCCTCCGTAAACATTGAATCCCAGGGATTTGAATGTATCGACTATTATGTCTGTGTTTTCTTTGTAGAAACCCACTACTTCTCTCATCGCCTGCACGCATGCATTACACTCAAAGAATCAATCCCCCGCTTTTAACAACACATTAATTCAAATAAAAACGAATATGAAATTAACTACGCATGCGGCCTTTTTTTTTTGGCCTCTTCATTTTAAACCAAAATATGCCGAATTTTCATAAAATAGCCGAGTCCGACACTTGGATACGCACCCGTGTATAAACAAGTCCGAGCCACATAGACTATGACATGGTGTGAAACTTCTTTTATGGTTCTTGCCTTCTTGGTATATTTAAATGTACTCTGTATCTAATAATAACGTTATACTCTGTATTTGATTTTATGTACTGATGTGTCTCGCGAACCTAAATGATTCTCACAGAGAGAGACGAGGGATCTCGCATAAACTAACTAACCTGAAGGCCATCTGGCGAAAGGCAGGCTAGACCACCGGCTTGGGATACGTTAGATGCTCCATTAAAGCAAGTACAAACAATGCGATTGAAGTCCTTGGCGACAGGGAATCCGTCTGAAAACAAAAGCTCCTTCGGCACCACAGTCCAACCCAGACGAACACCAGTGAATCCAGCATACTTGGAAAATGATGCTGTCTCGATAGCAACCTATAATACAGCTGAACAAGTTAAGCATTGTACAACAGGAAGCTACCAGATGGCACCAATGAAACTCCATAAATTACTCTTCCCTTAATAGCATCACTACCATCAGAAGCCGGAACAACAGGATAAAATATGAACCAGACCCAGAAATGGTTCAAGTGTGCAATGACAGTGAAATCACGGTCTTAAAACAAGAGATAAATGAGAAGCACAACAGTTGAGCAGTACTCCGTAGTAGTTACTTTCACTTTCTTTATTGGTCCATCCCAATATAATGGAATCATAGTACGGAGTACTCACTAGTTGTACTGACTAAATAACATTTGCAAAAAAAACAATCCAATACCAAATATAAAGAAACAGCTGAGATTGGCCTTACCTCTTTCGCACCTGGAATTTCAAAAATTGAGCGTGGGCTATCATCAGATATATACATTGCATAGGCAGAGTCATAAACAATGATTGAGCCGTTGGCCTTCGCAAATTGAACCAGCTGCGTTAGTTGTTCTCTAGTTGCAGCAGCACCAGTAGGATTGTTAGGTGAACAGAAGAAAATAATATCAGTCTTGCCAACAGCGGACAGATCTGGAAAGAAGCCATTCTCAGGGTTACACCTCATATACTCTATTTTACCATACTTTTCAGCACCCTTCTCAAAAAGTCCTGTCTGCCCCATGATGACACTTGAATCTACATAAGCCTGATAAGATTTAAACAAACACTTAAATTCTCTATTCTCTATACGATTGAATAAAGTGATTTGGTACTGATTTGCTAACACCTGCACTCCCACTCTACCAACTGAATAAACCATAATAAATTCAGCAGAAGGAAGCTGAAACTGAATACTCCTCATGTAGAACTCAACCATGTGTTTACAACTTATCAGAAAACAAATGACGACATGTTCAATCTGATATCATGGACTTATGGTGGCCTGAGAATTGGTACATGTGTATTTGAAGAAGTGACAAAGCCAAAATGATCAAGGCAGTCATGTCTATGGAGCCAAATCACCGATGGTAGAGGCACCACTAACATTACTGAGTGTGTGTTCCTACCCATTCAAGCCATCAGCCATCTACAACCCAGGCAGCCACCACATGATCCAAAAAATTGGGTCAGCTAAACCATTCTACCTGTTAATGGAACTTACCACCATCATCAAGGAGCAGATATGCCAAGGCAAAAGGTTACCATCGAAGGTGCGGTGGTCTGTGAGGTCGAGGTGAAGGTTTTGTGGAGGGGCGTCGAGGGAGAGAGGCTGAAACTTAAATGAGATGGTGGCCGGAAGAGAAGGGGTCGACTTGACAGATACAGCCTGGCCCTTTTACTCTGCCTAAGCAAGACATTCTTTAGTGGGTAATGTTGATTTGCTATTGTAAACCATGTCTTAATGCACAAACGGAACATTGCCTTATTCAACATGATAGAGTTGCTCCACAAGACCACGACCTTTTTACACGCAATGTCGTCAACTGTTAAGTTTATTAGATTTTACGTTTAAGAAGTTAAAATGTAAACCACAGCAAAATTCCGACTTAAACAGTGTGTGTCATTGCTAGAAGCAAGAGGGTACAAGTGGGACACAAATTCAATAACATCAATAATTACAGAGAATATAGCAGCCCTTGCTGACAAAGAAGAGCCCTCAAAGGCTCAAACCCCTAATCACAAGCATAGTTTAAGAGGAAACAACAATCGGAAAGGGCAAGAGCAACAGATTAAATAAAAATCAAAAATAAAATACAAATCATACCGGGTAAGATGGATCTTGCACAGCCATAGTGACATCTGATCCGAAAAGCATCTACAATCAAAGAAGAGAATCAGAGTGTTTACAGCTATACATACAACTATGAAGTACCCATTAAAACTTGTATACGAGCGTTTGCTGATGTATAAGCTGTTTGACCATGTAGAAAACGCTGTGGCCAATTGGCAATAAGGATGTGGTTAGAGTATTGATGTTTCAAAAATTAAATCATCCAGGTACTTCGATTAAAGCAGAAAGTTAGAATAGGTCGTTGTCATGTGATTTGAAAGCGCACCATTTCTTAATCTTAAAACTTGGCACAGATCTCAAAACCTGATTTTAGCACAATTTCTTAACCTTATGATCAGATGGAGAATTAAAAAGTTCCGCTTGTATATATCCTCCAATGTACAGATAAGCCCCACAATTAATTTGCTTAGAAAATCCTTTAATCAGCCATGGCTTCAGAAAATTGGGCTTGGAAGGACACAAAATAATATTGGAGTTGGGGCAAGCAGAAAAGCAACAGAAATGAACCCAAACAAACCAACCTGAAGTCGACCTATGTCACACTTGGCACCATCAGAAACAAATATATCACTATCTTCAATGCCGAGGTTTTCATAATATGTAGAAGCAATTGCAGCTCTTAGTTTCTGCATAAACAACCCATTTTTATTCATGAACAAATTATTAAGCAAAGGTAAGCTGAAAGGAAAATTCATAAAGGATTGCATCAATAAGAAGAAAAAAAATATGTTGGATACTTCCTCCATAATTCGATCTTCCCATTTCTTTTTTGCACGTCAATCTAGGCACCACTATTATATTCAGATATAATGGACAGTTAGGATTGTAATTAGAGGAAGGCGGGTAGGGGGAGTAGGTCTCAGAAGTAATAGCGAAAGCGGGATGCAGTGAAGTGGTGTGGACGAGAGGTGGAAGCACGCTCGGGGAGTGGGTTCTACGTTTGACTGATCTTTAGCCTCCCTCAATCAGCCTCACCCACCCCATCCTCCTACAACCATCTCTTTTCCTCTTACAACTTCACATGTGAACTAGATCCAAGATCAAGGTCGTAATTTTGTATGGTAAAAGTCGATAGAGAGAGGAAAGGTTGACGTTCTACGCTGATGCTTCATCTGGTGCTCACATGTGACGTTCTAATGCATTACAAGTAGACATCAAGGACATCATGCACAGGCATAAAAAAAACAGACACCTGTAAGTAACAGAAAGATAGAGAAAGGCACACGTGACACCTACCTTTTCACCTTGCTCAGCTCCATAACCACTATAACCGTCTAGAGTTGATAAACTCTTTGCTCTCTGCAATAAAATACACATAGAATTCCCAGGCATGAGAAGAGGATAGGTTAATTGATCCCAATCCCACAAAAAATTACGCACAGCAAATACGGTCTAAATAAAAAAATCTATATATCTGGAGAAGACCAAATCCAAGCAACAAAATCTATAGTAAAATCATTAACTCAAGCCTTCACTTCTTTCCCTATGAATTTCTTAAAACATACTGAGTAATAATGGAACTAGAGTTTTGATCATAAAAATTTATAAAAGCCACACAGAGTAAAGCATTCCGATTTCCAAACGCGGTACCATATAGTAACAAGTTAATAAACCTTCCACGTTAGAAATAAGAAAGGCCTACAAATATTTTTAGTTGAAAATTTAGCTCATAAAGAAGGTACCACCATAGATAGCACACCTTAGCCATAGCAGAAGTGATGACTTCAGGAATGGGCTCAGTAGTGTCACCAATACCAAGGCTGATTACTTTAGCATCCGGGTATTTCTGCAAGTGGATCCCTTTCCTTCTACCAATCTAAATCAAAAGTGAAGTGGTCAGATAGTCAAAAAGAAATTGAAGTGAAAAACAAAGAAACAAATTGCAGCATGGTAATGATTCTTTTTTTTATATGTAAGATTGTAAGGGTGACACCCGTTTACAATTACACACCACGGGGTGCCGCTCATATACACATGAATAGATGGATGCAATAAATTCAGAATAGATGGAAAAGGCACAGTATAAAAGACATAGGCAGAGTACCTCATAAAATTTTCAAAAATACGTTATGGATAGGTAAAACATACCTACTAATTTACTTTTATATATGTAGTATATCATACTATTCCCTACCTAAACGAAGTACCAAACATCTTCCTAAGAGGAAAAGCAAATAGGTGATACTATTAGGTGAACTATGTTTAGTTTTAAGCATTCAAAGAGAAAATCATCTCGGAAAGAAGTACCTCGGGAAAGAGATAACCAGCTTGAAGCTTTGCTATGTTTGCATTTCGTGCGACCTTAGTTGTGTGAGCTACATAGCCAATGCATTTGACAGAGATAACAATTCGATTAGATAGTGTTCGGAAAGGCAGGACTACTATCATTTCATGATTGTAATTGCAGAAAATAAAATACTTCAATTAACTCAAAATCCAATTTCTTAAACTTATCTGGAGATCGAGTGAAATTCAATTCCAAAATTTACGAAACGAGATCAGACTACTAGGGGTAAAAGTTTGAGAACGTCAAATTGTAACTAGGTTGGAATTGGAAATGAAATCAGCCAATTTCAATTCCAAAATATGAGGTTTAACAAACTCCATAAATGTCTCAATTAAGAACTCAATTCCAATTCTACGTTCCCAAACTTCCACTAAAAGAACTGATGAGTAGGATTTAGCAACAGAAGGGAGAGGTTAAAAGGGATACCGGTCTCCTGTGCATCAGCATGTGGTATCGTGACGCATTTACACACTCCGGCAACAGTGCTCCTAGCGCGAATGACGGGAAATGACTGAGCTCTGTAATTTCAATTTAAGTTAGTCAAAGTATAAGAGCGGTGAGTCCGATGACCAAGCGAAACGAGAAAAGGAAGAATAGAGACCTTGAAGTGATAGGAGAGGGAGCGAAGAAGGTAGAGGACGAAGAAGACAAAGGAGTCGTTATGATATGATTCACCAAAGTCGATGACAACATCGCCATTATTAATTATTTGCTCTGCAAAATCAGTGAAGAATAATTAACGTCATGAGATTCACAATAACTCAAAATTTCAAACGAAATAAAGTACATCGACAAACTAATTTGCTCAAAAAATAACAAATTCTTGATTAAGAGTTTTAAATTCACAATATAATTAGACAATCTACAGAACCAACAATTCAAATATACGCCAAAAAACGAACTAGACAACTACTAGCAGCTGCTTTCACATTACAACAACAAAAAAAAAAGTGAATTAACATTGAACATACACAAATTATTGTTCAAGACAGACTTAAAATTCATAATAATAAAAATAAAAATTCAATAGAAACCAACAATTTAATCTATGCAACTAATAGCTACTGCTTTCACATCAAATACGATAAAAAAATTGGTGAATTAACAATGAACATACACAAATTCTTGCTTGAGACGAACATTTCACTCGAAAAATCAGTGAATTAACAATGAACATTAACAAGTTCATGTTTATAAAGAACATACACACCTTACATTAACAACATAATTAGAAAATCTACACAAATCAACAATTCAATGTACAACGAAACCTTGACCTATACAACTACCAATAGCTACTACTTACACATCAAAAACGATAAAAAAAATCAGTGAATTAACGATGAATATACGCAAATTATTGCTTGAGACAAACCTATAACTCGAAAAATCGGTGAATTCACAATGAACATTCACACATCCTTGTTTGTAAAGAACGTATACGTCTTAAATTAACAATATAATTGGAAAACCTACAGAACTCAACAATGAAATCTAGTACTACTAACACATCAAAAACGATCAAAAACTCTATGAATTAACGATGAATATACACAAATTCTTGCTGGAAACGAACATTTCACTCAAAAAATCAGTGAATTAAAGATGAATATACGCAATTTTTTGTTTGAAACGAACATTTCACTCAAAAAAAAAACAGTGAATTAACAATGAATATGAACAAATTCATGATTGAGACGAACATTTCACTAAGAAAAATCAGTGAATTAACCTTCAACAAACAGAAGAATTCATAAAGAAGAAGAAGTGTTACCGATGAACACCAGGATTGTGAACAAATTAAATGAAGTCGGCTCACACTCACAGTATCAACAATTGGGGTTAACCCTTTTTTTTCTTTCTTTCTTTTAGATGTTCTCTTGGTACAAGTAAACCATGGGCTAAACCGGGTCGGGGTTGGGTCAACATACGGGTCGATTTTGAGTTGTATTGGGTCATTTTGGTTTCCGATCCTTTTTTAACCGTTTTTGAACATTTTCAGATTTGTCATTTTTTTACTGCAACTTGTTCGTGTTAACTGTTAAGGCAAGTCAATAATCAATTCAGATTCAGATCGACTTATTTGGATGGGTCAGTTTTACGAGGTCTAGGCGACGTAGTTTAATAAATGGTAACCATTATGGAGCGTAGGCCCAAACTGTACTTTTGGGCTCTGATACTACTCGTTAGGCCTCTAGATGCATCGTTATCCATATCAAAAGGATATTCTACGCTTTAAGTTAAACTAGTGGTTGGGTCTCTAGCTCATGTATAAGATCATTTTATATCATTGAATCAGTCAAATAAGGTGGAGTCCAACTCAGAAAGAAAGGTATTCAATTAAGGCAAATTGTTAGATGAGATTGTCGGTCTTATGCGATAGGACTGACCCATAACAGTGGAATGGGTCAATGTACTACTCACAACTTATGTTGGCTTCTCTACCAACTCCAACCACATGAGAATGCGGGGAGTGATGTATTTGAAATTTGTTGCATGTACCTTAACCGTGTGATTGTGATGACCCTTATCGGAAACTCTTTCACCCTTTCGAGTTTGAACTTGATATACACTGTTTTCAGAGTTGAAGGATGTTATCCTATGAAACACTTTTTAAAAAAGTTTATCTTCGATTCCTCAGTGAGCTTCGATGAAAATTTCATATCATTCAATATACGAGCCTTAACGAAATCTCGTACTACGTGAATATGTGATAGTGTTTCTTGGATTCTATATTTGACTCTAGTAACACATCCGTCTATATCTGACTCTATAAGGAGTTCCGGGAAAATAAAGCCGGAACACATACGGAGTATTCATTTGACTAAATTGATCCAGTCCGATCCGGGGCCAACCGATTATCCTCAGTCCTAACCAAAGAAAAAAGTCAACTCACTTCCATTCTCCATAGATCATGAATCATGAATCCATGTCCCCCAGAAAATAAGCTCAAAGCACCCACATCTTCTTCATCTTGAATTCCTTAGAACGTACAACACTAATGACTGCAATGAAGAATCAACAAAAAATAGAGCGAAGAGAACTTGGGAAAACAGGGCTGAAACTCAGCTGTGTTGGATTCGGTGCAGCATCTCTTGGGAAGCACTATGGTCCAGTTTCCGAAAAACAAGCCATTGCTGCTGTTTCTCACGCTTTTCGTCTCGGAATCAACTTCTTCGATACCTCACCGTATGCTGCTTTCTTCATTTTCATCTCGCAATCAATATCTTTCATTTTTTATGATGCAGCACGTTTTTTTTTCCAACGAAGAGCGCACATATTACAATATAGGGAGATGGGGGATTCGAAACTGAGACCTACTGTCCCAGAGCACTAGATGCAGCATGTTATAGTAACTTGAGACCGTCTTTGTCTATTTGTTGGAACTATGATTTTAGGTATTATGGTGCTACATTGTCGGAGACGGTGCTAGGGAAGTGTCTGAAAGCACTTGGTGCACCCAGAAATGAGTACATTGTAGCAACAAAGTGCGGTCGTTATAAAGACGGCTTTGACTTTAGTGCCGAGGGAGTTACAAAGAGCATCGATGAAAGCCTTGAAAGACTACAACTTGACTATGTTGATATACTTCATTCTCATGATATCGAATTTGGCTCTCTTGATCAGGTAACCATTTTAGGTGCAATAAATCTCCCTTGTGACCGTTCAAATACCACCTACATGCATGCATGCAGATAAGACAGACAAAAATCTGAATGCCTAGAGAGTCACAAATTTGATGCACGTCACAAACATGAATTTTTGTTTTAGGTGACCTTTGTTTCTCTAAAAGTTAGCTTCGATGCAGATTGTCAACGAAACGATTCCTGCCCTTCAGAAAATTAAGGAATCAGGAAAGGCTAGGTTCATTGGTATAACTGGACTTCCATTGGATATTTTTACCTACGTGCTTGACCGAGTGTCACCTGGGACGATTGACGTTATCCTGTCATATTGTCATTACTGTATTAACGATTCAACGTTGGATGATTTGCTACCTTATTTCAAGAGCAAAGGTGTCGGAATAATCAATGCTGCTTCACTTTCAATGGGGCTTCTTACAGAAAATGGCCCTCCCGAATGGCATCCTGCATCAAATGAGATTAAGGTATCCCTTTCTAATCCACCAGTAAAGCTCAAAAGTACTCTGACATGTTTGGGAACATGAATTTGGATTTGAATTTCGGATTTGAAATATTTCGAGAGTTTGGAAACCTTGGGATTTGGATTTGAAAATTTGACCAAATCCAATCTAATTTAAATTTGGCTTTCTCAAATTGGTAGTACATGTCATTTCAATTCCGTCATTTGTCATTTGTTTGTTTCTTTGTCAGATATTGTCGTAGTATTTGTTTTTCTTTATTTATTTTTTTCGTATTTAAACATTTACATTTTTCTAATGAAAAATTTTAAAAAATAAAAATGGGTGACCCGACTTCACCCGCCCGAATTCCAATTCAAGGATACCAAACATCATTTTGGATTTAGATTTGAATTCTAGAAATTCAAATACAGGAATTGAACTCTTGATATTCAAATAAATTCTGAGTATCTAAAACCCACCTTATTTCATTTTAGCGTTGATGAAATAAAGCAGATGATTCGCTAAATTATTTGTTTTTTTTTTTGAATTATCGTGAAGTAATAGTCGATCAATGCGATTTCAAGAGCTTATGGGGATCGATTGTAATCGTGTCTTTGGTTTCCTCTACGAACAGGCTACATGCAGAGCTGCTGTCGATTACTGCAAACAAAACGGAATGAATATATCGAAGTTAGGTCTACAATACAGCTTGTCCAACAAACATCTTTCGACTGTTCTTGTTGGCATGGCCTCTATCAAGGAGGTCACTCTCCGACTCTTTTCTTTCAATCACCTTTTCTGAGTTTCGCGAACTTTTTTTTTTAATCTTAGGACTCATGAAGGGTGTTTGTAATTTCACGCGGTCTAATTTTATTTTGGACAGGT